>JAVGWX010000011.1:87558854-88158854 GCA_036924085.1 Ariolimax columbianus | reverse complement strand
TTGGAAGAAGTTTGGTAGGCAGATTGAAAACGAACGCAGAAGAAGAGATATGTGTAAAAAACAGAAAAGATGCTAACCCTAACCCTAATATTCATTGCCAAAACCGGGCAGGACCAAGGAGAAGATGAAGCAGAAATTCCGGTCCATTCTCGCAGAATGTTTAACACCCCTAATAGTTAAAAATGAACTATTATGTGACGTCGCTACCTCAAACCTATTTCTTTTGTTTGAGAATTAAGACGCAAGTGTCTTGCAGCTGTGACTAAATGCTGTTTTGTTTGAGAATTAAGACGCAAGTGTCTTGCAGCTGTGACTAAATGCTGTTTTGTTTGAGAATTAAGACGCAAGTGTCTTGCAGCTGTGACGAAATGCTGTTTTGTTTGAGAATTAAGACGCAAGTGTCTTGCAGCTGTGACTAAATGCTGTTTTGTTTGAGAATTAAGACGCAAGTGTCTTGCAGCTGTGACGAAATGCTGTTTTGTTTGAGAATTAAGACGCAAGTGTCTTGCAGCTGTGACTAAATGCTGTTTTGTTTGAGAATTAAGACGCAAGTGTCTTGCAGCTGTGACGAAATGCTGTTTTGTTTGAGAATTAAGACGCAAGTGTCTTGCAGCTGTGACTAAATGCTGTTTTGTTTGAGAATTAAGACGCAAGTGTCTTGCAGCTGTGACTAAATGCTGTTTTGTTTGAGAATTAAGACGCAAGTGTCTTGCAGCTGTGACTAAATGCTGTTTTGTTTGAGAATTAAGACGCAAGTGTCTTGCAGCTGTGACTAAATGCTGTTTTGTTTGAGAATTAAGACGCAAGTGTCTTGCAGCTGTGACTAAATGCTGTTTTGTTTGAGAATTAAGACGCAAGTGTCTTGCAGCTGTGACTAAATGCTGTTTTGTTTGAGAATTAAGACGCAAGTGTCTTGCAGCTGTGACTAAATGCTGTTTTGTTTGAGAATTAAGACGCAAGTGTCTTGCAGCTGTGACTAAATGCTGTTTTGTTTGAGAATTAAGACGCAAGTGTCTTGCAGCTGTGACTAAATGCTGTTTTCAAACAACAAATTGCAAGAAGGCAAGCTATGAGACAACATCTGTTGCTCGCACTATTCTTTGTGCATTCTTAAAAGCATTCAACATACCATGAGCAGTGGATGAAATGTGTTGGCGAACTCTAAACATGAGCAGTGGATGAAATGTGTTGGCGAACTCTAAACATGAGCAGTGGATGAAATGTGTTGGCGAACTCTAAACATGAGCAGTGGATGAAATGTGTTGGCGAACTCTAAACATGAGCAGTGGATGAAATGTGTTGGCGAACTCTAAACATGAGCAGTGGATGAAATGTGTTGGCGAACTCTAAACATGAGCAGTGGATGAAATGTGTTGGCGAACTCTAAACATGAGCAGTGGATGAAATGTGTTGGCGAACTCTAAACATGAGCAGTGGATGAAATGTGTTGGCGAACTCTAAACATGAGCAGTGGATGAAATGTGTTGGCGAACTCTAAACATGAGCAGTGGATGAAATGTGTTGGCGAACTCTAAACATGAGCAGTGGGTGAAATGTGTTGGCGAACTCTAAACATGAGCAGTGGGTGAAATGTGTTGGCGAACTCTAAACATGAGCAGTGGATGAAATGTGTTGGCGAACTCTAAACATGAGCAGTGGATGAAATGTGTTGGCGAACTCTAAACATGAGCAGTGGATGAAATGTGTTGGCGAACTCTAAACATGAGCAGTGGATGAAATGTGTTGGCGAACTCTAAACATGAGCAGTGGATGAAATGTGTTGGCGAACTCTAAACATGAGCAGTGGGTGAAATGTGTTGGCGAACTCTAAACATGAGCAGTGGGTGAAATGTGTTGGCGAACTCTAAACATGAGCAGTGGATGAAATGTGTTGGCGAACTCTAAACATGAGCAGTGGATGAAATGTGTTGGCGAACTCTAAACATGAGCAGTGGATGAAATGTGTTGGCGAACTCTAAACATGAGCAGTGGGTGAAATGTGTTGGCGAACTCTAAACATGAGCAGTGGGTGAAATGTGTTGGCGAACTCTAAACATGAGCAGTGGATGAAATGTGTTGGCGAACTCTAAACATGAGCAGTGGATGAAATGTGTTGGCGAACTCTAAACATGAGCAGTGGATGAAATGTGTTGGCGAACTCTAAACATGAGCAGTGGATGAAATGTGTTGGCGAACTCTAAACATGAGCAGTGGGTGAAATGTGTTGGCGAACTCTAAACATGAGCAGTGGGTGAAATGTGTTGGCGAACTCTAAACATGAGCAGTGGATGAAATGTATTGGCGAACTCTAAACATGAGCAGTGGATGAAATGTGTTGGCGAACTCTAAACATGAGCAGTGGATGAAATGCTTTGGCGAACTCTAAACATGAGCAGTGGATGAAATGTGTTGGACCAAGTGACAACATAATCACACATCAATCACCACCACGTGTCTACTGTAACGAACATCGGGAACTTAACACAAGGAAGCCGATAGAACGATGGAGTATGGGAGTAACAGTTGCTTGCAGGAAAAGATATCCTACCATACACGCTCAAGGCAAGGCGCAGAAGTAGACTGCTGAACCTTAACCGTGCCCAAAGTTAGGGTTCAGAAAAACGTACTTCTTCTTCGTTGTTTACGCGTAATATTTTCTTCTTCTTCTTCGTTGTTTACGCATACAATTTTCTTCTTCTTCTTCGTTGTTTACGCATACAATTTTCTTCTTCTTCTTCGTTCTCAACCTCCCGCTACTAAACTATGTTAGGGGATTTGCAAGTACCAGGATGTAGTCCGGAGAACGGAATGCGTTGTGTTGACTGCAATATTTGCACCTTTCGGGCCGACACATCCGAAATTCACACAGAAATCTGTTAACGTAGGCCTGTCGTCCCTGTTGTTCCTGCTTAGTGGTGAGAGTAACCCACTATAAATGATAACATATTGGGCACATGTCCGTCACAATATATATATATAGGGAAACAAACCTAGACAGTTATGTACACGATACTTACTGATGAATATGGCTGGTTGGTCTGCCCCCGGCTTCTCGGGTGACAAAACAGATTCTCTCTCAAATAATAACCGTATCTCTTTCCTCGTAAAAGTGGCTGGTTGGTCTGCCTCCGGCTTTTGTTGACACCATATTGTTGATTTCTCATTTGGATTGGGGAAGGTCACATTTTCACTCTGCTCCTCTCGTGGAATCGATAGGCCCAGAGAGCATGTTTTACTGTGTGTCTGTTCTCCTCACAAGAACACATGTCTGTGTCACCAATTGATAATCTGTTAAACATGATATTCTAATCTGCAGTTGCCTGTTCGCTGTCTGAATATCATCACTTGATCAGTTGTTGGCAAAGAGTTTTATTTTTCCGCTATATCAGGTCCAAGTAATATCTATCTCATTAGTCTTTGAGGCTAATTTGTGTAGTTGTCTGTTCATATGTAGCCATGTCTGCAGTCTGGTGTTGCTTCCTTCCTATTTAATCCGTCTCCTTTTTTCTGTATATAAAAGCGAGACGGAATCCACTGTATTCCCACTGTTGAATGTGTAGTTGGCGTCCTTGAGTGCTTTTGATAGGCTGTTCAATTCGTTATTATTCTTGATTTATTAGAGTCATAATGATGTAAGGACACATTATCTTGTCTCTGCCGTGGTCTTTGTTCTCCATGGCGGCTATTGTAGTTATTCTTGTTACCTCTGCCTCAGATCTGAAATCGGTTGAGAATGTTCTAGTGATCACATGTGTACCTGTCATTATCTTATTGTGTGTAAATGTTGCTCCTCATCCTTTTACTACCCCGTCCTTTGTTTTCAAAAACAAGTTTGATGTTGGCATACAATTATGATAAAGGTGGTCGTACTCGCGATAAAGGTGGTCGTACTCGCGATAAAGGTGGTCGCACTCGCGATAAAGGTGGTCGTACTCGTGATAAAGGTGGTCGTACTCGCGATAAAGGTGGTCGTACTCGCGATAAAGGTGGTCGTACTCGTGATAAAGGTGGTCGTACTCGCGATAAAGGTGGTCGTACTCGCGATAAAGGTGGTCGTACTCGCGATAAAGGTGGTCGTACTCGTGATAAAGGTGGTCGTACTCGCGATAAAGGTGGTCGTACTCGCGATAAAGGTGGTCGTACTCGTGATAAAGGCGGTCGTACTCGCGATAAAGGCGGCCGTTATCGCGATAAGGGTGGTCGTACTCGCGATAAAGGCGGTCGTACTCGCGATAAAGGCGGTCGTACTCGCGATAAAGGCGGTCGTACTCGCGATAAAGGCGGTCGTACTCGCGATAAAGGCGGTCGTACTCGCGATAAAGGCGGTGTGTGTGCGTGCGTGTGTTTTAAAAAAAAGGATTGTGACCAGTGCCCTTCCTCGCTGCCTTGCATTCAGCTGGTTGGATTGCAGCGTCTACCTGGTAGCAAACTGACACATTGTGCAGTGAAAAGCAAACGTTGTAACTAAAGTCTCCAGAATTGATGACTCAGAGTTTCTGATGTATATATAATACAGTCCGCGCCGTACCCAATGATTTGTCATATCCTACAATAACATCTAGGCATTCACTTTGACATGCTGATAACATGATATGTCAGTCTACGATGTATTACGGCATATGTGTGTGTGCAGGTTAACAATATCACATCCTTCATTCGTGCATCCACGCGCGAACAAAATAGGCTGGTACAAGTTTAGCCCACATTACCACCACCTCCCCCCACCCTTGTATCGTAGCGTTACCGGTGGTTGCAATGTATTCTTCCACGCCGGCTAAGATTAAACAAAGTTAGAAGCCTTGTTCCAGTCACCAAATAAATATTGACCCCCAGATAACCGTACCTACGCCGAATTACGCCAGACGTGTTTACGGTGCACTAGGCATTGTTGGAAGGGAGTTCATTTATAACCTTAACAATACCCACACCACGCCCTCCCCAATATCCTGAGGCAGATATCATATAATGTTACCTCTGTCCGGTGAACGCATACAATAAATAGCCCATACATAAATATAACTGACGTATTTAAGAGATAGAGATGGGGTGGGGGAAATAAGTGAGACTGAAACAAACACAAACACACACATTATGTATTACATATTATTATTATTCCTATTATTATTAAACCCGACAAACCAATTGGGGGAACACTTCATTTGGATTGACAGTTTCCAGCTTAGATGGAAGCTTGTCTTCATTTGTTTGTAGCGTGCTTTTATTGGTCATGTTTTATACGTACCTGAGGTTATCATTCCCATCTCAACTTTCGCCATTTGTTATCTGAGCTGCGCACGTGCATTAGACACATAGCGTCACCTACCTACAGTCATCACACCGCTGGATGTAGCTCCCTCCTCCCATCTACAGTACTCACAACGCTGGATGTTGCTCCCTGATCCCACCTACAGTACTCACAACGCTGGATGTTGCTCCCTGATCCCACCTACAGTACTCACAACGCTGGATGTTGCTCCCTGATCCCACCTACAGTACTCACAACTCTGGATGTTGCTCCCTGATCCCACCTACAGTACTCACAACTCTGGATGTTGCTCCCTGATCCCACCTACAGTACTCACAACTCTGGATGTTGCTCCCTGATCCCACCTACAGTCATCACAGAGCTAGATGTTGCAGTCACCTATTGACACCTTTGAAAGTACCAAGTATATTTTACAGCTATATCATATCAGTATGTGACCTACTTACCCTCACAAACACACATACACAAATATTCACGCAGACACAATCACACACACATACACGCACGCAGAGGTATCTCTCTTATACGAACAGAGCATGTTGGTAAAGCGCATTTTTTCGTAAAGTGGGTTTGTTCGTAAAACAGAATGGTCTTTTTGTTTAGCCTGCAAATGCATATTTACCTCCGACAAAACACAAAATAATTAAGTAAATATCGTGAAATTGACTTTCACATATTTCAATTCTTACAAAAGTGGAACATGAATGTACATAATAATTGTGGTTTATGTTAGTGCTTGCGGGCTGTGATGAAATTTCTTGTGAAAGAAAGGGCGAGATCTGCGGAAATTTACAGAAGACTGCAATCATAACACGATGATGAGACACTCAGCCACAACACGGTGATGAGACACAGCTGCAACACGATAATGAGACACAGTCGCAGTAAGACATTTGAATGGTATGATCCCGGCCATGGTGGCTCTTAACTCAGCACAGCCCTTCCTGTGAATATCCAGATTGTGAAACGCCTTATTTTGGAAAATCGACGCATAACCTGTTGCGAAATTGCACAAGAGGCAAGTCTCTCTCTGGGTGCAGTGAAACACTATTATTCTAGAACATTTGCATTTTCGGAAGGTTAGTGCAGGTTGGTTTTGATCACAAAGCGCGCCCTGCTCCTGCAAGATAACGCTCGACTTAATACGGTTCCCGACACCCTATGCCATCTGCAGCAACTCGGCTGGGAGGTATTGTCAAATGTACCTTATAGCTCGAACCTCGCTCCAAGCGATTTCCACCTGTTTGGATCACTAAAAGAATTTCTGGGAGTTCAGTATTTCAGCACTGATGACGAAGTGAAACAGGCTGTCTTGTATTGGTTCAGACATACTGACAAATCTTTCAACGCTGAAGCTTGTCAAGCATTACTTAAACACTGGGATAAGTGCATAAGCGTTGCATGAGTTTATATTGAAAAAATAAATGTGTTTTTTTACTACTGAACAATTTTGTTTTCTTACCAAAACAAAATAATCTCGATTTGACTCGAACGCCCCTTGTAAATATTATGTTATATTACGTTATATTATGGTATATTATATAGAATAGATTATAACATATTTTATAATATTATATTATATCATATCCAATATGAATGGACCAATCTCCAACCAAAAGAGGCACAAGCAGCGGCCGCTGACAGAAAGGGTGGCGTGGTCTTGTGGGGATGTCTTCATGTGTGCCCCACCGACCTCACCGGCTACGGGATGACCTGATTTCATATCATACTACACCCGTGTATATATATATATATATATATATATATATATATATATATATATATATATAAATATATATATATATATATAATATATATATATTAATGTACATACATACATACATACATATATGTATATACATACATACATACATACATACATACATAAATACATACATACATACATACATACATTCATACATACATACATACACACATACATACACGCACACACACTTGGTAGCTGTGCAGCGTTGCATGTGAGAAACTATTTGTTCATCTAAAGTGTCTGTGGTATTACTCTATTTCTCTCTATATATTCACTTCCACACCGTCTTGGTTTCTCTAACATTAGGTCAAGTATATATTTACAACTGAGTAGACTGAAGCGTGAAGATACAGAAGAACGACCTCGGTATGTTTGTCCCTAAAAGTCACTGACACTGACACTTCAGATTAAAGTACAGAAGACCGTTGACTGAACAACCATAGATTGAATGCGTGCCTTAGAACTGCCACCCTAGCCTGACGGATTATATCAGGCATCTGAATACCAAGGCCTTCATCGAGTGGGACAACTTTCAACCTAGAATTATACTTAGGAGATTAAGATAAGCTATGTTGGATACACTAAGTTTGAGATATTGTTGTGGACTTCTGGTTTCGGCAACGTTTTTAAATATTCAATAAATGGACTGGCAGTTCTGTGTGTGTCAACCCTTCTAGTTAACACGTTAGGTTAGATAGAAGGCACGAACAATGGAATCTCTTAGTGTCTTTGTCAGTAGATAACTAAACATTTTGTATGAGACAAATAAACATTTTGTATGAGAGAAACAAACATTTTGTTGTTGTAGGGGGAATACAATTTTACACGTGAGAAATAAACATTATGTGTGAGGGGAATAAACATTTTACATGAGAGAAATAAAAATGTATAAAGGGAATAAACATTATGTGTGAAGGAAATAAACATTTTGTGTGAGAGGAATAAACATGTGTGAAGGAAATATGTGTGAGGGAAATAAACATTTTGTGTGAGAGGAATAAACATTTTTAAACACACAAGTTCAAACAAATGCCTGATCACACAGGATAAATCGCATGAGACGAGTGAGATTAAAGAAAAACCACTTCATAACAAAAACAAAAGAGCAGACCAAATCATAAGCCAGGCAATGATTAGAGATATAAAACAAACATCCCAAATCTCGCCATGGAATAAAGTCAAGTCCCCTGAGATGGTAGAAACCATAGAGGGAATAAGGAAAAAGAGAACAGACAGATTTATCGAGGAAATTTATCACAGAATAATATCTTAGGAGAGTATACCCACTAGAAACATGGATACACGTATATAGAGACGGCTCATCTAACAAAGCCACATTCAATGGAGATGGAGGGGTCTATTACAGACTAAGGAATGGAGAAGAAAAAACTCGAGTATTAACAACGGGAACATATTCCAATAATTTCTGTGCAGAAGCAGAGACGCTGAAGGCCGCAGCTGAGCTTGTAATCCAAGATAAAGATATACACCAAGAAAACATAGCATTCTTGACTGATGCTGTGTCAGTATTAACAGCGCTAAAACAACACAAAGATGAAGATCTCGAGCAATGTGTGTTCTCCCTGGCAGCTCTCAGCAGAACACCCAAGGTTGGTCATACAGTGGATCCCATCCCACTGCGATATTGAAGGCAATGAAGCTGCAGACAAACTAGCAACGTTTGGAGGAGCATCCCCACAAAAAGACCTGAGTATAATATATAATGAGGCCAAGACCATAATTAAACCCAACTTCAGGGTAAAATGGGCTGATCAACACCCCGACTTCCGAAAAGAAGACAGCTACTACAACTTAACTAGAGAAGAGCAAGTCATCATCTTCAGACTGAGAGCTGGGCACAACAGACTCAAGGATCATCTTTATAACAAAATGAGGATTGGGACATATGACAGGTGTCCATATGGGGAGCATACCATGACCGTTGAACACATCCTGCAAAGCTGCATGCTCACGCAAGGAGAGAGAGAACAATACAGGTCTCACGAGACAGATATGAGACAAAAACTGCATGGAGATAAAATAACCTTACAAACAACTGTGACCTTTGTAAGAGAAACCGGGACCTTGACCTGAGTATGAACGAAGAAGAATAAGAAGTAGGGAAATAAACACATTTTGTTGTTGTAGGGAAATAAACTTTTTGTTCACGGGAAATAAACTTTTTGTTGTTGTAGGGAAATAAACTTTTTGTTGTTGTAGGGAAATAAACTTTTTGTTGTTGTAGGGAAATAAACTTTTTGTTCACGGGAAATAAACTTTTTGTTCACGGGAAATAAACAGTTTGCTGTTGTATGGAATTAAACATTTTGTTGTCGTAGAGAAATTAACATTTTGTTGAAAGAAAATTAACATTTTGTTGAAGGAAAATTAACATTTTGGCGAAGGAAAATAAACATTTTGGTGAAGGAAAATAAACATTTACTTGAATGGAAATAAACATATTATGTGAAGAAAGTAACAAATCAAGGATATGAACACCATAACATATTACAATTGACGGAAGTGTGTTTCTGGAACACGAAAGACGAACAAACCCTAAACTAATTTTACAGTAGCCTACCTGGCATGTGTTAGAGGAGTCGAATTGGAGTTGAGTTGGAACTGGTTACCACTCCAAGCTATAAGCCCCGTCCATTTAACCTGCTACGGTATTTTTGTAGAACTGACTGATAATCGTTTTGGATTCCAGTCACCACCTTGTGGGGACAAATAGTCAGTGGTATTCATTGTTATCACCTTGTGTGGACAAATAGTCAGTGGTACTCATTGTCACCACCTTGTATGGACAAATAGTTAGTGGTACTCATCGCGGGTCTACCGGACATAGGGTCAACAGTAATGTGTGCAGACGGAGAAGTCAAGGATTCGATTGGTTGATCCACGCATAGTAATAGTGGTAAGCGGTCGATAGGACCGTTGATTGACACATAGTTCTTCTGTAAAACTGTGTTTGAGATGATTGACGCAAAGTGATACTGGATAGGACACGTTGACTGGGGCAAAGTGATACTGTGGAAAAAAAACGTTCGATGACGCAAAGTGATACTGTAAAACTGTGGATAGGACACGATGACGCAAAGTGATACTGTAAAACGGTGGATAGGACACGATGACGCAAAGTGATACTGTAAAACTGGATATGACACGTTGAATGACGCAAAGTGATACCGTAAAACGGCGGATAGGACACGTTGGTTGATGCAGACGTCAAGAATTGAAAATAAATATGTAACATGCAGCAGGATAAAATGTAGGTCAGATTTTGACGTATTTGCTCCAGACTTCCGCCTTGAACATGTCTAGAGTTGTCACCCCTGAGCTGCACTTCAGGCGTGAAGGCTTGCACGAGCGCCACAACCCGTCATAGGTTAACTGAGTCCATGGCGGACGACTTTTACCTGTCACCCAGCTGAATGTTTCACTGTCTATATTTATAACTTACGTTATTTGTCGCTTTGAAAAACAAATATATTAAAATTAATTTGATATCAAATAATTTATACTTATCTTCTTTTCTTCTTCTTCATCTTCCTCTTCTTCTTCTTTTTCTTCCTCTTCCTCTTCTTCTTCTTCTTCTTCTTCCCCTTCTTGTTCGTGTTCTTCTTCTTCTTCTTCTTCTTCTTCTTCTTCTTCTTCTTCTTCTTCTTCTTCTTCTTCTTCTTCTTCTGCGTTCGTTCTTAATCTCCCGCGACCAAGCCCTGGACAGGGCTTTGCAGGTAGTAGAATGTAATCCGAAGAATGGAATGCGCTGTGTTGCTAGTTTACAGCTTGACTACGAAATTTGCACCTTTCGGTCTGAGACATCCGTCTTTGGCAGCATTATACTTATGAATAACATCTTGAATTTTTCACGGGTCTCTGACAATAGTGTGGCGTGTAGTAGTAGTGTAGCAGGAGTGTGGCGTGTAGTAGTAGTGTAGCAGGAGTGTGGCGTGTAGCAGGAGTGTGGCAGTAGTGTGGAGTGTAGCAGGAGTGTAGCAGGAGTGTAGCAGTAGTGTGGAGTGTAGCAGGAGTGTGGAGTGTAGCAGGAGTGTGGAGTGTAGTAGGAGTGTGGAGTGTAGCAGGAGTGTAGCAGGAGTGTAGCAGTAGTGTGGAGTGTAGTAGGAGTGTGGCGTGTAGCAGGAGTGTGGCGTGTAGCAGGAGTGTGGAGTGTAGCAGTAGTGTGGAGTGTAGCAGGAGTGTAGCAGTAGTGTGGAGTGTAGCAGGAGTGTGGAGTGTAGCAGGAGTGTGGAGTGTAGCAGTAGTGTGGAGTGTAGCAGTAGCGTGGAGTGTAGTAGGAGTGTGGAGTGTAGCAGGAGTGTAGCAGTAGTGTGGAGTGTAGTAGGAGTGGGGAGTGTAGCAGGAGTGTGGCGTGTAGCAGGAGTGTGGCGTGTAGCAGGAGTGTGGAGTGTAGCAGGAGTGTGGTATGTAGCAGTAGTGTGGAGTGTAGCTGAAGTGTGGAGTGTAGTAGGAGTGTGGAGTGTAGCAGGAGTGTAGCAGGAGTGTAGCAGTATTGTGGAGTGTAGTAGGAGTGTGGAGTGTAGCAGTAGTGTGGAGTGTAGTAGGAGTGTGGAGTGTAGCAGGAGTGTGGCGTGTAGCAGGAGTGTGGCGTGTAGCAGGAGTGTGGAGTGTAGCAGTAGTGTGGAGTGTAGCAGTAGTGTGGAGTGTAGCAGGAGTGTGGAGTGTAGCAGTAGTGTGGAGTGTAGTAGGAGTGTGGAGTGTAGCAGTAGTGTGGAGTGTAGCAGTAGTGTGGAGTGTAGCAGGAGTGTGGAGTGTAGCAATAGTGTGCAGTGTAGCAGTAGTGTGGAATGTATCAGGAGTGTGGAGTGTAGCAGTAGTGTGGAGTGTAGCAGGAGTGTGGAGTGTAGTAGGAGTGTAGAGTGTAGCAGGAGTGTAGCAGTAGTGTGGAGTGTAGTAGGAGTGTGGAGTGTAGCAGTAGTGTGGAGTGTAGCAGGAGTGTGGCATGTAGCAGTAGTGTGGAGTGTAGCTGGAGTGTGGAGTGTAGTAGGAGTGTGGAGTGTAGCAGGAGTGTAGCAGGAGTGTAGCAGTAGTGTGGAGTGTAGTAAGAGTGTGGAGTGTAGTAGGAGTGGGGAGTGTAGCAGGAGTGTGGCGTGTAGCAGGAGTGTGGCGTGTAGCAGGAGTGTGGAGTGTAGCAGTAGTGAGGAGTGTAGCAGGAGTGTGGCATGTAGCAGTAGTGTGGAGTGTAGCAGGAGTGTGGCATGTAGCAGTAGTGTGGAGTGTAGCAGGAGTGTGGAGTGTAGCAGTAGTGTGGAGTGTAGCAGGAGTGTGGAGTGTAGCAGGAGTGTGGAGTGTAGCAGGAGTGTGGAGTGTAGCAGGAGTGTGGCGCGCAGAATAGTTTGAGAAGCAATGTTCTATAGTGTCACTTCAACGAGAGACTGGAGAAAACTTTAAAGGATTAGACGGTGTATGCTAATATCACGTGTCAAGTGTTTGACAAGGTCCTAGAACATATACGATATGCTGATGTTACATTTTGATTTTAGCCTGACCTTGGAAAGGCGAGTCGGCCATTGCTGTCTTCTGAGGCGTCACTTGGATTTCATGCCCACCCATTACAGACATTGGCGTGTGCACATGTAATGCATTGTTTATGTCTGGTCGGCGAGTGGTGTTTTGGTCTCCTTGTAGACAAGATGACACAGAATTGTACAACAGTTTCTAGCAGATAAGTATCGATGACTGGGGCGGATAATCAAAGAATGGTCCAGAGAGATGTCAGGAACGTGTTCTGTGAGGAAGATTGTCGGGATTACGTCAGAAACGCACCTGGTCACTTTATGAAGAATCTCTTGAACGTGTGAGGATGGCCCAAGACCTATAGCTGGCTGCTTACATGAGGGTTAGTGACCCATAACTGACCAAGACCCTATTCCGTCTCCAACTGACAGTGCTGGAAACAGATTGCAACCATGCAGCCTGGCTAAAGAGATTATGGATCGAAGAGAGGATTCAACCCAGCTCCCAACATTGACGTGCTGAAACCGGATGTGTCAGGCCGAAAAGTTCAGATATCGCAGCCTAGATGTAAACTACGGGTGAACGCCATTTTCAGGATGAACGTGAAAGAAGAATAAATTGTACGAGTCATGAACGATTACTACAGAACTGGGTTAATGAGAAAGGACTGATATTCTGTGTTGTATCGAATGCACGTGCGGTACAGGGAAAATGACCGCTGAACATTTGCTGCAAAATTCCCCGACATACGAGGACCAGAGAAAGCGGATGTGGCCATCACCAGTGGCAACACTAGACAAGCTCTATGGAAGTGTCGACAGCCTCAGGATCACCGCTGCTTTTTTTTTCAAAAAAATAGAAGTTGACGTCTGACAGCGTACGAAGAAGAAGAAGAAGACGACGTATCAGAAGGATTCTCGTCGCCTTCTTCTTCTTCTTCTTCTTCTTCTTCTTCTTCTTCTTCTTCTTCTTCTTCTTCTTCTTCTTCTTCTTCCCCGTTCATGACTGTTAGATTTGCCGGCCTGTCATCAGGACCAAGCCAAGCCTTTCTCAGACAGTCAACCTGCTCCAAAGTTTCTGCCTCAGCTCAGCACCTTCTTCCTCGGCCAGATCTGGCATAGTACATTATTATAGACGAGACAGCTCCGGTTTATATGTGCAGGTATTGTCTGGGGGAAGGAGACAACTGTGCTTTCTCTGGCATCTGAATTTTGCCGCGACAGACACAAATATGGAAGGCTTGAGGTGTATACATTTTCAACCAGTTACTTGGAGGATGGTTTATCCGATGTGCAAGTTCATCTTAATAGACTCAGAGCTAAGTAGGCACGCAGCCGGTTAAGCGCCAACTATATGCTGATCTTAACAAATCCTCTGGGGAAAGGTACAAATAATTTGTGGGTAGATTTTTAGCTAAGAATTTTCAATTTTTGTCCGGGCAGCGGCCAGTAAGCTTACTCTTTGAAATTTATAACTGCTATGAGATTTTTAACGTGCTCGACACTGATCACAGGAGTTCGATCTCGCTACCCAGATTAGCGTTTAGTGGAATTTTTATCAGAAGATCCACGTGAAAAAATCATGGCCTCCTTCGTGATTCGAACCCTCGATCTACGGCATTCGAGGCGGACACCTTACCTCGAGACCCCTGCGCCCCCCTTGATTTATTGATTGATTGATTGAGACATCCAATTTCCCATCGACTTGTCTCTAAGCAAAATTGTTTTCAGTTCTGCCATGTAGAACAGTTCTCTTTCAGAGTTGGACCAAATGTTACACTCACTAACTCAACAATTCTTTCACTAAATAATTGAGTAGCTTGTCGACAGGGAAACAAGATAATGGCAGTGCTTAAGTGAATGGTAAACCACAATCTGTGACGCGATCGATCACACAATGTCACGTCAGCGTGTCCCTAATTACAAATGAAAGTCCCTGGTTTGTGTCTTAATTGAACGGTCGCTATTGTCAAGAACTGCGTCCACCTGTTCTGTGTTTTGGTTTCTTTGTTCTCCGTTCTGCCGACACGCTCTGGCAGAAATACTTAAGACACCAATGACTGAAACTCACAAATGGCGTTTTGGTTGTTGCCGTCAGTAGCCCGTTGTGTCATTTGCATACCGTTCCCGAGATCCCAATCAATGAACACACTCGCACGGAGGAAAGACTGGTGTTTACAAAAACAGCTGATAATCATGAACAGGTAGAGATGGTTCCCAAAGTAACCACACTGCTATCAGGATGAAGCGTTAGCTACTTCATTTCCCTCCGATTAATCTTTACTTCGCTAACAATAAACCAGATACCAATTTACAGCTGAATCGACTGGAGCGTATCGTTAACGGGCGTCGAACCCAATACCTTCACTGTGAGAAACGAGAGTTATACTCTGTCACTCATTCAGAAGCTCTTGAAAGTAAATGTGGCTAAAGAATGTTGGGCAGGATACGATAATGCACAACAACAACAAAACAGCTGGCTTCATAAGCAAAGCAAAACATGTCTAGTAAGATTGCAGAGAAGACAAGAATAACTCTCCAAGCATGTTGTTAAGGGGACTAAATAGAGGTGTGAATGGGGCTAGCAGCGTTATCAACGTTGTTACAGACCCACCACTGCGAGAGTGCACGAAAGAGCTTTGATGCCTGCTAACTTTAAGTGTGTCAGTTCTGAAATAGGCATACTTTAAGTGGGTCAGCTTTGATAGTAGCATACTTTAAGTGGGTCAGCTCTGAAACAGGAATCCTTAAAGTCGGTCAGCTTTGATGCATGCATACTTTAAGTGGGTCAGCTCTGAAACAGTCATCCTTTAAGTTGGTCACCTCTAAAACAGCCACCCATTAAGTGTGTCAGCTTTGATAGTTGTGTACAACTTTAAGTGGATCAACTGAGAAAAGACAATTTTTGAGTGGGTCAGATCTGAAAATTCCATCCTTAAATTGGGCCAGCTTATATACACGATTCGTGCAAGTGGATCGGCTTTGATAGCTACTTACTTTAAGTGGGTCAGCCAGCTGCACTGGTGTACACATTCTTCGTTTGGAACAAAATAAGAAACAAGAAATGACAAGAATCACAAAGGTAATCTACTCTCCATCACACAACGTGCGATCCTCCCCCTCTCCGCGAGATACCATCGCCTACAATCCCTCCCAATCCTTCCATATCACCCCCGCTCAGTTTAATCAACTCTTAATTTTGTTTGTCCACATTTAGCTTCTAATCTCCATTAGGGTCAATGACGGAGTTGGGGACTCAATCAATCCTGCCCTGATTGACCGCACGATACACAATTCACAGCTGGGGAACTACCCACGTCTGGGAGCTACCCACGTCTGGGAACTACCCACGTCTGGGAACCTACCCACGTCTGAGAACTACCCATGCCTGGGAACTACCCACGTCTGAAAACTACCCACGTCTGAAAACTACCCACGTCTGAAAACTACCCACGTCTGGGAACTACCCACGTCTGGGAACTACCCATGCCTGGGAACTAACCACGTCTGAAAACTACCCACGTCTGAAAACTACCCACGTCTGAAAACTACCCACGTCTGAAAACTACCCACGTCTGAAAACTACCCACGTCTGAAAACTACCCACGTCTGAAAACTACCCACGTCTGAAAACTACCCACGTCTGTTACATAAATAATAAATGGCATAAGCATGAACACAAGAACATTTGGAAGTGCAGAATTATAGCGCGTGCCACCATCTTGGGCAGCGGGACTCTCGTTAACACAATAACAAACACACACAAACAATAACAAACACACACTAACACATTAACTAACAATAACAAACAATAACAAACACACACTAACACATTAACTAACAATAACAAACACACACAAACAATAATTAAACACACACTAACACAATAACAAACACACACTAACACAATAACCAATACACACTAACACAAAAACAAACACACACAAACACAATAACAAACACACACTAACACAATAACAAACACACACACTAACACAATAACACACACACACGATGAGCATATTTAATCTACAGACCATGGCAGGCATATAGATATATCACGCAATCTTCGTCCAACCCAAACACATTCATATCAAACAAGAGTTCTTCGTCTGCGTGTCGCGGACGTGTCAGATATGATCAGCCGCACGAACATCAAAGGCTCTGATTGCATATTGTCCACTCTCCGTCTCCCCCACATAATGTGGGCCATGATTCACGCTGCTGGTGCCAGTCAGGATCCACTGAATTCAATGCCAGGCCAGCTTTGACAACATTAGCTAAACAGCCACAAATTCTGCACCAACAATTATAAATTTGCTGGGATCAGCAACAAGACCAGAACATGAAAAGGGAATTAGATTATCGATGGCAGATCAGAATGCTATAGTAGGAAACGAATACTGGAAATAGGTTGGAACGATACAGTAAAACAACACAGGAATCTCACAATAGCAACAGTCAACAAAAACAGCAAAGGAGTCAACAAAAACAGCAAAGGAGTCAACATAAACAGCAAAGGAGTCAACAAAAACAGCAAAGGAGTCAACAAAAACAGCAAAGGAGTCAACATAAACAGCAAAGGAGTCAACAAAAACAGCAAAGGAGTCAACAAAAATAGCAAAGGAGTCAACAAAAACAGCAAAGGAGTCAACAAAAACAGCAAAGGAGTCAACATAAACAGCAAAGGAGTCAACAAAAACAGCAAAGGAGTCAACATAAACAGCAAAGGAGTCAACAAAAACAGCAAGTGAGTCAACAAAAACAACAAAGGAGTCAACAAAAACCGCAAAGGAGTCAACATAAACAGCAAAGGAGTCAACAAAAACAGCAAAGGAGTCAACAAAAACAGCAAAGGAGTCAACATAAACAACAAAGGCGTCAACAAAAACAGCAAAGGAGTCAACATAAACAACAAAGGAGTCAACATAAACAACAAAGGAGTCAACAAAAACAGCAAAGGAGTCAACATAAACAACAAAGGAGTCAACAAAAACAGCAAAGGAGTCAACATAAACAACAAAGGCGTCAACAAAAACAGCAAGGGAGTCACATAAACAACAAAGGCGTCAACAAAAACAGCAAAGGAGTCAACATAAACAACAAAGGCGTCAACAAAAACAGCAAGGGAGTCAACATAAACAACAAAGGCGTCAACAAAAACAACAAGGGAGTCAACATAAACAACAAAGGCGTCAACAAAAACAGCAAAGGAGTCAACACAAACAACAAAGGCGTCAACAGAAACAGCAAGGGAGTCAACAAAAGCAAAAAATGAGTCAACAAATCCAGCAAAGGGAACAAAAACAATATAGGAGTCAACAAAAACAACACAGGAATGAACAAAAACAATACAGGAGTCAACAAAAACAATACAGGAGTCAACAAAAACACCACCAAAGTAATCAACAAAAACATCATTAACGAGAGAAAACACACTGAAGACTGACGTGGACTACACTGGATGAGCTATGAAGGACAAATAAAGTCAGACATCAAAACACAATGTGAACGACATCCCATTTGGACAACAGTATATGAACGTGGTAGGCACATTACGACCAAACAATAGTTTCATACCAAACATCATCATCATCATCATCACGTAACCTGGAAGGTCATTTGGGCACCAATACTACAGATTGGTAGACCAGTTCCTGCCACTCCATTGGGGCACTAATACTACAGATTGGTGAACCAGTTCCTTCCACTCCACTGGGGCACCAATACTATAGATTGGTGAACCAGTTCCTTCCACTCCACTGGGGCACCAATTCTACAGATTGGTGAACCAGTTCCTTCCACTCCACTGGGGCACCAATACTACAGATTGGTGAACCAGTTCCTTCCACTCCACTGGGGCACCAATACTACAGATTGGTGAACCAGTTCCTGCCACTCCATTGGGGCACCAATACTACAGATTGGTAGACCAGTTCCCGCCACTCCACTCGGTTTTGTGCCAGGATATGTGTTCTAGCTATGGACATTCCCGTCCACTCTCTGATGTATTCCCATCTCTTGTTCTGCCTCCCTCTCCTACACTTTCCAGGCACAGTACCTTATAGGACCGTCTTGGTCAACCCAGATGATCTTGAAACATGCCCATACCATACCATGCGAGCTTGCGTACTTTTACCATACTCAATAGGTCTTTATATTGGTCGACCTCTCTCTTAACGGTGTCCTGAAATGATTTATTCACGACGTGCAAAATGCCGAGAATGCGACGTAGACATGGCATCTCCATTGCACAAATTCTTCGCTCCAGAACCGCTGTCAGAGTCCAAGTTTCGTACGCGTAAAGGTACACGGAGGTGACAAGTGCATACATTAAACTCAACTTGGATTTCAGGTTGATGCCTTTGTCCGTCCACATCGGCATCAGTTTGATCAAAGCAGCCAAGGGCATCGCTGTTTCCGCCACTCCACTCCCTAGAGAGTAGGAATGGCAGTGGGAAGGCAATCCCGGTACCCACAGTACGCCAGAGGATGTGTCGGGCCGAACTAATGCATTTCTCAGTCTCGCTGTAATCTCCGACACGCAAATGTCACAACGTCCTTCTCAGGACAGCAGAGGAAGGAGCGCCAACACTGAACCGAGAGCAGCTACAGTTCATTGTCTGATCCTTCCTCCAAGAGCCGAGAGCAGCTACAGTTCATTGTCTGATCCTTCCTCCAAGAGCATAACCAAGAGCAACCAGTCCATTGCATAATCCCTCCCTCTCCCCTTCCCAGAGTTTAACAAAAACTGATTGTATCGAGCACGGAATACGAGTTGCTATATTTAAATGGGCTGACAGCACGTGCTAGTACCACACTCGTGTGCTATAATTTCATTCCCTGGCCTAGAACGACATGCACACTTAATTTGACACGCTTGATAACACCCTGGCTTTATTTAGAAATCGATCAAATCTAGATCAAGTGATAACAGTTTGCTTTTCTACTTAGTTAAATGGTAATATTTTCGTGTGTAGGACTGATACGATTGTTTGTCATGCTAGCAGATTTCACTGATGCACATTTAATACTGAAATACGCACTGTGCTGCTTAGCGATGTCAGTCTTGTGTATTTGTTTGTGTGTGTATGTGTGTGTATGTGTATATATATATATATATCGCGCGCGCGCGCGTGTGTGTATCTATATATGTATATACAAGGAATATTGACATACAGGAATACAGCTTGGTACGGTCATATATTGAGATCAAATGGTCTTGCAAATACGATTCTGCACGGAAAGATGCAAGGCAGGCGACGAAGAGGCCGTCCTAAAAACGGTGGGAGGACATCATAAAAGAATGTACTAATCTCCGACCAGAAGAAGCACAGGCAGCGGCCGCTGACAGAAAATGGTGGGTTTGGATTGTGAGGATGTCTTCACGTGTGCCACAACGACCTCACTGGTAACGGGATGACCTGACCGGACCTGACCTGACATACGAGGGGACTTCACATGAAAACCTTAACAGATGGAAAGAAATGAGAAAAACCATGACTTTGCATTGTAACTTGTTATATATGGTTGCTAAAGATGTCAAGAGTGTCACGCATGTGCATCCCGGTGCAGACGAACAACACATCGTCATAATTGCAGTTAAAAGATGGCCGCGCCACTATTGACATGCACGAACAAGGAACAGCTATTTGTTGGTATCCGTTCTTGGAGCCGCGAACGGGTGAAACCTCTTCAGGTTACATCTCCATTTGGATCGGTCTACAGCGATCTGACGTCGTGGGAAGACATAGCTGCAAACCGATCAAAATGGTCGGCTGCATTGGATCTTCAGTGTACTCTATCTCTTGTCGTAATGGTGCAATCTTGCAGGCTTTTCCCAGTACATCTCCTGGTGTTATCCAACCACCTAAAACGTCTGCCTCTTGAACGACTGCCTTCCACCCTACCCTCCAGTATGGTCTTCAACAAGGAGGTATGTTTTGGTATATGACCAAAATAACGTAACTGTCTAATCTTGATTTTCGTGATCAATTCTCTTTTCACCCCCAACTATTTCAATCCCTCCTAATTTGTTTTCTTCTTTTTCCAAGAAATGCGACCCAATCTTCTATAAACCATTTTTCGAAGGCTTCAATACTCTTTCCCAACATGTTTTTCATTGTCCATGTTTCTGCGCCATAAAGTAGTGACGAGTATATATAACACCTGACAATTCTCATTTTCAATTACGATTTATCTGTTTATATGTCAGTATGTGTCGCATGTTGTCGAACACCATCTTGGCCAAACCTTTTCTCTTTGTGATTTCTTTTTCACAGCCGCCATCTTCCGTTATTATATGACCTAGATAGGAGAAACTCTGTACCTGTTCCAGTAGTTGATATTTTATTTTCATCTGCATACATGGTTTATTGTCCCTTTTCCCAATTATCAAAGCGTTTGTTTTCTTAATGTTTAAATCTAATCCAAACTCTTCAGTTATTGTGTATATTATTCTTGTTCAACCTGAATGGACTATAGTGTGCAGGAACTAATATCATTAGTTAGGGACACTTGTGTCCTATTACTGCTAGGTGGCCCATTTGTTATGGGCCAGTTACGTGACCGATAAATAACAATGGCGATGCATAACCTGTTGGAAAATTGCACAAGAGTCAAGTCTTTCTCTGGGTACCGTGCAACACTATTATTCATGAACATTTGCATTTTCGGAAGGTTGGTGCATGTTGGGTGTCAAGACATATTTTTGCTTTTGACCGGCAGAGAAGAGTTCAAGCCTGGACTGAAATGAAGGAACGTTTTGACATGAAAGGGCATCCCTTTTTGGATCGCTTCATTAGATGTGACGAAACCTGGTCGCTTCATTAGATGTGCCGAAACCTGGTCGCATCATTAGATGTGACGAAACCTGGTCGCTTCATTAGATGTGACGAAACCTGGTCGCATCATTAGATGTGACGAAACCTGGTCGCTTCATTAGATGTGACAACATCTTGGTGCATCATTATACTCCGAATCGAAACGAGCATCCTTCTTCTTCTTCGTCGTACGCAGTCAGGCATCCACCTTTATTTTTTCTAAAAAAAGCAGCCGCCATCCTGAGGCTGTCGACACTGCCATAGAGCTTGTCTAGTGTTGCCACTGGTGATGGCCACATCTGCTCTCTCTGGTCCTCGTATGTCGGGCAGTTTTGCAGCAGATGTTCAGCGGTCATTTTCCCTGTACCATACGAGCATTCGTCAGTGCCACCTATCTTCAATTTATTAAATAGGTGGTACCTCAGTCTATTGTGGCCAGTGCGGAGTCTGAAGACCACGACCTGCTCTTTTCTGCTCAACTGGTAATATGCATAGTTTTTTGTGTAGCCAGTATGTTCTGTTTCCCATTTGGTAAACGAGCATCCAACCAGTGGAAGCACACGCAATCGAGCATCCAACCAGTGGAAGCACACGCAATCACCACCACCCAAAATATTTAGAACAATTACGTCTGCAGGTCAAGTGATGGCGAGTGTTTTCTGGAACAAACTTGGCATCATTCATGTTGATGTTCTACCCTTTTGTGCCACTATCAACTGTGAACAGTACATACACATTTTAAGTGATGTGCATAACCGTCTGCGTAAAAAACTGCCTGGTTTGATCCGAAGGGACGCCCTGCTCCTTCAAGATAACGCTCGACCTCATACGGCTTACCGCACTATGTGCCATATGCAGCAACTCGGCTGGGAGATATTGCTACATCCACCTTACAGCCCAGACCTCGCTCCAGGCGATTTCCACCTGTTTGGATCTCTAAAATAATTTCAGGATGTCAGTATTTCAGCACTGATGACGAAGTGAAACAGGCTGTTCTGTATTGGTTCAGACATGCTGACAAATCTTTCAACGCCGAAGCTTGTCAAGCATTACTTAAACACTGGGATAAGCGCATAAACGTTGCAGGAGTTTATATCGAAAAATAAATGATACTCTGACTACTTGAAACACATTATTTTCTCCTTACAAAAAAACAGTCTCAGCTTGACTTGAACATCCCTTGTGTGTTTGTATATATATATATAGAGTGAGTGAGTGAGTGAGTGAGTGAGTGAGTGAGAGTGAGAGTGAGTGAGTGAGTGAGAGTGAGTGAGTGAGTGAGTGTGAGAGTGAGTGAGTGAGAGAGTGAGTGAGTGAGTGTGAGAGTGAGTGAGTGAGTGAGTGAGTGTGAGAGTGAGTGAGTGAGTGAGAGAGTGAGTGAATGAGTGAGTGTGAGAGTGAGTGAGTGAGTGAGAGAGTGAGTGAGTGTGAGAGTGAGTGAGTGAGAGAGTGAGTGAATGAGTGAGTGTGAGAGTGAGTGAGTGAGTGAGTGAGAGAGTGAGTGAGTGTGAGAGTGAGTGAGTGAGTGAGTGAGTGAGTGAGTGAGTGAGTGAGTGAGTGAGTGAGTGAGTGAGTATAGCGGGATTGGGCAGCTTGTGACCTTACGAATTGATTATATTTAGATTATTTACAACTGCAATACTTAGCACAAGAACTGAAGTCGTAGTACACAAACTGCTCATTATATTCAGCACAAAAGCAAAGATCTGGTAAATACAAGCAGGTGGTACCAATCGAACGGAGGAGTGACAAACCGACCGGGATTTGAGACAACGGCCAAAAATATGAACAATATTGCGTGACATGGTGGAGCAAATCCCTCACGCGCTGCCTCGTGGACAAAGTATGAGTGACAGGTGAGCAGACAGCGCCAAAACCTGGAGAGAGATAACATAACAAGTCAATATAAACAAGTAAACGCCAATACAGTCCTGGCCAGCACATGGTATCCTAGATGGGGGTGGAGCGTTTGGGGTTAGCGTGGCCCAGACGTCCATCCCGACCCCTAGATGACAGCATTTAGAAGGACCAAGTACTGACCTAAGAAAGACAAGCACTCATATGACCTAACACTAAAACAGACTAGCAACTAGATGACCTACCACTAAAACAGACTAGCAACTAGATGACCTAACACTAAAACAGACTAGCAACTAGATGACCTAACACTTAAACAGACTAGCAACTAGATGACATAACACTAAAACAGACTAGCAACTAGATGACCTAACACTAAAACAGACTTGCAACTAGATGACCTAACACCAAAGCAGACTAGCAACTAGATGACCTAACACTAAAACAGAATATCAACTAGATGACTTAACACTAAAACAGACTAGCAACTAGATGACCTAACACTAAAACAGACTAGCAACTAGATGACCTAACACTTAAACAGACTAGCAACTAGATGACCTAACACTAAAACAGACTAGCAACTAGATGACCTAACATTAAAACAGACTAACATCCAGATGACCTAACACGTAGATGACCTAGCACTAAGAATGACCTAGCACCAAGAAAGGCCTAGCACTAAGAAATGCCTAGCACTAAGAAAGGCCTAAAACGAAGAAGGACCTATCACTAAGAATGGCTTAGCACCAAGAAGGGTCTAACACAAAGAAAGGCCTAGCACTAAGAAAGGCCTAGAACTAAGAAAGGTCTAGCACTAAGAAGGGCTAGCACCTAAATGACATAAACTAAGAATGGCCTTGCACTAAGAAAGGCTTAGCACTAAGAAAGGCCTAGCACTAAGAAAGGCCTAGCACTAAGAAAGGCTAAGCACTAAGAAGGACTAGCACCTATATGACCTTGCACCTAGACGACCTAGCACTAAGAAGTATTTAACACGTTATCCCCGACAGCAGTGCCTGCTATGGGTCTTCCCTGACCTTTAACAAAGCACTACAAATTGTGTGTGTGTGTGCTGTTCCCATTCACTCCCAGAGTGCGAGTCGAAACATGCACGTTTCAGTTACTAAGGCTGGCGTACATTCAGCTACACCAAAGATGTGCAGGTAAACACGTGTGAACATGTATTTGTTGGATGAATTATGTTCACAAAATGAGACTTGTGTACACAGACACGGAGGGTTGAAATACGCAACAGGTAAGTGACAGGTCTGTAATTAAGAGGCTGTAAGTGTAGTACTTATTCCTGTGTACTCAGTCTCCGGTGTGTCAGGGCCCGTGTCCGGGTCTGGTCCAATACAAGACACTACCTCACGACAGTGCCAGGCACAACGAACCGATCAAGACCACGCCTTAAGTCCTCATGATTGTGTCGCAGCAGTCTGACAAACTAGGGGGGGGGGGGGGGGAACTTAATCCCACACCTTGTATTGCATTACAGTGAAGATGACTCATGTACACCTTCTTAAGTAAGCCCTAGAATCTATACAGAGCTGATATTATCATTCCCAAACTTAGCACATCGGTCCCCTATCAAAACCGTTGTGTCTTTTCATCTCCAGGTAGCCATAATATTTGAAAGTGAAGTGTTAACTTTTTTTTTCATCGAGTCTTCTTTTTCATTGTTTGGCGCATGCCAGTTGGATACAGTTTTTCTTTTTCTTTTTTTGAAAGTAGCTAGTATTTTTCTGGGTCCTCCTACCTAACAATGTATAAGAGCCGTCTGTCCCTCTTTTGGTAGTGCTAGGGCCACATCTTCACTATGGCTTGCGCCTCCTTCAATGGATCGAAAACAGCAGTATTTCCCAAGAGCTCAGTTTCATCCTGTCAACCCCTTGTCATCATCTTTCAGCCAGTCCCAGGATATCAGTGTTAGCCAGTCCCAGGATATAAGTGTAAGCCAGTCCCATGATATCAGTGCCAGTCATTCCCAGGATATCAGTGTCAGCCAGTCCCAGGATATCAGTGTTAGCCAGTCGTCCCAGGATATCAGTGTCAGCCAGTCCCAGGATATCAGTGCCAGTCATTCCCAGGATATCAGTGCCAGTCATTCCCAGGATATCAGTGCCAGTCATTCCCATGATATCAGTGTCAGCCAGTCCCAGGATATCAGTGTTAGCCAGTCGTCCCAGGATATCAGTGTCAGACAGTCCCAGGATATCAGTGTTAGCCAGTCGTCCCAGGATATCAGTGTCAGCCAGTCCCAGGATATCAGTGTTAGCCAGTCGTCCCAGGATATCAGCGTCAGCCAGTCCCAGGATATCAGTGATGTAGCGACTTATTGCATCACCTTCGCTGCTACCCAAGCAGCCTTTCCGTGTTCCGATATTGTACGAACAACTCGGGTATCAAATCGGGCAGTTTACACTGACGAAAGCATTATTAAGTCAGCGACACCTTGTGGCTTCCTCCGCATCATATCATTAGCAATCTTGACAGAAACTGCCTTCTGTCTTTGATGGTTAGAATGTGTATTTATATTTAGTTGACTTGTCCGTATTCGTTGAAAGTTGAGTGGCTTAACATTTCTCAGGATTAGAGGTAGTCCGACCCATCCCCAGCACGCCTTAGTCGCCGCTTGCAAAATGCTTGCTAGGTTTAATTTGACAATACTTTGTTCTCCTTTTGGGTGCAGGCAACACTCGGAGGGATTCTTCTGCCGATCAACATATTTGTTGTTAAGCAGATGAAAGATAAACCAAACTTAAAGATGAAAGCGTAGAGAAGAATGCAAGCATGGGTGTGCATCGCTGCCGCCAAGACGGTGATAGAACTGTACATCACTTAATACAACTCAAACAAAGTGACATCCGTTGGAGCGGAACACCAAGATTATCATAGGTAAATAGTAGTGACTCACGCCATTAACAAGTGACTCACGCCATTAACAATGTGGCGACTCGTGGCTTTTTAGATAGACACAAGTAAGACTCTCTGATTGGTATCTGGGTTGCCATGGAAGCAGACATGCGTGGGAGATGCGTCAAACCGTTAACAAACACTAGTTAGCTACAGCAAGCACTAAATACATCATATTTAGACTTGCTATTATTTAGTGCTAAGCTTCAACCAATCGTATGTCTGGCTTCCAAATGAAGTTTTGTTTTCATTGAATGCCACATTTCCTCGAATATTTTTTTGTAGTGGTATATAAATAAATCTTTCTGTTCTTTACAGGAGGACAAATATACACAAGTTATGACTTATACAAGTTAGAGGACACGGCCACCATCTTGCAGTCTTAGTCACCCCTTTCGACGCGATTAACATTTAAAAAATACCGACCCAACAAAGATTGACAATTTTAAAAATGTCTACTTAGGCAGAAGACGTTTCCCCATTTTATACGAGTCGATGTTTCTAGATGTTTCTGCCAGAGCAAGATGGCAGCTTACATTCATAAATAACTCGATGTTTCTAGATGTTTCCTTCAAACTCAAAAGACGGTCCACATTGAGCAGACGTTTGGACGTGTACTGTGACGTGTAAAATGCCATGTGCTGAGGAACGTTCTACACTCTTAAGGGAGTACACGGAAATGCATGTCGCGCCTTCTACAACAACTGCCGTCTCTGTCAAACACAAGATGTCTGGAGACACTCCGGAAACCAAACAAACATCATGTACAACATTGATCTGCTTATGAGGGCTTTGTTGGTGATCTCTGAGATGGTGCTCGTTCCATCTCTGAGATGGTGCTCATTCGATCTCTGAGATGGTGCTCATTCGATCTCTGATTTGATCTCCAAATTCCCTTCTCCCAGACACCACTCTCTACCCACAAATTTACCAGCTGTATACTCCCAAGTTCCTTTCTCCCAGACACCACTCTCTACCCACACATTTACCAGCTGTATACTCCCAAGTTCCTTTCTCCCAGACACCACTCTCTGTCCACAAATTTACCAGCTGTATACTCCAAGTTCCCTTCTCCCAGATACGACTCTCTACTCACAAATTTACCAGCTGTATACTCCAAGTTCCCTTCTCCCAGATACGACTCTCTACCCACAAATTTACCAGCTGTATACTCCAAGTTCCCTTCTCCCAGATACGACGCTCTACCCACAAATTTACCAGCTGTATACTCCAAGTTCCCATCTCCCAGACACCACCCTCTACCCACAAATTTACCAGCTGTATACTCCAAGTTCCCATCTCCCAGACACCACCCACAAAACAAGAAGTTGGACAGAGAAGAGTTCAGCTGCGCCAATTATCTCGACGTGTTATGTTATAACAGCAATCACATCTTTTCTGTATTTTGTTTAAACAACCATGGGTTTCCTTGCTCGTGTTACTAAATTTAACTAAACATCATCATGTTCTATCCACTTGTATCGTCAGAAGTCGTGGGGAGGTGTAGTTTTCTGTCGTGTGCCAGCTTTGTCGCAGATGCTGTTGTCATTCCGTGTTTCTTCAGGGTCTCACCGACACCATCTATCCACCTTTCTCTTGGTCTGTTTCTTGCTCTGTAACCCTGATGTCTGGTATTGTAGATTCGATCAGCCGGTAGCTTTGATTGCATTCTTGTCAGGTGTCCAAACCATGTTATTTTCTGCCTTTCGATGCACAGTGTTGCACTCTCCATCTGCCTAATGTCTTCGTTTCGCACTCTGTCCAGCCTCTTGACCCCGACAGCCTTTCTCAAACACCTAGTGTTGCATACCGTGATGTGTCTTTCGTGTGCCGGTGAGAGTCCACGTCTGAGACAGGTAGCAAGGAGTTTATGCACGCATACTATTTATCAGCTGTCTCTGTCTTCATCGGAATGTGTTTGTATCTTAATAATGGGGAGAGCTGGGAAGAAACCACATTTGCTCTTTGAGTTCTTGATTTCACCTCGCTATCCAGTCTTCTATCTTGTGTGAACAACGCTGCCCAAGTATTTCAATTATCTGATCTGTTTGTTGTTTTTATCTTAAGATTTAGTGTTTTCTCTATTATGCTGATTTTCATTGTTTCATGGGATATAGATTTTCATTGTTTCATGGGATATAGATTTTCATTGTTTCATGGGATATAGATTTTCATTGTTTCATGGGATATAGATTTTCATTGTTTCATGGGATATAGATTTTCATTGTTTCATGGGATATAGATTTTCATTGTTTCATGGGATATAGATTTTCATTGTTTCATGGGATATAGATTTTCATTGTTTCATGGGATATAGATTTTCATTGTTTCATGGGATATAGATTTTCATTGTTTCATGGGATATAGATTGTCATTGTTTCATGGGATATAGATTGTCATTGTTTCATGGGATATAGATTTTCATTGTTTCATGGGATATAGATTTTCATTGTTTCATGGGATATAGATTGTCATTGTTTCATGGGATATAGATTGTCATTGTTGCATGGGATATAGATTTTCATTGTTTCATGGGATATAGATTTTCATTGTTTCATGGGATATAGATTTTCATTGTCCCTCCCTTAACTGTCCTTACACGCTTGAATTGTTTACAGAGATCGCATGAGATGATACCGCCCCTCCCGTGTAATAGACCGCGGCTTATTTCCTGTGCCCTTCTATCCGTCACCACATACAACGTCTTAGTGTTAAGCCCGCCGATCTGACATCAATCCCAGCATACCAGAAATGAGCGTCATAATCTACTATATCTACAATTCCAACAAACGGTTCGTGTTGAGGTGGTAGTTCCATCAGTTGAGCATTATGATGTTGTCCAGTCACGGTGAGTTTGTACTTGTCTCATCTTATAAGATGGAACAAGTGACAATATATAGCCTCTTTCTCACATGTGTGGGTGTATATGAATGACGTATGTGAGTATGTGAATGACGTATGTGAATAACGTATGTGAGTATATAAATGACGTATGTGAATGACGTATGTGATTATGTGAATGACGTATGTGAGTATATAAATGACGTATGTGAGTATGTGAATGACGTATGTGATTATGTGAATGACGTATGTGAGTATGTAAATGACGTATGTGAGTATGTACATGACGTATGTGCGTATGTAAATGACGTATGTGAGTATGTAAATGACGTATTCCAGTATGTAAATGACGTATATAAGTATGTAAATGACGTATGCCAGTATGTAAATGACGTATGCCAGTATGTAAATGACGTATATAAGTATGTAAATGACGTATGTCAGTTTGTAAATGACGTACATAAGTATGTACATGACGTATGCCAGTATGTAAATGACGTATGCCAGTATGTAAATGACGTATTCCAGTATGTAAATGACGTATATAAGTTGGTAAATGACGTATGTGAGTATATAAATTACATATGCATGTAAACAACATATGTGCGTATATTTAAATATGTCTTCGCCGGATATCCCTGCCTCCCCCCCCCCCCCCCCCCCAAGAGATAAAAAAAAAATGTACAATCTTTTCCAAGTTCACCTCCGTCGCTATCACAACTTCGAAGATTAGCTGCGATGGAACTTCACTGTTCTCTGTCTCTTGGCGTGATGGTGCCATCTGCCAGCCACTCAGCCCTCTTTTTGATGTTCTAATGTCCCTGTATCACTTAAATATGGCAATATTAACTCTACGTATCATATGTGGGCTTCCTTTCACACAGACATGTGACTCTGTAGTGGTGTCAGTTGTCTGAATTTTTTTATTTTTTTTTTAATTTTTTTTTTGCGTTCGCCTTATTTCTCTAATCCCCAAGGCGGTGTGCGTTGCACTGTGGTTTTTATTTTGCGCCTATCGGCCCAATGCATCCGACTTCAGCATGCATTTTATGTAAGGGTCTGCTTCCTCCTGCATTTTCTAAGGGTTTGCTTCCCCGGGGTAACGGTCGGTGCTGTGATGGGGATCGAACCCAGCACCTTCGGATTGTGAGCCGTGCCACTAATCCACTAGGCCACGCCGTCCCCCCAGTTGTCTGAATAATAATTGCTTTGTTTCTTTTCTGAAACATGATTTGTTCTTTTTTCCCAGAGTAGTCGCATGTGGCGCCCTTCGTGTGTATTATCAAGTATATTTGATATACATAATCGATAGCACTGCACTTTGACAGGTTCATACCTCCCTCACGATTGTATTTCCAAACATCCCACGCGATTGTGTCTCATCTCAGCACAATCTGTTTTTCCACTACGTGTTTAAACGTCCTGCATTCATTTCTTGCCTGGCGGCGAATAACGCTTATGTGTCTCAGCACGTAGACCATTAGTCATTCGGTCTTGTTGTATATGACAAGTTGCAGTACACCTGGTCGAATATCCGGGTTGTTAGGTTAACCAAACAATATATTGCTTTGTTTTCTGTTATAACTCCATATCTGCTGGCACCTTTGTCGGGCAGCGTTAGGAATTAAGCAGTAGTAACCAGACAGACATCAGTGGGACATGACGCGCGAAGGAGCTGGAATTCGATAGGGCACATATCTAGGCCACCAGCTGATAGCATTACAAGACAGTCTTTGTTCTGGAAAAGCCAGGGTAAGAGAGATAGAGGCAGACCAAAACACGCACAGAGAAGGACGCTGGAAACACACACAAAGTAAATACGGAAAACGGGCTGCCGAAGGCAGATGTGTCGAACCGAAAGGTGCAAATATCTCAGTCAAGGTGTAAACTAACGATACAACGCATTCCGTTCTCCGGACTACATCCTGCTACTTGCAAAACCCTGTTCAGGGTTCGTAGCGGGACATTGGGAACAAATGCAGAAGAAGAAGAAAGGAAAATATGGACAGAACTCAAACGGAAGTGTCACGACAGGAGGACCGTGCGGGTAGTTGTTGAGACACGTGCTCCCCGAGGATCTAAAAGGTTTTGATTGGGTGAACCACGTGGCTTTCCTCACTCGATTAGACTGTACACCTCTAGGACGGCTACCAGCGGACATTCCCATTAATCCTCCTACCACACTGTACCCGGCATTAATCCTCCTACCACACTGTACCCGGCATTAATCCTCCTACCACACTGTACCCGTCATTAATCCTCCTACCACACTGTACCCGTCATTAATCCTCCTACCACACTGTACCCGTCATTAATCCTCCTACCACACTGTACCCGTCATTAATCCTCCTACCACACTGTACCCGTCATTAATCCTCCTACCACACTGTACCCGGCATTAATCCTCCTACCACACTGTACCCGTCATTAATCCTCCTACCACACTGTACCCGTCACTAATCCTCCTACCACACTGTACCCGTCATTAATCCTCCTACCACACTGTACCCGTCATTAATCCTCCTACCACACTGTACCCGTCATTAATCCTCCTACCACACTGTACCGGGAACCAAATCTCAGGGCGAACAATAAATGTAAAGGGAACAAAAAGAAACCGGAAGTGGTACTGTCAGTTCACTTCACTACGGAAGTTTGGCGTGGCTTACAATGATCGCACAGTCCAGGCGTGTTTCTATTGTGAGAGCTTTGAATAGCGGATCGGGCGTTTGGTTTAGACAGATAGACTAAGGCTTCTCAATCAAAGGGGATCAACTTACTCCCTCCCCCCCCCCCCCCCCCCCCCAGAAATGTTTTGGTTTTAATGAAGGAATTGGGAAAACATACTCGAACGGTAAAAATATTGTTCTTTGGTACTTGCGTCTTAATTCGCCCCAAACAGAGGTCTATGGGTTCCCATCGTACGTAACGGGACATTCCTTTTCTGGTTAAAGGGATGGGGGGGGGGGGGGGGGGGGGGAGGTGGATGACACAGGTCAAAATAATTTTAGTTTAAATAAATAAGTAAAAGGCTTAGATAAAGATAGAAGTGTAGAAAAGATGGTTATACTCAGTTTTGCGACGGGTTAGGGTCAGAAAATATGGTTGTTATTACATCGTCTGTCAGCATGGATAATAACATGCTGTTGTAGAAACTGGGTGCTACTCTCCTTATCATGGACCAATGTTGACAGATTCAACTGTATTCTCGCAAAATGTTTGATACCCCAAACGGTAAAAAGTAGACTATTATGTGACGTCACTACCTCACATTCTGTGCCAAAATATATATTTCTTTTGTTTGGGGTGAATTAAGACGCAAGTAGCTGATCTTTTAACAAACTACAATTGCACAGATTGTACATAAGCGAGAGGACATGAGATTTTACTGTATTGTGACGACACCGTCTTTCACTTTCTCTCCCGTCTGTCACTCTCCTGATAGGATCGGGAAAACCCTAGATTACCGCACACAATTGGGAAAACTAACCAAATGTCAACATCTCCTAGGTTACCGCACACAATAGGGGAAACTGATCACCTGTCAACATCTCCCTAGATTACCGCACATAATTGGGGAAACTGATCACATGTCATTTGTCAACATCTCCCTAGATTACCGCACATAATTGGGGAAACTGATCACATGTCAACATCTACCTAGATTAGCACACATAATTGGAGAAACTGATCACATGTCATTTGTCAACATCTCCCTAGAATACCGCACACAATTGGGGAAACTGATCACATGTCATTTGTCAACATCTCCTTAGATTACCGCACACAATTGGAGAAACTGATCACATGTCATTTGTCAACATCTCCCTAGATTACCGCACACAATTGGAGAAACTGATCACATGTCATTTGTCCACATCTCCCTAGATTACCGCACACAATTAGGGAAACTGAAAACATGTGAACATCTCCTTAGATTACCACACACAATTGGGGAAACTGATCACATGTCAACATCTCCCTAGATTACCGCACACAATTAGAGAAACTGAAAACATGTCAACATCTCCCTAGATTACCACACACAATTGGGGAAACTGATCACATGTCATTTGTCAACATCTCCCTAGATTACCGCACACAATTGGAGAAACTGATCACATGTCAACATCTCCCTAGATTATCGCACATAATTGGGGAAACTGATCACATGTCATTTGTCAACATCTCCCTAGATTACCGCACACAATTAGAGAAACTGAAAACATGTCAACATCTCCCTAGATTACCACACACAATTGGGGAAACTGATCACATGTCATTTGTCAACATCTCCCTAGATTACCGCACACAATTGGGAAAACTGATCACATGTCAACATCTCCCTAGATTACCGCACATAATTGGGGAAACCGATCACATGTCAACATCTCCCTAGATTACCGCAGACAATTGGGGAAACTGATCACATGTCAACATCTCCCTAGATTACCGCAGACAATTGGGGAAACTGATCACATGTCAACACCTCCCTAGATTACCGCACACAATTGGGGAAACTGATCACATGTTAACATCTCCCTAGATTACCGCAGACAATTGGGGAAACTGATCACATGTCAACATCTCCCTAGATTACCGCAGACAATTGGGGAAACTGATCACATGTCAACATCTCCCTAGATTACCGGACACAATTGGGGAAACTGATCACATGTCAACATCTCCCTAGATTACCGGACACAATTGGGGAAACTGATCACATGTCAACATCTCCATAGATTACCGCAGACAATTGGGGAAACTGATCACATGTCAACATCTCCCTAGATTACCGCACACAATTGGGGAAACTGATCACATGTCAACATCTCCCAAGATTTCCGCACACAATTGGGGAAACTGATCACATGTCAACATCTCCCTAGATTACCGCACACAATTGGGGAAACTGATCACATGTCAACATCTCCCTAGATTACCGCACATAATTGGGAAACTGATCACATGTCAACATCTCCCTAGATTACCGCACATAATTGGGGAAACTGATCACATGTCAACATCTCCCTAGATTACCGCACACAATTGGGGAAACTGATCACATGTCAACATCTCCCTAGATTACCGCACACAATTGGGGAAACTGATCACATGTCAACATCTCCCTAGATTACCGCACATAATTGGAAACTGATCACATGTCAACATCTCCCTAGATTACCGGACACAATTGGGGAAACTGATCACATGTCAACATCTCCCTAGATTACCGCACATAATTGGGAAACTGATCACATGTCAACATCTCCCTAGATTACCGCACACAATTGGGGAAACTGATCACATGTCAACATCTCCCTAGATTACCGCACACAATTGGGGAAACTGATCACATGTCAACATCTCCCTAGATTACCGCACATAATTGGGAAACTGATCACATGTCAACATCTCCCTAGATTACCGCACACAATTGGGGAAACTGATCACATGTCAACATCTCCCTAGATTACCGCACACAATTGGGGAAACTGATCACATGTCAACATCTCAGTATCTCAATAACTATGTCTGGGTGTTCTATTAAACTTTGTTTATTGAAGTGAGCTTCAGTTTTGTTTGTTAATTAATTAGTTATGAATATTTAATAAATATTATGTGTATCCAAGTCTTTAAAGTGATCTATCCTGTCCATTACATTGTGATGCCAATATTCAAATAATCCAAGTAAAGGTATATGTACTAATTTATAAATAAAATGTAAAGAATTCCTACAATACATGCATATCATTTGGAATATGGGGAATGATATTGGGAAGTACATACGGAGACAGGTGTGCAATGTGCAGAAAATGTTGCGAACCACTGAGCTAGACCGTGTGCAGGATAGTCGGGGACACAGAAAGCTGTCATCCAGATACAAGAGGGAAGAGACAAAGCAGGTAGACATGGGAGGAGTAAGAGGATTACAAATGTGGAAATGTCTCCATACAAAATGGGCTACGGCTTATGTTTATGTTGCTTGTCAGATTGAATCAAATGTAGCCACAGATAAGGTTAGTTCGTCCTACGCTGTCACACTAGACTGGATATCAGACTGAATTTATATCATTAATTTGCAATTTGCCATCTATATTTCCGGCGTTTGCAGGGTGATTTGATTGATTATCGAACCGCGCTGTGAGGGTGCTATGTTGTAAGTGTATGATTATCGCTGAGTGTGATATGTGCTGAGTGTATGATTCTCGCTGAGGGTGATATGTTGTAAGTGTATGATTCTCGCAGAGTGTGATATGTGCTGAGTGTATGATTCTCGCTGAGGGTGATATGTTGTAAGTGTATGATTCTAGCTGAGTGTGATATGTGCTGAGTGTATGATTCTCGCTGAAGGTGTTATGTTGTAAGTGTATGATTCTAGCTGAGTGTGATATGTGCTGAGTGTATGATTCTCGCTGAGGGTGATATGTTGTAAGTGTATGATTCTAGCTGAGTGTGATATGTGCTGAGTGTATGATTCTCGCTGAAGGTGTTATGTTGTAAGTGTGTGATTCTCGCTGAATGTGTTATGCATCAGATGGGGACATATCTAGAAGTGTGTATAAAACACGGTTAGTCGCCTGCTACGTCATACAGTCAGTGGCTCTATTCTCGCCTACCACACACAGCGTCCAACCGGAAGCAACTCGGCCCAGTACATTTGCTATGACAGAAAGTCACAACCACTACGCCAGCTGTTGAATTGTACCGGAATATAACCAAAGGATCAAATAATTATTTTCTTAATATAACTTCTAAACTTTTGTGACTGCTCTCAACGGGACGTGGCTCGCCAATTTCAGATGATTTTCTAATTACCAACCAGCAGAATCTGTTTATGCTCAGGAGTAGGGAGTATTTATCTGGCATCCACTCGATCGGATGTTGGAGAGGCATTGGCAAATTTGATCTGGTCAGATAGCGAGCGGTACTTGGCACATTCCCACATTTGATTAGACCAGATAGCGGTACTTGGCACATTCCTGGCGCCGTGAATAACTGAGTTGGCCCCCAGTTTTCATACAAGTGTAAGAAAAACTAGGAAGACATTTGAAACGTAACAAAACTATGTGCCGTTTGGGAAAGTGTATCTGGCACTTCCACCTTTTAACAGATCCTGAAATAATTGCACCGGGTATCCAGTTCTATCAGCAGGGGGACTCAACTACGCCGTGTCAGTTGTTTGTTTATGTGTCGCTTTCAATGACAACAAAACCCAATGCTTTATCGAAGGGTTGTGATTGATTGATGGATATATCGAAGGGTTGTAATTGATTGATGGATATATCGAAGGGTTGTGTGATTGATGTATATATCGAAGGGTTGTGATTGATTGATCGATATATCGAAGGGTTGTGATTGATTGATGGATATATCGAAGGGTTGTGATTGATTGATGGATATATCGAAGTTTGAAGGAATGTGCACATGGCCATGAGCACACCATACAACCAACTGAGTCAGTCGCCCAACGCCCAAATCAGAATCACATCAAAAATGGACTGTCAGTCTAGTAGATGACATTGAAGACAGCTACATATTAACATATTTCGCGATGATACCATCGACAGTCAACAAACATTGACATAATCCCGTAAAAAGGGGGGGGGGTGAACAGGAGGTATAACATACATATATATGTAAACTTGCTGAGAGCCAGTCTCTACTTATATTTGCCTCTTACGTTGGACCTATGACCAAGTCTGAGTCTATTGATTCCTTTATGCTTCTGTACAGTTCTGCCCCTAGCTTGTCATGTTCATCTATAGCAGCGACTGACCCACCTTCGTTAACTGACGTGTCTCTGCTCTAATCTTTTATAGGTCAGCGCAAGTGACACCCGTTATATGTCAGCACAGATCCAAGGTGTTCTGAAATCATTACCAAATTCAAGCAGACTCTGTTTTTGGTTCAGAAGGACGTTGGAAGCGAAGTGATGACTGAGTGACATTACTACACATACCCTCAGGCAGGCTATTAGTTTGGTCTTCGTGTGTTCAGAGTTGGACATTTGCGATCACTGGTCAAGATATGGGTCGCGCGTGTCCATTATTTGAAACGGCTAGATACAACATTCAAATATGCGAGGGTTCTCAAACTGTGTGCGTCTATATTTATTTATTTGCGAATATTAAGGTTTTCACGCCATCACTTTCTGTCTGAGACCTTCTGGTCGGGTTTAATATCCCTTATCTGTGCCCTCCACTTTTATGGTAGACAACATAACATTCATATAAACAACCCATTGTTTGATATGGGGAAGTGCAGGCGCTGTTGAGTAAGTAAGGAAGTGCAGGTACTATTGAGTAATCTGAGAAAATGCAGGCACTGTTGAGTAATGTGAGGAAGTGCATGTACTGTTGATTGGGGGAAGTGTTGCTACTGTTGGACGGGGGGGGGGGGGAGTGTTGTTACTGTTGGACGGGAGAAGTGTTGGTACTGTTGGACGGGGGGGGGGGGGGGAGTGTTGTTACTGTTGGACGGGAGAAGTGTTGGTACTGTTGGACGGGGGGGGGGGGAGTGTTGTTACTGTTGGACGGGAGAAGTGTTGGTACTGTTGGACGGGGGGGGGGGGGGAGTGTTGTTACTGTTGGACGGGAGAAGTGTTGGTACTGTTGGACGGAGGAAGTGTTGGTACTGTTGGACGGGGGGGGGGGGGGAGTGTTGTTACTGTTGGACGGGAGAAGTGTTGGTACTGTTGGACGGAGGAAGTGTTGGTACTGTTGGACGGGGGGGGGGGGGGAGTGTTGTTACTGTTGGACGGGAGAAGTGTTGGTACTGTTGGACGGAGGAAGTGTTGGTACTGTTGGACGGGGGGGGGGGGGGGGGGAGTGTTGTTACTGTTGGACGGGAGAAGTGTTGGTACTGTTGGACGGAGGAAGTGTTGGTACTGTTGGATGGGAGAAGTGTTGGTACTGTTGGATGGGAGAAGTGTTGGTACTGTTGGACGGGAGAAGTGTTGGTACTGTTGGACGGGAGAAGTGTTGGTACTGTTGGACGGGGGGGGGGGGGAGTGTTGTTACTGTTGGACGGGAGAAGTGTTGGTACTGTTGGACGGGGGGGGGGGGGGGAGTGTTGTTACTGTTGGACGGGAGAAGTGTTGGTACTGTTGGACGGAGGAAGTGTTGGTACTGTTGGACGGGGGGGGGGGGGGAGTGTTGTTACTGTTGGACGGGAGAAGTGTTGGTACTGTTGGACGGAGGAAGTGTTGGTACTGTTGGACGGGGGGGGGGGGAGTGTTGTTACTGTTGGACGGGAGAAGTGTTGGTACTGTTGGACGGAGGAAGTGTTGGTACTGTTGGACGGGGGGGGGGGGGGGAGTGTTGTTACTGTTGGACGGGAGAAGTGTTGGTACTGTTGGACGGAGGAAGTGTTGGTACTGTTGGATGGGAGAAGTGTTGGTACTGTTGGATGGGAGAAGTGTTGGTACTGTTGGACGGGAGAAGTGTTGGTACTGTTGGACGGGAGAAGTGTTGGTACTGTTGGACGGGGGGGGGGGGGGAGTGTTGTTACTGTTGGACGGGAGAAGTGTTGGTACTGTTGGACGGAGGAAGTGTTGGTACTGTTGGATGGGAGAAGTGTTGGTACTGTTGGACGGGAGAAGTGTTGGTACTGTTGGATGGGGGAAGTGTTGGTACTGTTGGATGGGGGAAGTGTTGGTACTGTTGGATGGGGGAAGTGTTGGTACTGTTGGATGGGGGAAGTGTTGGTACTGTTGGATGGGGGAAGTGTTGCTACTGTTGGATGGGGGAAGTGTTGCTACTGTTGGATGGGAGAAGTGTTGCTACTGTTAAACTTCTATTGCGAAGTTTGTCTCTGTACACGTACGTTCGTCTTTCTGCATCCTCACATAATAGCAACTGTCAAACGCCCTCGAGTTACGCCTTCCTCAGAAGCTCGAAGCTCACCAAACACAGTTTATCCAGGTAAAACAACCAAACTGTTCTACTGTCTGTGTTTCCCAGGCTGACATCTGGAGCCCTACACATGTGCTAATTACTCAGACAGAATACACTAGGACAACCTGCATTAGGCGTCGCGTCTCATCGTTACTCGCGTGTAACAACTTTAGTAAACGTAACAACAAATTCCAAAAAATGTATCACAATAATGAATGTACAACAAATCATCGGGTATCAGTCATCTTTAGTAACGATTTGAAAAGTGTCAACTACACAGTTATTAAATACTTTGTGTATCAAACTACACGAAGTGTATGCGACAGATTATTAAAACCAATGTATACCTGAATGAAGACATGAGACAGTTTTTATTGAGCTAGACAAGAGAAGACCGTCACTGTGCTTACCATACTAGCGACAACCATCGTCAAGAAAGGTATACGGTGAGCACCCAGACAAGATTCCAGGAGACAACATAGACAAGAAAGTGCTTGTGGTTACAGCTTGACTGGTCTTTGAGTATCCGTACTAACTCAACAATTATTTTACACACAAAACATGCAAGTTCACTTATTTGTCATTTGTTACTTACGGATTTGGACTTGAGTGGAGTCTAGCTGTGTTATTATCATATCCAGATTGGTGATCTTGGAGGATATATATTGAGTTTTGTCGAAAACTCGTTGACATTCTTCGGCCAGATCACAAAAGATGTCGTCTGCATGTCTAACAAGACTTGCAAGCTGGACAATCGCTCCTAGAAACGCATTGTGACAAACTGCAACTGGGGCGAGATCTTCTGTCCCTTCCTCTTCGCTAAGCGTTCGTCTTCCTAGCCACTCCGGCAGGATAGTTCGGTATGCAAGCGGCATGGCTGTATACAAGTTGTTTTTCCTTACATCATGAAATAAACACACAGCTTTTTTAGTTTACTTATCGCAAAATTGCACCATCTTTGATCACATACAACGGTGACGCCTCCGTCCGTCAGAAATACACAGTGAACAACTTGGAAATGTTATCAAAAAACGAGGGCGTCAACTCTGGGTGACTAAAAAGCGAAGCCCAGGTAACGCTTCCGGTGATTAAATCGAGTCCTTCGCCGACAAACTTTATCAAAGCCTCGCCGAGATTGGTTGGTTTGGTGACCCTACGCCAAGTTCTCATAGCTGCCGGGTCACAAGCATTCCTTTCTCAATGGACTTTGGGCTATTTCTCTCCCAGTTTTGGGAAAGCCGAATCGCGTTTGCCCGCCCGTCTTATAACCACAACACACACTTGCCAGGTCGCAAGGGCTCTTAACTAGGCCGCCAAAATTTGAAACACACACGCACAGGTGTTCCCTGTTCAGTTACATGTACGTCTCACGAAACAACATCCAGGGTCGGCCAAATCGATTGACGTTTCACACCTCAATAACTTTTAGACTAAATGTTGTGCAATATTCAGTTTAGAACTAGCACAAATACACTACTGACCTACATTCTCTTCCTCAATAACACTACCGACTGGCCAAGGGAATCACGTTGCAGCATGTTGGTCTAGCCCTCGCGATATTTATCAATTCTTTTTGTTGAGAGAGGCTACAACTTCAAAAAGAACGTATAACCGAAACATCGCTCCAGAACTAAGACTTAAACGAAATTTACGTTACAATTTACGTCTATTGATCGTAACATTGGTTTGTTTCCATTCTGATGTCGGGTATGAGTTACGGTTGTTAATGTTAGTATCGGTTTGATTGTCACCACGTCTTCTACATATGTTTACCTCCATAGGCCGAGTAAGTAAGGCCGCGGCTTCTACATGTTTACCTCCATAGGCCGAGTAAGTAAGGCCGCGGCTTCTACATGTTTACCTCCATAGGCCGAGTAAGTAAGGCCGCGGCTTCTACATGTTTACCTCCATAGGCCGAGTAAGTAAGGTCGCGGCTTCTACATGTTTACCTCCCTAGGCCGAGTAAGTAAGGCCGCGGCTTCTACATGTTTACCTGTATCAAAGGCCGAGTAAGTAAGGCCGCGGCTTCTACATATTTACCTGTATCAAAGGCCGAGTAAGTAAGGCCGCGGCTTCTACATGTTTACCTGTATCAAAGGCCGAGTAAGTAAGGCCGCGGCTTCTACATGTTTACCTGTATCAAAGGTCGAGTCAGTAGGCCGTAGCTTCTACATGTTCACCTGGTATCATAGGTCGAGTCAGTAGGCCGTAGCTTCTACGCGTTTACCTGGTATCATAGACCAAGTCAGTAGGCCGTAGCTTCTACATGTTTACCTGTATCAAAGGCCGAGTCAGTAGGCCGTAGCTTCTACGTGTTCACCTGGTATCATAGGCCGAGTCAGTTGGCCGTAGCTTCTACGCGTTTACCTGGTATCAAAGACCGAATTAGTAAGGCCGTAGCTTGTACACATGTTTACCTGTTTCAAAGGCCGAGTGTTTTTACCCAAATGAAAACGTACTTTTCCGTCCACGTGCATGTAAGCGCACTCAAGTTGCCCGTCTTAGTCCAAGTGTATTGCATCGGTTGTTGTAAGGATTTCTCTCCATACCATCTGCCACTCGGTCCTCCTCATGCATGTATCCAGCTCTGGTGTTGAAAGCGTGCAGTGATTATAATAATAATCGTATTAGGCGGTTGCGTGCTCATGATCTGACCGAGCCATTTTATTTTCTGTACTGACGCATCTGATTTCTAATGTCAACAATTCTAATGTCATCATTTTTAATGTCAGCATTTCTGCTGTCATCATTTCTACTGTCATCATTTTTAATGTCATCAGTTCTAATGTCATTATTGCTACTGTGATCATTTCTAATGTCATCATTTCTAATATCATAATTCCTAGTATCATCATTTCTAATGTCATAATTTCTAGTGTCATCATTCCTAATGTCATCATTTCTAATGTCATCATTTCTGCTGTGATCATTTCTAATGTAATCATTTATACTGTCCCCATTTCTACTGTCATCATTTCTAATGTCATCATTTCTAATGTCATCATTTCTACTGTCATCATTCCTAATATAATGTAGAGGACACGAAAGAAGGCTCCAAGTAGACTGTAAGCGTCTCAAGACACGACTTTTCAGTCGGCCGATCCTTTCACTACCGAGACACCACGCCAAGACACGAAAAGTTTGTATTTCTTATGTTTTATCTATCTCCGTGTAATAACAAGTGATGGTAGATGTGATAAAGAAGGGAAGAAGATAATGGGAATGAGCAAAAGAGTATTTAATATCATGGGGAATATACTGGCACCCAGGCAAATAACCAATACATTTAGAATGAAACTCTTCAGGTGGTATATACGAGGGAAAACCCTTAAATAACGGCAGTTTTATAATAAAGTGCATGGAAGAGTATGTACAATCGACAATATTATTTTAGGACAGAAAATGACCTTTCAGGAATACTTTATGTAAGGGTTGTGACGATCAAGCAGTATGTGCATGCGCAATTCAGCGTACAACATGGCCGTCTCACTGTCGACTTGTACCGTGGAAGAACGAGGTGTTATTCGTTTCTTTGGGGGTTTTTGTGACCAGAGATTTTGAAAATTAAAAAAGATACTTTGTTTTGGCATTCGTCTTATTTTTCTATTACACAAGGCCGTGTGCGTTGCACTATGTCTTTATTTTGCGCATGTCGGCCCAGTACATCCAACTTCAGCATGCATTTTATGTAAGGGTCTGCTTCCTTCTGCACTTTCTAAGGGTTTGCTTCGTGGGATAACGGTCGGTGCTGTGATTGGGGGTAGGGGGGTGGGACCTTCGGGCTGTGAACCGTGCTATTTAACCACTAGTTTAAGCCATGACCCCAAAGTCAGAGGGTGTGAAACCTTCTGAAATCTACAGAAGAATAAAGGCTCAGTATGGAGACGTTGGAGTCAGAGAAGAGTGTATGAAGGGGAAGAAAGATTTCAAAACAGAAGATAAGACGTCATTCATGAACCGTGGCGTGGGAGACCAGCAAGCATGGCAACTGACAAATTGTGAAACAGCAGATTGACCAGCTAGTCCGTGTCAACAGACGAGTCACTGATGAAGAAATAACAGTAGATTTCAACATGAGTCACGGCGCTGCGCTCACAATTGTCCATGAAGACCTCGGTTATAGGAAAGTGTGTAGAAGATATGTCCTTACGCAGTTGACAGCAAGCTAATGGAGGCGGTGCAAATTGGTTAAAGATCACATCCACATACTTTTTTCTATATGACATCCATAAGCTAGCGGGCTGGTGGACAAAGTGTGATGGACATCCACAAGCTAGCGGACAGGTGGACAAAGTGTGATGGACATCCACAAGCTAGTGGACAAGGTGTGATGGGCATCCACAAGCTAGTGGACAGGTGGACAAAGTGTGATGGACATCCACAAGCTAGTGGACAGGTGGACAAAGTGTGATGGACATCCACAAGCTAGTGAACAGGTGGACAAGGCGTGTTACCAGGCACAGGCACTATGTCGAAAAACATGACCCAACAAATATTTCTGGATCGCGCTCTTGCACAAATGCCGTAACTAACATTGCTGGTACTCAATGCCTGTCGCTGGTTTATTCAACATTATGTTCTTCTTTTCGCTTGTGTCCTGCTTGTGCCGTTCAGTGTCAGGTTATGAAGAGGTTTCAGGACTGAACCCTAGAATGTGCTTCGTACACTGGGAGCTTTACTGTTTCTGTTATTTCTGCTATCAATCTTTTGTGTGGTCGGGCCTTGGCTCTGTTTCCATTGTATCTGTATAGCATTGCTTTCTGAGGGTTACTATCTGGTGTTTGACGTGTCACGTGGCCAGACCATTTAATTTGCTGTCTCTTGATGAGGTCTAGCACCGGTGTTGTACCTACTTGTCTCCTAATATCTTCGTTTCCGATTCTATCCATTCTTGTTACTCCAAGCATTCTGCGTAGGCATTTCATTTCTGTTGTTGCGATGTTTCTTGTATCGTTGTTTGTCAATGTCCAATTCAGGCACTGCTAGCACAATGTGGGTTGACATATCATGTTGTGTGGTGTTCTTTTTATATCCATTGTAACGTGTTTACATTATAATATCGGGAACATTTGATAATTGATTTGATTTGTTTTATTACATTTGTTTCTTTTAAATTTCGGCGTCGCCTTTGCTATCTGCTGAGATTATGTTGCCCGGGTACGTGACATTTTTCACCTGTTTTACTTGTTTGTTTTGAATGAATATATTTGTATTTAGTTCTTTTCTTGCAATCTTCATAGCTTCGGTTTTCTCTATGATGATTTCCATACCGTAATCCGTACAGACCTCATTAAGATTGTTGATATGTTCCTGACTATAATCCGTACAGACCTCATTAAGATTGTTGATGTGTTCCTGACTATAATCCGTTCAGACCTCATTAAGATTGTTGATGTGTTCCTGACTATAATCCGTACAGACCTCATTAAGATTGTTGATATGTTCCTGACTATAATCCGTACAGACCTCATTAAGATTGTTGATGTGTTCCTGACTATAATCCGTACAGACCTCATTAAGATTGTTGATGTGTTCCTGACTATAATCCGTACAGACCTCATTAAGATTGTTGATGTGTTCCTGACTATAATCCGTACAGACCTCATTAAGATTGTTGATGTCCTGCACTTGTTGTTCTGAGGTTTTTATTATTGCTTGGTCATCAGCAAAGAGAAGTTCATTTAAGTGATCGCGGAGATTGGATTGTGTCCCTCACTAATGTTGCCTTTCTTACATATTGTGTCTCTATATGTGATAAATGTGATAAATAGTAAAGGAGACAGTATACATCTTTGCCGTATACTGGTCCTAATATTTTTTTCTTTTTTTTTTTCACGTTCGCCTTATTTTTTTAATCCCCAAGGCGGTGTGCGTTGCATTGTATTTTTATTTTGCGCCTGTCGACCCAGTGCATTTTATGTAAGGGTCTGCTCCCTCCTGCATTTTCTAAGGGTTTGCTTCCCCGGGATAACGGCCGGTGCTGTGATGGGGATCGAACCCAGCACCTTCGGTGTTGTGAGCCGTGCCACTTAACCACGCCGTCCCCTTGGTCCTAATATGACAATTTTAGGAATATCCTGCGTTTGTTCTTACTGTACACTGCCTATTACAAAATTACTTTTACATAGGTTGGTCAAATGTTTATTTACTCTATAACGTTCTAATGGTGTCCACAGGTGGTATATATTCACTCGATCGAATGCCCTCTCTTGGTCTACGAAAGCAACATCTAGTGTCTGATCGTACTCTATTGTTTGTTCCGCTAGTTGTCTGCGTGCGAAGATTGCATCAGTTTCACTCCTGTTTTTCCTAAATCCCATCTGTGCTTCGCTAAGTTGCCGTTCTATGATTGAGAGTAGTCTTTTTTCCAGTATTTTCCAGAATATCTTTCCAGTATGGCTAAGCAAAGATACTCCTCTGTATTTGTACAGTCCTTTTTGCTGCCATTTATTTCCACATCGGGGGTATTGTTGCACGTATCCAGTCGTCTAGTGTTTCGTGTAATCCACACTAGGTTATACAGCCTGTGTAGCGAGGCTATCCCTACATCTTTTGTCGCCTTGATTAGTTCAGCGAAGATCGGATACCAAAGCGGTCATGGGAGATAAAAAGTCAAGGACGCAGCCCCCCAGGACGTCCCAAAGTACGTTGGGAAGACAATATACGACAGTCCCTAAGTGATAGAGGACTGGATTGGAAAGAGGCCAGGAAAAAGCCGGCGGATAGAGCAGTGTGGCGTTCTCTCTGAAAAACCTCTACACCTCACGGTAGAAAAGAGCGACTTAATAAGTAAGTAAGATTAGTTCAGCAGGGATGTCATCCATTCCTGGTGACTTGTTGGATGGTGCCGCTTGTATAGCGAAGTGTAGTTCTGATTTGGTTATATCCGGTTCTAGCGTTGTAGTGGCTTGGATTCGTTCGTTCTCTATTTCCCGCTACCAAACCATGACAAGGGCTTAAATAGCATAATTTAGTCCAGAGAACGGAATGTGTTGTGTCGTAGTTTACAGTTTGACTGCGATATTTGCACCTTTCGGTTCAACACATCCGACTTCAGCAAGCATTTATTGAGTACTGGGTTAGCATTCCTCTTCGATCTTTTCTCCTTAGCCAGTCTGCTCTGTCGCAGTCTGTCATCCAGGATCACCGCGTGGAGGTGTAGAAGGGTCTTGGCAGCTATGGTTCGCCTGCCCTGACGTTAGCAATCAGGTTTGGGTCGCTGACCGCTACAGCTCATGCGATGCTCAGCATCTTGATACCAGCTCTGTTGGGATCTCTATGTTGATATCTTGTGCTCCCTTTATTTCTCCAACATTATTATACGGCGCAGAGGGATCAAGATGCTGACCAGCGCATGAGCTGCAGTGGTCAGCGACACATAACTGACTGCTAGCGTCAGAGCCAGCAAACCAAAGCTGCCAAGACCCTTCTACACCTCCACTCGGTGATCCTGGATAACAGGCTGCAGCAGGGCAGACTGACTCAGGAGAAGGGATCGAAGAGAGAATGCTAACTCGGTACTAAAAAAATACTTGCTGAAGTCGGAGTGTTGGACCAAAAGGTTCAAATATCGCAGCCAAGCTGTAAACTACGACACAACGCATTCAGTTCTCTGGACTACATTCTGCTACTTACCCTTTCAGGTTTTGGTAGTGGGAGATTGAGAACGAACGAAGAAGAAGAATACGGTGCAGAAACATAGACTATGAACAGACAGTTGGAGAAAAACATAATAATAACAATAATAATGTTCGCTTAGGCGTTGGTCGGTCACATCCATGATCCACAGCTGTGACGTGGTTCCAGGCCTCGTCCAGGGAGGAGGAGGAGGTTGTAACTTGATTGGAGCCATTCCGCCAGGGCACGGCCTCTTCCACGACCCCAGTCGGCCGGGGGAAGACTTTTGGCGCCGATGAACGACTTGTGTAGTATCCTGTGGACATGAGCCTCCCGGCCCAGCCGCAGAACATGACAGAACAAAGAAACCCGGCGCCGGTCAAGTGTTTCTGAGACTGGGTGAAGGCCTTTTTTTTTTTTTTTTTTTTTTTTTTTTTGCGTTCGCCTTATTTCTCTAATCCCCAAGGCGGTGTGCGTTGCACTGTGGTTTTTATTTTGCGCCTATCGGCCCAATGCATCCGACTTCAGCAAGCATTTTATGTAAGGGTCTGCTTCCTCCTGCATTTTCTAAGGGTTTGCTTCCCCGGGGTAACGGCCGGTGCTGTGATGGGGATCGAACCCAGCACCTTCGGATTGTGAGCCGTGCCACTTATCCACTAGGCCACGCCGTCCCCGGTGAAGGCCTGATTTAGCAGAGACCTCCACGCCGGATGTAGTCACGCCATCGGATGCCCAGGATACGCCGCAGGTTGACCCAATGAAAGGCTTCCAGTCTCGGCATGTCACGCTCCAGCAATGTCCAGGTCTCGGAGCCGTAAAGTAGGACTGGGACCACGCAGGACCGGGACCACGCAGGACTGGGACCACCCAGGACTGGTAGATAGAACAACATAAAAGTAGGCATGGGAAGAGAACTATTGACATACATTTAAATTAGACAAGTCACCTATTTTGGACATATACAAAGGCACCATACTGTATTTAAAACAACACTGAGAGGGCGGGGAGGTTGAAGGTATGCGGACAAGATACGGACAGCGCTCTAAGTGACAGAACAATATCAAAAGATGGACTGATGTTAGTCCACAGAGTGTAGCATCAAGACAAGAGACATAGGATATTGAATGTCCATTGCAGCCAACCTTCGCTGTGGAGACGGCACTTGAATTGAATTGAATCTATCCCCTGATGACACTAACTGTCTGTCTTAGACATTTCATTTCAAATGTAATCTTCTTTTCCTTTTCCTGGGATAATGATCACGTTTGACACTAATAGCTCAAGGTTGGCATACATATACTATTTTCCGGTTGTAACAGTTCCAGCTGGACCATGGGCGTTAAGGGCAGGGGTGATGGGGTCGGCGACTCGGGGAACAAATGTTACCTGAATGTTGCCAAGGTCAACACTAAATCTCGACAATGTCGATGCCCGTTGTATCATCGTAGATCGCTAACTACTCGGCGGATCCTGGACTCTGGCACACAGTTATTGTTGTTGTGATGTTCAGGTGTTTAAGTAGTGGTGACAGGGTGTCACAGCAGATGCTTTCTCACATATTGTTTTCTTACAAGTCGTCCATCTTCTGTAAAAAAAACTTTCTGGTAATTCTGGTCTTTGGACTGTTTAAGCGGTGACATTGTCTACACGTGTGTTCAGTAGACCTGGTGACTTTTTCATTTTCTTTCATTTATGTCTGTCATCTGCTAATCTTCATAGTTCCTGTCTGTCCCTATGCTAATCTTCATAGTTGTTGTCTGTCCCTATGCTAATCCATAGTTTATGTCTGTCGATGTGCCAATCTTCAAAGTTTTTATCTCTGATCTGGTTCAGGAATTAAAAGAAAGAAAAATCCCACACCCATTAGAACAGACACAGAATTAATAACAGAAGATTCTCAGACTGCAGAAGTCCTTAATAAGTACTTTGCTAATATTAACAAAAGGCAAAAACGAAAGAACCTGACCAGGCTATCAAAACACTCACTAAAATGGTGGGAACACAATCTACAGATAACTGTGAGAACTTTGACAAGAATTTTACACTTCCAGAATTTAAGATAGCCCTAAACAAATGTAAGAAAGGTAAAGCCGCTGGACCTGACCGGCTCACTAACAAGATGCTCTTAAATCTCTCAAATGATCAGCTCCATACCATCCTTGACCTCATTAACAAAACATGGTGAGAAGGTAAGCTACCAACAGACTGGAGAGAAGGCAAGCTACCAACAGACTAGAGAGAAGGCAAGCTACCAATAGACTGGAGAGAAGGCAAGCTACCAACAGACTAGAGAGAAGGCAAGCTACCAACAGACTGGAGAGAAGGCAAGCTACAAACAGACTGGAGAGAAGGCAAGCTACCAACACACTGGGGAGAAGGCAAGCTACCAACAGACTGGAGAGAAGGCAAGCTACCAACAGACTGGAGAGAAGGCAAGCTACCAACAGACTGGAGAGAAGGCAAGCTACCAACAGACTGGAGAAAAGCCACCATCACCCCCGTCCTAAAGAAAGACAAACCATCAAACCTAGAAACAAGTTATCGTCCGATCTCCCTGACTTCAAATATAGGTAGGGTCGCTGAAAGGATGATAAACAATATGTTATTTTGGTGGCTAGAAATCTTCAAGTTTCTTAATACAAACCAATCAGGTTTCAGAAGAAAGAAACAGACAATGCACCAGCTGATAAGATTCAGCCAAGAAGTAGGTGATGTTTTCCAGGAGAAGTATAATGACGAATTCATGATCGATAAAAGGGAGCCAGTTGATGTTATTTATCTGGATTTTGCAAAGGCTTTTTATAGAGTACCTCATCAAAGATTATTTCGAAAGTTAAAATAACATGTACTAGGTGGGAAAGTTGCCAACGGGATTGAAAATTTGTTAACGGGAAGAAGACAGAGAGGGGGCATAAATAAGGAGTACTCTGAGTGGTGTGAAGTGAAAAGGGGAGTCCCACAAGGCGCGGGTGTGGGACCAATTTTGTTTCTGATATATATATAAACGATTTTGACATTGATATGGGATCCATGATGTGCTGATGACACAAAATTATGCAGTAGTGTCTCGTCTAATGCAGAAGTGAGTTTATTAAGGTAGGATTTAGATCAAATTCGAGAATGGTCTTTAAGTTAGCAAATGACGTTTAATGTAGAAAAATGTACAGTCATCCACATGGGTAGATCCAATATGGAACATAATTACAGAATGGGAGAGAACAATATTAGAAAGATAGAAAAGGAAAAGGGCCTAGGGGTTATAATAGATCATACAGGAAAGGTGAGTGAGCAAGTTAAGGTAGCAGTAAAAAAGGCAAATGCAATGTTAGGTATGATAAAAATAAATATTAAACATAGGAGCAAGGAAGTGATAGTCAAACTGTATAAAGCATTAGTTAGACCTAGATTGGAGTACTGTGTACAGGTGTGGAGTCCTTATCGTAGAGGGGATATAAACATGCTGGAAAGGATTCAATAAAGAGCGACAAAGCTGATAGTGGGATTCCAGAATTACAGTTACGAGGAAAGACAAAAACTGACCTACAGTGTCTAGAAAAGAGAAGAATTGGAGGTGACAATACAGGTTTATAAGATAATCAGAGGAATGGATAAATTAGACTATAACATTTTTTGAAAATACAAACACCTACAAGAACAAGAGGGCATAGCTAAAAATTAACTAAAGAAAGGTCCAGATTAGCTATTAGGAAATATTTTTTTAGTCAGTGGTGAATGCTTGGAATGCATTGTAACAGGAAGTAGTGTAGGTAGGGACAATTGATGTATTTAAGAATAAATTGGATGCACATAGCTTTTAGAGCAAGGTAATGTAAATGAAACTGGTTGTATGCAGATTCTGCATAGTCTTCTAAACTAGTATAAAGATGTTGTTAAATTAAGACAGTGAATGCCAGAAAAAATGTGGTTCCACCGAATTGAACGCTTCTTTGTAGTCGCTGAATGTAAATATAAATGGTTCATGGAGCTCTCGATCTGCTTCAATAAGGCGGCGGCAGACTGCAACGTGGTCTATTGTGCTGTACGAACCACGAAAGCCCGCTTGTTCGACTGGTTGCAAGTCTTCGATAGTAGTGCGGGATGGATTTTCTAAACAGTTTGTAAGGGACCGGTGGAGGAGTAATTGAGCGATAATTTACGAGATCCTCTTTGTGTAAGGTTATGAATATCAAGTTACGCTAAACGGTAAGTGTTTTTCCTGAACAAAGATAACATGTAAAACGTTGACCAACAAATGCCATCTTGATCTTAATCTGAAGATGAAGGTAACATTTGTTGCCCTGAACTAACAAGGCGTCGTCGGGTGGGCTGGACAGCTTTCTCCGTCCTGGACGGTTGCCAAGAACAGAATCTACGCGCCTCTGTCCGAATCATTTTTCGCAACCATGGGGACGGCGTGGCCTAGTGGTTAAGTGGCACGGCTCACAACAGATAGGTGCTGGGTTCTTCTTCTTCTTCTTCTTCTTCTTCTTCTTTTTCTTCTTCGTTCGTTCTCAGTCTCCCGCTACCAAACACTGAAAGGGCTTAAGTCGCAGAATGTAGTCCAGAGAACGGAATGCGATGTGTCGTAGTTTACAGCTTGGCTGCGATATTTGCACCTTTCGGTCCAACACTCCGACTTCAGCAAGCATTTTTTGAGTACCAGGTTAGCATTCCCTCTTCGATCCCTTCTCCTTAGCCAGTCTGCCCTTCTGCAGCCTGTTATCCAGGATCACCAAGTGGAGGTGTAGAAGGGTCTTGGCAGCTCTGGTTCGCTGGCCCTGACGCTAGCAGTCAGCTATGGGTTGCTGACCACTGCAGCGTCTTGATCCTGGTGCTGGGTTCGATCCTAATCACTGCACCGGCCGTTACCCCGGGGAAGCAAACGCTTAGAAAATGCAGGAGGAAGCAGACCCTTACATAAAATGCATGCTGAAGTCGGATGCACTGGGCCGACAGGCGCAAAATATAAACCACAGTGCAACGCACACCGCCTTGGGGATTAGAGAAATAAGGCGAACGCAACAACAAAAACAACAACAAAAATTCTCCGCAACAAAAGTATGCAAAGTCTGAACCAAGTTGGGACACGCAGCTTCGCTGATGAACGGGTCTCAAGATGTCCCCTCTTGTAGGTGGTCTGTCTCTGACCTCGTCGCCATATAGTTTATCCCGCAATTTAGTTTCGGGACTTATGCTTGCTCTCTCTCTCTCCCTCTCTCTCTCCCTTCTCTTTCTCTTTTCTCTTTCTCTCTCTCTCTTCTCTTTCTCTCTCTTCTCTTTCTCTCTCTCTCTTCTCTTTCTCTTTCTCTCTTCTCTTTCTATCTCTCTCTTCTCTTTCTCTCTCTCTTCTCTTTCTCTCTCTCTTCTCTTTCTCTCTCTCTGTCTCTCTCTCTCTTCTCTTTCTATCTCTCTCTTCTCTTTCTATCTCTCTCTTCTCTTTCTATCTCTCTCTTTCTCTCTCTTCTCTTTCTCTCTCTCTCTCTTTCTCTTTCTCTCTTCTCTTTCTATCTCTCTCTTCTCTTTCTCTCTTCTCTTTCTCTCTCTCTCTTCTCTTTCTCTCTGTCTCTCTCTCTCTGTCTCTTCTCTTTCTATCTCTCTCTTCTCTTTCTCTTCTCTTTCTCTTCTCTTTCTCTCTCTCTGTCTCTTTCTCTCTCTATCTGTCTCTTTCTCTCTGTCTCTTCTCTCTCTATCTCTCTCTTCTCTTTCTCTCTCTCTCTGTCTCTTCTCTTTCTATCTCTCTCTTCTCTTTCTATCTCTCTCTTCTCTTTCTCTCTCTCTTCTCTTTCTCTGTCTCTTTCTCTCTCTCTGTCTCTTTCTCTCTGTCTCTTCTCTCTCTATCTCTCTCTTCTCTTTCTCTCTGTCTCTTCTCTTTCTATCTCTCTCTTCTCTTTCTATCTCTCTCTTCTCTTTCTCTCTCTCTTCTCTTTCTCTCTCTCTTCTCTTTCTCTCTCTCTGTCTCTTTCTCTCTCTCTCTGTCTCTTCTCTTTCTATCTCTCTCTTCTCTTTCTATCTCTCTCTTCTCTTTCTCTCTCTCTCTTCTCTTTCTCTCTCTCTTCTCTTTCTCTCTCTCTTCTCTTTCTCTCTCTTCTCTTTCTCTCTCTCTTCTCTCTCTCTCTCTTCTCTTTCTCTCTATCTCTTTCTCTCTCTCTCTTCTCTTTCTGTCTCTTCTCTTTCTCTCTCTCTCTTCTCTTTCTGTCTCTTCTCTCTCTCTCTCTCTCTGTCTCTTTTCTCTCTCTCTCTCTGTTCTCGTTGAGCCGACATACATGGAGAACAAGTCTCACCTTTTGTTTGTTCTTCCCTCATGAAATATGTCTGTGCATCCAATTTGTAATTTGGATATTTTTTTCCCCCCAGTCTGAATTGGCTATTCGTAATCTTAATATTGTAACATTCATTATTTGTAGCAAAGGCCGATCGAACTGAACAATTTTGAGTTCTGCATATGTGACGTTAGAGATCCATGTGTGGCAGTGGAATGTCTATGCATGAACCGGCAATCTCCAGACTAAAGATGGTGTATCTCTATGCATCGATACCATGAGCCGGTAATCTTCAGACTAAAGACGGTGTATCTCTATGCATCGGTACCATGAGCCGGTAATCTTCAGCCTGAATGCGGCGTAAAATGACAGAAACCTGTGTGAGTTATCGTTTGCATTTCTACTGCCGAAAAAGCCCAGGACCCATCCTCTAACGACTTCGCTGGGACACTGAAACTGCATTGAAATCAGCCAGTAGGGTGAGTTCATCATATGGAGGAACTATGGTTGGGGCATTGGCCAGATCCTGGTAGAAGTCGACTTTTGCTGCGATTGGGCCTCGTCTGTGTGGGCGTAGTCGACTATTATTGTGAGATGTCCATGTTTCAGTCGTGCCACAAGCTGCCTGTCCGAGATGAGGATCTTATGAATAACCACACACCATTTCTGTGTTGAAGGCCACCAGAGTGCAGCAGACAAGCGTCTTCGACATCTTGTTGACCTTGGCCCTTTAGACTAATTTCGGTGACACCGGCGATTGCAAAGTTGAATCGACCTAATTTTCTAGCCAGCGCCGCAACATAGCCAGTCCCGTTTAGTGTCAGTACAGTCCATGTTGCGACCCTCATTGGGTCCTTATATCCGGGGGCAGCGAGGGTGCTGGTGACACGTCCCGATAGAGATTCACAACCCCTGGTAAAGTGGGCGGAGGAGACGTTACCATGTTCTGTATGATCAGCGGATGTGGCGATCATGATCCCTGGAGGCTCTTGGGGGAGGGCTGGATACTCCGCTGCCTTGGGACGAGGGCAGTGAGGAGGGAGTTTGTAAGTAGTACCCCGTCTCCAGGGTGTCAGGCCTCTGTCCGTGTCTTGTCTTACGACGTTTACATTTCCCAACTCTGCGTTCTCCTATGGGACGGCGTGATCATCACAGGATTGAAGATGCGTAGGTAGAAGAGGTTACGTTGGGCCTCTGGTGTGGGACGGTGAGAGGGGAGCGTCCTCACACGGAGAAGAAAGTCCTTGTTGTATTGTGTTCTTGGCTACCTGGAGTGCAGCCAAGCGGAACGCTAGACACCGTGTAGGACCTATTTCTTACATCTAAGCGCTGGACAATACTCGTCTGATCGCGGCCATCTTTGACCTTGCCTAGGCTAGCCGGTCTTATCGACCACATTTACATAATGATCCACACACGGATCTCTAACGACCGAAGTACTAGTAAGAAACCCTACAACATCCTTGTGAGAAGTCTCGATCGGGTGACTTCCTGTCGTGTCTTTTGCGGTGCTGAGGCCCCTGCCAACACTGATCATCGCTTGCTCTTGATCAGGTACTCGATCACCCCATATGCCCTTCCAAAGCCTGTGCCGACCCCTAGGTAACACTATCCAGCTTCTCAAGGCTAACCCAGGTGTCGTCGAGAAAAACGCAAATGATATCAGGGGAAACCTGGCTGCATCAGGCCCCCTTCAGGAAGGAACCGCAGGGAGCACGGACAGTCATAAAGAACGCCACATGCGAGGCCGCCGAGCTAGTCACCGGCTCAAGGACCTCAAAGCGTCAGCAATGGCTCTCCGATATCTCGTATGACATCATACTCCAGAAGAACTCAGCCTGACTTCGCCATGACTACGGCGAACGTCGATGGCTGGGCGGCCAGTTCTGCGCGGTGGCCAGGGCAGACAAGGATCGCTTTCTCAACGAAGTTACTGAGAAAGTCAAAGCTGGTCTCAGATCTCATGACCTCAGACCCGCCTTTCAGGCTGTCAGGCTCCTCCGCCCTGGAGGTAAGCAGAACGGGAAAAAATCATAGAGTTCATCAATAAGTCCGATCGCTCCATGTGCTCGTCATACGAGGAGGTAGCGAACAGGTGGGAGGAGCACTACAGGTAACGAGGAGGTAGCGAACAGGTTGATGGAGCACTAGAGGTAACGAGGAGGTAGGGAACCGGGGGAGGGAGCACTACAGGTAACGAGGAGGTAGCGAACAGGTGGAAGGAGCACTACAGGTAACGAGGAGGTAGCGAAAAGGTGGATGGAGCACTAGAGGTAACGAGGAGGTAGGGAATTGGGGGAGGGAGCACTACAGGTAACGAGGAGGTAGCGAACAGGTCGATGGAGCACTACACGTATTCTCTTAATCATCCACAGCAACGACATGTCTCGATCTGTCTTTGGAATCTCCGGATCCTCTCCCAGATACGGAAACCAACATTGACCACCCTACTACAGCTGAAGTCCTTGCTGCTATTCGGAAACTCAGAGATGGACGAGCGGCAGACTCGGACCACATTCCACCGGAGCTGTTGAAACACGCCATCGACCCGATCAGCTCTGCCCTCCATCATTGATTCCTGCAAGTATGGAGGACGAGACAGGTCCCGTCCGACTGGCGCGATGGAATCGTAGTCTCGCTGTACACAGGCAAGGGAAGTCGCAAAGACTGAAGTAATGAAAGGCCTACTACATTACTCTCGGTTCCGGGGAAGGCGTTTGTCCACATGCTCAAGCCTCTCCTGAGCACAAAACGTCGCCCAGAACAGTCTGGCTTCACCCAGGGTCGTTCTACAACCGACACTATTCATGCTGTGCGCCTCCTCGCCAGGTTTCCAATCGCCTCTTGTGCGCTGCATACGTGGACTTGACGTCCGCCTTCGACTCAGTTGATCGGCCGGCTTTATGTTAAAGCTATCTAGGGAATAGCCACCACGCCGCCCCCCCCCTCCCCGTTGAACCTGATCAAGGAGCTACACAAGGTCACCGGCGCCAGAATTCGATTGGGTGGCACTATCTCTAACAGATTCCGCACGACTTCGGGTGTCAGACAGGGATGTGTTCTTGCCCCAGACCTATTCTGTCGGGCAGTCGATTGGTTTCTTGATCGCCTCAGCACATAAGAAGGGTATAGATATTGATCAGACATTGTCCGTCATTTAGAGTCTAGCCTTTGACCTGACAAGTCGCGATGATAGACACTATATCAGAAAAGTAGACCCCTTTTTCTGTATATGTTGATTTGATAGTTCAGCATTGTTGTTATTTGTTGTCCCTGATGAAGACCTATTGGTCGTAACGTAGGTTTTGTTTGTGTTCTCGTCTCGGTGCGGTATCTGACCATACCCATTAAAAAAAATGTTGATTAAATTTAATTTTTAATCAACTTTAAACATTTTTTTTCACTCATTTTTTTCATTGTTATAGTTCCATCGTGTCATAGACTTCTATTGTGGTGGTGAATAATTGAAAATAACAGTTATTTTGATTGACCTGTGGTCCCTAAGATCTTCTGCTGTAAAGGCTACGTCTGGAGTAGATGTTGTGTTCTGTCGTCTTGAAAACAATGATGCTTGATCTTCTGGTATCTCAGAGTCAACAACTTTTTCTTCTCTGTCTCTTTGTACCCCCACCTCTCTCAATGACTTGGTCTCCACTACGACACAGTGGCTCTCTGATACTTTGACTGTTTCCAACTCCATAGGTCTTACAGATGGGAAGTGAAGGTTATACTTTGAGGGTTTCCGGTCCTACTACAATGTCCTACTATCTCTGTGTGTCCTCTTGTCCTACCACAATGTCTGATCCTACCATCTCTGTATGTCCTCTTGTCCTACCACAAGGTCTGCTCCTGCCATCTATGTGTCCTCTTGTCCTACCACAATGCCCTCCTATCTCTGTGTGTTCTCTTGTCCTACTACATCTGGTCCTACCATCTGTGTGTCCTCTTGTCCTACCACAATGTCCTCCTATCTCTGTGTGTCCTATTGTCCTATCACAATGTCCTGATATCTCTGTGTGTCCTCTTGTCCTACCACATCTGCTCCTACCATCTGTGTGTCCTCTTGTCTAACCACAATGTCCTGCTATCTCTGTGTGTCCTCTTGTCCTACCACAATGTCCTGCTATCTCTGTGTGTCCTCTTGTCCTATCACAATTTCCTGCTATCTCTGTGTGTCCTCCAGTCCTACCACAACATCTGCTCATACCCTCTATGTGTGTCCTATTGTCCTACCACAATGTCCTGCTATCTCTGTGTGTCCTCTTGTCCTACCACAACATCTGCTCCTACCCTCTCTGTGTGTCCTCTTGTCCTGCCACAATGTCCTGCTATCTCTGTGTGTCCTCTACAAATTAAAAAATATATATATTTGTAGCTCTATATTTTGGCTCTCGCTTGTCTACATACAAGGCAGCAGGTGGTTTGAAGTCAGTCTTCCTTCCCATATGATGTGCTGCAGTCTTCCTTCCCATATGATGTGCTGCAGTCTTCCTTCCCCTAGGATGTGCTGGGGGAGAAAAAGTGGGGAGGGGAAGATCCTTGACTTTTTGCTTGAAATGCAAATGTCAAAAGTTCATAGTGCAAAGGTTAAACTTGGAGAAGGGAGCATTCTGTAATACATGTTATATGTTGGATAACATAACAGTTGATATATCAGCAACCCTGAGATGGCACGAGTTTCACTGACATTCCGGCTGAGAAAGAGTTGACGCCAGACTAGATGAGTGAAGAATGTGTATGACCAACGAGCATAAGAAACTATCAAACAAGCAACACAACCTTTGATTAGCTATTCTTTATTACACAATTGTTAGTCAGACTAACAAACTAAGGTCTGTACTTTCTACTTGTGTCTTCTGATACAAACTCACAAATATATCTTACAGGATGTTGATTATCTCATTATGATATATATTTCAGTGCTCAATGAGTTAAATCTCAATAATCATTTTCAAATGCTACAGTAGGCTGTGAAACATAGATGAGACATAACTAGGACATAGATGAGACATAACTAGGACATAGATGTGACATAACTAGGACATAGATGAGACATAACTAGGACATAGATGTGACATAACTAGGACATAGATGAGACATAACTAGGACATAGATGAGACATAACTAGGACATAGATGAGACATAACTAGGACATAGATGTGACATAACTAGGACATAGATGAGACATAACTAGGACATAGATAGGACACAAGTAGGACATAATGTTGTTAAGTAACTTTTGGGCTCTCTATTCCTTTAGTTCAATGACTTTTTGTGGAATCTGCATGTATTTGTAAGTTGTTGCTTTGATTCATGTGAGGTTGTGGTTGTCAACCCTTTCCAGATTGTAGACCTCCTGAAGCCAATGACGTGTCATCAGTGACACCTATAATGTTCCAGCAGATCTCTTCAGCAGCTGTATTTGTCTCAATGCTTTGTTTCTGACATTCACAACTTGGTTCTTGTGGTTGAGTTGTCAGTCTAGGGTTACTCCAAGAGCAGAGTACTTGGTCTCATGTCAGGGTCAGGTGCAACATACAGATCAAGGCTCAACATCATGTCAGGGTCAGGTGCAACATACAGATCAATGCTCAACATCATGTTAGGTTCAGGTACAATATGCTGACCAAGGCCTTCACCTCACATCAGGGTCAGGCGAAACATACTGACCAAGACCCCCACCTCCCATCAGGAGCAGGTGAGACACACTGACCAAGACCCCCACCTCCCATCAGGAGCAGGTGAGACACACTGACCAAGACCCCCACCTCCCATCAGGAGCAGGTGAGGCACACTGACCAAGACCCCCACCTCCCATCAGGAGCAGGTGAGACACACTGACCAAGACCCCCACCTCCCATCAGGAGCAGGTGAGACACACTGACCAAGACCCCCACCTCCCATCAGGGTCAGGTGAGACACACTGACCAAGACCCCCACCTCCCATCAGGAGCAGGTGAGACACACTGACCAAGACCCCCACCTCCCATCAGGAGCAGGTGAGACACACTGACCAAGACCCCCACCTCCCATCAGGAGCAGGTGAGACACACTGACCAAGACCCCCACCTCCCATCAGCGTCAGGTGAGACACACTGACCAAGACCCCCACCTCCCATCAGGAGCAGGTGAGACACACTGACCAAGACCCCCACCTCCCATCAGGAGCAGGTGAGACACACTGACCAAGACCCCCACCGACCAAGACCCCCACCTCCCATCAGGAGCAGGTGAGACTAACTGACCAAGACCCCTACCTCCCATCATGAGCAGGTGAGACACACTGACCAAGACCCCCACCTCCCATAATGAGCAGGTGAGACACACTGACCAAGACCCCCACCTCCCATCATGAGCAGGTGAGACACACTGACCAAGACCCCCACCTCCCATCAGGAGCAGGTGAGACACACTGACCAAGACTTCCACCTCCCATCAGGGTCAGGTGAGACACACTGACCAAGACCCCCACCTCCCATCAGGAGCAGGTGAGACACACTGACCAAGACCTACACCTCCCATCAGGAGCAGGTGAGACACACTGACCAAGACCCCCACCTCCCATCAGGAGCAGGTGAGACACACTGACCAAGACCCCATCCTCCCATCAGAAGCAGGTGAGACACACTGACCAAGACCCCTACCTCCCATCATGAGCAGGTGAGACACACTGACCAAGACCCCCACCTCCCATAATGAGCAGGTGAGACACACTGACCAAGACCCCCACCTCCCATCATGAGCAGGTGAGACACACTGACCAAGACCCCCACCTCCCATCAGGAGCAGATGAGACACACTGACCAAGACCCCCACCTCCCATCAGGGTCAGGTGAGACACACTGACCAAGACCCCCACCTCCCATCAGGAGCAGGTGAGACACACTGACCAAGACCCCCACCTCCCATCAGGAGCAGGTGAGACACACTGACCAAGACCCCCACCTCCCATCAGGAGCAGGTGAGACACACTGAACAAGACCCCCACCTCCCATCAGGGTCAGGTGAGACACACTGACCAAGACCCCCACCTCCCATCAGGAGCAGGTGAGACACACTGACCAAGACCCCCACCTCCCATCAGGGTCAGGTGAGACACACTGACCAAGACTCCGACCTCCCATCAGGAACAGGTGAGACACACTGACCAAGACCCCCACCTCCCATCAGGAGCAGGTGAGACACACTGACCAAGACCCCCACCTCCCATCAGGAGCAGGTGAGACACACTGACCAAGACCCCCACCTCCCATCAGGGTCAGGTGAGACACACTGACCAAGACTCCGACCTCCCATCAGGAACAGGTGAGACACACTGACCAAGACCCAATCCAACAATCCATGCTGTGCAATTGGAAACAGGCTGTGTTACAGAATCCTGACTAATGAAGTGGGGATCGACATTGTGTTCTCTGTAGTGATGAGCCTGCTGTGAAATCTAGCATTGCACTACTGTGAGGATGACACAGATCTACCTTCTTCAATACGTACTAGGATGTAAGTAGATCTACTGCTAACCCACTTCCAGAAAACATTCACGAAGAGTGAACAACTCGGTCTGAAATAGAAAACAACAATAACTGTAACAGTAGACTGATGATCATGAATTTAACACGGCCCTCTGTGCTGTAACAGTAGACTGATAATCATGAATTTACAAATCTGTAGTGCCTATTAGACAGAAATGGAAATGTTCACTTTAGACCTAACACAAAACATAAATAAGGAAACATCAAGCAAGATATCTGAAAGTTGTTCTCATATGGCAACTGATAGAATAGACCAGTTAGCAACAAGAGAGTAGTGTGAGAGATATCAATAGGAAAGTAGTGTAAGAGAGATATCAATAGGAGAGTAGCATACGACAGATATCAGCAGGAGAGTAGTGTAAGAGAGATATCAATAGGAGAGTAGCATACGACAGATATCAGCAGGAGAGTAGTGTAAGAGAGATATCAATAGGAAAGTAGTGTAAGAGAGATATTAATAGGAGAGTAGTGTAAGAGAGATATCAATAGGAGAGTAGTGTAAGAGAGATATCAGCAGGAGAGTAGTGTAAGAGAGATATCAATAGGAAAGTAGTGTAAGAGAGATATCAATAGGAGAGTAGTGTAAGAGAGATATCAATAGGAGAGTAGCATACGACAGATATCAGCAGGAGAGTAGTGTAAGAGAGATATCAGCAGGAGAGTAGTGTAAGAGAGATATCAATAGGAGAGTAGTGTAAGAGAGATATCAGCAGGAGAGTAGTGTAAGAGAGATATCAATAGGAGAGTAGTGTAAGAGAGATATCAGCAGGAGAGTAGTGTAAGAGAGATATCAGCAGGAGAGTAGTGTAAGAGAGATATCAGCAGGAGAGTAGTGTAAGAGAGATATCAATAGGAGAGTAGTGTAAGTAGAGTAGTATCACAAATCTATCAACAAGAAAGTCGTATAGAAGATGATAATATGAGAGCCAAGTCAGATATAATATGAGAGCCAAGTCAGATATAATATGAGAGCCAAGTCAGATATATGAGAGCCAAGTTAGACATAATATGAGAGCCAAGTCAGATATAATATGAGAGCCAAGTCAGATATATGAGAGACAAGTCAGATATAGGAGAGCCAAGTCAGATATATAAGTGCCAAGTCAGATATAGGAGAGCCAAGTCAGATATATAAGAGCCAAGTCAGATATATGAGAGCTAAGTCAGATATGAGTCAAGTCAGATATAATATGAAAGCCAAGGCAGATATAATATGAGAGCCAAGTCAGATATATGAGAGCCAAGTCAGATATATGTCTGTCAATATGAGAGCCAAACTAGATATATGTCTGTCAATATGAGAGCCAAACCAGATATATGTCTGTCAATATGAGAGCCAAGTCAAATATATGTCTGTCAATATGAGAGCCAAACTAGATATATGTCTGTCAATATGAGAGCCAAACCAGATATATGTCTGTCAATATGAGAGCCAAACCAGATATATGTCTGTCAATATGAGAGCCAAACCAGATATATGTCTGTCAATATGAGAGCCAAACCAGATATATGTCTGTCAATATGAGAGCCAAACCAGATATATGTCTGTCAATATGTGAGCCAAACCAGATATATGTCTATCTATATGAGAACCAACCCAGACATATATCTAAATGAGATGGATGTGCCTCCCCTACGTAACAAGTACTCTTGTTGTTGGCTCACAAAGAGGACATGAGAAGTGGGTTCATCCCTTTCCAGCAGCCATGTAGTTCGTCCAGAATGTACTGAGAGACTTGGCCTCCTGTGAAATCAAACAATCAACATTCTCTATGGACCTTTTCATATTCTATAAATGGCGTAATGGCGTAAAACTGATTTTTCTTTAAACAACACCAAAATGTATCTTTGTTTGCCCGTCCTCACTTTTATGTCTATCCTGTCAGACTATATGTGAGAACCATTCTCTTGTCTGTCAGAGAAACTATCTGGGAGTGTTAACCATTCTCTTGTCTGTCTGTCAGTCAGAGAGACTATCTGGGAGTGTTAACCATTTTCTTGTCTGTCTGTCAGTCAGCATATTGGTACGCCATAATGTAGGTTGACAGAAAGTTGATATTTGTCATAACCTGGTCTTTAAATAAATGCTTTACTGCTGTCTGTGTATCACTGTGAATACTGTCAAAAATACAGACAATTTTGTTGTCTGTATAAAACAAAAGATATTGCCAAAAATACATTCAAATTTGTGTATATTACTATCATAAGGGGTCACTGCGGTCAAGAGATACTGAGTGGTGATACTGATGTGATTATTGTAACTTGTCAGTGGTGGAACTGATGTGATTATTGTAACTTTTCAGTGGTGATATTGATGTGATTATTGTAACTCAGTGGTGATATTGATGTGATTATTGTAACTCGTCAGTGGTGATATTGATGCGATTATTGTAACTTGTCAGTCGTGATATTGTTGTGATTATTAAAACAACCAGTAGTGATATTGTAACTCGTCAGTGGTGATATTGATGTGATTTATGTAACTTGTCAGTGGTGATATTGGTGTGATTATTGTAACTCGTCAGTGGTGATATTGCTGTGATTATTATAACTCCTCAGTAGTGATATTGTAACTCGTCAGTGGTGATATTGATGTGATTATTATCATTATTAACCCATGTCGATCCTGGGGTCCCTTACTGAGGAGGAAGGAATAGGACCACTGCAGCTCCATACAATTCACAGGCTGTTGATAATTTCATAATACAGCCTCAAGTAAAAGTGGCTTCCTCTCAAGATGGGTTCTTTTAGTCTTGTATTGCACATCATCGTTGTTGTGTTTATGTGTGGGTAGGTTCCAGAGTGTTTCAAATAGAAGAATATAATTTCCTTTTGATTGCAGTAAAGAGAATTACAGTAGACAAAACTACACAATCCATATGTTCATATCTGATGTCAAAGGAAAATAATGACAAATGTAAACTGACTTGCCTCTAAATGATGAAATACACAGCAATTGGTAATAACAAGCTTCCAGCCAACCTACACATCAGTAGCATGTGTCCAGACTCTATATTTAAAGGTTGAATCATAACAACGATTTTCAACCGTATTTTGTAAAGCACACAAAAAGGCACTGCCATCTTGGTCACTTTATGCCGTTCCAGGATTGTTCTTCACCACCATAACAGAACGCATTTCACAGCAAAATTTTGATGCTGTCATCATCTTCGCTTGCAATGGACTATTATTATTATTATTATTATTATTATACATTATTATAATTCATAAACGGCAGCAAAAGATAATTGTGCATAAGGTCAACAAAATTCTACAGAAATGGTAAACGCAAGGGCACATAAAGTGTTTTTGAGCAGGGTTAGTCACCGGCTGCCTGTAGTGGTGACTCTATGCATCTTAGAAGCAACTCTGCAAGGATGAATAATATTGATAATGATGAAGAAAATGTATTTGACGATGACTGTGATGAAGATGGTGATGATGCTTACCAAAATATGACACTTGTCACTGATTTCTTCCATTGTTAGTGGCAGAGACAATGTTTTTACTTCATCTGACAAACTTCTGAGAAATATAAAAATAGATGATGGTCTACCGAGTTTAAATTCAGTCTTGTAAATGTGACTGTGACAATTTATTCCTATAAATAAATGTATGCCAGTTTGTACAAAGTCAGCTAATTTCAGCCAATGTCGCCAATATCTGAACAAAAATCTGCAGATGATACAGTAGTCCTTTCGAAGACCACTGCACCTGGAAGAGATGATCCTGTCAGCTAAACAACACAGCGACAAACAAAATCTATTCCACTAAACCAACAAAACATCTGATCGTGACCAGCAGGTGTGGCACTGAGATAACAAAACTACCATTAAAGGATGTATTACTATTGATAATGTCCCCTTAAGGCATTTCTAGAATAAAGATTGCTTGCCAGGTAACTGTTGCTAATGGAATCTGTATCTCCTGTTTATAAGACTGATGTCCTAACTATTAGGCCAGACGCTGGTTCTGGCATTAAGTAAATATGAACCAAGGAAAAAGTTTTTTCCAGTTCAGTCTGATGTTTCAATTGTTGTCTTGCAGTACAAGGCAAGAGCCGCAACTCTGTCAAATAGTTTGTTCTTTACAAATTTACCAAATTACATTAATGTGTAAATGCATCCATCAGCAAGAACTCTTCATTAAATGAAGGCTGCCCATGCACTGGAGTTCTTCCATACTTAAGGTCATTCCAAAAATCAAGCGCATGAGCTGCAGTGGTCAGTGACCCATAGCTGACTGCTAGCGTCAGGGCCAGCGAACCAGAGCTGCCAAGACCCTTCTACACTTTCACGTGGTGATCCTGGACAACAGGCTGCAGCAGGGCAGACTGGCTAATGAGAAGGGATCGAAGAGAGAATGCTAACCTGGTACTAAAAAAATGCTTGCTGAAGTCTGATGTGTTGGACTGAAAGGTGCAAATATCGCAGTCAAGCTGTAAACTACAAGACAACGCATTCCGTTCTCTGGACTACATTCTGCTACTTCAGCCCTTTCAGGGTTTGGTGGTGGGAGATTGAAAACGAACGAAGCCAAGTCAAGCCATTCCAAAAATCAAATAATCGTCACTGCATGATAGGGCGGTACATAAGTGTCAGCTGTCGATTTCAGTTCAATAGAACTTCAACTGATGTTTTACACGCTCTCAATTTCAATCGTATGGGACTGTAAAAGGTTAAAATTTTGCTGATTATTAAACAAATGGAATTTCTCTTTTATCAGTTGATAATCACCATAACGACTCTTTATTCATCAATGAAATTTGATGAGTTTTACACTGTTACTGCTAAAGATAACAGACAACTGTTACCCTTTTGTGCATGTCACTAGTGGGACGGTCATCTTTAAATGGATACTATGGCGTCAACTACAAGGTAGCTTCAAAAAGTTCCTGGACTTGTCGACTCGTGTCGTAGTTTACAGCTTGACTGCAAAATTTGCAACTTTCGGTCCAACACATCTGACTTCAGCAATCATTTTTTGAGTACCGGGTTAGCATTCCCTCTTCGATCCCTTCTCCTTAGCCAGTCTGCCCTGCTGCAGCCTGTTATCCAGGATCACCGAGTGGAGGTGTAGAAGGGTCTTGGCAGCTGTTTCGCTGGCCCTGACGCTAGCAGTCAGCTATGGGTCGTTGACCACTGCAGCTCATGCGCTGCTCAGCATCTTGATCCCGTGTTTTGTTTGAGAAGTCACCCTCAGAGACACAAACTTTGCTTAATAAAGCATATGGTGATATGGTCAAATCGCAAGTATTTGAGTGTCACAAGTCACAAGCGTTTACTTCCATGAAGGTCGTGTTAGTGTCGATGATGATGCACGTAGTGGACAACCGTCAACCACGATCAACAATGAAAACATTGAGTGTGTTCGAAACGTTGTGTGTGCTGACAGAAGACTTAGTGTCGAGAAAATAGCCTCAGAAGTTGGAACATCAGTTGGAAGATGCCACACTATTCTCCACAATGAACTGCACATGCACCGTGTTTGTCAAGACATGGTTCCAAGAATGTTATCTCCTGAACAGAAAAAAACGGGATTGACCCTGGCCGACCTAATCACAATGGCTGATCAAGATAGCAATTTTCTCAACAACACAATCATAGGAGATCTGGTGTTTTTTTTAAGATCCTCAGACAAAGTGTCAGTCCTCTGAATGGAAATCTTCCACATCTTCCTGGACACAGAAATTTCATTTGGACAAGAGCAAAGTGTTAGAAGTAATTTTTTATGCCTAGGGTATTGTCTACCATGATTTCATTCCTGAAGGCCAAATGGTTAACAAGGAAATATATGTTGATATCCTCCATTTTCTAGGAGATGCAATCAGAAGAAAATGAAAAGAAAATTGGAGAGCAAACAGTTGGATTATGCTACATGACAATGCGCCAGCACATCAATCCCTACTGGTGAAGCAGTGACTCACAAAGCACAATGTGATTACCTTGTGACATCCTCCATATTCTCCCGACCTGGCACCGGCTGATTTTTTCTTGTTCCCGCGACTAAAATCCGCACTGAAAGGACAGCGATTCAAGGATGCTGAGGATGTTATCACCAATGCGATAAGACAGCTTGGAGAGGAATCAAAGAATGGGTTCCACTGATGCTTCCAGCAGCTGTATGCACATTGGGAAAAGTGTGCAATTGCCGAAGGGAACTACTTTGAAGAAATGTAGTGTAGATAATTCTATTGTAACTTATTTCTATACAATCCACTAATTCCTGGAACTTTTTGCAGCTACCTCATATGTCCTGCAGTGATACCACCTGCATGACACTCTTGATATCCTTAGCAATGATTCTGCCAACTTACGTGACAATGGCAGTGTTTTGAATTTTTAAGACAGTTTCCACTTGAAATCCACTTGTATTTCCATTTCTAGCATCTTTGACAAACTAACTTTCAAAAGTAACATTATATTTGTTGTAAGAAAATGTAACTTTGTATTTTTGATCCTGAAAAGGATGTTGTCGTAGGTTACAGCGAGGCTGCAATATCTGTGCCTTTCGGCCTGACACATCTGATTTCAGCTGACTGTTTCGGATATTGGGTTTGCCTTTTTTCTGCGTGCAATCCGTATCTCTTTATCAGACTATACTAGTGCAGCCTGTTTTCACTTGAGGTGTTGGTCAGATGTGGTTCGCTGACCCTGATGCAAGCAGCCTGCTATCGGTCTTTGGCTGCTATCAGCACATTCACTGTAACTTTGTTCTCTTTTACTGTAATTGAAAGTTGAATTTCACTGAAAAATGCAGCAATCAAACTTAGCAATTTTGGAATAAACAATGTATACATCGTATCTACATTTGACATCAACATTCTATGACAATAAGTCCAAACAACCCCAACCCACCCACCTACTTTTATTATTGATCAAACTCACATTTTAGACTTGACGAAACCTTGACTGGATTCCTCCATCCTGGTTTCACTTGCTCTGGCATCAGAATGTTGCTCCCCAGATGATAACGGGGGAAGGGAAACAATATCTGGTTCATTCTGTTCTTTGACTGCCTCTATTTCATCTAGTTCAGTCTCCTCCATGACTGGCACTAACATATCCTGACAGGTCAGCTCGTCAATTGTTTGGTCAGCCGCTACAGGGTCATGTAGTCCATAGGCTTGTATCCAGTGGTTGTCAGCAATCTGACAAATCAGAAACAAGTTAATTTAACACAAAGGTCATACACTAGTTCTTTTTCTTCTGTATTTAAGTTTCTGGTCATGCTACATCTTCAGTCATATCGCCAGGGTGAAGTCCACAGTCCTTTCCATGTCTGAGCAGTGGTCCCATAGCGTTTGCCTCAGTTCTGCTCCATCTGGCCAGAATGTTATGACATTATGACACACGTTCATTGAAAATTGACAAAATTTATAGGGAAAAGAGAACATGCATGACAAAATAGAGATGCTGAGAGATGGCAGGAAAGAGAATCAGCAACCCAACTGAGGAGCAGTACTAGAGACCAGAAGTGTGGAGAGACATATGCCAGTTGAGCAAACTTTGCTTGAATCATTCACATGTTTCAACGAACATCTACCATCGGTGTCATGTATAAATATATATCGATTTTAGAAAATAACATAATTGAACAACAATTTTTTTGCGTTGGCCTTATTTCTCTATTCTTCAAGGCGGTGTACGCTACACCATGTTTTTATTTTGCACCTGTCGACCCAGCGCATCTGACTTCAGCATGCATTTTATGTAAGGGTCTGCTTCCTCCTGCATTTTCTAAGGGTTTGCTTCCCCGGGACAATGGCCGGTGCTGTGATTGGAGAGCAAAAACCCAGCACCTTCGTCTTGTGAGCAGTGTCACTTCACCACTAGCCCATGCCGTCTCCCCCGAAAGACTACATATAACTATCACAAAACGGTTTTGAATATTAATCATCATCATCATGTGTAGATGCTGATGATCAAGTTCCTCTACAATTATCAATCTTTTGAACCTTCCTCGGCATGGAAAGACGCAATACTGGTACCAGTACCAAAAACAGGAAAGGACAAAACAGATCCAAATGGATACAGGCCCATAAGCCTACTGAGCTCTGTCGGCAAGCTGATGGAACGGATGATAAACACCAGACTGATGTGGCATCTGGAATAAAAACGAATACTAATTCCACAGCAAGCCGGCTTTAGACAGCACAGATCCACTGAGGACCAGGTCATCCTCATAGCCCAGGAGATAGAAGATGCCTACCAGGCACAGAAACACACAGTAGCTGTTTGGGTGGATCTGGAAAAGGCATTTGACAAAGTCTGGAAAGATGGACTTAGAGTCAAGCTAAGAAGAAGCGATGTCTGTGGGAAGATGTACAAGTGGATCAACCACTACCTCAAACAAAGAACGGCCAGAGTCCAAGTACAAGGGCAGATGAGCAAAAAGGTGACACTCGAGCAGGGAGTACCCCAAGGGGGAGTATTGTCACCCACACTCTTCCTGGTATATATAAACGATATTACAGAGAATATACCAAGAAGAGTCCATAGCTCAATGTTTGCAGACAATCTGGCTATGTGGACCTCTGAAAAGAATCTCACCATAGCAAGAAATCGGATGCAGACGGCCCTAACATCGCTGGAAGAGTGGGCGAACTCATGGCTGGTCAAAATAAACGAGGAGAAAACCACATGCACAATATTCTCGCTTTCATTAAAACCCCAAAGTACCAAATTAAGTCTAAATGGCAAAATCCTGCAGCCAAACGACAACCCAACCTATCTGGGAGTCACATTTGATCGGCGCATGACATGGAAATGTCAGATTGAGAGAAACCGAATGAAAGCCAGAGAAAGAATGGCAATCATGAGGAAACTTGCTGGCACAAGCTGGGGAGCAGACGAAGGCATACTAAAGAAACTGTACACTGGAAGAGTGAGACCATTTCTCGAGTATGGCATTGCGGCATGGACAACAGCAGCGAAGGCGAACTTCGATAAAGTTAACAAACTTCAAAACCAAGCCATGAACAACACCAAAACCCATCACTACTGTACGAAAACCTACCTGGAGGCAGGATATATTTCCAGAGGTGGTAGAAAATATACCAGGTATTGCAAACAAAAACTGCCAGACTGAAAAAGAAAGGAGAGATACTACCCTAAGCTTCATAACGAAAAGCTACCCAAGCATGGACTGGACCCATGCATACACCGACGGTTCTGTAACAAACACAACACAGAACGGAGGGGCAGGAGCATTCCTGAACCTACCAAATGGCAGAAAAATAACACTGTCATTCGCTACTGGTAAGTACACAAGCAATTTCAGAGCGGAGGCAGAGGCACTGAGGGCGGCAGTGGAAGAAATGGTGACACACAGTGAAAATGAGAGAAATATAGTCCTGCTGACAGATGCTCTGGCCGAAGTCACAGCGCTAAAAAGCCAGAAAAACACTGAGCTTAATGACTTAAGAGCAGCACTCTGCAAACTGTGCCAGCAGTCCGCACCAAAAAGGGTAGTGGTACAGTGGATTCCGTCACACTGCAACATCCAAGGCAACAAGGAGGCAGACAGACTGGCAAAAGAAGGTGCAAGACTACCACAAACAGATACCAGTATGACGTACGAAGAGTCAAAACGGCTTATCAAAGCCAGATACATGACCAAATGGGAAACCGAACATACTGGTTACACCAAAAACGATGCCTATTACCAGTTGAACCGAAGAGAGCAGGTCGTTGTCTTCAGACTTCGCACTGGCCACAACAGACTGAGGTACCACCTATTCAACAAATTGAAGATAGGGTGTACCGACGAATGCCCGTGCGGTACTGGTAAAATGACCGCTGAACATCTGCTGCAGAACTGCCCGACATACGAGGATCAGAGAGAGCAGATGTGGCCATTACCAGTGGAACTGTAAGACAAGCTCTATGGCAATGGCGACAGCCTCAGGATGACCGCCGCTTTTTTCGAAAAAATAATGGTTACTGTCGGACTGCGTACGCAGAAGAAGAAGAAGAAGAACCTTCCTCTATTTCATATATTCAGTATTTATCTACCATCCTGTCATGCCATTCAGTTTCTTCCCACTTCATATTTCTTTTCTGTCCCAATCATTCTCCTTTTCACTTGGTTTTTCTGAACCATGTGGTTGTACATTTGCACCTGAAATCTTGTTGGTCTTTGTTAGCAGAGATCTGAAACCATTGCTGGGTTAGTTTGGAATGTTTGAACAACATTTGAATTGTGTGAAACTTTGACAGCGACAAATGTAACCAAGAGTACACTCTGAATCGTTGCATCACTCTGAGCACACTCTGAAACATTGCATCACTCTGAGCACACTCTGAATTGTTGAATCACTCTGAGCACACTCTGAATTGTTGAATCACTCTGAGCACACTTTGAATTGTTGAATCACTCTGAGCACACTCTGAATCGTTGAATCACTCTGAGCACACTCTGAATCATTGAATCACTCTGAGCACACTCTGAATCGTTGAATCACTCTGAGCACACTCTGAATTGTTGAATCACCTTGAGCACACTTTGAATTGTTGAATCACTCTGAGCAAACTTTGAATAACTCTTTGTTCTGTCTCATAATGAGGCCTGGAGTAAAACTTCAGGAGTAAGTCTGTATGATACTGTCTTTGTTCTGTCTCATGATGAGGCACGGAGTAACCACAGCAGGAAGTCTGTATGTCTTTGTTCTTGTAGACAAAGTGTATGTAGTCATTTATTCTACAAACGGTAGATAGCCAAATACACAACTATTTTGTGTCTCTATCTATATCTCCTGCAAGGCACTCTACATCTCTATCTCCTGCAAGGCACTCTACATCTCTATGTCCTGCAAGGCACTCTACATCTCTATCTCCTGCAAGGCACTCTTAATTATCTCCTGCAAGGCACTATAAATCTATATCTCCTGCAAGCCACTCTAAATCTCTATCTCCTGCAAGCCACTCTAAATCTATATCTCCTGCAAGGCACTCTAAATCTCTATTTCCTGCAAGCCACTCTAAATCTTTATCTCCTGCAAGCCACTATAAATCTATATCTCCTGCAAACCACTCTAAATCTATATCTCCTGCAAGGCACTCTATATCTCTCTTCTGCAAGGCACTCTAAATCTCTATCTCCTACAAGGCACTCTAAATTATCTCCTGCAAAGGCACTCTAAAATATTTCCTGCAAGCCACTATAAATCTCTATCTCCTGCAAGCCACTATAAATCTATATCTCCTGCAAGCCACTCTAAATCTCTATCTCCTGCAAGCCACTCAAAATCTCTATCTCCTGCAATCCACTCTAAATCTATATCTCCTGCAAGCCACTCTAAATCTCTATCTCCTGCAAGCCACTCTAAATCTCTATCTCCTGCAATCCACTCTAAATCTATATCTCCTGCAAGGCACTCTATATCTCCTGCAAGGCACTCTAGGACACACTTGGTTTCACCTCATTTGTGTATTTCCTTTTAGAATAAACAATTTCTTTCAAAATGGATACCTAACATCCGCTAAACCTTTCAAGATAGATACCTAACATCCGCTAAACGTTTAAAGATGGATTCCTAACATCCACTAAACCTTTAAAGATGGATTCCTAACATCCACTTAAGCTTTAAAGATGGATACCTAACAACCGTTAAACCTTTCAAGATGGATTTCTAACATCCACTAAACCTTTAAAGATGGATACCTAACATCCGCTAAATGTTTCAAGATGGATACCTAACATCTGCTAAACCTTTCAAGATGTATTTCTAACATTCACTAAACCTTTCGCCCAACCATTTCGAGACAATTCTTGATAACAGAAGCTCTATCCATGATTAAGTCAAAACTTCAAACAAAACACACAATTCGTATAACAGATAATAAAAATGCGCTTGATTCATTTATACTGATATACCTCGACCAAAGTCTTGCTAAGCAACAGTCAGGTTTACGAAAAGTATGACTAATCATAGACAGAGGAACAAACCCATAAAGTAATTTGTTAGACAGGAAGCTTTCTGGTCTCTGTCTGGGATGGGGTGGTAAGGAAAGCCATAGCTGGTCTTTGTCTGGGGTGGTAAGGAAAGCCATATCTGGTCTTTGTCTGGGGTAGTAAGGAAAGCCATAGCTGGTCTTTGTCTGGGGTGGTAAGGAAAGCCATAGCTGGTCTTTGTCTGGGGTGGTAAGGAAAGCCATATCTGGTCTTTGTCTGGGGTGGGGTGGTAAGGAAAGCCATAGCTGGTCTATGTCTGGGGTGGTAAGGAAAGCCGTAGCTGGTCTTTGTCTGGGGTGGGGTGGTAAGGAAAGCCATATCTGGTCTTTGTCTGGGGTGGTAAGGGAAGCCATATCTGGTCTTTGTCTGGGGTGGTAAGGAAAGCCATATCTGGTCTTTGTCTTGGGTGGTAAGGAAAGCCATATCTGATCTTTGTCTAGGGTGGTAAGGAAAGCCATATCTGGTCTTTGTCTGTGGTTAGTAGGGAAAGCCATAGCTGGTCTGTGTCTGGGGTGGGGTGGTAAGGAAAGCCATAGCTGGTCTCTGCCTGGGGTGGGGTGGTAAGGAAAGCCATAGCTGGTCTCTGTCTGGGGTGGTAAGGAAAGTCATAGCGGGTCTCTGTCTGGGGTGGGGTGGGAAGAAAAGCCACAGACTCCTCAGCATGATTACTTAGACCCCACAAGAGCTACTCAGGGGAGCTAATTAATACAAAAACAAAAACTGCAATACAGAATATATATTCAGTTAATTTCTAACATAAAACTGAAACGTGTTGTTGTTTTCCATTTGGACTGGTTAATTTGTTCGTTTTTTGTGATTTCTTCCATCTGATTATCCTGGTCTGGACATCAGCTATATGAATAGCACTATGCTTAAACCTGTGTCATATTTCACGGTCTAGTTCCCACTACTGAACTTCACGAGATTGGTACCCTTTGCCCTACATGCAAACAGTGTCAATTTTGGTGTGTGAAATTTAGACATGACTATAATGTACTGAACACAGCCGGGGAAGAGATGCCAAACTCACTCACATGCTGAGTGATGTCCCTACAACCTCTTGTGATTATGGGAAAGGCACGACACACATGTCATTCCCCATACGCTGTTTTGCGTGATACCTGTTTACGGGAAAGGCTTTGGGAGTAAACCCTGAGGAAAAATCTGCATCCTGTGCAGATATCTTGCCACTGGACAAGGGTAGCTCAGGACTAGAGAATGAGGTTGACAAAAGGTGCAGTTTCTTCCTCATTTTAATCCAAATCACAGGGCAAGTCCCCCATTTCAGCGAACACCGCAAGAGAAAAAACTGTCCACACGGCTGAACAAAAAGAGTGGTCTTCATCACTTGTGATGGATGAACATCATCAACGAAAATATGACATTTCTTGATAGTATAAATTGTCATGGTTGATAAATTATAAAAGAAAATATTCCACACAAACCTCATTATTCCCATGCTACCAAAAAAGGTTAGAGCAGTGTTACAAATGGTTGCTTATTTTCAAAGATATGCATCTTAAAAGTTTCTTACCACATCACACAAATCTGGTCCATTAAACAGCATGTCCATGTCCTCGTGTTGGTCCAATATTCTGTGGATCACGGGGTAAGGTCTCAACTTTCAAACTGTTTCATTGATAGTGTACTACAATATCTTGAACTAAACATATAGAAAGATGTTCTAAATTGTTGACAGGATTAGTAACTTTCTTCTTTTTCGTATTTAGATGAAGAAAACCATTTCGAGGTAGATAATAAAAGTAATTTCTAGTTAGATTTTCTTCATCTTTCGTTCGCTTTAAAATATTGTCTATATCTGCAATGTTGTCTCTTGTATAAACTTCAATGTCTTTTGTAGTTCACACACAGGTCCATAAAGTTTCTCTTCCAGTGTTGTTTCTATGGGCCAGTGAGATTTTCTCTGTATATCATATTCGGGGCAGTTTTGCAGTATGTGCTCTGCTGTCTGGGGCGCCTGTCCGCATGTACACATGGCTGAGTTGCCAATCTTCATTTTTGTGTACATGTGGCTGCGGAGTCGGTTGTGTCCTGTTCTAAGGTGCAACACAACAGTTTGCTCTTGTCTGTTCATGTTATGGTAATCGTCTGGTGTTTCTGTTGGTGGCTTTCTGATTGATTTGATCATCCTTATCTTCTGTTGGTGGCTTTCTGATTGATTTGATCATCCTTATCTTCTGTTGGTGGCTTTCTGATTGATTTGATCATCCTTATCTTCTGTTGGTAAGTAACTGGCACATCTGGTTGCTCGTCTGCAGCACCCTCCTTTGCCAGTCGATCTGCTCTCTCGTTTCCTGGTATTCCACAATGAGAAGGTATCCACTGCATGACAATCTTGCGCTGGTTGCTCAGTTCAGACAGTAGAGCCTGTAGATCTGGCAGTTTCTCAAATTTAAGTGCTTGGAGTGCTGATTGTGCATCTGTAAGAAATACTACAGGTTGTGGACCAACATTGGTGTTCAACAGTTTCTCAGTTGCCACCTTGATTGCCTGTATTTCTGCATCATATATATGACAGAATTTCCCAGTTGCTACTTTGACTGTATTCTAGTTAGATGATGGAAACTATTTCTATAGTGCATTCAGAAGCATGTGTCATTCTTGAAAATAAAACATTTACTGCAGCAATATGGGAAAAAAATAGATGAAAATATATGTTTTTAATCCTGTCATATTTGTTTCAGTTATAACAAGTAAATAGGGTAAAGTTTTGCTTATTTGGAATATATATGGTGATGTGTGGAAAAGGCCATTTAAGAGATCAAATATTGCAAGTTTTCTAACGGACAATCGTTATCACTCTCTGCTATTGCACTGACAGTGTTGAGATGCGTTGTAAATGTAGGGTACTACATTGCTATCATAATTCTGTTCAATTTGTAAAAGTGTAACAGAGATATGAGAGTAAGTCAGTAAATTCGTCCCCCATGGCTATTTTTTTAAAACTAAATAAGATACAAATTTGAAAATAATTTATTATTGTACTTATATTGTCCCTTATTTCTAAACACAATTTTCACCAACACTTATCACATCACTCTATTAGTGCACAAAACTCCCAGCAATAAAAGTCTTTAGTTTACCGTCTCAGCTACCTTTACATTTCACACTCAACCATTTTGCCATTCCTGAAACGTCTCCCACCAAGGCTAAACCATACAAACACTCTAATGAAATTGCTACACTGTCTATCATGCGTCGTATGACAGCATGAATCATCTCCACAACCCTCCGTAGCACAAATACTTCTATTGAAATCTGAACAGAATGACCAGGTCGAGCCTCATGAGCAATTTGTAAATGTCCTTGAGAAACCTTTCGATCCAGTTATGCACCACTTTACTTGACAAACACATCTCACCATAATCAGGAAGCATGTCATTATGTATATCCTTTGCAGAAAGCCATTTTGCCCTCCAAAAACGCATAACAGCATGCCGTTTGTTGATTGTATACTCTGTTAGCGCGGATGCCATCTTGTATCTGAGTTGCACACGTGCATGTGACACCTAGCATTTGCTACCTAAAGTAATCACAAAGCTGGATGTTCCTGTCACCTAATAACACTTTTCGCAACAATGAACTACATTTTTCAGCTATCCCATATCAGTTTGTGACCCACTTATTGCCTTGCATAAATATATTTTGCCTGTATTATTTGAATGGTGTTGAAAGTTAAATGCGCTACACTCAAAAACATTGTAATAAAATTGTGCAAATATTTCTCATGTGAGGCTAAATGTGGGAGTCTGTTTCACTGTTTTCAAATCCAGAGAAATGAATCATGAATACCCTGGATATTAGCAAAAGGTAATTCTCATGCTGGGTAGTGGAACATTATGGTTTGTCTACAAATACCACCGGGGACAGAGGAGGAAAAAGATATTTGACATTTTGACAAAAAAGTTGCTAAATGAAAAATTGATGAAATGATGGATTCTAAAGAAGTACTAGCCCTAAGGAAATCTAAAACTTCATTGACTAAGAACAACGACATTGATATCTTTAACATGGAGACAGCGTGGGCTAGTGACATGGCTCTCAATCCGAAGGTGCTGGGTTCGCTCCCCATCACAACACCGGCCGTTACCACGAGGAAGTAAACCCTTAGAAAATGCAAAAGGTGCAGACCCTTACATAAAATGCATGCTGAAGTCGGATGCACTGAGCCAATAGGTGGAAAAATTTTTAACAATTAGTGCAACGCACACCGCCTAGCAGAATTGAGAAATAAGGATAACATAATGAAAACAAATAAAATCCCTAACACCCCATTGCAGAGAAGTGTAACGGATCCTGGCTTGACTTTCCGCAAGTAAAGAACGATGGTAGAATGATCATTTATTGCAAGTCTCACCTAGTGGCTTTTACAAGTCAATATGTACGGAACATTAGAGAAATGTGTCATGAAATTTACAATATAGTGTGTGTAGATGAAACATAGATTAATTCACACCACACTAATGAAAAGAAATGGCAATACAGATGGAACTATACAGAGAAAATGTGCCAAGTAGTAACATCGACTAATAATAGCCCATGCAGGTAGCAGACATAACAGATTGTTGAAGAATGGCGAACTCACGTTTGTTTCAAAATCTACAGACAATCGGAAATATTATTACAAGATGAATAGTCATACATTAAGATAGTGGATTGAGAAAACTGTACTTCCATCATTAGATAAACCCTATTGTCTGATAATGGACAATGCCCTCTACCATAATGCAGTGGTACTGGAAGACAAGGTCCCGACATCAGCAAGTAATAAGGACAAGATCAAACTTTGGCTAACAAAGGAGCGCATTCAATTCACAAAAATACACCTCAAACCTCAATTGTTGTCACTTGTAAAGAATACACACAGGACAAAGATAGTTCACACTGACAAAGTAATCCAGGAATATGGTCATAGGTGTTTAAGATTACCACTGTACCATTCACAATTAAATCCTACATGATTTATTTTGGGCTAAGATAAAAGGACAGGTTGCAAGTGACAACAAAACCTTCAAACTATCAGATTAACTGACAAACAGTTCTAGATTAAATGTGAGGACCATGTAATAAAAGAAGAAGATGATTACTAGCAGATTGATGGTTTGTGATTCATTCAGCCAACAACAATTTCCAATCTCTTAGAGGCGTCTAATTCTGCATAAAGTGAGCACATTCTATGTATATGTATATTTAAAGCAAACATGACATTAATGAATACATGTTTAAACTTAACATATAGTTTGGAACATATTTAATTAAAAATAAACACAAACAAAAACAAACATTAGTTATAATTGTCTTTCAACACACATCTCTTTGGAAATTAATATATTACAAAGATTAATGCACATCTATAAGTAAAAATACTTTACTCATACCTCTATGATAAATGCAGATACGCCTTCAGCTCTTCATGTATTATCAATTAATGGAAGTACTATAAAATGTGTTGTGTGTATAAATGATAACTGTGGACGCCTCATGATAATAAAGCAAATGCAAGTTTTTATAAATCTGTCTCGTCTACATAATGTTTTATCCATAATACAGTAACATCATAATGAAAATAGAGACACATGGACAAATTCAAGTTGATGTGTTAATGCTTTATTAAAATAATGAATAATTTTCAGTGGCACCTATTTCTGAACGCACTATAGGTAGATGATGAAAATATTTTATTTCTAGTTAGATGATCGTAGACATATATAAATCATTTCTAGGTAGGTGATGGAAGTCATTTCTAGGTAGATGATCGTAGACATATATAAATCATTTCTAGGTAGGTGGTGGAAGTCATTTCTAGGTAGATGATGGAAATAATTTCAAAGTAGATCATCAAAATCATTTATAGGTAGCTGATTGAAGCCATTTCTATTTAGATATGGAAATCATTTCTAGGTAGGTGATTGAAGCCATTTCTATGTAGATATGAAAATCATTTCCAGGTAGGTGTTGGAAGTCATTTCTAGGTAGAAGATATAAATTATTTCTAGATAAGTGATAAAATTAAGTCATTTCTAGGTAGATAATAAAAATGTATTAATAAAATATTCAATATCTTTTTCCTGCTCTTTCTTTACTTAGTAAGGAGCATGAGGTAACCACTACAGATGACAACCTGAAGCACACTAAGGAATCTTTGTTGGATAAAATGTGCAAATCTTAGAGTTGGCTGGCCTTTGCCATCAGGTAGAGCTGTGGTGACATGATTTGTGACTACAAATTGATTGGCCAAGTGACTGAAAGATGTCTGCCTACCTTGCAGAAGTAGCAACATTGCTCATGGCCAGCTGGTACATTTTGGCAACTGATCTCATCAGTTTTTTCCTGTGCTTCTCTTTGGCTTTCAGTTCTGATTCCTGTTGAACCTACAAATGTATGGAAATCTGACTTCAAAAATGAAAAGAGAGATAAAAATCAAAGCTCTGCTGTTGTTATTAGTTAGTTAGCTATTTACCTCATTTTGACAAGGTAGTCATGAAACTCAATGTGGGTTTAGGGCAAACAGAAGCACTCAAGACCTTATCTCTACACTCAGACAGCTAAGTGAAAAGGCTCTTGGATATGATAAAGAGATGCATCTCTGCTTTTTGGATTTGGAGAAAGCATTTGATAAAGTTCCTTGGGACAAACTCTGGTAGTGCCTGACAAGGAAGAACATCCCAGGACCCCTGATCTCTGCCATACAGAGTTTCTATAAAACATGCAGAAATTATGTGCGGACATCAAATCAAAAGTCAGGAGAGTTCAAGACCACTAGCGGAGTAAGACAGGGGGACATTCTATTACCGTACCTTTTCATACTCCTCATGGATGAAGTCATCAAAGCCTGCAAGGAACGGACAAAAAAGTATGAAGTAGGGTACTGGAAGATGAGACCAAGTTACATATCGGAACTAGCATTTGCAGATGATGTGACCCTGATCATGAAAACCGAAGCACATCTACAGATCAACTTGCAGGTCTGGGAAGAAGAGTTGAAGAAGAGAGGAATGCACATCAGCAACTCCAAAACAAAAACCATGGTGATCGTGAGAGATGAAAAGAGACATCAGATAACCCTGGGAACATGAGCACTGGAGCAGGTCAGCAACTTTAAATATCTAGGAGTGGTAATAGACAGCAGGGGAGGAATCAAAGAGGAGTTAACTGCACGAAGGGCAGCAGCAGGTAGACTGTTCCATGCAATAAACAGAGGTTTCCTCAGCAGAAGAGAAATAAGCAGGAAAACAAAGATGGATGTATACTGCTTGACCTATGTGCCTGTCCTGACATATGGATGTGAGTCATGGGCAATGACTACAGCCCAAGAAAGGCAATTACAAACTTCAGAAATGAGGTACCTAAGAAAGGCGGTTCAGGTGACGAAAAGGGACAAGATCCGTAACCAGACAATACGTAGCAGTCTTGAAGTTCAACCCCTGCAGACACGAGTGGAGCAGTCCCAACTACAGTGGTTTGACCATGTCTGTAGAATGGAAGAAGATCGAATACCAAAGCGGTCATGGGAAATCAAAAGTCAAGGACGCAGACCCCGAGGATGTCCCAAAGTACGTTGGGAAGACAACATACGACAGTCCCTAAGTGATAGAGGGATGGATTGGAAAGAGGCCAGAAAAAGAAGGCGGATAAAGCAGTGTGGCGTTCTCTTTGGCAAACCTCTACACCTCACGGTAGAAGAGGAGCGACTAAGTAAGTAAGTGACAAGGTAGTCTCTTGTCAACTATAGACTTAGTCCGTTTTCTATATCATTGCATGTGGGAGTTCATATAGGATTCACTCTGAAAAGGGCTGAATTTTTTTGTATAACAGTGGTCTGTGTGGGGTTTTTGTGGATGACAAAGACAAGAATAGCACCACTGCCGCAGAGAGAGCATGTCGTAAGAGGCGACTAACTGTGTGACATGGCACAACACCAGCTATGGTTAGGTGGTTTGTTTAGAGCAGCATAGATGGTGCCTAACAGGCTACATGTCTACTTTGCTCTAGTGTTTGAGTCTATTAAGATGGACTTGCACATTGGTTAACCACCGTCTGTAAGTGCTTGTTCCAACGCAACAGAGTATTAAGCTGCTCGAGCCTAGCCCTCTAAGCAGGATACCCTTCTCCCAGCTACATTCAGCTCATACCAGAGCTGAGACCTGCACAGCAGCATCTGCCCCTGTAGAAGTATAGGTCAACTAAGAACTAAGAACAGTGTACCACCACCTGTCAGAACATTTGTATTTTTGAAGCAACTAAAATACAATTTTAAATTCATTATTTATTAGGCAAAAGATGAAAGAACAAAAACAACTACTAGACACAATATAACAGTAAATGTCAAGAAAAAGAAAAGATACCAGACAGTTAACATTGAACAGAACAACAATAGAACTGATAACAAGCGATATGAACAGGAAGTTGTGGAGCTACGTGGTCAACTAAATAGTTGGCATGAACATGATGGTAAAGAATAAGCAGATATTTTATGGCCTTCTTCTTCTTCTACATTCGTTCTCAATCTCCCGCTACCAAACCATGAACAGGGCTTTGCAAGTTGCAGGATGTAGTCCAGAGAACGAAATGCGTTGTGTGGCTAGTTTACAGATTGACTGCGATATTTGCACCTTTCGGTTCGACACATCCGTCTTCGGCATAGATCTTAAAAACGAGATAGATATTAAAATTCTTAAAAAATATCAGAATTCTTTGACTAATTCAAAAAATGGACTAGATGATAATTACCTGTTTCATGTCAGGTGGTTTACTGGCCAAGTTCATATTGAAACAATGTAATCTGGGCATTTCCACCTGGACATTGTTAGGAAGGCAGAAACAAGTCATTATTTAAATATTTACCAATGAAGATAGTAATTAACAGATATACAGAAGTCAGATGAAACTCAGAAACAAGATGTAAACAAAACATTGATGTACCTAATGCTAACAGATTATCTGAGAAAATAATCATTCACAACTTGTCCAGACTTATTGTTGTTATGGAAATGAAGATGTTATATAAACAATTCTGTGTAAGACTGCTCAAAGTTTAATATTGTAGAACAATCTATAGTGTAAATGCTAGTATTGTTGTTTCATAGTTCCCTCTTATATTTGTTACTTCTGTCAAGAGGTATTACTATGATAAAGTCAAATGTTACTGTTGTAATGTGGTACGTGACAAGAAACATTACTACGGAAACATTTAAGATGTTAAAGAAAATATGCTATAATTTATGTGTGAACTTCCATGTCCAACAGAGTTTTACTCCAGACACAATATACAATGAAGATAAGGTAGTAAAGTTTGCGTCAAAAGTATTCTTCAGTAACCTGAAACCTCTTTTATACATGTGTTGCTCATGAATGCTAGTGTTATATTGACACAGGAACAAATGACCTATGTTTACCTTTGGAAATCTCTTGTCCAGATCTGAATGACTATCTTGTTTTGGTTTGCTTGTCTGATGTCCTGAAATACTTGCCCGTTTCTGTAAGACGGTCATATTATGTGTTATATATTTTTCCTGACATAATAATACCATTTATTTGATGACTGTATTTCTCCATCCAGCTTTTCCATTACTTGTTGAATATAAAGCTCTAACTGTTACATTTTTTTTTTTATCATGGTTCTGGTTTCTTCAACTTCAAATTTTGTTTCTCTACTACATGGAGTCTTCCAGAGTTTTCTATTTGTTGTTAGTGCTGTGGCTGCATTTTTGGTAACAGTTACTGTTCTTGGCAGGGTTTCAGAAAGGGCTTGTATGTACTTTCTTAGTCTAGAATTTCACCAAGTGACTTGTTCTGTTTCATCTGTCAAGAGCACAAAGCTCGTGCTAAGCATGGACAAACACTATATACATACATATTTCTTCACTGTATAATAGATAATGAAGAAAGATGAAGTATTTACTAACAGGTGTGGAATATATGACGTTGTCTTTCCAGTTCTTGTAAGACTTACAAAATAAGATAAAATTGGATCACTCAAACGTATAAAATAAATTACAATGTGTATTATTGGTGTCATTAAGCAAACAGAACTTAAATAACACAGGTTTGGACTTGAACAATTAATTTTGTGTCTATTAAATAAACAGTCTAATATACAAAAACTGCTCAGAAAGTAATGACCAACAATTTTTTTCCTCATCCCACAATAAAGAAAGGAAAGTGAAAATTTATAGGTTGCATAGCAACACGGATGTATCCCACACATATGTGTGTAATTGCAGTTTTTCTAAAGATAAGATTGCTGTAGTAGTCTGTCAAAATAGCGCCTGCGTGATGAGACATGATGCAAGCGAGCTGCAAATGAAATATTCTTGGTGGTGGAGGAAAAAAAATGTGGTGAATATTCACAAACGTTTGTGTGCTGTGTGTGGCAGTTGTGCAGCCAATAGTAGCACTGTTGGGCACTGGATTCAGAAAGTTACAGTTTCTGGAAGTGGAGAACAAAGACTGCAGGATCGACCATGGTCTGGGAGTCCTTCCAATACCACCAGCCCAGACATGTTACACTACATCGACGCCATTATTCGTGAGGATCATCGCATCACAAATTAACAATCGGAACTACAGTTTTCAGTCAGCAATGAAAGTGTAATAATAATTTTCTACAATCTTGATATATGAAGGTATGCACAAGATGGGTTCCTCTAAGTCTCATGACTGATACAAATGTCAAAGGAACCTGGCTACATGCACAGGAAAGAAGCTGGTACAGGAAAGGTATGCATGTGCTTGTTTCACACTGGTGTAAGGCCATGGAAGTGGACAGAGATTATGTAAACAAATAGCACGTGCAAAGGAAGCATTCAGTTATACACTACGTGAATTTCATATATTGTGAATAAATAGTCTCACAGAAAATAAAAATGTTGGAGTATTACTTTCTGGGCAAACATCGTAGTTCCAATTGGGCAACATGATTGTCAGTACAACTTATGGGCAATTACTACCTTATTTTTCACAATATGTTGAGTTATTAATAATATAATGAATGTTTAATATTAAATGAGACACTGCTCATGAGGTGACAGCTACCTTATACTGAGCTGGATATTGCTGAGTTATAGCCCAGCTGTCAGCTATTGAATACTCCTTGGACTCTGTGATTTGACTCAAGGGTCGCAACTCCTGCCTGGACTCGGATATTTGTGACAGCTTTTCTGCAGTCAGTGGCAGTATTAAGCCAGCAGAGTTATCCTGACCATGCCTCGAGACATGATCTAATGAAAAGTTTTAGATTTTGTTTAAATCTGAAGCAAGAAATATTATTCCCAAAACATCAAGTAACATGTCTGATCACGTATAAATACAATCAAAATGCAACACTAGTTTACACAAATGATGGAACATTTTCTACAATTGTTTAACATCTGGAAGATTTTATTTTAGTTTCTTATAACTGAAAACTTCCTGAACTAACACATTTTTTTACTACTTGAATGTCAATTTTCGTAGCTGAATTTGTGTAGATGAACCTCTTTTTTTAATGTCTGTTTTTTAAATTTAATTTGACTTGTACCCAACCAGATAATTCAGTTTATTCTTCTTTAAATTTAAGGTGAATGTTCAAGTGCAATTTATTTTTGCATAATAAAATATTTCTGTTCATTTGATGGCAATACATATCCTCAAAATGACATCTGTGCCACTTTTAACTGCATTCATTGATTGTTTCCGTTAATGGGAATGCCTTTTGATTCAGTTCATAGTTCAATTGATAGTTTTTTAGTGTTTTTTGAGTGATTTGATATATTTAATAAATGATACGGGGAAATTCAAAATTGTTAAAATAGTAAATAAAATATTGCTAAATTTAAAATTTAAAGGATACCACCGAATGCAAGCAAATTAAAATACAAGCAAATGAAAATGACTAAGTTCCTCAAGGGGTGCCTTGCTCCATCCTTGACCAACCCTTTGATTCAGTGTTGTAAAACAGGACCATTTTCATTAATGATTGACGAGAGCAATGACAAAAACAAGGCAAAATTACTTGTAATCTTGGTTCGTGCATTTGAGAAAAATAATTGAGCCATGAAAAGGATTTTAGACATGCCAACATTAACTGGAGGCATTGGTCAGGTGGTCTTTGCTACTCTTGTTGCTATGATGAGGGAGCATGAGATTCCATGGCAAAATTTGATTGGATTTTCTAGTAACAACTACAATGTCAGGGTGGTTCGTCAGAATTCTGTTTTGACCAGCCTTAGAGAAATGAATGACAATATCTTCAGCATTGGTCAAGTAAGCCTGTTTGTGTGTAAAAGTAGCAGCTAAAATGTTATCTGTGCCAATTGGTGACCTGCTTGTTTATTATTTTATTAATATTAATTTTAATATTTATATTTATTTATTAATGTTTATTAATATTTACTTGAGCTCAATTCCAAATGAGAGATTGATTACATGGATTTCCAGCTATTATTTACTGAAGTGGAACCTCTTCAGATAATGGAACACTGTCCCACTAGATGGTTGTCATTGACTGAAGGAGACCTCGGAACACTGAACCAGTCTCCAGCTCTGAAGGAGACCTCAGAACACTGAACCAGTCTCCAGCTCTGAAGGAGACCTCGGAATACTGAACCAGTCTTCAGCTCTGAAGGAGACCTCGGAACACTGAACCAGTATCCTGCTCTGCCGAGTCTAAAAGTATTAGTCAAATTGAGAAGCCTGTCAAGCTCATCCATGATTATTTTTTATTTTGTGTAATTTTATTTGTTTGCGTTCGCCTTATTATTTTTATTCCCCAAGGCGGTGTGCGTTGCACTATGTTTTTTTTTGGCGCCTATCGGCCCAGTGCATTCGATTTCGGCACGCATTTTATGTAAGAGTCTGCTTCCTCCTGCATTTTCTAAGGGTTTACTTCCCCTGGTTAACAGCCTTGCTGAGATGGGTACAAACTCAGCATCTTCGGATTGTGAGTCGTTTCTCTTAACCATTAGGCTAAACCGTCCCCTATCCATGATTATTTGAAGAATCCATTGACAAAATTGATTCTTCTTTTTTTCTACAACACGTTTTACCTATTTTACAATTTGAAGACTACCTTCTAAACTGTTGAATCAAAGATTGGTGCTTTATTGCCAGAAAGGGATTAGCTTCTTTATAATGTAATAGTGAAATGCATGCACATAAAGAATGTCAAAGCCAGTGAGGATATCACAGAAATTGATGCACATCAAAGTCAGTGAGGATATCACAGAAATTGATGCACATCAAAGCCAGTGATGATATCACAGAAATTGATGCACATCAAAGCCAGTGATGATATCACAGAAATTGATGCACATCAAAGCCAGTGATGATATCACAGAAATTGATGCACATCAAAGCCAGTGATGATATCACAGAAATTGATGCACATCAAAGCCAGTGATGATATCACAGAAATTGTTATTGGTGACAGATAACAAACACACTGATCAACTGATTTCTGTCAACATGGCAAGCAGAGAATATATAAATGCTGAAGTTCGTATCTCACTTGCAATCCAAAAACAATGTTCCACTGATGTGAAAGCATTCGATGTAATGTTGGGAAGGAAAATGGTGGACAAATTTTCTTTTAAAGATGCTGTGTTAAATGACTTGATTGATTGGCAGCGCATGAGCTGCAGCGATCAGCGACCCATAGCTGACTGCTAGCGTCAGGACCAGCGAACTAGAGCTGTCAAGATCCTTCTACACCTCCACGCCGTGATCCTGGATAACAGGCTGCAGCAGGGCAGACTAGCTAAGGAGAAGGGATCGAAGAGAGAATGCTAACCGGTACTCAAAAAATTCTTGCTGAAGTCGGATGTGTTGGACCGAAAGGTGCAAATATCACAGTCAAGATGTAATCTACGACACAACGCATTCTGTTCTCTGGACTACATTCTGCTACTTAAGCCCTTTCAGGGTTTGGTAGCGAGAGATTGAGAACGAACGAAGCCAAGCCAAATGACTTGATTGTTCTGAACCACACAAAGCGAGAGGAAGTCAACTACAATGTCATTGTGTATCTGTCAGTCAGATATGCTCGACAAGAAGACGTTGAGCTGTTGAAATAAGAATGGAATGACTTCCAGCTTTTGCCTGATTCAACTTTGAAGATGGTGGATGATGAAGGCCTAAACATCAAGACTGATTTTGTTTGGGGAAAACTACTGTCCATGAAAACAGCCTTGGACATTCCATGGGATCCCAGAACTGCTGAAGGTATACACAGCACTTCCCTGACTGTCAATTAGCAATGGTGACAGTGAGAGATCCTTTTTAGCGATTCGCAAGATTCATACTGAATTCAGAAAGAGTTGGAGTCCAGAGACCCTTAATGTATTTTTGCTGTTCAAACTTAACTGTGATTTCCTGTTGCAACTGACTGTAACCAACAATATACTAACCACTGCCAAGTCTACCACCAGCAGTGACAATAAGTGGTGTATATCAGCAAGACCAGATGTGTCTGACATAGGAGAAAAGAGGGGAGACTATTCTATCAATTATTTTTGCAATTGTGTTCTGATCAAACAAATATCATGATACAATACACTGCACATATTAATTTGCTAATATATTAAATTTATTGTTTATCTAAGCAACAGCAATCTTGACTACTTCTTGCAAATTGCCAAATATTTTAGTTTACATTGATAAGGTTTCTTACTGTAAATTATTAATGCTGTAGATACATTTTTAGACATGTTAAGAAATGAAATTTTTAAAAATTTATAAAAAATTAATAATTGTATAGACTATGAAAAGGTGTTTGACAGTGTGGATCAAAGTACTCTATAGCAACTGTTGAGACACTATGGGATACCAGAGAAATTTACAACCCTCATCCAGGACATGTACAAACACACAGTTAGTAGAGTCAAGAATCAAGAGAGGGTCGTCATGGATGGCACAGGCTGAGACAACAATCGGACACGTCACTCCACCTGAGACGATAGCCAAAGGGGAAGAATGGGTCCACACTGGTGATAGAATGATAGAGTACCAGAGAGTCATCATAACCTTAGGCAAGGAATGCAGAGAACGGAACAACGAGAATGCAGAGCACGAGGTAAATCAGCTGATAACTGAGAACACCCAGGAGAGTGACGCTGTCATATTCACCGACGGATCAGTCGTGCGCAGTGGGACATCAGGCTGGGGTTTCTCAGCTAGAGTGAGAGGAGAGGTCGTTGCTGAGCGCAGTAGGGCATACATGTCAACAACCTCCAGTATGAGAATGGAGACGGAAGCAGTGACCTCAGCACTGAAATGGATATCTGAGACTTCTATAACAAGTGCAGTCATCGTGACAGAAGCGCAGGCCGTACTTCAGAAGGTACAGAAGGGATGGCTTAGGTACGAGTGGATAGCTGCTGTTGAGGCCTCAAACCTCCAGGTGCTGACCTGGACCTACTGTCCTGCTCATGCCGGGGTTCAGGGTAATGAAAGAACTGACATCTTGGCTTCACGGGCTCCTATCATGGGCACATTGGTGATGGACAGAAGTGACATTTTGAAATCAATCAATGACCGTCTGCTGGATATACACCGCAATAGATTAAGCAGCAATCCACAGACTGCAAAGTTTCGACATTAAACGAGGTTCGAGCGGAGTCGGGCGCATGAAAGGGCGGGGCAGGAGCGTGTACAACCAGCGAGCTACAGGGACCATCAGCATCCATACCTTTTGATGAGAGAGACTGAGCACCTATGGGTATGCCCGGAGTGCAGTGACGTCGATTCTTAGAAACAGAAACAGAAACAATTAGTAGAGTGGTACATGAGGAGTAGAGGAGTACTGACTTACAGCTTCGGGGTGCTAACAGGGGTGAGACAAGAATGTCTGCTCTCATCTTTCCTGTTCCCGTTGGCTACAGATTGGATAATGAAGACATCAATCAAAGGAAAAAGAACTGGTGTTCAGTGGACACTATTGGAGGGCCTGGACTCCACAGATGATCTGGTACTTTTGTCACAATTTCTGGGCCTGGACTCCACAGATGATCTGGTACTTTTGTCACAATTTCTGGGCCTGGACTCCACAGATGATCTGGTACTTTTGTCACAATTTCTGGGCCTGGACTCCACAGATGATCTGGTACTTTTGTCACAATTTCTGGGCCTGGACTCCACAGATGATCTGGTACTTTTGTCACAATTTCTGGGCCTGGACTCCACAGATGATCTGGTACTTTTGTCACAATTTCTGGGCCTGGACTCCACAGATGATCTGGTACTTTTGTCACAATTTCTGGGCCTGGACTCCACAGATGATCTGGTACTTTTGTCACAATTTCTGGGCCTGGACTCCACAGATGATCTGGTACTTTTGTCACAATTTCTGAGCCTGGACTCCACAGATGATCTGGTACTTTTGTCACAATTTCTGGGCCTGGACTCCACAGATGATCTGGTACTTTTGTCACACAGTCATGACCAAATGTAAGAGAAACCTGAGAGGGTGAAAGAACAATCAGCCAAACTGGGACTGAATATCAACATGAAGAAAACCAAGCTCCTTAAACTCAACGCTAACAGCAAAGAACCAATCATGCTGGAGGGCGAGCAGTTGAAGGAAGTGGATACCTTGACCTATTAAAGATTCTCACCAAAGTTAGAATACTCAACGTCATACAATCAACATATACTAAGAAAGTCCACTAAATCTGCAAATACTAGGATAGTCCACTAAATCTGCAAATACTAAGATAAAAGTCAACTAAATCAGCACATACTAAGATAAAAGTCCACTAAATCAACACATACTAAAATAGTCCACTAAATCAGCACACACTAAGATAAAAGTCCACTAAATCAGCCCACTAAATCAGCACATACTAATATAAAAGTCCACTAAATCAGCACATACTAAGATAAAAGTCCACTAAATCACCACATACTAATATAAAAATCCACTAAATCAGCACATACTAAGATAAGTCCACTAAATCAGCACATACTAAGATAAAAGTCAACTAAATCTGCACATACTAAGATAAAAGTCCACTAAATCACCACATACTAAGATAAAAGTCCACTAAATCAGCACACTAAATCAGCACATACTAATATAAAAGTCCACTAAATCAGCACATACTAAGATAAAAGTCCACTAAATCAGCACATACTAAGATAAAAGTCCACTAAATCTGCACATACTAAGATAAAAGTCCACTAAATCAGCACATACTAAGATAAAAGTCCACTAAATCTGCACATACTAAGATAAAAGTCCACTAAATCAGCACATACTAAGATAAAAGTCCACTAAATCAGCACATACTAAGATAAAAGTCCACTAAATCAGCACATACTAAGATAACAGTCCACTAAATCAGCACATACTAAGATAACAGTCCTCTTGAACAGGTCAAACAGAATTTAGAGAGATCTATAATAACAGTTTGCATTATTGTAAATGTAAAGCTCACAAGGCCATCCCATAAGCTAGACCAGCATGTTCTAAGCACATGTAAGTTGAATGTCAGATTTAGGGTCTGTTGTTCTAAATCTACCATCACTTTAACGGTGAATGTCAGACTTAGGGTCTCCGGAAAAGATGGGATAACAAATGAAATGCTGATGGAGTTGGGCCAAACAGCAAAGAGGAAGTTACTTTCAGTCCTGAACCAAAGCTGGAAAAGGGGAATTGTACCGCAGGCATGGAAAGATGCTGTACTTATACCAGTACCAAAGAAAGAAAAAGATAGAACAGATCCAAATGGATACAGGACCTTTCAAATAAACCCCAAAACACCAAAATAAGTCTTAACTGCAAATATCTGCGGCCAAACGACAACCCAAACTACCTGGGAGTCACATTTGATCGGAGCATGACATGGAAAAGGCAGATCGAGAGAAACCGAATGAGAGCCAGACAAAGAATGGCAATCATGAGGAAACTTGCTGGCACAAGCTGGGGAGCAAGCGAAAGTATACTAAAGAAACTGTACACTGGAAGAGTGAGACCAGTTCTCGAGTATGGTATTGCGGCATGGACAACAGCAGCAAAGGCAAACTTTGATAAAATTAGCAAACTTCAAAACCAAGCCATGAGAATTATAGCAGGAGGCATGAAGTCAACGCCAATTGTAGAACTTGAAAAGATTACAAATCTGCAATCCATGACCGACAGAAGAGACTGCAGAGCCCAGCAGCAAGCAGAGAAACTCAGAAGACTGACAGACCATCCAATGCATCAGAGACTAAATAGATTTGGAAATGGGAAACTAAAGCGGAGAAACTTTGCAGAAATAGCCAAAGCTAAGATGAGCGAAGACCCTATGAACACCGTAACAATACCAAAGCCTTTCCCTACTATACGCAAACCTACCTGGAAGCAGCATATCATTCCGGAGGTGGTAGAAAATATACCAGGTATTGGAAACAAGAACAGCCAGACTGAAAAAGAAAGAAGAGACATAACCCTTTGGTACATAACGAAAAACTACCCAAGCATGGACTGGACCCATGCATACACCGACGGTTCTGTAACAAACACAACACAGAATGGAGGGGGAGGGGTATTCCTGAGCCTACCAGATGGTAGAAAAATAACACTGTCAGTGGCAACTGGAAAATACTCAAGCAATTTCAGAGCGGAGGCAGAGGCACTGAAGGCTGCAGTAGAAGCAATGCTCACAAGCGAAAGCAATGAAAGCCAGATAGTCCTGTTTATAGATGCCCTGGTCGTGGTTACAGCACTAAAAAGCCAGAAAAATACTGAACTTAATGATTTAAGAGCAGTACTCTGTCAACTATGCCAGCAGTCCGCACCAAAAAGAGTGGTGGTACAGTGGGTCCCATCCCACTGTAACATCCAAGGCAATGAGGAGGCAGACAGACTGGCAAAAGAAGGTGCAAGACTACCACAACCAGATTCTAGCGTGACCTACGAAGAGTCCAAAAGGTTTATTAGGGCCAGATACATGGCCAAATGGGAAACAAAACATACTGGCTACACAAAAAATGATGCCTTCTACCAGCTGACCAGAATAGAGCAGGTCGTTGTCTTCAGACTCCGCACAAGCCACAACAGACTGAGGTACCATCTATTCAATAAATTGAAGATAGGTGGCACTGACGAATGCACCTGTGGCACAGCGAAAATGACCGCTGAACATCTGCTGCAAAATTGCCCGACATACGAGGACCAGAGAAAGCACATGTGGTCATCACCAGTGGCAACACTAGACAAGCTCTATGGCAGTGTTAACAGCCTCAGGATGACAGCTGCTTTCTTCGAACAAATTCAAGTTGACGTCTGACAGCGTACGAAGAAGAAGAAGAAGACTTAGGGTCTGTTGTTCTAAATCTACCATTACTTTAATGGTGAATGTCAGACTTAGAGTCTGTTGTTCTAAATCTACCATTACTTTAACGGTGAATGTCAGACTTAGGGTCTGTTGTTCTAAATCTACCATTACTTTAATGGTGAATGTCAGACTTAGAGTCTGTTTTTCTAAATCTACCATTACTTTAACGGTGAATGTCAGACTTAGGGTCTGTTGTTCTAAATCTACCATTACTTTAACAGGGATACGGGAGTTGGAAAAAAAGTAAGGACGTTATTATCCAGGGAGATGATTAAGGAGATAGTCATAAAAACTAAGCATGACTGGTTTCACAGGATATATATGACAGTCTCACATTGTGAAAGGTTTTGACAACCTGATTAGTTGCTTAGCAACCGGAGGCATAAAGGGCAGGACTTATAGTGGGTATAAAAGTAAGAGTATCTCAAGTATTCATGATCATCTTGAATGCTGGAACTGAAATTGACTAAAACTTGAGACTTGCAGATATTGTCTCAAGCTGACATTGACTGACTGACAGACATTTACTTAATTGACTACCAAGTTTCGTAGATAGATTAAATTTCACTTGTAAGCATTTTTGTAGTATCTAAATAGCTAGTGTTTGTATGTGTTGTGCTTTAAACACAAAGATCGTGTCATGAAAGAAAGATTTTGCTCTTGGATCTAAGAACCACTGTATAAGAACCACTGGAAATGTCACAACTTTGTGGTATCAAAGACCTTACGCTGAGATCTGAGAACCGCTGTCTGTGAAGCGTCACAGAGTTCATGACCACCAGAAGAGACTACAAAAGTCGCCAGAAGTCCCACATGATACAGGAGCAGAGGATCAGGACAAGAAAATTATCATTAGTTAGTTAGGTTGTGGTAAAAATAGAATAAATAGACTAGTTGGACCACGAATAGAACATGGGGAATATTTGTATAACAGGGATGCAAACAGTGTTATTTACAAAAACCCTCTGATTTATTACATTACAATAAAAGTAACAGGTTAGCTTTCATGATACAGCTATGTTTATTGATATATTACATTACTGTGCTAGACATTATGCTTTATCTTTAAAGTCATGCATTTTCTTTTGTGTGCAAAAAAAAAGACCATTTTTGTTATTATTAAAGACTCGATCTAGTAAAAAGTCATGAGTGAGTAGAAGTGTGAAAGAGAGATTAAGATGGGCTACTAGATCTGCTATATCCACTCCCCATGTGAATCAGCATTTGCTAACTACACCCTCTCCCCAATGTGAATCAGTATATGCTAAGATAACCAACTCCACCATGTGAATCGGAATGTGGTAAGATAATCAACTCCACCATGTGAATCGGTATATGGTAAGACAGCCCACTATATCTGTTACACCCACTCCCCCATGTGAATCAGCATATGCTAAGATAGCCCACTCTTCCGTGTGAATATGAGGGCCTCAGAATTATTTTCAGGGTAGACTCCCTGCACCATATTATGTTTGAGGTAAAACTTTACTTATGAAGGTAGTGCATGGGGTTGGTAACTTCATCATTTGAAACAGAAAACCACAAACACCTCCATTGCGATTGTATGTAAATGTGTCGGAGGCCGGTGAAAAATCATAGGAGCTGCAGTTGAACTGAAAATCAATTTTGGTGAAGGGCTTCCTGGAAGGCCAAATGCAGTGATGTTCCCATGCTCCTATTGGAACATAAAAGCAGCAAAGATTCTTATCAGGATCAAGTGCAACATTCTGACCAAGATCCCACCTCATCTCCACTCCAAGCACCTGAAAACATTCTGTGTTACAGCAGCTTAGCCAACGAGGTGGGGGATTAGCATTAATTTTCGTAGTGATTAACCTGCTGAGCAGCACGCATTGCACTACAGTTCCAACCACTTTAGTACACACCAGGATGAAAGAAGAGCCACTGTAAACTACCTACCAGAGAAAATTAATTAGGAGTGAAGACTTAGAAAACAACAACTGAACATAAAAGAAACATAATTTCTGGTGAAGTAATCATCATCTGTGATTATTTAATGTATTCTCAAGGCCCTCAACAACGCCATTGATTATTGTGTATCTATGATATCATGTCATATCATGAACAAATTTATACCTGAGTTACCAAATCTGTCTTTGACATAGTGTTTACCTGAGTTACCAAATCTGTCTTTGACATAGTGTTTACCTGAGTTACCAAATCTGTCTTTGATATAGTGTTTACCTGAAGATTTCTGGACTTTAAAGTTTATATAAAAAACATGTGGATCCTGAATATTTAATCTAAATGTGTTGTGATCTGTAACTGTTTTCAACTTTCCCTCATGCACAAGTCTGTCTTCCAGTCCAACAATCTGAAGATATCAAGTTATCGACAAGAATATTACTTACATATCAATTGTTCACCACAATAAGTGTTCAACAATAGTATTTACTAATGGTGTGTGTACTATATACAATAAGTGTTCAACAATAGTATTTACAATGCATGTGTCATAAGCACGCCCCTTATATGGTAGCAAAACTTTGGCAACTTATGCTTCACAGGAGTGCAAGTCTAACACTCTCCATCTATTGCACCTGCGATGCTTTCTTGGAATTACATGGAGGGACTGAGTGGCAAATACAGAGGTGCACCCTCACACTGGTCTCCCAAGCATGTATACTCTACTTAAGCAGTGAAGATTATGATGGCGTGGCCATGTTTGTCGCATGGAAGATGCAAAGATAACCTCTATGGACAGTTAGCAAATGGCAAAAGAACAATCAGCCGATGACAGATGAGATACAATGATGTGTGTAAGAGTGACATGAAGGCACTTGATATGTCTGACATCCTGGGAAAACATAGCTGCAGGTCAATCCAAGTATAGTGTACTCAAAGGAGCCACTCGTGCTGGGTGAAAAGAAGCTTTTGAAACACAAAGGGGATCAAGACGCTAAGTAGTGCATGAGCTGCAGTGGTCAGTGACCCATGGTTGACTGCTAGCTTCAAGACCAGTAAACCGGAGATGCCAAGACTCTTCTATACCTCCAACGCTGCAGAGTATTAAACTGCTCAAGCCTAGCCCGCTAAGCAGGAAATCTTTCTCCTGATCGATCTAGCTCATATCAGAGCTGGGACCTGCACAGGGGCATCTTCCCTTATAGAAGTACAGGTCTACTAAGACTAAGATCGATATGTAAAGCCATTCCTGGATGGATAGATAAAAAATGTAAGCCCATCCCTGGTTTAGATTGACAGATCCATATGTACCTCACCACCAGATGTTTCATACTTACATAGTACAGATCAGTTTTAGGAACACTTCTTGAGGCTGTAGATGTTTCCAGATTATGGTACTCTAACCTCTTCTTCATCTTATTACTTGCATGTCTCTGTTTATGTCAGACATTCAATTAGTTAATCCAACTTTACTATAAATTTAAAAAACTATAAATTGGCATTTATATCATTATTATTATTATTATGAAGAAACTAATATATTGATGAGATCATGAAATAAAAGAAATCATAAAAAGGACAAAATCTAACCAGAAACTACTCAAGTACATGAATAAAGTGATATCCTCATATTTAAGACAAGTTCAGGCCAAGAATGGAGAGCTGTGGGGCCTAGGAGTGAAACGTCCATTTCACAATCCCAATGCACCCAGTTCAAATCCCACCTTGTCCAGTTTGGCAGACAGACACAGGTTTTTTCTCTGTGCAGTAGCTTCTCCACGTACAGAAAGTAATGGCAACCTACCACATTGCACACCTGCCAAGAAACTTATAACAGCCAAATAGGTGGCAGTTGTAAGAAGCGACATTCTGTAAAGGGCATGCTACTTACTTGCTTTCTAGGTCAAGAAGTTGAGGAAAATCAAAAGACACAACGAGGAGAGGATGAAAAATGACTGGAATAGCATAATAGCACAAAGAAATAACCATGGCAAAATTGTGAACATTTGACCAACATAATAATGGCAAAACTGTGAACATTTGACCAACTCCGACAAAAAGACATAAAGATATCATAACTATATACATATAATGTTGAGAGAAACACCATTGGAGCATCATAAACAAAACAGGAGGTACAAATGGGATGTACAAGCCAGGATACAAAAAGCAAGAGTGGCCTCTGCCATGATGCAAACTATATGGATCTCTAAGATGATGAGGATGCATACCAAGCTGGCATCTTCAACTCCGATGTGAAGTCTGTCCTTTTATGTGGAGCAGAAACATGACTTTGTCGATAAAACCATGAGAAAGATTCTAGGCATGCAGTGGTTCAAAAGGGTTACAAGTCAAGTCAAGTCATTCCGCATCTAGTGAGGTCATTTGTGCACACATGAAAACACCCCCCCCCCCCCCCCAGGCCACATTTTTCTGTCAGCAACCACTACCTGTGTCTCCTCTGGTCGGAGATTGGTCCATTCTTTAATGTTGTCTCCCAACTCTTTTTGGGACAACCTCTTCATCATCTGCCTTGTACCTTTCTGTGCAGGATCGTATTTGTAAGACCGTTTGATCTCGATATGTGGCCGTACCAAACAAGTTTCCGTCTTATGATCGTTGCCAAGAGGTCTTCAAAGGGCTTTATTGTTATTGTAATTCTTTCTCGTATTTCCTCATTTGTAACTTGGTTTTTGTATGTGACATTTAGAAGTCTTCTGAAACATCTCATCTCCAAGGCCTGTATTCTCCACTGCAGGTCAGCTGTAATTGTCCATGTCTCAAAAGCATAGAGAAATATTGACAGGACCAATGTGCGCATTAATCTGAACCTTGTGCATATGGCTAACTGTTTGTCTAACCAGTTAAACAGTGCCAGCGCCACTATTGTCTGTGCTATTCTGGCCAACATTTTGGGGGTTACAAATAAAAGTTAATGTGAGAGAACAGGACAAAGACAGGCGGGACAGGGAAACCTTGAAAAGAAGGTCGTGCTGGATAAGCCAAGGTCGTGCTGGATAAGCCATTCACTGTGAATGATCCAAGCCATCATCACCAGACAATCTGTCATGGAACCTACAAGAGAAATAAGCTAAGGAATGTAAAAACAAACACATAGTGAAGAGAGCTGGAGGCTGATACAAGGAGAACATAGAGAAGAGAGCTGGAGGCTGATACAAGGAGAACATAGAGAAGAGAGCTGGAGGCTGATACAAGGAGAACATAGAGAAGAGAGCTGGAGGCTGATACAAGGAGAACATAGAGAAGAGAGCTGGAGGCTGATACAAGGAGAACATAGTGAAGAGAGCTGGAGGCTGATACAAGGAGAACATAGTGAAGAGAGCTGGAGGCTGATACAAGGAGAACATAGAGAAGAGAGCTGGAGGCTGATACAAGGAGAACATAGAGAAGAGAGCTGGAGGCTGATACAAGGAGAACATAGAGAAGAGAGCTGGAGGCTGATACAAGGAGAACATAGAGAAGAGAGCTGGAGGCTGATACAAGGAGAACATAGTGAAGAGAGCTGGAGGCTGATACAAGGAGAACATAGAGAAGAGAGCTGGAGGCTGATACAAGGAGAACATAGAGAAGAGAGCTGGAGGCTGATACAAGGAGAACATAGAGAAGAGAGCTGGAGGCTGATACAAGGAGAACATAGAGAAGAGAGCTGGAGGCTGATACAAGGAGAACATAGAGAAGAGAGCTGGAGGCTGATACAAGGAGAACATAGTGAAGAGAGCTGGAGGCTGATACAAGGAGAACATAGAGAAGAGAGCTGGAGGCTGATACAAGGAGAACATAGAGAAGAGAGCTGGAGGCTGATACAAGGAGAACATAGAGAAGAGAGCTGGAGGCTGATACAAGGAGAACATAGAGAAGAGAGCTGGAGGCTGATACAAGGAGAACATAGTGAAGAGAGCTGGAGGCTGATACAAGGAGAACATAGTGAAGCTGGAAATAGCACAGGGTTAGTCTGCATGGGGAGGGTTGGTTGATGGCCTACGCCAAAGTGATAAGGACAAAGAAGAAGATGAAGAAGAAGAGTGGGAAGATATAATATAGAGTGTAGTGAGGAGATGTACTATAAAGTGTAGTGGGAGAAGCAGCAGGAGATGAATCTCATACTTTTGCCTTGAAAAGTGAGTACTCTACCAGTGCACTAATCAGACGCCTTTAGAGGCACAAGCATACACATATTTTCTCTCTCTCTCTCTTCTTTTTCTCTCCTATACAATTTTGCATTCCAGTGTAAAGCACATATGTTTCCAATGAAAATTAGTTTATAAATACCTCTTCTTCTTTCCGTTTTCTCTTCTCTTCACTCTGGATATCTCTATCTTTTATTTCCCTCTGCTGTTTTTGAACCTTCTCAGCCAGATTTCTGGTGTATTTCTTATAATAATAGTCACGAAGTCTGTACATGTCTTGTATGAGCTTGAGATAGTACTGGCCAAACATGTTCACAAACAAATTAACATGTCACAAAATTACGTTACTAAATACATGACAGCACAGCACATTGCAGTAAAAACAGGAATTCATAAATTATAAAGTTCAAGTGAACATCTTAAAGCTGACATTTAAAAGTTGGAAAATTACTACACCTAGCAGTTTAGTAGGCCTATTGTGTCAAGTACTACAGCTTAGTGGGCCCTATTGTGTCAAGTACTACAGCTTAGTAGCCCTATTGTGTCAAGTTACAACTAACAGTTTAGTAGCCCTATTGTGTCAAGTTACTACAAATAACAGTTTAGTAGCCTTATTGTGTCAAGTTACAACTAACAGTTTAGTAGCCCCTATTGTGTCAAGTTACTACAACTAACAGTTTAGTAGCCCTATTGTGTCAAGTTACAACTAACACTTTAGTAGCCCTATTGTGTCAAGTTACTACAACTAACAGTTTAGTAGCCCCTATTGTGTCAAGTACTACAGCTTAGTAGCCCTATTGTGTCAAGTTACTACAACTAACAGTTTAGTAGCCCCTATTGTGTCAAGTACTACAGCTTAGTAGCCCTATTGTGTCAAGTTACTACAACTAACAGTTTAGTAGCCCATATTGTGTCAAGTACTACAGCTTAGTAGCCCTATTGTGTCAAGTTACTACAACTAGCAGTTTAGTAGCCCTATTCGTAGCACTCCAAATATTTGACCGTGGGTCAACACTAGCTGCAGTGGCTTTACTGATTATAAATACCACTATCTCTTCATTCAAGATCTGCAATCTCACAAAAATGATGTAGAATATGTTGTAATATGGCCACAATACAGGGTAGCTTCAAAAAGTTCCAGGAATTAGTGGATTGTATAGAAATAAGTTACAATTGAATTATCTACACTACATTTCCTTCGAAGTAGTTCCCTTCGACAACTAAACACTTTTGCCAACGTGCATACATCTGCTGGAAACATTTGTAGAACCTATTTTTTGACATCTCTTTCAGCTGTCTTGCCGCATTGGTGATAACGTATTCACCATCTTTGAATAGCTGTCCTTTCAGTGACAATTTCAGCTAAGTGAACAAGAAAAAATCAGCCGGAGCCAGGTCGGGAGAATATGGAGTATGTTCCAAGGTAACCACATTGTGCTTCACAAGGTACTGCTTCACCAGTAGGATCGATGTGCTGGCGTATTGTCATGCAGCATAATCCAACTGTTTGCTCTCCAATTTTCTGGTTGTTTTCTTCTGATTGCATCGTTTAGATGACGGAGAATATCAAACCAAGTACATTTCCTTGTTAACCGTTTAGCATTCAGGAATAAAACCATGGTAGACAATACCCTGGGAATAAAAAAACAACTTCCAACATAACTATTCCTTTGCTCTTGTCCAAATAAAATTTCTGTGTCGGGGAGATGTGGGAGTTTCAATTCAGAGGACTGATGTTTTGTCTGAGGATCGTACAAAAAACACCAAATCTCATCTCCTGTGATTATGTTGTTGAGAAAATTGCTATCTTGATCAGCCATTGTGATTAGGTCTCCTGCCAGGGTTAATCTCGTTTCTTTCTGTTCAGGAGATAACATTTTGGGAACCATGTGTTGACAAACACGGTGCAAGTGCAGTTCATTGTGGAAAATACTGTGACAACTTCCAACTGATGTTCCAACTTCTGACGCTATTTTCTCGACTCTACGTTTTATGTCAGCTCACACAACTTACAACTGATATTCCAACTTCTGAGGCTATTTTCTCGACACCACGTTTTATGTCAGCTCACACAACTTACAACTGATATTCCAACTTCTGAGGCTATTTTCTCGACACTACGTTTTATGTCAGCTCACACAACTTACAACTGATATTCCAACTTCTGAGGCTATTTTCTCGACTCTACGTTTTATGTCAGCTCACACAACTTACAACTGATATTCCAACTTCTGAGGCTATTTTCTCAACTCTACGTCTTCTGTCAGCTCCCACAATGCTTCAGACACACTCAATGTTTTCATTGTTGATCGATGTTGACATTCACCCACTACGTGCATCATCATCGACACTAACACGACCTTCACGAAAACGCTTGTGTCACTCAAATACTTGCGATTTCTTCATTGCGATATCACCATATGCTTTATTAAGCAATGTTTGTGTCTCTGAGGGTGATTTCTCCCGCAAAACACAGAATTTGACATTTGTACATTGTTAAATCAAGGATATTTTCAACTCTGACGATGCAAGGACCACAACACACAAACAAAATTCTGTAACTTCTGTTAGAGAGTATATGTGAAGGTCCCATCTGCCATGTCATTTCGTCAAGGTCACTTTATTATCATCATCAGTCTCGTAACCTAGAAGGTCATTGAGGCACCGTTATTGCAGTTTGTCAAACCAGTTCACGCCATACATCTTGATTTTTCGCCAGGGTATTAGTTTCAGCTACAGACCTTCCCGTCCACTCTTTTATATTGTCCTCCCATTTCTTTTTTTGGTCTCCCTCTCCCACGCTTCCCAAGTACAGTGCCTTGCAGGACAGTCTTGGTCAGCCCCCACCAATCGTGATATATGTCCATACCATGCCAATTTTTGTGTTTTTACTCTAGTCAATAAGTTTTTATACTGGCTTAACTCCTTCCTAACAATTTCAAGAACAATTTCGTTTGTAAAGCGATCCAAATATGAAATGCCAAGAATTCTTTACAAGCATCTCATTTTACGTTCTAGTGCAGCCGTCAGAGTTTAAGTCTCACACGCATAGAGGTATGCCGAGGTGACCATTGTGTACATTAAAGTCAGCTTCGATTTAAGGCTAATGTTCTTGTCTTTCCAGATTATTCGCAGTCTTGTCAGGGCGACCATGGCCATCGCTGTTGTTGACTGGATCTCTGCTCTAGACCCCTCCACATTAATTTTTCTCCCAGATATTTGAACCGCGTAACACTATCCAGAGGTTCATCTTTGACCATAATCGGGTTTAAAATATCCTCTGGGGCGTTGACCATAATCTTACTATTCTCTGCACTGATTTCTATCCAAAATTTCTGGGCAATATTGTCGTTCTGTTTCAGCCAGACCGGTAATGTCGCCAGCAAACCGGAGGTTGGTGATTATGCGCCCACCTATACTGACCATCCCTACGTGTTCATTCGATACTTCTGATATAATGCGTTCTAGAAAAACATTTAAAAGTTTAGGAGAGAAGAGACACCCCTGACGCTAGCCGACTGTCGTGCGGAACCATTCACCAGTCATCCCATTGAGGTAAACTGCACTGCTGGTATCGGAGTGTAGTTTCTCAATGACGTGGGTGAGCCGCCATACTATCTTGTACTTGCGTAGAGTTTCCCATAGGGCTGCATGTCCCTCAAAAGCCTTTTTAAAGTCAATGAAAACCTGGTACAATTTCTGTTTGTGCTGAGTGTATTTTTCACTGATCAAGCGCAGGTTACAAATTTATTCTATTCTGCTTCAACCAGCTCTGAAACCCGCTTGTTCTTCCGCAACAATGTCATCTGCTTGTGGCTGCAGTCTGTTAAGGATGACTTTGAGCATAACTTTACTGGCGTAGCTAATCAGACTGATGGTTCTGAAGGTCTGACACTGTTAGGGGTTACCCTTCTCTGGTATCACTTTGATCAATGATTTTGTGGGCCATTCTCCTATCACTATGATCAATGATTGTGTCCAGTTTGTGGGCCATTCTCCCATCTGCCATATCATGTTACAGATTTTTGTTAGAAAATCTATCACTACTGTCCCTCCAAGAATTAATAGTCAAGGTCACTACCAACCTATAAATATATATTCTCCATAATATATTCTTTCATTCATGAGTCGATTATTCCAGTAACTTTTTGAAGCTACCTCGTATTTGTTCTTACAATATGATGTAATAAGACTGTTACCTCTTCTTTCTCATTCTGTCTTTTTAGTGCTTTTTCATCTTCATGATTGATAAATTGATCTAATCTCTTGATTGGCTTTTTTTCCAACCTGCATCGTTCTTTCTCTTTGTTTTTCTCCTTTAAATGAAAAACAAATGTAAGTTAAAAACAGACAATACAATTTTTAAAATCATACCACAAATATTTATTTTTGAGCATAACAAATTGATTAGAACAAGATGAGAAAAATTGATTGGAGAAGATATTACAGCTACCACATTAACAGATACATTTTAACTCAGTTAATGATTCGTTTTCATGCTCGTGCCATCTCGCAGAGGCAATCGTGTAACTCCACAAGCTTTTAACTCTGGTCTTCATAAATCTTATTGCTGGATTACTTCTTCTTCTTGTCCTTTTCCCAGCCCAATCAGACCATAGGGTCACCAATGCAGTTGGTTTCCTTATGAGGCTCTTGTGTCAAAAGCACTTTGTGTGTTTTCCCAATGGTGGTTTATGTAGCAATTATACACGATGAGGTCATTATCCCCAAGCATTATTGGATCCCTTACACAATGTCAAACTGTCAGTTATATTAGATCATGATTTTGTATCCTTCAAGTCTGCTTTATCCCCAAGCATTGTTGGATCCCTTACACAATGTCAAACTGTCAGTTATATTAGATCATGATTTTGTATCCTTCAAGTCTGCTTTATGTCCCAGTGTGATCTGTTGACTTTGACATAATGTAAAGTACAGTATTAGATACCTAATATAGACTAACGTCTGGTCAGGCAAAACATACTGATCAGACATGTTAGCCAGGGGCAGGCAAAATATACTGGCCAAGACCCTTACATTGGCTTCCTCGTAGCCCTCTCTGGAAACGGCCTGTTTTCATGGCAGCCTGGCTGGTGAGGGAGCGACGTGACCCCATAGTAGTGAGCAACACGTAGATGATGCCAAGCATAGCACAACCACCTTGAGGACCCAGGTCCTCGTCAGCATTCTCGAGATATGAGGAAAAATATGACAACCCACCACTTAATGTCCTTTTCAGTGCACACAAAAGAGTAATCCTACTCATTGTTGGCATTAAACAACAACAACCTAAAATAGACATATCAGCATTAAAACAGCCAAATATACAATAAAAATATCTTGTGGCAGTAAAAATGTAATATTTAAAGTAAAGTAAAAAAGATAGCTTAACGTCGTTATACTGGTTTAGAAGACTCTGCAGAGTATGGAGTGCTATACAGAAGAAAGAATAAATGTCAAATGAAAATGTCTGAAATCAGGTGTACAAGGAGTTAGTAAATCACTTTCAAAGAAAGGGTTCAAGAAAAACCATGAATGGATAACAGAGGACATCCGTGTAAAAATGTCAAATACAAAGAAAGCAAAATATACTCCTATACATAGATCATTAATTAAACAAAGAGATACGATCATTGTGCAGAAAGCAAAAGCAAGAATGACTTGTAACATGATTTGAGATAATGGAAGATATTGGACTAAAACACAATACAAGAGTGATGCATGCAGGAATAAAGAATATATTTTAAAAAGACACAGATGACTCAGGTTAGGTGGTTGCATCAGGGACAAGAATGGTATGATGCTGTATGATGAGACTGATGTAGCATACAGATAGGCAGAGTGAATAAAGGAACTTTTCTAAGACAACTGGGGAACCAAACCAGGAACATATAATAACGAGGACCCTGCATTCTCAGATCTGGGACCAAAGATGTAACACAGTTACGAGCTAACAACTGCCAGTGACTCATAGCTGGCTGCTTGCATCAGAGTTAGTGAACCAGAGCTGACCAAGACCCTATACCCCCTTCCAAACAGTGGCTCTGGAAACAGGCACATTTATGTATGCTCTATAGACTACAAGAAGGTTTCTGACAGTCCAGCGTAAACAATTAACTAAATGTCTCATAGTATTAAGTCTGGATGGTAAAGATACAAAACTGCTCAGTAATCTGTACTGGGAACAAACGGTGTCAGTAAGATCTGGCAGAATTTGCACCTCATATATCCATAAAAATATATGCAGACAAGAATATGTGATTTCGTACTGCAACAGCTACAGAGTTTATCATGTAATAATGGAATAGGGCAGCTGCAAAAAAGAAATCAGAAAGAAAGAGGATAGGTTTGTCCAATACAGTATTCAACAACATGTGACATTTACTGACATTCAGGCAGAAAAATCATAATTTTAAAATAAGAATAGTCAAATATTATGTATACTCATCACTACCCATGGCAAAGAGACATGGATATTAAATAAATATGTGGGAAAGAGAATAGAGGCATTTGAGACATGGTATTTTAAAATTTGGGCATGTCTTGTGGAAAGAAAGAAAAATACTTCAAAAGTACTAAAAAGGTTAGGGAAATTTTAACAAATGTTTGTGTTCGCCTTATTTCTATTTTCTCCAGGGCAGTGCTTTTAATTTGCGGCTATTGGCCTAGAACATCTGACTTCGTCATGTATTTTATGTAAGGGTTTGCTTCCTTGAGGTAACAGCCAGTGCTGTGATTGGGGAGCAAACCCAGCACCTTCGGTTTGTGAGCCGTGTCACTTAACCACTAGGTCATGCCGTCCAAATGTTCGGGATGGGGAGGGTACTGCTGTCAGAAATCAAGGTTAGGCAGTTGAGATATTTTGATCATATAACAAGGCGTACCATGTTGGTGAAGGCTATACTAGAGGGTAAAGTGAAAGGCAGTCGCCTAAGTGGCAGACAATGTTATTAGTGGTTGGATAACACCAAGAGATGGACTGGAAAGAGTCTCTCAAATTACACCACCAGTGCAAGAGATAAGAGTATACTGTAGATCCATTGCAGCCAACCTTCGTGGAGGGGAGATGGCACCTGAACTGAACAACCTACCTTCGTTGTGGAGATGATACCTGAACTCAACTGGAAAGATGACCTTTGTTGAGGTGGAAATGGTACCTGAACTTAACTGAACAGTCAACAATCATGAAGATGACACCTGAACTGAACAGCCGGCCTTCTTGGATGTGGAATTGGCACCTGAACTGAACAGCCAACCTTTGTGGAGGTGGAATTGGCACCTGAACTGAACTGAACAGCCAACCTTTGTAGAGGTGGAATTGGCACCTGAACAGTCAACCTTTATGGACGTAGAGATGGTACCTAAACTGAATAGTACCATATTACAACAGTATGGAGTGCCGAATTTATCTTTCATGTGGCTCTAGGCTCGAAGTAAAGCTGAGGTCCTTTTTTTTATAAAAGTTTTATTTAAATTATGTATCGTATGGCTTATTGTTATTTAATATAAACAAACAACCATGAAACATAAAGAAAATCACACTAGAACAAACGGTCATGTTAATACCATAATTTATTCTTTAAATAGCTGTATAAAGATATGCTCATTTATATTACTTACAATTATGCAGCTCTTCATACATACCTTTTGCTGCTGTAATGCTTTTTGGTCTTCGAATCCATATTCTGCTAACAAATGCGGCAGAGTTAACTGACTGTAGCTAGACGGGCGTTTCAGTTGCAGCTCGGTTTGGACCGCTCGTTGCGTACTTTTCATCTTTAAATAATTGGTCTGAATCGTTTTTGCTAGTAAATTATTAGCAAATATATAAATAACAGCACATATATAAGATGTTTTCACACCCAGTGATCAGAGCTCTTGCAGAATTCCGCCATATTAAAGTTATAATTAACACTGTTACCATTGGCAACGGAAGTTCACTCAACGGGTATCTAAAATCACAAACCATTTTAAATACGGCTCCGGCAAGCGTGTACGAAACTTTGTTGTTCATTTGTTTTTTCTTCAATGCCACCATTCCATGTTAAAATATTTAGTAACATTTTTTATTAGTAGAAACGTGCCTTGTGTAGATCCATGGATGATCAGTCTCTTTTTTCAGATTTTATTTCAAATTTATAAGCAAAAGGGCAACAAAGAACCTTTTTTTTTTTTTGGGTGGCCCAAATTAATTTTCAGTTTTGAAAAAAAATCACTGCATGCCTTTTTTTATGTTACTACTTCAAACCATAATATAAACATATTAATCTTATTTATCGAAAATGAACATGCCAGTAAATTGTTGATATTTGATTATTTGACAGAATAAATAGGTTTTAATAACCAAAATATGTTAGGTCAGGTCATCCCGTAACCAGTGAGATCATTGGGGCACACATGAAGACATCCTCGCAATACCACGCCATCCTTCTCTGTCGGCGACCGCTGCCTGTGACTCTTCTGGTCGGAGATTGGCCCATTCCTTTATGTTGTCCTCCCATCTCTTTTTGGGCCGGCCTCTTCGTCGTCTGCCATGCACCTTTCCGCGGAGGATTGTATTTGCAAGACCATTTGATCTCGATATGTGACCGTACCAAGCGAGTTTCTTTCTTTTGACAGTTGCCAAGAGGTCTTCAAAAGGCCATATTGCTGTTGTAATTTTATCTCGTATTTCCTCATTTGTAACTCGATCTTTGTACGTGACTTTAAAAAGTCTTCGGAAACATCTATCTCCAAGGCCTGTATTCTTCGTTGGAGGTCAGCTGTTACTGTCCATGTCTCACAAGTATAGAGGAATATTGATAGGACCAGTGTACGCATTAATCTGATTTTCGTGCATAGTGCTAACCGTTTATTTTACCAGATTTTGTTAAGCCATGCAAGCGCCGCTATTGTCTGTGCTATTCTGACCAACACCTCACATTTTGATCCTTCATCACTGACAATCGAACTCAGATATTTAAAACGGTCAATCACTTCGAGTTCCTGACCGTTAGCTTTTATCCTGCTGTTGAAACACATGGCGTTGTTGGTCATTAATTTTGTCTTTCCAGCGTTTATCTCTATACCATAGTCAAGAGCTGTTTAATCGAGTCTTCTGACCCATTCCTGGAGTTCTGCTTCTGAACCCACCAACCCGTCGATATCATCTGCAAAACGAAGGTTGGTAATCGTTCGGCCCCCATCTTGACAGTGCCAACGTGACCTCCAAGTGCCTCACTCATAATTCCCTCAAGGAATATATTGAAAAGAGTTGGAGAGAGTGTACACCCCTGTCTCACACCAACTGATGTGCGAAACCAGTCCCCTTACCTTTCATTCACAAGAACTGCGCTAGACGCGTTGTCATACAGGTGTTCAAGGACCGTTATAATATTTCCGTTGATTTTATACATCCTCCTGGTTGCCCATAGCGTTTTATGCCATACCCTATCAAACGTCTTCTTAAAATCAACAAACACACGATACAGTGTTTGCTGCTGTTCTAGATATTTCTCGCTTAGCAGCTTTAAATTAAATATCTGTTCTGTAGTGCTTCTTCCCTGTCTGAACCCTGCTTGCTCCTCAGCAATGATGTTCTCTGCTTGGGGTTTCAATCGGTCGAGGATTAGTCTAAGCATGGCCTTGCTAGGGTGGCTGATGGGGTTTATTGTTCTGTAATTTTGGCACAGCTTTAGGTTTCCAGATTTATGTAACGGTATAACTATTGATTTCGTCCATAAGTCCGGCCAGTTTCCTGTAAAACTATGTTAAGAAGCAGATAATTTCAACGTCAGAATATTGTAAACTCCTAAAATTGTCCATGGTTTGAAGGGCTGAAACAAAACACCCCAAATACACACAGGCTCGCAATCATTCACACACATAGAAAATACAAACATTTTTTTTTTTAATAACATAAATATTTTTTTAAAAGACAGAAATGAACACACTCAGCATCAACATCCGCGGTATACGCGAGAAGTTGAATCAGCTCATAATCCTCGCAAAAAATTACAAACCAGACTTTTTAATGGTCCAGAAAACTAACATACATACAGATCAACATGCATCACACATTACAACACAACTAGGGATGCAAAATTCATGCTTCAGCCTCAGTACACAGCGACTAGGCTCAGGAGTCGCCATTGCACAAACATTAGACAGGTGGGAAATAACAAACACAAGCAGGGACAGTAATGGGGGCATGGCAATAGCCCAGGTTAGCAACAACACACACACACACACACACACACACATACACATACAATAGTAAATATACACGCACCTACAAAGACCAACCACTTTTTTTACGAAACTTTAGACAACCTACTGACACGTTCATACCAGGGACATAGTATCATCCTAGGTGAAGACTTCAATTGTGTTCTGTCAGACAAAGACGTTTTAGGCAACAACGTGGGAGCAAAGTTACGGAAACTCAGAGGAACGGATACAAACCAATTGGAAATATTACAATATATATTTAGTACACACATCTAGTAGACACATACAGACACACATACCCATATGGAACAGAAATTATGCACAGTCTAGTAGGCACATACAGACACAAATACCCACATGGGACAGAAACCACATACATTCTAGTAGACACATACAGACACAAATACCCACATGGGACAGAAGAAGCCACATACATTCTAGTAGACACATACAGACACAAATACCCACATGGGACAGAAACCACATACATTCTAGTAGACACATACAGACACAAATACCCACATGGGACAGAAACCACATACATTCTAGTAGACACATACAGACACAAATACCCACATGGGACAGAAACCACATACATTCTAGTAGACACATACAGACACAAATACCCACAAGGGACAGAAACCACGCACACAAATAGTGGACACCATAGAGCAGCTCGTCTAGACAGAATATACGTACACTCAGATCTATACACCACACAAGCCAACCATCTACCAGAAACACTCATATCTATATACCACACAAGCCAACCATCTACCAGAAACACTCACATCTATACACCACACAAGCCAAACATCTACCAGAAACACTCACATCTATAAACCACACGAGCCAAACATCTACCAGAAACACTCACATCTATACACCACACAAGCCAACCATCTACCAGAAACACTCAGATCTATACACCACACAAGCCAACCATCTACCAGAAACACTCACATCTATAAACCACACAAGCCAAACATCTACCAGAAACACTCACATCTATACACCACACAAGCCAAACATCTACCAGAAACACTCAGATCTATACACCACACAAGCAAACCGTATACCAGAAACACTCAGATATATACACCACACAAGCAAACCATCTACCAGAAACACTCAGATCTATACACCACACGAGGCAACCATCTACCAGAAACATTCAGATCTATACACCACACAAGCAAACCATATACCAGAAACACTCAGATCTATACACTACACAAGCCAACCATATACCAGAAACACTCAGATCTATACACAACACTAGCGAAACATCTGCCAGAAACACTAAACTTTACAGACCGCAAGGCAGTCATGGCTACCATCAATACAGCAGAAACAGACACGTCACTCAGACGCTCCACACATTGGAAGTTCAACAACGCACTGCTACAAAATAAAGCCTACGTTAACCACATGACACACCTCATCCTAACATACATTGATGACACACAAACAGAAAACATACAACGTTGGGAAATACTTAAAAACACAATTCAAGAGAGAACAAAGATACTTGCAACCAAAATACATAGAGATAAGATGAGACAGGAAAAATAATAGAAGAAGCCACCCATCTATCGAAACAAATAGATAAATACTCACCACGCTTATACACATTACAAGACGAACTAGAAGAATGTCAACACTACAGGTTTCAATGAGCTTTCGTGAGAACAAAACTAAACACGATAACACAGGAAATATCAAGTAAACAATACCTAACAATAGAACATAATGTACAGAGGAGCAAACATATAAGAGTCATAGTAGACCTAGAGGGCAACACGCACACAAACACACCAGATGTAGCACGAGCTTTCAAGACATACTACAAAGAACTTTACACAAGGGAAGACACAGAAAAACAGATCCAAGACGTTTTCACAAAATGTGCAAGAAAACTCAATAGCGAGGAGAAATTGGGCCTTGACGCTGACATTATACTCACAGACATAACAAATGCAGACATTACACTCACAGACATAACAAATGCATACATTACACTCACAGACATAATAAATGCAGTAAACAACATGCAAAAAGGCAAGTCACCAGGACCCGATAGGCTCACATCAGAATTCTACCAACACTTCTTCCCCATTTTAGGACCACTCCTACTCAAAGTATATCAAGAAACTTTTAAAGAGAACGAGCTTCCTCCAAGCCAAAGCCCTGTCCTACATTATACTAATACCAAAGGATAACGTTGACAAAACACAACTTAAAAATCACAGACCCATATCACTTCTAAATGTAGACTACAAAATCTTAACTAAAACTCTAACAAATAAACTCAAACCATTTAAAACATCACTCATACACGAGGACAAACAGTGCAGTGTACCAGGCAGAAATATACACCAACATACACATTTTAAAAGAGACATTATCAACCTCACACACTAGAAAAACACGAAATCATCAATCCTTTCCCTAGATCAAGAAAAATCTTTCGATAGGATATCCCATCAGTACCTCCATAAAGTCCTCGAGAGTTGCAACATAGGAGACCATTTCAGAAAGTGGATAAAAATCCTTTACGCAAAGCCTAAAAGCAAGGTACTGGTAAACCACCAGGTTACAAGTGCCTTTCGGCTAACGAGATCAGTGAGACAGGGATGTTCCCTCTCCCCATTGCTCTATACCCTTGCCTTAGAGCCCCTATTAGAGAAAATCAGACAAGACAGCTCCATAAAAGGCACACACATACAAGGAGCAAAGGAGAAGAAGTTGCTTACCTCAGTATATCCAAGCTGATACCAATAAACAACGCAACGCCACACTACTGTGGGACATTACCGCCCTTCTACAAGTCATGCATAAAAGCCATCCTAGGACACGAACAACTAACACAACAGAAGACAAATCAAATATACAAACATCTAGTCAAGCTACAAGCACCCCCACTACACCTTAGAATAAAAAGAGGTTACAAATATTTTAAAACAGACTACACGAACACGTTCACAAATCTGCACAACCCACACATTACATAAAAAGCTAGAGAAGTCGCTTACCGACTTATTTTCAACTTAACTCCCATAAGCACATGAAAACAACGCAAACCCAAATGTCAACTATGTGAGACGAGCGAAAAAGAAACAGAAGACCACACATTCTACTCGTGCAGTACAGTCATACCCACAAGACAAATTCTACAAGACACAATCAAGACGCAAACAAGACAGAAGGTAGACATGTATAAGGCAATAATGCTAAACACTATACCAGAAACAACACCAATCACACAAATGCTAATTCTGCTATCAGAATACAGACACATCATATGGATATGTAGAAATGAAGCCTCATATCGCTTCAGAACATACTCCCCAGACACTCTACTACACATGTTAATGAGAAAGGCGTTGTCCAGTAGGGACATACAAATGTAAATGCTGTACAGTGAAATATGCATGTTAAAATTTGATTGATCATTTTCAAATTTCAATTTCTCTTGCCAAGTCAAACAGGAAAAATGTGTGTTAATGTGGAAGAAGAGTGGAGGAATGAATGTATGCCTGTTTGAGACCTTCCCTCCTTTTTTCTCCTAACATCCCCACAAACTGAAATAAAGTATAAAACTACAGAGCACCGAAAGCATCAATTTCCCCATTCCAGCTGAGGGGGTTGTTTTCCTGCTGAACTAAATCACACAAACACTCCCTCCAGCGGTCAAATCGTATCTCCTTTCTTTTCAATTCACCAGGTTTAAGGTGGTCCTTTCCTCCACTGGTCAGTTCCTCAGTCTTGAACAAAAGGACAATGGACAGGAAATAGGCCAGGTTTTATGACAGAGTTGACTGACAGAATCCTAGGGTAAAGAATGGTTCTCATGTAAGCCATGCATTACCCACCCTATTGACTATTGTACATGTACACAAAACCTTTATGGCTCTATAGCTTTTTGGGGAAAAAATAAAATAAATATATATATACAAATGTGTGTGTATAAGCACATATGTATGTACGGATGTTGCATATGTGTATGTGGGTACGAGAGTTTATGCATGTACATATACGTGTATATATGTATATATATATATATATATATATATGGGTATGTACATGTGTGCATACATGTGGGTGTATGTGTGTGTGTATGTGTGCGTGAGTGCATGTGTGTGGGTGAATGTATGTATGTGTACATGGGTGTAAGTGTGTGTTTATGTATGCGTATATGTATACATGTATGTGCGTGTGTATATATGTGTGTATATATATATGTATGTATGTATGTATGCGTATATGTGTAAATGTATGGTTATATTTGTATGTGCCTGTGTGTGAAAAGATATATGTATGTATATAAATGAATAGGTATGTATCAGCAAGTACACATGTGCATTCATTTATATGTGCATTCATTTATATGTGCATTCATTTATTCTTTCACAAATAAATTTATTTCACCATTCACCTCACGAAGTGTAATTCTACCATCTCACGTTTCATCTCATGGGAATTTTCACCTCACACCACACAAAGTTTTGTTTTAGCTAAAATTGTACAATAACGAATTTTCCAGATACAATAATTAAATACTAATGTGTCTTTCAATTTTATACACAAGAATCAAAAGTCCTCCAAAACACAATTTATTTGATGCCTTTATGTTCATAAATATTGAACATGTACATTTGTCTCAATGGTTCCAGAATCAATAACAATATGAAAAATATATCGAAGTAGAGGCAGTCAACACACTTTCATTGAAATAAATAACACGTTTGCGACATCTAATCAACACGTTGTGGTAAAATTTTTATTCAGAGAACCATTCCAGTTTTAGCAGTAAAGTATCCGGTCACATAACGACCTGAATCGCCGTTCTGCGAAACAAAGAAACTTCTTTTCCACTTTAATGGCTAAAGGTCATGTAGTATTTTGTTAGAGAGTCACTTGAGTGTGGCTAAAGGTCATGTAGTATTTTGTTAGAGAGTCACTTTAGTGTGTCTAGAGGTCATGTAGTATTTTGTTAGAGAGTCACTTTAGTGTGGCTAAAGGTCATGTAGTATTTTGTTAGAGAGTCACTTTAGTGTGTCTAGAGGTCATGTAGTATTTTGTTAGAGAGTCACTTTAGTGTGGCTAGAGGTCATGTAGTATTTTATTAGAGAATCACTTTAGTGTGGCTAAAGGTCATGTAGTATTTTGTTAGAGAGTCACTTCAGTGTGGCTAAAGGTCATGTAGTATTTTGTTAGAGTCACTTCAGTGTGGCTAAAGGTCATGTAGTATTTTGTTAGAGAGTCACTTTAGTGTGGCTAAAGGTCCTGTAGTATTTTGTTAGAGAGTCACTTTAGTGTGGATAGAGGTCATGTAGTATTTTGTTAGAGAGTCACTTTAGTGTGGATAGAGGTCATGTAGTATTTTGTTAGAGAGTCACTTTTGTGACTATCGGTCCAGAAAGAGCTAAGAATGCAAAAATCAAAGTGTTGTTGCTGTTAATATATGTATTAAGAATGAACAGATTAAAGTGCTGTTACCTTTGCGAGTGGCCAGCTATCTCATTATGTAGACACTTTAAGCCACAATAACATCAATGATATAACTTAACTTAACTTATCTTAACGTCCTCGTACTAGTTTAGAAGACTGCAGAGTCTGTATACAACCAGTTTCATTTACATTGCCTTGGTCTAAAAGATATGCGCATCCAATTTATTCTTAAATGCATTAACTGTCCCTGCCTCCACTACTTCCTGTTGCAATGCATTCCAAGCATTCACCCCTCTCTGACTAAAAAAATATTTCCTAATATCTAATCTGGACCTTTCTTTAGTTAATTTATAGCTATGACCTCTTGTTCTTGTAGGTGGTTGTATTTTGAAAAAAAACTTGTTATAGTCTAATTTATCCCTTCCTCTGATCATCTTATAAATCTGTATTAAGTCACCTCGAATTCTTCTCTCTTCTAGACACTGTAGGCCGGTTTTTCTGAGTCTTTCCTCATAACTGTAATTCTGGAATCCCACTATCAGCTTTTTCGCTGTTTTTTGTATTTTTTTCCAGCACATTTATATCCCATCTACGATAAGGACTCCACACCTGTACACAGTACTCCAATCTATGTCTAACTAATGCTTTATACAGTTTGACTATCACTTCATTGCTCCTATGTTTAATATTTCTTATATGGACATGGTTGGCATGTATTTTTTGAATACTTATACTTCATAGGGATATGAAAAGGTTTTGATTGATTGATTGATTGATTGATTGATTGATAGCTAGTGGAACTTCTCTGAGCATAACACTTGTGACTAGCTGCCATGTCTTAGAAAGTTCTCATTGGGACACATTAAATTTGATAATACTATCTATCATTGCAGAGCATATTTCTATCACTGGGGCTCTGGGAAGGTTTATCGAGCTGAGGAATAAAGGCTCCTTGCTCCTGCAGTCTCAAAGAAGTTTTGACTAGGTGTTTTTGTTAATCCTTAAAAGAAAAAAAGCCTTGGCTATATCGAGAGGTTGTACCTGTTGGTCGAACGGCAGGCCGCCAAGCTATTTAGCAACTTGCTGCCTTATGAATAATCTCCACTGTAATTATACTGACGTGCAAATCCTGGAGTCCATTATTGAGGATAACTGAAGAGAATCATTACATGCTTTGCATGTCATACATGGCTACTCATGAGGGTTGTGTACAAGGCTGATAACCTGAACCTGTCAAATCAAATCTTTACAAGTCAACACTAATAAGTGGCAGATGGAGTTTAATCTAGACACATGTACAGTCACTCACACGGGTAGATCAATATGCAATATAATTGCAGGGTGAAGATAACAATATCAGAAAGATAGAAAAGGAAAGGGACCTAGGGGTTATAATAGATCATACAGGTAAGGTAAGTGAGCAAGTCCAGGTAGCAGTGAAAAATGCAAATGCAATGTTAGGTATGATAAAAAGAAATATTAAACATAGGAGCAATAAAGTAATAGTCAAACTGTATGCATTAGTTAGGCCTAGATTAGAGTACTGTGTACAGGTGTGTGTATACATGTGATGAGTCCTTATAATAGAGATGCTGGAAAATGATTCAAAGAAAAGCAACAAAACTGATAGTTGGATTCAGGACAAATGGTTGTGAGGAAAGACTCATAAAAAACAAACTGACCAACAGTGTCTTGAAAAGAGAAGACTTTGAAGTGATTTAATACAGGTTTATAAGATAATCAAAGAAAAGGATAAATTAGAATATAACAAGTTTTTCAAAGTATAAATATAGCCAGCTACAAGGACATGAGGGCACAGCCACAAATTAATTAAAGAAAGGTCCACATTAGATATTAAGAAATATTTTTTTTGTCAGAGAGTGGTAAATTCTTGGAATACATTGCTACAAGAAATAGAGGGTCAGTTCAATCAATCATTCAGTTCATATTGATATTGCATTCAAAAATAAATTGGAAGCACATAGTTATTTTTTCATCAAGTGGAGTAGAAGAAACTGGTTGTACACAGACTCTGCAGAGCCTTCTAAACCAGTATAAAGAAGTTAAGTTAAGTTAAACTGAAACATACAGAGGCATATCGCTACTCGGTCACACGAGTAACATGGGTGCGAATATCATAGAACAGAGAATAAGACATATTGTTGAACCTCATCTGTCCAAAGATCCATTTGGATTTCATCGGGCTATGGGATGCACGAATGCCTTATTCCTCGTAAGGCAATTAAGCAAAAGATCAATATAATATTTCGAATATATGTGCATTGTTTTCATTGATTTAAAAAATGCGTTTGATATGGTAGACAAGATCAAACTTTGTACGATACGGAAGATAAAATGTACAGCTGTTTGATAATATAAGAGCACTGTATAGTAGGAGTATAAATGGATGGAGGCTCAGTCAGAGCATTTCCTATATTCTGGCCAGCCTATCGTTACACATTTCAATAGTCATTGACACCAGGGACAGGTAGTTATCAGAGTCATTTACATCGTCTGCTGTTCCTCCGATGATGAACACTAGTTTGAGCTTGAGAATTGTTTTGATTTTCTTTATGGGGTACCTGGTGATTTGAATACATCCCATATGTTTGCACAGGCTTCCCTTCTCATCCTTGTCCTACGCTCCTACTTCATATTTCTGTCTCTTATTACTTTTGTTTATTCATCCATTTCCGCACCTTTTTCTGTGTGGTATTTATGTGCGGATATATATATATTAATATATTGATATATAAAATATCTATAAAGATATATATACTGTAATCCTGGTGATCATTCAGACACATTTTGTGCCCTATTCCAGGTAGCCAAATGTCGTCTAAACTCATCTTTGTCCTTTGCCCCTAAGCACCATAGTCTTGTCGAAGACCATCTCTCCATCTCATCGGTGGACAACCAGAGCAACGATTATAGGTGTAGAACCACCATGACGTCACTTTACGTATCCATCTATTGTCCGGCATGCGAACCCTGTGACCTGCCCACCTGTACAACAGGTATCAACACCCTATCTACGATGTCATTGAAGCAGGTTTGATTCCTGATGGCAGTGTTGCGTATGTGGTCTGGTAGTGAAAGTGACAGTGTTCTTTGCTCCATCAATCGTCGAGTAGCTTGAAGCTAATATAAATATTATAGATAATATATATAAATATATTATCGGCATATCCTTGTTTGTCCAAATTGGATATTAGAAAATTGTATTTAGTCAGAAAGTGGTGAATGCTTGGAATGCATTGCCACATGAAATAGTGAGGGCAGAGTCAGATATTGCGTTCAAGAATAGATTGGATGCACATAGTTATTTTTAGATCAATGGATATAGAAGAAACTGGTTGAATACACAATGCAGTCTTCTAATCTAGTATAAAGAAATTGTTAACTTAACGTCTTTATACTTGTCTAGAAGACTATACCCAGTCTGTATACAATCAGTTTCTTGAAGGGTGGTTTAAGTATACAAGTGTATACTGTAACTGGTTGTATACAGACTCTGCAGGGTCTTCTAAACCAGTATAAAGATGTTAAGTGTCTTGATATTTGTTTGGTTGTTTGTTCATGTTTCGTCGGTTTTTTTGTCTTTGTGTAATCATGTTGATCATTTCTTGTTTGGTGACCTCTATTTCATAATTGACATACCTCATTTCACATTTACCTAGCAGAGTGACTCAGGCCAGCACACCTGGTCTAGTGACTTAGACCAGCGCACTTAACTAGCAGAGTGACTCAGGCCAGCACACCTGGTCTAGTGACTTAGACCAGCGCACTTAACTAGCAGAGTGACTCAGGTCAGCACACCTGGTCTAGTGACTTAGACCAGCGCACTTAACTAGCAAAGTGACTCGGGCCAGCACACCTGGTCTAGTGACTCAGGTCAGCACACCTGGTCTAGTGACTTAGGCCAGCGCACTTAACTAGCAGAGTGACTCAGGCCAGCACACCTGGTCTAATGACTTAGGCCAGCACACCTGGTCTAGTGGCTTAGACCAGAGCACTTGACTAGCAGAGTGACTCAAGCCAGCACACCTGGTCTAGTGACTTAGACCAGCGCACTTAACTAGCAGAGTGACTCAGGCCAGCACACCTGGTCTAGTGACTTAGGCCAGCACACCTGGTCTAGTGACTTAGGCCAGCACACCTGGTCTAGTGACTTAGACCAGCGCACTTAACTAGCAGAGTGACTCAGGCCAGCACACCTGGTCTAGTGACTTAGACCAGCACACCTGGTCTAGTGACTCAGGCCAGCACACCTGGTCTAGTGACTCAGGCCAGCACACCTGGTCTAGTGACTCAGGCCAGCACACCTGGTCTAGTGACTCAGGCCAGCACACCTGGTCTAGTGACTCAGGCCAGCACACTTGGTCTAGTGACTCAGGCCAGCACACCTGGTCTAGTGACTCAGGCCAGCACACCTGGTCTAGTGACTCAGGCCAGCACACCTGGTCTAGTGACTCAGGCCAGCACACCTGGTCTAGTGACTCAGGCCAGCACACCTGGTCTAGTGATTCAGGCCAGCACACCTTGTCTAGTGACTTAGACCAGCGCACTTAACTAGCAGAGTGACTCAGGCCAGCACACCTGGTCTAGTGACTTAGACCAGCACACCTGGTCTAGTGACTTAGGTCAGCACACCTGGTCTAGTGACTCAGGCCAGCACACCTGGTCTAGTGACTCAGGCCAGCACACCTGGTCTAGTGACTCAGGCGAGCACACCTGGTCTAGTGACTCAGGCCAGCACACCTGGTCTAGTGACTCATATACTTTCTGTCAGTCAGATGTCTGAGTTAGGTTTGGAGCCCAGGTTGCTGTTTCTCTAGGTCAAAACATCCTTCACTGAACCCTAGAGGAATCCACAGAGATCATTCACTCAACCCTAGAGGAACCCACAGAGATCATTCACTGAACCAACCCTAGAGGAACCCACAGAGATCATTCACTGAACCATAGAGGAACCCACAGAGATCATTCACTCAACCCTAGAGGAACCCACAGAGATCATTCACTGAACCAACCCTAGAGGAACCCACAGAAATAATTCACTGAACCAACCCTAGAGGAACCCACAGAGATCATTCACTGAACCAACCCTAGAGGAACCCACAGAGACCATTCACTCAACCCTAGAGGAACCCACAGAGATCATTCACTGAACCAACCCTAGAGGAACCCACAGAGATCATTCACTGAACCAACCCTAGAGGAACCCACAGAGACCATTCACTCAGCCCTAGAGGAACTCACAAAGATCATTCACTGAACCAACACTAGAGGAACCCACAGAGATTATTCACTGAACCAACCCTAGAGGAACCCACAGAGACCATTCACTAAACCGTAGAGGAACCCACAGAAATCATTCACTGAACCCTAGAGGAATCCACAGAGATCATTCACTGAACCCTAGAGGAACCCACAGAGACCATTCACTCAAGCCTAGAGGAACCCACAGAGACCATTCACTCAACCCTAGAGGAACCCACAGAGATTATTCACTGAACCAACCCTAGAGGAACCCACAGAGATCATTCACTGAACCCTAGAGGAACACACAGAGACCATTCACTCAACCCTAGAGGAACCCACAGAAATCATTCACTGAACCAACCCTAAAGGAACCCACAGAAACCATTCACTCAACCATAGAGGAACCCACAGAGATCATTCACTGAACCAACCCTAGAGGAACACACAGAGACCATTCACTCAACCCTAGAGGAACCCACAGAGACCATTCACTCAACCCTAGAGGAACCCACAGAGATCATTCACTGAACCAACCCTAGAGGAACCCACAGAGACTATTTGCTTTATTCCTCTTGCCGGGTCTTCTGTGGGGATTAAAGGCAACTTGTTCACATAGTGTAAAGAATAGGAGAATTTATTGACCATGAGCTAATGGAATAAAGGTTGCTTGCTTCTGAAGACTAGTAACGGCTATTTTTGATTTCACACATAAAGAAAAACATAGGTCTTGAACAAGCGACTCAATTGGATTGAAATTCGAGATCCAAACCCACTCAACTATCAGCTCATGTCATTTACCTTTTTAAACCTGTGGGGAATAAGTATGGATCAGCCATTTTCAAATGATAATTGTAAATCAAGAGGATATTTTCTGAAGCATGTATAACGTTCTTCAAAAGGAACTGCCTTTCCCACTCCTTGTTGGTCAAGTTGAAAATACATTAAAGTCTTTGGTTACATTCCTTGTAGGTCAAGTTGAAAATACATTAAAGTCTTTGGTTACATTCCTTGTAGGTCAAGTTGAAAATACATTAAAGTCTTTGGTTACATTCCTTGTAGGTCAAGTTGAAAATACATTAGTCTTTGGTTACATTCCTTGTAGGTCAAGTTGAAAATACATTAAAGTCTTTGGTTACATTCCTTGTAGGTCAAGTTGAAAATACATTAAAGTCTTTGGTTACATTCTTTGTTGGTCAAGTTGAAAATACATTAAAGTCTTTGGTTACATTCCTTGTTGGTCAAGTTGAAAATACATTAAAGTCTTTGGTTACATTCCTTGTTGGTCAAGTTGCAAATACATTAAAGTTTTTGGTTACATTCCTTGTTGGTCAATTTGAAAATACATTAAAGTCTTTGGTTACATTCCTTGTTGGTCAAGTTGAAAATACATTAAAGTCTTTGGTTACATTCCTTGTTGGTCAAGTTCTTCTTCTTCTTCTTCTTCTTCATCGTACGCAGTCAGACAATAACCATTATTTTTTCGAAAAAAGCGGCGGTCATCCTGAGGCTATCGACACTGCCATAGAGCGTGTCTTGTGGTTCCACTGGTGATGGCCACATCTGCTCTCTCTGATCCTCGTATGTCGGGCAGTTCTGCAGCAGATGTTCAGCGGTCATTTTCCCGGTACCACACGGGCATTCGTCGGTACCACCTATCTTCAATTTGTTGAATAGGTGGTACCTCAGTCTATTGTGGCCAGTGCGAAGTCTGAAGACAACGACCTGCTCTCTTCTGTTCAGCTGGTAATAGGCATCGTTTTTGGTGTAACCAGTATGTTCGGTTTCCCATTTGGTCATGTATCTGGCTTTAATAAGCCGTTTTGACTCTTCGTACGTCATACTAGTATCTGTTTGTGGTAGTCTTGCACCTTCTTTTGCCAGTCTGTCTGCCTCCTAGTTGCCTTGGATGTTGCAGTGTGATGGGACCCACTGTACCACTACTCTTTTTGGTGCGGACTGCTGGCATAGTTGACAGAGTACTGCTCTTAAGTCATTAAGCTCAGTGTTTTTCTGGCTTTTTAGCGCTGTGACTTCGGCCAGAGCATCTGTAAGCAGGACTGTATGGCTTTCATTTTCTTTATGTGTCACCATTTCTTCCACTGCCACCCTCAGTGCCTCTGCCTCCGCTCTGAAATTGCTTGTGTACTTACCAGTAGCGAATGACAGTGTTATTTTTCTGCCATTTGGTAGGTTCAGGAATGCTCCTGCCCCTCCGTTCTGTGTAGTGTTTGTTACAGAACCGTCGGTGTATGCATGGGTCCAGTCCATGCTTGGGTAGTTTTTCGATATAAAGCTTAGGGTAGTATCTCTCCTTTCTTTTTTAGTCTGGCAGTTTTTATTTCCAATATCTGGTATATTTTCTACCACCTCTGGAAATATATCCTGCCTCCAGGTAGGTTTTCGTACAGTAGTGATGGGCTTTGGTGTTGTTAGTGCGTTTATGGGATCTTCGTGCATCTTTGCTTTGGCTATTTCTGCAAAGTTTCTCCGCTTTAGTTTCCCATTTCCCAAATTGTTTAGTCTCTGGTGCATTGGATGGTCAGTCAGTCTTCAGAGTTTCTCTGACTGCAGCTGGGCTCTGTAGTCTCTTCTATCTGTCATGGATTGCAGTTTTGTGATCTTTTCAAGTTCTACAATTGGTGTTGACTTCATGCCTCCTGTTATAACTCTCATGGCTTGGTTTTGAAGTTTGCTAACTTTATCGAAGTTCGCCTTTGCTGCTGTTGTCCATGCCGCAATGCCATACTCGAGAACTGGTCTTACTCTTCCAGTGTACAGTTTCTTTAGTATACTTTTGTCTACTCCCCAGCTTGTGCCAGCAAGTTTCCTCATGATTGCCATTCTTTCTCTGGCTCTCATTCGGTTTCTCTCGATCTGAATTTTTCATGTCATGCGCCGATCAAATGTGACTCCCAGATAGTTTGGGTTGTCGATTGGCTGCAGGAATTTGCCATTTAGACTTAATTTGGTGTTTTGGGGTTTGATTAAAAGCGAGAATATTGTACAGGTGGTTTTCTCCTCGTTCATTTTGACCAGCCATGAGTTCGCCCACTCTTCCAGCGATGTTAGGGCCTGCTGCATCCGATTTCTTGCTATGGTGAGATTCTTTTCAGAGATCCCCAGATCGTCTGCAAACATTGAGCTATGGACTCTTCTTGGTATATTCTCTGTAATGTTGTTTATATACACCAGGAAGAGTGTGGGTGACAGTACTCCCCCTTGGGGTACTCCCTGCTCGAGTGTCACCTTTTTGCTCATCTGCCCTTGTACTTGGACTCTGGCCGTTCTGTTTTTGAGGTAGTGGTTGATCCACTTGTACATTTTCCCACAAACATCACTTCTTCTTAGCTTGACTCTAAGTCCATCTTTCCAGACTTTGTCAAATGCCTTTTCCAGGTCCACCCAGACTGCTACTGTGTGTTTCTGTGCCTGGTAGGCATCTTCTATTTCCTGGGCTATGAGGATGACCTGGTCCTCAGTGGATCTGTGCTGTCTAAAGCCTGCTTGCTGTGAAATTAGTATTCGTTTTTCTTCCAGATGCCACATCAGTCTGGTGTTTATCATACTTTCTATCAGTTTGCCGACACAGCTCAGTAGGCTGATAGGCCTGTATCCATTTGGATCTGTTTTGTCTTTTCCTTTTTTTGGTACTGGTACAAGTACTGCGTCTTTCCATGCCTGGGGTACAATACCCCTTTTCCAGCTTTGGTTCAGGACTGATAGCAGTTTCCTCTTCGCGAGAGAGAGAGAGAGAGAGAGAGAGAGAGAGAGAGAGAGAACACACTTTGAATGCGAATTTGTCTGCTATATGAATGACAATACATTGAGTACATCTGCAGGACATGTTTCAGAGAGGTGTAACTAACAAACGATATTGGTTTATTTGGATTTAAACTCATCCACTCTCTGCTTGGTGTTGCCTGCTCTAATCTGTCGGAGAGTTTTGTACTTGTCTCTTCTGTGTTCCAGGTTATCAGTATGCAATTTATCATTACATACTTCACGACCTTGTAATTTCTCATCTGACAGCTCACTTTTAAGCATCTACAAATAGAACAGTGAACATTACAAAAATGTTTAGAAATTCAACAATATTTAAGATTTTCCACTCTTACTTACCAATGAACATACAAACCAACCGTAACTCTCTTCAGCTAGTTCTAACTTTTTCGACAGGCCGGAAATCATAAGGCTGATATGACTCGTCCGGTCATTTAACATTAGCGTAAGTAATTGTTGCATAGCAACGAACTATCCTTGGTTAGAAAGACAAAATTGAAACCGAACATCTGATGCTACCATTTTCTCGAAACTGCTTGCGTTTCAGTCAAGACACCAAATGCTGACTAATTTTTTTAAATGACTGAAGTTAGGGATTCTTTGATTTGGGTTATGAAAAGTAATTTCATGCCTAATCAAGTGACAATGATTTTGGTGAATCAGACATCCATTTTGACAACAATCTAGACGTATACTCTGCGAAGATGACGGATCTGACAGCAAAACAAGTAATGATGTCAGGCCTATTGTCGATGATATATCGGGGAAAAGAAGTCGGGCCCAGACAGCATTGTTGAGGTTTCAGACTTTGTCTAAAGCAATGGACCCAAACACACATTGGATATTAATGCTGCTTCCCTTTATTTATAAATCAAGAGTTTTACCACATGCGTGCAATTGAATTAATTTGTATGCTGAACAAAGGTGGGCATTTATCTGTACATTTGATGTTTGGCATAGTTACAGTGTCTGAGATAGACCTTAACTGGTCATCTGATGGCAGACTAGCCCAATCTGCAGTGGCTAATGTGATACCCACAAATTGATTTTTTTTAAATAAGTCAGTATTTTCACAATGACTCGGAGAAGGCTGTTCCTCAAGATCAGACAGGTTACGACTCACCCCATAAAGTTCGACCAATGAAAATAGTCAGAAATACTATTATCCTGGAAGAGAGCTTAGTATTGGCGAGGTCATGACTGACTTCAGTGGAAGACCAAAGCCTTTCAGCGAGGTCATGGTTGACTTTAGTAGACGACCAAAGCCTTTCAGCAAGGTCATGGTTGCCTTCAGTGGAAGACCAAAGCCTTTCAGCAAGGTCATGGTTGCCTTCAGTGGAAGACCAAAGTCTTTCAGCGAGGTCATGGTTGACTTTAGTAGAAGACCTAAGGCTTTCAGCAAGGTCATGGTTGACTTCAGTGGGAGACCAAAGTCTTTCAGCGAGGTCATGGTTGACTTTAGTAGAAGACCTAAGGCTTTCAGCGAGGTCACGATTGACTTTAGTGGAAGACCAAAGTCTTTCAGCGAGGTCATGATTGACTTTAGTGGAAGACCAATCTTTTTCAAACAGTATGACAAGCACCAAGTACGTCAATCAATTGATATGCAGAAATGTCTTCAGTGTCACGTTGTGCAAAAGAAGGCAGAAGAGGCCACAACATATCCCTGCGAATTAATTAATATAAGCAACATATGGGTGGCATTGACAAAGCAGATACACAGATCATAGTACCCAATTGGTAGGACATCTTGGAAATGGTGGCACTATTGTATGTGTTTTCTAATGCAGGTGGCAACTGTCAACCTGAAGAAGTCATCTTGCACAACAAAGAAGTGAGACACCCAGCCATTTCCAGTTTTGTCTTGGAGTTCTTGATGTCTTGAATGGAGTATCTCATAGAAAGAGGCCTGAAAATGAGACACCTCAATCGCCCAAAAGCAATATAAAAAAACAATTTAGTCTGAATGTAAAACGTAAAAAAACCGAAAAAGTGTTTTGTTGGTTCCAAGAACAAGTCAAAGACTGCTTGTGGATATGGTACAGAGACAGACTTTGACTGCTAAATTAGCAAAATTCACCTATGCAGTGGAATGTGCCATTAATCCTTCCATGAACAATTAAAATTTGTTGTACAATTGTGATTTATATATATATGTGTTTGTGTGATTCGATAATTTGTGATTGATGAATAGTAGAATATACATTCTTTTCTTCGCAATAATGATGTCACATGAATGCTGTACAATATGCATAATTCAGTTATGTATGTATAATATCAAACATTTTAGTAGTAGCAGTATTTATTTAATACCAAAGTCAGTGTGTAAAAAGACTGAGTTACTTCCCATGTCTTGGACTATAAGGTAGAAATGACGTAATTAAGGCACGACTGTAAAGGGTTAAACAGCAGTTCTTTACAAGGTCACATTCAGTGAGGAGCTATCCTCTCATGGTAAGGTCACACCCACTAACTTCCTGTGCGGTGCCATCCTCTCATGACAAGGTCACACATACTAACTTCCTGTGAATTGCCATCTTCTCCATAACAAGGTCATACCCACTAACTTAGTGTGAGGTGCCATCCTCTCATGACAAGATCACACCCACTAACTTCCTATGAGGTGCCATACTCTCATGACAAGATCACACCCACTAACTTCCTATGAGGTGCCATCCTCTCATGACAAGATCACACCCACTAACTTCCTATGAGGTGCCATCCTCTCATGACAAGGTCCCTCCCACTAACTTCCTATGAGGTGCCATACTCTCATGACAAGATCACACCCACTAACTTCCTATGAGGTGCCATCCTCTCATGACAAGATCACACCCACTAACTTCCTATGAGGTGCCATCCTCTCATGACAAGATCACACCCACTAACTTCCTATGAGGTGCCATCCTCTCATGACAAGGTCCCTCCCACTAACTTCCTATGAGGTGCCATCCTCTCATGACAAGATCACACCCACTAACTTCCTATGAGGTGCCATCCTCTCATGACAAGATCACACCCACTAACTTCCTATGAGGTGCCATCCTCTCATGACAAGATCACACCCACTAACTTCCTATGAGGTGCCATCCTCTCATGACAAGGTCCCTCCCACTAACTTCCTATGAGGTGCCATCCTCTCATGACAAGGTCCCTCCCACTAACTTCCTATGAGGTGCCATCCTCTCATGACAAGGTCACACATACTAACTTCCTGTGAGGTGCCATCTTCTCATAACAAGGTCACACATACTAACTTCCTATGAGGTGCCATCCTCTCATGACAAAACCACACCCACTAACTTCCTGTGAGGAGCTATCCTCTCATGACAAAACCACATCCACTAACTTCCTGTGAGGAGCTATCCACACAGTTTGCATAAAACAAGATGAGACATAAATACTTACCGCCAGCTGTTCATTAAGTCTTGTGTCCTTGTTGTTCCGACTAATTCTGATATCTTCAAGTTTTGGTAAATCTGGATCAATATCCTGAGGCAAATCAGCAGCTAGATTTGATAGAAGAAAAAACAACATATGACTCAAGATATAACAAAAATATTACAGATACAGACATGTCATCATCACCATGTAGCATGTCCAGGACATCGGTCTCCTGACAGCCGATCTGCAAGACACTTGATCCCTGGCCACTGTCAACCCCAGAACCCCTGTAATGTTCCGTGACCATCTTCTCCTCGACTTGCCTCTTTTGTTTTGTCAGGCACCACACCCTCCAGTATTGTTCTTACTTGGCCATTGTGATGTTCAATGTGGCCGAAGTATGATAATTTCCCAGATGTAATTTTGACAAGCCAGTTTTGTTCTATATCGAGCTCCTGTAGGATTTCTGTTTTTTGTTGTTGCTATCCATGGTATTTTAACACCCCCTTTGCCTTTTTGGCTTGGAGGATTCAATTGTATGGCTGACCATGTCTTACATCCGTATGTTGTCCCCGGGAAGATGCAAGCCCTCCAGATTTTAATTTTTGTAAATTTGTTAGTATTCTGCCAAATGTATTGTCTGACATCGGTTTTTAATTTTAGTTAACCTATATAGTGCTATGGCCAATCTTGAGCTTTATTTCTTTTTGACAATCTCCGTTGTTGCTTAACAACCAGACCTGTGGACAACAGGAACTTGGCAGCTCCGCCATGACAGCTCCGCCATGACATAGCACCTGCCCATTCTTCGCATTTCATTCAGACTTTCTTGGTCAAACACAACATTCCTCTGGTTCGCCAGGCATCTCGAATCATCTGCATATCTAAATTCGATTATTTCCTTCCTGCTGACTTAATGAGTTCAATTTTTCATACCATTTTTCATACAAAACACACACATATATATATACATACATACACAAATAAGTGTATATATATATACAAGGCACAACAAGCTCACATACATATAATTGATATTACAGCTACAGACAAAAATGTGGAGGATTATGAATATATCGAGGAAAGACAAAAAGGAAGTCTGGAGAAATTAGGGTTGCAAAGAGAACTGATGGGTGACTGGAGAAATTAGGGGTGCAAAGCGAACTGATGGGTGACTGGAGAAATTAGGGGTGCAAAGAGAACTGATGGGTGACTGGAGAAATTAGGGGTGCAAAGAGAACTGATGGGTGACTGGAAAAATTAGGGGTGCAAAGCGAACTGATGGGTGACTGGAGAAATTAGGGGTGCAAAGCGAACTGATGGGTGACTGGAGAAATTAGGGGTGCAAAGCGAACTGATGGGTGACTGGAGAAATTTGGGGTGCAAAGCGAACTGATGGATGACTGGAGAAATTAGGGGTGCAAAGAGAACTGATGAATGACTGACACATAAAAAGAAATTACACCTTGCGTAAAACAATACTCAACATTGATACTTGACCAAACCATGCAACCTGCCCGTAAAACAATAATCAACATTGATACTTGACCAAACCATGCAACCTGCCCGTAAAACAATAATCAACATTGATACTTGACCAAACCATGCAACCTGCCCGTAAAACAATAATCAACATTGATACTTGACCAAACCATGCAACCTGCCCGTAAAACAATACTGAACATTGATACTTGACCAAACCATGCAACCTGTCCGCCCAACCATTTTTCCTTAGTCTAGAATTAGAATTCTAAGAAATGTCAAATTATGAAGATCTATCATTCTTCAAGCCATATTTATTGACAGTGTAGACTTAGTACAATTCATTAGATTCTTAATTCACTGAGATTCTTTCAATTCATTGTAGAACTAAATCATTTCATTGTTTGTTGAATGAATCCATTAAAATTAATAACGACTAACGTCAATAAATGTCTACAGTATCAATATTGAAAGTAAGGACACCTAAAATGGGTCTGTAACCAGGAGTTATAGTTTGCTTCTTGTGTCTTAACGTATCAGTGCACACTGTGTACTTCTATCTATCTTCAGTCTACTTATGTCGTTAGACGTGTTACGGAGGTGTGACCTCATATGTTTCAAATTTATTTGTCAGGTCAATCCCAGCATCTGTTAGCCCCTGGAATATACGATCGCCTATTTTTGCGACTGGTGGAAGTGGAAGTGTAAGTTAGAGCAAGATAGACCGCAGCCTGTCAGGCGCCATCTAAGCTCTCCGCTAACCACATAACCAAGACCTGTTGTTATTGCCTCACAGTCCCCTTTTTGCGACATATTCTCTGTGGACGAGAATCCCTAAAATAATTTGACCAGATTTTTAACTTGAATTTTGTCTGCAGCGGCCATTAAGCCTACTCTTTTCGATTTCCAACTGCTAAGGTTTTCTAGCGTGCGCGTCCCTGAACACGGGTGTCTGATAACACGGGTGTCTGATCTCACTACTCAGAGATCAGGAGAAATATTTACCGGATGATCCACGCGTAAAAATCCCGGTGTCTCCGGAAACCCGAGGCGAACATCTTACCTCGAGATCTCTGGGTCGACCCCCCCCCCTCCCCTCCCCCACACTCCACTGTGTACTTACCCTGTGCTAGCAGAGTAAACCAGGACATCATGGCGAACACTAGAAGAACTGTTCCTACTGATGGCATTGCTGGATTTACAACAGAGAACTAAGAAACAACGTGAATATATGTTACACGAAATCAGTTTTAAAAGACATGGATAAATTGTGTACAAAATCAGATAGCTACATTTGATAACAGTAACTAATTAAACTAGTTTAAGTGTCAAATAACAAAGGCTTACCCACGTCATGTATGTCAGTTTTACGGCTGTGAAAAGAAAAGGTACAAGGAAAGCATATATGTTAAAATATATCCACATTGGCTACTGGAACTGCACTTCCAAACAACTTACATCCAATGGCGGACTAATGATAGATGGGCGGTTCCCATCGGGTGCCAGGGTAGTTAGGGGCACCATGAAAAGATATACATACAGTCTAAAGACCAGGAGTCAAAACAAAATGAGAGAGTCGAAACCTGACCACATCATTAAGGCATTGTCAAATGGTAGAAAAGTGGTGAGAAAATTGGTGATTAACTCTGAGTCAATCATTCATACGATCGACACACAATGGAATTGTCTTACAACAGCGAGGAAAGATGAGGAAGTAATGACTGCTGGGTATTCCAAGATTTTCAAGAAGAAATTGCTACATAATGACACCAGGGATACAATACACAAAAGGAAAAACGCAAAACTACACCTCCTTGCGAAGAACACACCTGTTGCATATGAGTTGGGCAAAAAAAGATTGAGGACTCCCTAAACAAACTAGTGAAATCGACTGCTCGTAGACACAAAACACACTGCGCCAATGACCTAACAATTTCATCAAACAACAGTGACAAAACTAGCAACAGCAAATACCTTAGTCAGATTACAAGACAGCTATGTAATAAAACACGTGCGGCTAATATCCGAATCAGTAATAAGATTTGGAGCGTTTGGCAGAGAAATTCATAGAGTTTACTGAACAGACAGCGGCCATCATGAACCTCTCGACGGGTATGATTGTTTCATTTACAAGGTTAAGCTAGCCTTAACTTAACTTGCTGAGTGACTGACCAGCACACTTAACTTGCTGACTGACTCTGACCAGCACACTTAACTTGCTGACTGACTCTGACCAGCACACTTAACTTGCTGACTGACTGACCAACACACTTAACTTGCTGACTGACTCTGACCAGCACACTTAACTTGCTGACTGACTCTGACCAGCACACTTAACTTGCTGACTGACTCTGACCAGCACACTTAACTTGCTGACTGACTCTGACCAGCACACTTAACTTGCTGATTGACTCTGACCAGCACATTTAACTTGCTGACTGACTGACCAACACACTTAACTTGCTGAGTGACTGACCAGCACACTTAACTAGTATAACAGGTCCTAACATTATTGTATCACTTTATTTACTCACTTTCTTCCTTACCACTATCACTCCTTAACTCACACTTTAATTAAACCACTAACAATTATTTTAACAAAAGCAAAACATAAGAATGTTTATATCACAAACATCATATCAATAAACCAGGCTCCAAAATCGTATTATATTGTTCATCAATTATTAACTAATTCTAAAGTCTCCAAAGAACTTTGTTATCATCACTTCTCTAACTGACTATAATTACTTTCTAGAGGTTCGTGCAATTAGCACAGGACTTGCTCTTGCACTAAACTTTACCCAGGGTTCTAATCACGTGGTCGGAATCTAGCAATTGTTTTATACACCATCTATATCTCTGTACGTTGACAAAATGCTGTCTAGCTACATGTTCTCAGTCCTAATCTCTCTGTCCTCGCTCGTCTGATGGCCTTATGTTCCACCTCTCAGCTTACACAACATGGATGTCTTCCGAGCCTCTCGTCTCAACGTAAGGCTGATGTCTACTGCGCCTCTTGTCTCGTCTCAACGCCAGGAAGTCGGCGACTGCAGCTGTGCCTATGACAGACGACAGTGGTTCTGTTACTGTGGTTGTCACGACGTGTTGTCCAGGACGACAGCTTGGTGTTGAAACAACACGTTTCCCTCTGACGAGAATGAAGTCGGGACACCAGAGACAGGTGTTAGCGACCACTCGAACAGAATATCACACACAGACAAACAGACAAGTACATGGTCTCGCGTTGCCTTTCAGCGTTGTTCTGCTTTGGTGGCTTCTAATTCTATCTTTCTATTCTGGTCACTCATTTCCTAAGTTCTGTAGTTTTATCTAGCTACTTATTCTTGTCTACTATGCTACCTACTAAACTGCCCAGGCGAATTCTCTGCTCTCCTCCTTCTGATATAGATCTGTCTCCCCCAGCTTATATGCCAAGCTCTCAGCTTTGGTCAATGACTTCTACTTTCTAGAGAATTAAAATAAGGCGAGGCTGCAGCGGGTCTGTGGATGTGTATAATGTGTCAGATACCGAACCGAGACGAGAACACAAACAAAACCTACGTTACGACCAATAGTCTAGACTGTGTCTACTATTAGAAACAGATGTTGACCATTTTTTCTTATATGTTGATTTGTTAGTTCAGTATTGTTGTCCCTGATGAAGGCATATTGGTCGTAACGTAGGTTTTGTTTGTGTTCTCGTCTCGGTTCGGTATCTGACCATACCCATTTTTAAATTTTGATTAAACTCAATCTTAATCAACTTTTACAAGTTTTTTTCATGTTTTTTTCCCATTAGTTTCTAGAGACAACTCCCTCAAACTTTATTTGAACTGGCGTATCTCAGAGAAAGGCTGCCTTGTTTTTTAACCTATTAGGCGACCTAGAGGTCGCGGATATCCCAGTATAAAACATGGGAAAGTAACCATTTTGGCTGGACAGTCTTAAACTGCATTGTTTCAGAATTAAGGACAATGCCCCGTTCAATGAACTGAACCACTCGGGCAAGGTTCTCAAGTTATGTGTGGGTACCATGAACGGTAATTTCAGGGCTTACCTGGCGTTAGCTTTTTGGACCCTTGTAACTCTGTTACACTTGCAGAGTGACTCCGACTAGCCCACTTAAATTGCTGAGTGACCAGAGTATTCATATTGAATTCGATCTCCCGAGATTATTCACTCAACCCTAGAGGTACCCACAGAGATTGTTCACTCAACCCTAGAGGAACCCACAGCGATTATTCACTCAACCCTAGAGGAACCCACAGAGATCATTCACTAAACCCTAGAGGAACCCACAGAAATTATTCACTGAACCCTAGAGGAACCCACAGAGATCATTCACTCAACCCTAGAGGAACCCACAGAGATCATTCACTGAACCTTAGAGGAACCCACAGAGATTATTCACTCAACCCTAGAGGAACCCACAGAGATCATTCACTCAACCCTAGAGGAACCAACAGAGATTATTCACTTAACCCTAGAGGAGCCAAGAGAGATCATTCACTCAACCCTACAGGGACTCAGAGATCATTCAATGAACCCTAGAGAAACCCACAGAGATCATTCACTAAACACTAGAGGAACCCACAGATATCATTCACTGAACCCTAGAGGAACCAACAGAGATCATTCACTAAACCCCTGAAGAACCAACAGAGATAATTCACTCAGCCCTACAGGGACTCAGAGATCATTCACTAAACCGTATATGAACCCACAGAACATTCACTGAACCCCATAGGAACCCACAGAGACTATTTGCTTTATTCCTATTGCCGGGGTCTTCTGGGAGGATTAAGAGCTGCTTGTTTGCATAGTGTAAAGGCTAGGAGAATTTATTGACCATGAGCGTATGGAATAAAGGTTGCTTGTTTCTGAAGACTAGAAATGGCTATTTTTTATTTCACACATAAAGAGAAACATAGATCTTGAAAAAGCGACTCAATTGGATAGAAATTCGGTATCCAAACCTACTCGACTATCAGCTCATGTCATTTACCTTTTTAAACATGTGGGGGATATGTATGGATCAGCCATTTTCAAATGATAATTGTAAATCAAGAGGATATTTTCTGAAGCATGTATAACGTTCTTCAAAAGGAACTGCATTTCACACTCCTTGTTGGTCACGTTGCAAATACATTAAAGTCTTTGGTTACATTTCTTGTTGGTCAAGTTGCAAATACATTAAAGTCTTTGGTTACATTTCTTGTTGGTCAAGTTGCAAATACATTAAAGTCTTTGGTTACATTCCTTGTTGGTCAAGTTGCAAATACATTAAAGTCTTTGGTTACATTCCTTGTTGGTCAAGTTGCAAATACATTAAGGTCTTTGGTTACATTTCTTATTGGTCAAGTTGCAAATATATTAAAGTCTTTGGTTACATTTCTTGTTGGTCAAGTTGCAAATACATTAAAGTCTTTGGTTACATTCCTTGTTGGTCAAGTTGCAAATACATTAAGGTCTTTGGTTACATTTCTTATTGGTCAAGTTGCAAATATATTAAAGTCTTTGGTTACATTTCTTGTTGGTCAAGTTGCAAATACATTAAAGTCTTTGGTTACACGCTTGGGAATGATATTTGATAATTAGTTTTTCTGGCCATATTTAAATCTGTACTCCCATTGTGGACTCTTTGAATTCTTGGTCAGGGACTGGCAAAGTGGTCAGTGACAATCATGCCTGATAGCATTATTCTGTGCAGTGGTAAATTCCCCCCACGACCCAGTCAACGGCCATCAATCGTACGGTGATACGGCTGATTCAGTATCACTTCCTTCTGAGATTTATGCCATGGCTGTTCTTGTCGTGTTCACTTCTTAGGACATAGCTGATCCCAATTCCAGCTTCGACTGGTTATTTCTTTCTTTCTGGCATTCATCCTAGAAAGGACGTTGTGTCGCAATCTACAGCGATTCTGCACCATATGGCCAGCACATCTAGTTTCAGCCCAGCACTTTTGGGACTGGGTAAGCTGTTCTGGTTTGGACTATCATGACTTAAGTTAACCGTATGAAGACATGTCATACATCTTTAGTTAACCGTATGAGGACATGTTATAAATGTTTAGTTAACCGTATGAAGACGTCACAAAGGGATGACGTAGACTAGTGGTTTAGTGGTACGGCTCACAATCCGAAGCTGCTAGGTTCGATCTCAATCATAGCACCGGCCTTTACCCCGGGAAAGCAAACACATAAAAAATGCGGGAGGAAGCAGATCGTTACATAAAATACATGCCGAAGTCGGATGCACTGGGCCGACAGGCACAAAATAAAAGCATAGTGCAACGCAAATCACCTAAGGGAATCGAGAAATAAGGTGAACGAAAAAAAAAAAAAGACATCACAAATCAAGAACAGAAAACAAATATAGAGAGTTATGAACTGCTTTTATTTCAAGACTATTTTTGTTTCTTGTAAGTAGAAAATGCATGAACTAAAACTTTCTTGATATACATTTTCCCAAGAAGTTGTGGTACAAAGATGAGGGAGAAGGTGTCATTGAGTTTTCTCCTGATGCAACCAACAGGAACTGATTCCTTATTTTACAAGTTTTCTACAACTAAAAAGCAATAAATACAGTACAGAATAAATACAGGTGTAACTATACTGCAGGTTAAATGAATATGTGATTACATGCATATCTGTGAGATGCTAGCTGAAGAGAGATCCCAAAACCACTTCACGCACAAGACAATTTGTACAAGCCAAAGCAACTAGAATGAAAGCTGTCGGTTCAAAGCCTGGCTTAATGTAGTTGTGTTTGTCTGTCAGCAATTTGGATAAGGTATGTATGCCAACAGTCTAGTAATATAGGTATGTTCAGAGTCTGAGTACTTATCTCAGGTAGATGTGTAAGTCTGAACAGCCAGGCTAAAGTAGATGTATTAGTAGCCCGACTAATGTAGATGTATTAGTAGTCAGACAGCCAGATTAAAGTAAATGTTTTAGTAGTCCAACAGCCAGGCTAAGATAGATGCGTTAGTAGTCCGACCGCCAGGCTAAAGTGGGTGTGTTAATGGTCTGTGACAGCTTGGCTCAGTACCGTGTAATGAACCATTTCTGCTAATTGCTGGGAAGACAAGTATGCCTTTCAAAATAAAACGCCACAGACCATTTTAACAACATGGCTTCAAATGACCGCAAGGATCAGTGTCAGACCTGAAATCTGACTGAAGCCTCAGTTCAGGCTATATGGCCCCTCACACATGTGAACATAATTTGTTAAAAAGTATTCATGACATAATGCTAATTTTGCGGCACCATGCTAGCCGAATATAAGGAAGCGGCACGCACACGACTCAGTTCTGCAAACAATACATGCAACACAAGTTACAAGAAAAATCTAATATGGCTTTGTGACACAGTGAAAAAGGATTGAATGATCACAGGGACAAAACATGGATTCAACAACAACACCACCACCACTCCAACAACCACAATCTCATAGCTGGACTTCACAGAGAAGTCTATTTTGTGCCACAGCTGATTGATTATGCTGATGACGCAGCAAATCTATCAAAGTTTAACCAAATCTATATACCTCAGAAAAGTCAATATGATGGTTAGACATAGTGCTGATCTGGACCGCTGGCAAAAGACATGCACATTTGTCAGGTTTAATTGTCTCCCCTTTGTGGTATAACCTATGCCAGTCTGAGAACATCTTGGACTCATGTTGATGCAAGGAACAGAAACATAACTGTTACCTGGAAGTGAGAACTGCATACCATGGTCTCTTACTCTGAAATAGCCTATTTGTAGATAAATAAGGACTTCACTTACAGGGTCTCAAGGTAGCTTTTTTCTACCTTAACACAAAGTTTTATGCACAAATAAAGACACCATTAATCTGGTGTACAGGACAATCCCTTGAGTGCATCTTAACTGGCAACATGACTAGATGACTGCACCCACCGATCTACTTATGATTATGTAACATAAAGGCTACATTTACAGGAGAATCTGTGAGAAAATAATAAACGATTCGCCACAAAAATTGTGGCATCAACTAATGTTGTTGTTGTGTCCTGGAAGTTACTGTACTAGTTTGACAAAATCAATAGGAATGGTATGTTTATCTTGTTTAATTATTTGTTTGTCTTGGATACATACAGAGCTAGGATACATACAAGAGAGTAGAGTTCAGGAGATACAATACAGATAATACAGATTGGAACTAACAATCAAGATATGCAATGTTCATTTTTTGGAGTACACACACGCTCATACTTCTAGGGTGTTAATTTTTGTGCGGAGTGAATACACCAATGCTGCGGACATAGACCGGGTCCTGGATTTGTATTCAGCGGGCTCATACATCTAGCGTGTCAACTTTTGTGTGGAGCGAATACACCAATGCTGCGGACATAGACCGGGTCCTGGATTTGTATTCAGCGGGCTCATACATCTAGCGTGTCAACTTTTGTGTGGAGCGAATACACCAATGCTGCGGACGTAGACAGGGTCCTGGAAGAAACGATAATGCTGGATAGCGCTCAGTTTATGAGCACAATTTCAACTCCACATTTGCTTTTAACATTGACAGAGAATAGTCCCTGACATGTCCTGGTATTATTGGTTCATACATTCTGAATGGTTCATGTCAACAGTAACAGAGCACAACGGGACTTGGCAAGTTGGAGCACACAGACAACAAAATTGAAAAATAGACAGTCCCAAAATTAAATCAAATAGATGACAAGAAACTGGACAAATGTCCCCAAAATAGCATGCTATAAAAAATATACAAAGAGATGAAATGAAAGCAAGAGAAATCCCCATTGACTTCAATCCCAAAATAAAAAAAACCTCCAGTTTTGTTCATAAAAGTCATGTTTCCTCAGCACATTGCAGAAATGTGACAAACTATTTACAACTTGATGCGATACGATTTTGATATAATACGGTGGATGATATCTCACTAGCCATACTCGTGAAATTAGACCACCAGCACATTACATGTTCTGTCAAAGAAGAAATTAAGTGCCACATTTATCCGCTTCTTTGTTGCAATCACTTTTGTTGAAAGAAGAGACAAACCAAAATCACAGTTAACTCAAAAGTGGACAAAGTTTATTGCTCTTCATTGTAAGTTGCAACTTATTGGACATGTTTTTCCAAACAAGCAAAAAAGTTGAATGCACACAAGCATTCTGGAGAGACAGCGTAAAACCCAAATCATGTACTAGGAATGCATTCATAATGTGCAGAGTATACAGTATCAAAAGCTTGTATGCTATATAAGGAAAACATTCCTGATACAAAACAAACATGAGTATACATGCAGAAATACATTGCTAATTTGTAATCAGTAACAAAAAAAAATCTAACAACTAAAGATAACTAGTCTAGAAACATGATATTCTCCCATACTTGAATCTAACAAAGAGAGACTATTTTTTAAATTTTGACATTTAACTTTTTCAACACTATCCATTAACACCTTTTCAACTAACACTATCCATTAACATCTTTTCAACTAACACTATCCATTAACACCTTTTCCACTAACACTATCCATTAACACCTTTTCAACTAACACTATCCATTAACACCTTTTCAACTAACACTATCCATTAACACCTTTTCAACTAACACTATCCATTAACACCTTTTCAACTAACACTATCCATTAACACCTTTTCAACTAACACTATCCATTAACACCTTTTCAACTAACACTATCCATTAACACCTTTTCAACTAACACTATCCATTAACACCTTTTCAACTAACACTATCCATTAACACCTTTTCAACTAACACTATCCATTAACACCTTTTCAACTAACACTATCCATTAACAAAGTCAAATCTATGAAAATGATCTTATTCTACCTGAACTGTTTATAAATGAACATATCTCAAAGGATAAACAATTCAGATAAGCATTTGCGTGTGCTAAATCTCCCTCCCCCCCCCCCCCCCCCCCCCCGCTTATGTAGTGCTATAGAAACCCAACACAGAAACCCTGTGGCAGGATGTACAAGAGTGCCATCTACATGAGTTTATACAGGTATAGCTCTGTATAAGCTATACAGACAAATAGTAACCACCCAACAAAATGTGCATGCAGTCAAACAAAAGTTGTTTGTTGTGACAGCCTCTTGCTGCTGTTAAATTGTATTGCCAAACATGCAGGCACTTTTTAATAGTCACAAACAAGAGTACTGGAAAAGAACATTTGATGTACACCGTCACTCTACTAATTTGTTCCACAGCAAGTTGTGCACTAAGTGATAACCTAAGTATGCAGCAACTCTCAACGGAATACACCAGAATTAGATATACTCTTCTACTATAGGAAAGAGGAGAAAAAGTCAGTTGAGAAATGTCTCACATGTTGTGATTTTCCTAAACTATGAGATACAGGTGATTCTCCGTTTGACTGGAGAGAGAGAGAGAGGGCACACTTTGAATGCGAATTTGTCTGCTATATGAGTGACAATACATTGAGTACATCTGCAGGACATGTTTCAGAGAGGTGTAACTAACAAACGATATTGGTTTACATGCATTCAAACTCATCCACTCTCTGCTTGGTGTTGCCTTGTCTAATCTGTCGGAGAGTTTTGTACTTGTCTCTTCCTTGTCGCACGTTATCATTATGCAATTTATCATTACATACTTCACGACCTTGTAATTTCTCATCTGACAGCTGACTTGCAAGCATCTACAAATAGAACAGTGAACTTTACATGTTTAGAAATTCAACAATATTTAAGATTTTCCACTCTTACTTACCAATGAACATTCAAACCAACCGTAACTCTCTTCAGCTAGTTCTAACTTTTTCAACAGGCCGGAAATCATAAGGCTGATATGACTCGTCCGGTCATTTAGCGTAAGTAATTGTTGCATAGCAACGAACTATCCTTGGTTAGAAAGACAAAATTGAAACCGAACATCTGATGCTACCATTTTCTCGAAACTGCTTGCGTTTCAGTCAAGACACCAAATGCTGACTAATTTTTTTAAATGACTGAAGTTAGGGATTCTTTGATTTGGGTTATGAAAAGTAATTTCATGCCTAATCAAGTGACAATGATTTTGGTGAATCAGACATCCATTTTGACAACAATCTAGACGTATACTCTGCGAAGATGACGGATCTGACAGTAAAACAAGTAATGATGTCAGGCCTATTGTCGATGATATATCGGGGAAAAGAAGTCGGGCCCAGACAGCATTGTTGAGGTTTCAGACTTTGTCTAAAGCAATGGACCCAAACACACATTGGATATTAATGCTGCTTCCCTTTATTTATAAATCAAGAGTTTTACCACATGCGTGCAATTGAATTAATTTGTATGCTGAACAAAGGTGGGCATTTATCTGTACATTTGATGTTTGGCATAGTTACAGTGTCTGAGATAGACCTTAACTGGTCATCTGATGGCAGACTAGCACAATCTGCAGTGGCTAATGTGATACCCACAAATTGATTTTTTTAAAATAAGTAAGTATTTTCACAATGACTCGGAGAAGGATGTTCCTCAAGGTCAGTCAGGTTACGGTATCAAGACGCTGAGCAGCGCATGAGCTGCAGCGACCCATAGCTGACTGCTAGTGTCAGGGCTAGTGAACTAGAGCTGCCAAGACCCTTCTACACCTCCACGCGGTGATCCTGGATAACAGGCTGCAGCAGGGCAGACTGGCTAGGGAGAAGGGACCGAAGAGGGAATGCTAACCCGGTACTAAAAAAAATGCTTGCTGAAGTCGGATGTGTTGGACCGAAAGGTGTAAATATCGCAGTCAAGCTGTAAACTACGACAACGCATTCCGTTCTCTGGACTACATTCCGCTACTTAGGCCCATGTCCGGGTTTGGTAGCGGGAGATTGAGAACGAACGAAACCAAGCCACGTCAGGTTACGACTCACCCCATTATGTTTGACCAATGAAAATAGTCAGAAATACTATTATCCTGGAAGAGAGCTCAGTATTGGCGAGGTCATGACTGACTTCAGTGGAAAACCAAAGTCTTTCAAACAGTATGACAAGCACAACGTATGTCAATCAATTGATATGCAGAAATGTCTTCTGTTTCACGTTATGCAAAGGAAGGCAGAAGAGGCCACAACATATGGGTGGTGTTGACAAAGCAGATACACAGATCATAGTACCCAATTGGTAGGACATCTAGGAAATGGTGGAGCTATTGTAAGTGGTTTCTAATGCAGGTGGCAACTGTCAACCTGATAAAGTCATCTCGCAAAACAAAGAAGTGAGACACCCAGCCATTTCCGGATATGTTTATTTGGTTCCATGAGTAAGTAAAAGACTGCTCATGAATATGGCACAGAGGCGGATTTTGACTGCTTGGGGTAATCACAAAATTCACATATGCAGAGGAATGTGCCATTAATCCTTCCATATGTTGTTCTTCACAATAATGTTTGTGCTTAATTTGTAATTTTATTACACACGAATGCTGTGACAATATGCATAATTCAGTTATGTATGTATAATATCAAACATTTTAGCAGTAGCAGTATTTATTTAATACCAAAGTCAGTATGTAAAAAGACTGAGTTACTTCCCATGTCTTGGACTGTAAGGTAGAAATGTCGTAATTAAGGCAGGACTGTAAAGGGTTAAACAGCTGTTCTTTACAAGGTCACAACCTGTGAGGAGCTATCCTCTCATGGTAAGGTCACACCCACTAGCTTTCTGTGAGGTTCCATCTTCTCATGACAAGGTCACACCCACTAAACTAACTTCCTGTGAGGAGCTATCCTCTCATGGTAAGGTCACACCCACTAGCTTTCTGTGAGGTGCCATTTTCTCATGACAAGGGCACACCCACTAACTTCCTTGGAGGAGCTATCCTCTCATGACAAAACCACATCCACTAACTTCCTGTGAGGAGCTTTCCACACAGTTTGCATAAAACAAGATGAGACATAAATACTTACCGCCAGCTTAACTTTAAGATATGCATCCTGTTCCTTCTGACTAATTCTGGTATCTTCAGGTTTTGGTAAATGTGCATAATCATTATCCCCACACAAATCAGCAGCTAGATTTGATAGAAGAAAAAACAACATATGACTCAAGATATAACAAAAATATTACAGATACAGACATGTCATCATCACCATGTAGCATGTCCAGGACATCGGTCTCCTGACAGCCGATCTGCAAGACACTTGATCTCTGGCCACTGTCAATCCCAGAACCCCTGTAATGTTCTGTGACCATCTTCTCCTCGACTTGCCTCTTTTGTTTTGTCAGGCACCACACCCTCCAGTATTGTTCTTACTTGGCCATTGTGATGTTCAATGTGGCCGAAGTATGATAATTTCCAAGATGTAATGTTGACAAGCCAGTTTTGTTCTATATCGAGCTCCTGTAGGATTTCTGTTTTTTTTTGTTGCTATCCATGGTATTTTAACACCCCCTTTGCCTTTTTGGCTTGGATTGGAGGATTCAATTGTATGGTTGACCATGTCTTACATCCGTATGTTGTCCCCGGGAAGATGCAAGCCTTCCAGATCTTTATTTTTGTAAATTTGTTAGTATTCTGCCAAATGTATGGTCTGACATAGGTTTTTAATTTTAGTTAAATTATGTAGTGCTATGGCCAATCTTGAGCTTTATTTCTTTTTGACAATCTCCGTTGTTGCTTATAGTCAAGCCGAGACATTCAAACGTTCTGAACTGTTTCCTTCTCTAGGATAACTTTTGGTCTGGTTTTCACACTGCCAGTGCTCATTATCTTAGTCAACTTTTCAGTGTTTTGAGCACCCACTACAAAATGAGTTTTCTTTTAATTCCGTCGGGTTGTACATCAAAAGCACGCACCACAAAGTCAAAGAGTACTGCCTGGAGGTCATCTGTTGCCTTTGTGATGCTGTTCGGCGAAAACAAACAGACCTGCGGATAACAGGAACTTGACAGCTCCATCATGACATAGCACCTGCCCATTCTTCGCATTTCATTCAGACTTTCTTGGCCAAACACAACATTCCTCTGGTTCACCAGGCATCTTGAATAATCTGCATATCTAAATTCGGGCATTTTCTTCCCGCTGACTGAATGAGTTGAACTTTTCATACCATTCGTCATACATAACACAAACATATATACATACATACATACAAAAAAAAATTAAAATATATTTATATATATAGCACAACAAGCTTACATACAAATCTTCTTCTTCGTTCGTTCTCAATCTCCCACTACCAAACCCTGAAAGGGTAAGTAGCAGAATGTAGTCCAGAGAACGGAATGCGTCGTTGTTTACAGCTTGACTGCGATATTTGCACCTTTCGATCCAACACTCCAACTTCAAGCATTTTTTGACTACCGGGTTAGCATTCCCTCTTCGATCCCTTCTCCTTAGCCAGTCTGTCCTGCTGCAGCCTGTTATCCAGGATCACCGCGTGGAGGTGTAAGAGGGTCTTGGCAGCTATGGCTCGCTGACCCTGACGCTAGCTGTCAGCAATGGGTCGCTGACCACTGCAGCTCATGTGCTGCTCAGTATCTTGATCCCTTACATACATATAATTGATATTACAGCTACAGACAAAAATGTGGAGAATTATGCATATCTTGAGGACAGACAAAAAGGAAGTCTTGGAGAAATTAGGGTGCAAAGAGAACTGATGGATGACTGGAGAACAATCTCCATTCTTATACTAAAGGATGTCCTGTAAGCCCCACTCCGATCATTTACAGCCTGACTTTTATTCTAACGGAGATAATCAATGTTTCCCTGACTTTCATTCTAACGGAGATAATGTTTTTATGAAACATTCAAATTAAACAAGACAGCAAAGAAAAAAAGTCAGCATCATGGCAACTAAAAGCTAATAATACCAGAGAAGACCCAATGAGAAATAAAAACAATAGAGCAGCACCACTGAAGGAATACAAGAGACAAATCATAAGATAGAAGCTGCCAAAGACGGATGTGTCAGACCGAAGATGCAAATATCGCAGTTAAACTGTAAACTAGCGAAGGTGCATTCCGATCTCCAGACTACATCCCGCTACTTGCAAAGCCCTGTTCAGGAGTTGGTAGCAGGAGATTGAGAACAAACGCAGAAGAAGAATAAGAAGAAGAATAAGAATAAGATAGAAATATGATTCCAGATCAGCGGGCAACATTGACTTATCTGTGAACGCAAGCAAGGCATACTGACTGCAGTGTGTCCACAGTACTGGAAACAGTTTACTATCTTAATCATGGAAAAAGCAGACGATTAGGAAGAAGAAATCAGGGGAAAAAGATACAAACCAAAAACTTACCATACTCTTTATTATTTTCCTCACAATCGTTGTCCTCCCAATTCTGATGGGATTCTTGATGGCCGTGTATCTCTTGGTGACTGTGTATCTCTTGGTGACCGTGTATCTCTTGGTGACTATGTATCTCTTGGTGACTTTGTATCTCTGACTGGATCAGAAGTTGGGCCTGCAGCTCCTGCTCTATCTGCTGACTCTTATTCACCACCTGGCTAAGCTCAACATCTTTGGCTTCCGCAGTCTTCTTGGCAGACTCAAGCTCTGAGTAAAGCTCAGAGACTTCCTTTTCTTTGTGCTCAATATCATTGATTTTTTCATGTAGTGACAGACGGGCAGCCTCCAGTTCTTCATACTGATGGAAATAAAACCAAATAATCGCTGTAAACATGCAAAATATATCATTTACTTTGACCCACTTGCAACATGGAAACTATCTAGCAGGTCTTCATGTAGGAAGCCTACACCAAAGCTCTATTGACATACTCTTGTTGCGGTGGACTATAGAGCATTCAACATTTGTTTACATTACAAAGTTACCAGTCATATGTTCAATACTCATCTACCCTTTAGTCAGATTCAACCATGTTGCTTAGCAACAAAGTTTTATGTTCTAAAGAAACCCTTCCCACCTCATCAATGATGATATTGGATGCCCATAATGGGTAAGATTACTCTTCTGTGTATCCTGAACGGGGCATTAAGTGGTGAGATGCAGTAGCTTTCCTGACATCCCGAGCGTGCTGATAAAAGTAGAATGGAGCATGTCCACGTGTGCACGTCTAGTTCTTAATAGTCTGCTAAACACATGGTATACACTCATATAGTGGTCTGTCCTTAGTGAGAACACAACCACTCCATCTCTGCTTGACAAACAGTAGGCAGTAAGGCATTCTTATTTTGAATCTAGGTGTTTTCTCTATATCATTTTTCTTTCAAGTTTTTTTGGGAGTAATTGTATTTAAATCATCAAATGTTGCCTTTTCTTCAATTTGTGTTTTGTTTCCAACTTTTTAAACAGTAACTGGTGCTGACTAATAGTGTAAACTATACTTACCAGTCTCTGTCGTTCAGATTGTTCCAGATGCTTTGACATTTCAATCTCCTCTTGCAGCTTCTCTGCACGCTGTCTTTCAGAGTTCAGGTTATCTCTCAATGCACTCAGCTCAGAAACTTTTGCATCTCGATCATCAATCATTGCCTGTAAGTCTTCCATTTCTGTCAATGACAAGACACTACCATCAAACAGGACCAACACATCATACTGACAAGACACTACCATCAAACAGGACCAACACATCATACTGACAAGACACTACCATCAAACAGGACCAACACATCATACTGACAAGACACTACCATCAAACAGGACCAACACATCATACTGACAAGTCACTACCATCAAACAGGACCAACACATCATACTGACAAGACACTACATCAAACAGGACCAACACATCATACTGACAAGTCACTACCATCAAACAGGACCAACACATCATACTGACAAGTCACTACCATCAAACAGGACCAACACATCCTACTGACAAGTCACTACCATCAAACAGGACCAACACATCATACTGACAACCAGCTACAACATCTCTAAGCCCAACACATCATACTGACAACCAGCTAAAACATCTGTATCTCAGCCCAACACATCATACTGACAACCAGCTACAACATCTGTGTCTCAACCCAAAATGAAAGACCTGGTATGGCTGTAAATATTTCCAACTGCTGGAAAGCCTCCTGGCAGGTACGCCAAGGCATGAATGTGCTCTTGCACTGTTGATTTCTATTTCCCTACTTTAACATGACTAGGTTGCCAGCGTGACACACAAGCCTCCTTAGCTCTTGTAGTTCGGAGGCACCGAAATCAACAGCCGGAAAACCATTCTGAAACATTTTTTGTGATTTACTTCGTGAAATTTTATTTTTTTCAACAGCCGTAAAACCATTCTGAAACATTGTAATTTATACATTTAAAAAAAACAAAACACTGTACATGCGCAACCGAAGTTTAGCTATACCATTAATTTTGATGACATTTGCAAAAGTTTTGTTTGAAAGTTGAATCATTTATCGCAAAGAAAGTTGGGATTCAATACCAGAGAAATGATTCTTTATTTGACCAGTCCAATGATCCGGATTACTTATGGATATTAAATACTTGATAAATTCAGACTGACGCATAATACAAAAAGTATGTGTAAAGGAATTGATAAATTAGTAAAACACACATGGTGAGCACCGAAGAATTGTTTCATCTCCAATTTCCACCTCAGCATTAATGCCATTTAACGCTTCATACTAATGTACCTTTATTAGGAATTCTTCATGTCACAGTCTTTACGCCACAAAATTTTTGAGCTCAGGTCGCTGGTTTGCAACTTATTTATCCTTGCATAGCGACAGCTGTTCTAATCAAATGTAAAAACGAATGGCTCCGTAGAAATCCTGAACAATACTGCTCTTTTGATTGAAGTGTTTAGAATTTTGTAATGTATGGTTAGATACCAACAATAACGATTTTAAAATTATTATTTGAAAATGATATGTTTTTCGTTTGGATTTGAAGATTCAACCACTGTTGCAAATGGGCGAGTCAAGTTTCTGCAACGGATTTTTTCTGACGCAGATCTATTCAGATTGTTTATTTAGATACAATAATTACGTTTATAGTTGAAAGTGACAGATACGGGGCCATTATGGTAAACAGTTGTTGGCATTTTTTTTTTTCCATCTACAAATGGATGCTGAAAGTAGGAGTCTAATGAGTGTGCTGATTTTCAACATAATTTTTTTTTAGCTATTATTTAACATATTCTTTAGCTATTTATTTCTCTACTTACAAACAAATCATATCAATAAACCATCAAATAAAATTGTAACAACCATAGTTGAATTACATGGCGTCCTGAAAACGCAGTGGCAGAGAAATTGCATCAATTTTGTATGTAGGGTAGTAAAGGTTATGTGTCTTACGATGTTTGGATTGTAATTTTAGCTCAATTTGTTCAATATTAATTTTAAATAAAACATTCCTGCACTTGGTTTGGACGGAAAGACATAAATAGATAAAATTATCCAGGACATAAAAGGGTTAATGGCATGTATCAATGTTATTTCCTCTTCAGTAGCTCATGATCCACATCAGAAAGACAAAACTTGAAGTTATCGTTAGCTACCATGTGAGATAATATGACAAAATAATTTACCTTTAATTCTCCGTCGCTGGTCATCTTCCATGATTCTGACCTTTTCTTCCAAATCCTTTCTAATTTTGTCAGACTCTTCATGCTCCATGCGCATGCGAGCCATCTGGGCCCTAGAAAAAAGATATATTAAAACAGTCACACTAGTTAGGACACAAGTAACAAAGTTTAGCTGAATAGTTAATATTTTCTGCCATTCATTCTTGTCTAATTTAAATAAAAACTGCCTTTTTTTTTAAAAAAGCGCTAGCTAGCTTTTGAATGAGGTTTCAAATGAAAACCTTAAAAGTAGGAAAGTAATTAGAAAAACCATGCCTTGTATTCTTACTTTTTAAAATGGTTGCTAAGGTTGTCAAGAGTGGCCTGCACATGCCATCACGGTGCAGACAAACAACATAAATATCATAATTGCAGTTAAAAGATGGCCACCTCATTACTGACATGCACCAAAGTTTTCATTTACGGTGCGGTCAACGGTTGCAAGCTACTCTAGTGTCACTAATCAGCGTGCCTGACACAGGTGTGAACAGTCTGTCACAGAACTCACGCTTTTATAGTGAGAGATAACTGTTTGGATATTTTTATTTTATTTTGAGCAACAGCGATTTTATTGCAAGATGTGTATGAAATATTTGTGTGCATGTTAAAACTGATGTTAATTGGTGGATGTGCTTGCAGTGTTTTCTAACAGTATGGAGAAAGTTGAGATTTATTCATTTTTTTTTCTTTGAGTTCTTGTTGTTAATGTGTTTAGTTATTCTTAATCTATTTTATGAATGATCTGTCATGTTCATTCTTCTAATAAGGTGTTAGCCATGTCCCTTCTTCTTGTGTTAGTTGCCGTGTAATCGGTTTATCTGTGCTGTAGTGTCCATTAAAAACTGTTGATTTTAAAGACTTTTGTTGGCATCAACATGGCTGAGGGAAGCATGACGGGTGAGGAGAAACTTATAATCTCGTTAATGTAATGATTAGGGCCCCAAACATGCACAAGAATAATGAATACACACAGAAATAATTTTAGTATGGGACAATAATCTGCTGAAATATGTTGACCCGCACCTCACATGGTTGGGGGAGGGGGAAAAGAAAGAAGAAGTATTCAACAGTGGAAAGTCGTGTTCTATTAAGGTGATATTAACGCGACACTGACAGCAACTATGAATGTCTCGTTCAGTCTTCTTCTTCTGTTCTCAATCTCCCGCTACCAAGCCCTGAACAGAGCTTCGCAAGTAGCACGAAGTAGTTCGGAGAACGGAATGCACTGTGCCGCTAGTTTATGGCTTGACTGTGATCTTTTAGTCTGACACATCCGTCCTCTTGGCTCTCGTTCATAGAAACACAGGCAAGGGAGAAAGCCAGCTATGTGAATTGAAGAACACATTTCTACAAGAGTAAAACATTCTGACCTTTCTTGTTGTTTTGATAGCTTCTCTTCTTTAGCCTGTGCCTTCATTTGTTGAACCTCAATGGTGTCTGGTTTTCTTCTTCTCATGTACAGCTCATGGTTGCCCATACACAGAGCCAGAATACGTTTGTTGATTCTCAAGCGAGGCGCATAGAAGACAAAGTCCTGAAATATTTAATGTAACAAAATAGTAAGTTCCCTTACAGAGAAAGCATGTGTCTCAATCACTGAGTGTTCTGAAAGATGCGATTGTGATTTAGTTTGTGTAATTTTATTTGTTGATGTCATTCCACGATGCTGATAATTCAAACGTGCACAGTTGATGGTTAACTGTTATTTCCAATTGGTGTACATTTGAGAAAATTATTACATTTCAAAGTTGACATTTATTGCAAGGAATCTTGGAATTTATTATTTTTCTTATTTATTTTCGTTCTCAATCTCTCGCTATCAAGCCCTGAGAAGAGCTTTGCGTGTAGCAGGATGCTGTCCAGAGAACAGAATGTGTTGTCGTAGTTTACAGCTTGACTATGATATTTCACCTTTCAGTCCACCGCACCCGGCCTCAGAATTAATTTTTGAGTACCTGGTTAGCTTTCCCTCTTGGATCCCTTCTCCATAGCTAGTCTGCCATGGTATCCAGGATCACCCCGTGGCTACTACAACCAATCCATCAACGTCCTTTTCAGGGTGCAGAAAAAGTCAACTTACTCATTGTGGACATTCAACAACATCATTGTACATTAATATATAATCTTTCTTATGAACACATCCTATTGTAGATAGTTTATTTATGTTCGTACAGTATTTAGATCCTAATTGTTGCTAAATTTGTTCACAATTAACATTTTATTTTGTAAAAAACATACAAGACATGAAATTGCAGCATTTGCATCAGACAGGAGACAAATCTGTCAAATTAGTCCAGCTAACTGCTATTTGGCTTGGCTTCGTTCTCAATCTCCCGTTACCAAACCCTGAAAGGGCTTAAGTAGCAGAAAGTAGTTCAGAGAACGGAATACATTGTGTCATAGTTTACAGCTTGACTGCGGTATTTGCACCTTTCGGTCCAACGCATCCGACTTCAGCAAGCATTTTTTTTAGTATCGGGTTAGCATTCACCTCTTCGATCCCTTCTCCTTAACCAGTCTGCCCTGCTGCAGCCTGTTATCCAGGATCACCGCACTGCCCAGCATCTTGATCCCTAACTGCTATTCAAGACATGTCCTACAAGTTCCTGGCAACGCACTGCTGTAACAAAGTTTTCTCTTTTTACATTTATTTAACACCAAGACAAATGAAATGACTTTTTATATAGTTATGGTAACAGGCACAGACAAATAGCACAACTTACAGGGGCCTTCTTGTCTATGGGTTTAATGACAAACTTCTTGTCATTGAATGATATATTTCTAATCTCACTCCATGGGAAGCCAATTCTTGGTGTCAATCTGAATGAAGAAAAGGAATTTGTTTTTCTCAAATCGATATGCATGCACTCAAATATATTTTACAATGATGATGGAATTCTAAAACAAAAATGACAATACATTCAACTAAGCTAAATGTGATGCTGGCACAATTATACAAGTGAACTGAGAATAAATATCAAGATTATTGTTAGCACAAGGAATTGAGTGCTACATAGTCAAGAAGTTTGAACATGAAATAAATTATATATATTGTAATGTCAGTATCATGAATGATATGATGAATAAAACTATGGCAAACCCCATATATAATGCTTCTGGTTGATATGGGTAGCTCTGAATGTTCAAACATAAAAAGGGGAAGGAAAAAACCGCTCGGGGCCATAAAACTAGTGAAGTAGCAACATTCACCATCCCACCTGCAGTCAGCACCACATTTAGCGACAAGTATCTGAGCACTCATACGTACTTGTCATCTTTCTCATACACATTGAGTCCTAAGGCGTCCACACCCAGAAACAAACATGTTCCTTTTTTGTTCTTGATTTCGAAATAGTTCACGCCGTACATTTCCAAGTCCTGCGCAATTTTGAGGTACTCTATTGCTGCATCCTCCCTGAAAGACAAAATGGTTATACCGGTGAGGTTTTGTGACTTTATTTCTCCATATTAACAGCAGCTACATTTCTCAATCAGTTTGGGAAAGTATTTTAAATGACATTTGACTTTTTGAAAAGGTAAATCATGTGCCCTTTTGATGTTTCAGGCAGGCGACATCAAGCACAACAATTCTTTTAAAGTATATCGTTTTGGTTAACCTTAACCTTACAAATGAAACATTATCTAAATAAAGTAATCCAGGCTACAAGATGGTCGGTCCAACACCAGATTATTCAGCAGGGACATCAAATCAAGACTAAAGTGGAACAGTGCCAGCTGTAAAATTTGACAAGACGAGCCATCATGACAGGAAGTAAAGAGATAAGTGATTCTGATTTCTACGCTGTCTCAGTATTCAATGGAAGAACTACACCACAACAATCTCTGGTATCAAGATGCTGAGCAGTGCATGAGCTGCCAGCGACCCAAAACCTACTCCTTCAGGTGATTATCCTGGACAACAGTCTGCAATAGAGCAGGCTGGCTAAGGAGAAGGGATCATAAAGCAAAGGCTGGTATCCAAATGGAGCAGTGATTGTGAAATTCAAGACTCTTATGTCTCATAGCCTCTCCTGCCCAAGATCTTGACAAAGGTTGGGTGTTAGTTAATCTCAGTGGGAGTTGAGGTGGGACAGCAAACGAGGTTAAGATGAAGTTAGAGCCCCCAGCCAGATGGGGGAGGTGGAGCACACTCCACCACAGAACAGGTGCTGAAGACAGAGGTATCAGGCCAGGAGGCGCACTAGCAACCATGGTACCATGCAACCCGCCCAACCCTTTTTTCGTGGATGACTAAACAAACGTCAAAGAAAAATAGTATTTTCTGGCGAATGAGAAGAAGAGCAAAGGCTAAACTGACACCCAAAAATAGCTGATGAAGTCAGATCGAAAGGTGCAAATATCACAGTCAACCTATAAACTATGACACAGCTCATTCCGTTCTCCAGACTACATTATGCTACTTGCAAAGTCCTTTTTAGGGCTTGGTAGCAGCGTGAGTTTCATCTTCTTCTTTGTCACATTTTTCTAGGTTGTTGACTTTGAGAGCCTCTGTTTTATTTGCTGTTGTATAGATATGATTTGTTTGTGTGTAAAGACATAAAGAACTTGTTGGTGTTATTGTTGTGTGTGTGTTAGTTTCCGAGATATAAGATGAAAATGAAAAACGGCAACCGGGAGCTTTGGAATTTGAAACAGAACACTGATAGTGTTTCTTACAAAATCGCCATATGTTATCTTCCCTTACAAATGTATTTATTACTGCTAAATAAACAAATTAAACAGATCTACCTCACAAAAATATGTTGCAACAACTTACCTTCATCACCCTGAATAATGGGATAACCTTCAGTCTTCCAGAAAAAGAGGAATCGTTTCAAAATTCTCTTTCTAAACTAAAACGGGCATCTTGCTTATATACACAATAACGGCATTGTCTATTTGTAAATTCAAATACCTGGATGTTCTACCAGTACACGACAATGCCCTAGAATAGTTTTCTTATTGCCCTGCGTATTTTCTAGCCATTAGTGGGACATGTTTGTGGGCGACAACACTAGCCGCGTGTTTGGTAAAAATTAAGCAGAACACAATGCTCTCCAGATAGACCAAAGTGATGTCGCTCGCAGTTATTGTATGTTGATGTTCATCATGGTGACCATCTCGGGTGCTTGTCCTGTCTCTCTTTCTGGTCTCTACAGAGCTGAATGTCTGATGTATGGCAAACATTTTGTACTTATGATGGCGGAAACATATTGGTGTTTAGCTCCATTCTTATGTTTGTTTTAACCTTTAGCACGCCCTTATAACACCCTAGTGGACCAACTCGGCCTATAAAAACAGTGTGCGGAATTTAAAAATTTTTTTTAACGGAGACACTGCCGACAGCCATTTAAAAAAATGCTGAATGCGTCACCGTATATTCACAACATTTTGCCGGTTAAAATATTGTATGTTAGATTACAAATGGCTTTTGAACAGTTTTAATTTTGTATAGGCCGCTTGGAGCAAGCCGACTTTTTGCGAAAAGTGAAGTAGGTTGTTGGGAACGATCTTTATCGATTAGATCTGTTTATTTTGTTTGTTTAGATGAAAAAACTACGTTTAAATTGGAACTAACAGTTGTGTTGATATTGTAAACACAGTATCGATACATTGTTGTGGTTTCCATGGTTTTCTATCGGAGCGACTAGGCCTAGTGGCCGAGTCCAAATTTTTCCCCGAAATTTTTCCTTGTATCTCGGAAACTAACAAACACAACAAAAACAATAACACCCACATGTTCGTTATTCAATTGTGTCTCTACACACAAGAAAATCATATTTATTGACAAACAAACAGAAAAGGTACAAATTTTGAAAGTCCACTACCATAGCAAGAAATTAAGTTAATTAGGTCAAATTTTCGCAATTAAAAAAGGTGGCGTGCTAAAGGTTAAATTCTCCCGCAATGTTCAATAATTTTCTAAGCTATTTATGTTCAAATGCAAATCAGCTTATTTTCTAGAGCGTTGCTAATTTTCCATCTATCACATTCATATGTTAAAACCGATGTTGCTGAAGTTGAAGAGCCTGGGATATTTGCTCAGCGTTTTCAACTTTCAAATACTTGTTAATCAGTTAAATGCAAATGAGACCAAAACTGAACTCAAAACTCTACATTACTGATAAATAGATCATTAACTATAGGGACTTCATTGATTGTCAAATTCACATAATTTAGCAGAATTATTCTAGAGGGAAGTTCTTTCATGCCAGTTTTTCTACAACAAATCGACTGTGACAAGACAGGTTCCCTATATTCAACAAACAAGTGCAGTCTTTGGGAAGGTCTCAATAACGTTCAACTTTCATGTTATTAGAGTGCTACTCTAGAAACACTATAAGAGGCTGCAAACGTTTGACATATAACCTTACCTCAGCATTCCCCTGTGTTCAGAGTACCAGGTCTTAACCCTATCCACCCATTGTTCTGCAGTCAATTTATGTTGATCATACACTCTGTCAAATTCCAAATGAAAAGTTCTTCAGCAATTTGTGCACATAAAAGTTAAAATAGTTTATTAATGATTATAGACAAATGATTATTTCACAATGATAAAACCAAGTCAATTTTCAAACACAAGAATAAAATGGGTCCTTTGCTAAACATCAATTTTAAACAAAAATGTATGTGCTTGAACATGATAAAGGATCATAAGCTACAACTTGATCAACTCTCTGGTGTCATTTTGAAGAAAAAAACAATCCTAGTAAGATACATGTATGTGAATTTACAACTCGTATGTTAGCGTGATCTGTAAATAGAAGAACATAAACGTACTGCCAAATAGCGAAGCTAGTGAAAACCCTAGGCAAACTACAACCAGACTAGACTGGCACATGTTGAGCTTACATTGACGTAATTGATATATCAACATTGAATCTCAAATATGATCTGATCTTGATATAGGAATTGTCTCCTAAAACTAACCTCTGTGGGAGTAACCGATCACTGGCCAGAGCACCTGATTTAGGATTGTCATCAGTAAGGTCACCATACTTGGCTTGACAGGCATAGGAAGCAAGCAAGACAGCAGTTTCAGGAGGACAGTAGATCTCATCCGCGAGGATAGCCTCTTTCACTTGAAGGAAGAACGCTTTCTGTGGAGTGAGAATAACAAATAAGATTATAAAGGACAAAATTCTATATAGCAAACAAAAACAACTTGACGCTTTCTGTGGAGTGAGAATAACAAATAAGATTATAAAGGACAAAATTCTATATAGCAAACAAAAACAACTTGACATTATCTTGCAACTATTTCTGGAACAATTAAAGACTACAATATGGCTCTGCCTTTGGTCAGTATAGTCCAGCTTATTGCAAATTTTCTCTAATGTCTATTTCTTTTGGTGTGTATTCTGTGACTGGGGCTATACATTTGTCTTCGCATACATGGGGGAGGGGCTAACCCATATTACCATAGCTTTTGGCCATCTCTCATTGGTTGCAGGAAAGATATCTTAATGGACTACATAGTCTTTCCTACTCTGCAGCAAGATGTGTACACCAAACTAAACACATCAGTATAAGCATGGGAGAACCAGTTTGTATGTCAGTTTTAAGAAGAGAATACACATTAAAGACCTTGGTAGGGTATATTTGTTTTTTCTCTATCAAAGATAAAATTTATCATGTGCAGTCCATGGCGACTCTGGAAGATTTATTTCTTCAGCCCTATCAATTCTCCCAGTGTACCTCTGTAATGTCAATAAACACAACAATTTTATTTTTTTAAATGTTAGTATGAACTGCAAATACTGCTGCTGAATATGTTCCATTTTAGTTTGAATTGGTTTAAAATGTGCCTATTTTAAAGCTGTGCCGTTCATTCTCTAGAGAATGATATAGAAAAAACAAAATAAACTAGTAAAGTACAAGGGCAATTTGAAAAATGTTGCCTTTGAGGAAATAATTTCATTAATGTGCAATTTTACACATGAGCTACACATTTTCTTCAAACTTGGAATGTCATTAGGTGATGTGTCATTTTTCAACGTAGTCACCATACCGATCCACACAGAAACACCAACATCTGACACAAGTTGATGCTTCCTGACAAGGACAAAATCAGAGGTCTTCTGTAACTATGCACAGCTGCTTACATCCCCTCGTCAGAAGTGTAACAGTGTCACTAGAGCTTCGAGAAAAAGGGTATCCCCTGAGCTTCGAGAAAAGAGAAGCAATAAGGTGCTAGATCACGGCTGTATAATGAGTGCAGCAAAATGTTGTCAAACTTGAGACGCTTCAATGCAGCCAGTTTGTCGACTCATGTTGGCAAAGATTGTTGTGCTGAAGGATTACGTGCTTGCCCACACGATAACGCAGAAATTGTGCTCAAAGTTTCTACATATCGATCAGGGTTGTTGGTATTGTCGTACTTCAAATATTCAGTGTGGGCTATGCCCTTGCAGTCCCAAAATATGGTCATCACTTTTCCCTTCTAAATGAGGATTTTGAATACTTTTTGGGATAGGTGATTTCTTATGCCTGTACTCCATAGACTGGCCCTTGCTTTCTGAGAAATAATGATTTCCCTTTGACTAGCCGCCAACGAAAAACGAAGGATTAAGATATCGCCACCCTGTTCATTTCACCTCAGATGTTCCTGATACACCCTGCCTGCTATCACCACTGTTTCATATTTGGTGTCAGCATGAATGGGATCCATCTTGCACACATTTTACTTTGCCCATGAAGGGCATGGATAATGTGACGTACTTGCTCAATTGAAATCATAAGCATTGCGGTGATATCTTTCTGATTGATGTGGTGATTAGCACGAATCAGGTTGTCCATGCTAGCTTGGTGCTGTGCATCCACATCCGTGATTGACCGCTCGCTGCGAGTCGTGTCATGCAGGTTCGATGTGACTGGATTGTCGCCCTTTACAGTCTGTGCTCATCTCCTGGCAGTACTGACATTCACACAGGTGTCACCATATGCTGCAGTCATTCTTCGATGCATGTCAATGGGTGCGCACATTCTTCTGCCATCAGGAATTCAATAACAGCATGTTGCTTCAACTGCATTTCCATGTAAGCCGCCATTTAATTGTTTACTGTGCGCATGCGCCCATTTCAGATACATGCCCCTTTATACCATGTCACTAGACATTTTCAAATAGGTGCCACATGGCTCTGAGCACTGTTGTCATAGTTATGGCGCTGGAGGTAACCCTTTTCAAATCACCCTCGTAATTTGGAGTTATAAGTCATTTAGTAGTCACTGTTTGTACAGCCACATTTGTAGAGAACAAAACTGGGGGTCCACTCAAGCAGATGCATTAGAACTAAGATAAGCTAATGAAATAACCCTGCGACAGGGCACAATAAAGTGATTTATTTAAATGCAAAAAACTTGTAACTCTATACTTAATATTGGCCAGGAGCTGAAACTTCTTTAATTACCTGAGTACCATCTTGGATGAGCTCTTCAGAAGCATCTTCAGGATAAAATTTGGCACGGAATTTGAACTGAAATGGGACCTCTTTCTTGATATCCTGGCTCATGACCTGCAAATGTAAAATGATGAATGTAGGGGGGAACAAAATGAACAAACAAATGTGAATGGCAATGTCTCATTTAAAACATTTTTTTACAAAATTAAAATTTAAGCGGGGGTTCGACTTCATTGCCTCTGGGTTTTTCCCCCCATTTTAGCTCGGTCTTTCTCGACAGATGGGTATCCCATCTGTCAAGAGCATCACACAAAGCACGAACTCCGTAGCTCCAGCACTGAACCCAGGGATCTCCTGAAAAAATTGACATCATGGACAGACCGTCGCAGCTCGAAATCGAACCCCGACTGTCTGAACACGAGGCAAGCGGATTGACCACTTCGCCACAGAGACCCCCCCAAAATGGTCACCATTTTCTTTGCCCTTCCACCTTATGAAGGAGACAGAAATCAAACAAATTTCTGTAGGTTGAACTCAACAAGAGAACTATATGTTGTTATTATTGAACACTACCTTAGGACGCTACTTTAAAAAAATAATAAAACAATATGCTGTAACTTTCGTTATAAGCAAATTGAAATGTCAAATCAGTGCTATAAGAACATACTGTCAAATTACAGCACAAAAACTGAGGTATACCTTCTTGTTAAGTTTAAGCCAGGTGGTGTAGCCTTTGCTGTCAGTGTATTGAAGTCCAAAGAACCAGATTTCTCGCAGGCCAATCGTTTTCACCACCTAAAAGAGAATAACATGATCATAGCCAGATAGTTATTGTACCCACATTATGAAAAGTAACAAAAATTGAGAAACAAACCAAGATGTTTACACTAGGTTTAGCAACTTTCAACTCTCCGTCCAATGTGTAATTCAGCTATCTTCTCCCGGAAAATAAGATTGTTATTCAATATTCAAGGAGCCACGCCTTGATTGTTGCAACATTGTTTTAAAGCAAACGACTCTGGTGATCAATCCAGCCTAAAATATTTGGTACCAGAGCAATTCTAGGAAGGAAAAGACAGCCAGCTTGATGTTGACCACATCATGCCCAGTGTATCGCTGGTCAAAGAAAAATAGTGACACAAAGCCATAACCTCAATATGCTACATGATATGTAAACATGATCCATTACCAATGTCAATCAATATTATTGTAAAATCAGTCCAAATACATGGCACTCACATAAGATGAAGTCTTCTTCACCAAAAGTGAGTTTCCTTCACCAAAGATGTCTCCCTTTTGCATATTTAGTGTTAGATATACAGATATAATAGCACAAATCTGTACAGTGACAAACGCAAATAGAGATTGTAGAGAGAAGGTAAACAAAAGAACCAAACCAGACATGATCTAGATTAAAATCAACAGTGGAAGTGAAGATTGAGGAAAGCAAGGATGAAGCTCAAGAATGGGAAGGGAAAAAAAGTGATTGCAGTATGTAATCGATGGAAAACAGAAGAGGGATTAAGCCATAGACAAACAGATCTTGAATGACAGTTTGGATAGAACAATTTCTAATTATATTCTAATGAGCAATTATTTACTAAGTCAATTATACTCCAGACAATGGTTCCAACTTTCTCAGAAATAGTTGCCATTAAATGAACAACCAGGGACGGCGTGGCCTAATGGATAAGTGGCACGGCTCACAATCCGAAGGTGCTGGGTTCGATCCCCATCACAGCACCGGCCGTTACCCCGGGGAAGCAAACCCTTAGAAAATGCAGGAGGAAGCAGACCCTTACATAAAATGCATGCTGAAGTCGGATGCATTGGGCCGACAGGCGCAAAATAAAAACCACAGTGCAACGCACACCGCCTTGGGGATTAGAGAAATAAGGCGAACGCCAAAAAAAAAAAAAAAAAAATGAACAACCTGAAACAACTTTCACAGGATGAAAGTTGTGATAATTATTAATAGTTAACTCCAATTCAACACACAATCTGGTATTTTTCACAACCAGCTCAGTGGGGATATTGTAAATGCCAACTAACCTGATCAAACAGCTGTTTGCCAGTTGTGCTTTGCTGGATGGCAAACTCCAGTTCCGCATCCATGGTGATGACACGGACATTGTGATTCTAATGGAATACAAATAATTGTTAATATTTCTACGGCAATAAAAGTAAAAACTTAAAATTTACAATGTATGTTCAATTCTTATCAAAACTTTTGTTATAAAACAAAATAAGTACGCCATTTCATACAAAATGTATCTTATCTCTAGGTCAGCTCTATACAAATTCCAATAAAACTATTCGCCTGCAATATTGTTTAACTATACATTCTTTGCAATAGTTAAGACTCCATGATTTACTGCATTTTGGGATAGAGCATTGCTCTGTGTAGTGCCTGATGATTGCATAAATAAATTCTTTGGCACCACTCAGTTTTTTTTAATCCACTAAAAACATAGCTAAAATTTATCTTCAAAATTCAGCTACAACCATCACATTACTTGTGTATCGAACTATTGATAAATTGTAACATTTTGTCTTCGTTACTTTCGTAGATGCTTAGAAAAGACAACAAATTCTCATTCTTGTTCAGCTTCCCATCTTGCATATTCCCTTTTTACAAACATACCATAAAAATAATTTCTCTAATCCTTGGGATAACATGATCACAGAATGGAGTTCCTTTATACATGTATGCACTATTTCTTCTCCCTCTGCAATTACCCTGAAAAGGATGTTGTGTCAGTTTATGGCGAGGATGCAATATCGTGGCCTTTCGGACCAACGCGTCTAGTTTCAGAATGCCATTTTTGGGACAGTGTTTCCCTATTCGATCCTTTTTCTTTTAGCCAGACTGCACGGGTGTCTTGATCAGCTATGGTCCACTAACCCTGGCACAAGCAACCAGTTATGAGTTGCTGGCTGTTGTCAGCTCATAGCTGTTGCATTTTGCTTTTGATGGTATTGTTGTCACTTCATGTTTCAAGATACACTATAGTTTTTGTTAATGTACACCAAATTATATTGTCCTCATTTCAGCAGCATTAAAATATGTATCAAACATTTTACTCATTTAATGGAATGTTGCTGATGATACGGATCCAGCAGCAATCTCGCCCTTTAGCTCAATGCCATATGATGGTATCTGCACATGATTTTGGATTTCGGTTTAGTAACAAAATCTGCCATTTGCATGACCTTGGAGAAAGAAGCATTTCCCAACATCGTTGGGTGACTGACAGTCAAAGAGATGGTCAAAATTTAAGAGAAAGTTGTTTTTTTATCATTGCTTATCTCATTAGATCCTTACTTTCATGACTTTTTCTTTATATGATTTCACACTACAGTTCAACTGTTCTAAACACAATTTCAGATACTTACAGGACGTGGCATTGTGGATGACTCAACAAGTCCAGACGTAAAACCAAAAAATTGCCAAAATCTCTCAAATCACCCACTAAATATATTTGGGTTTATCTGCAGAAGGAAAATATATAACCAATAAAACCAACAATAAAAAATCCAGCTATTCATATTAAAGCACAAAATAATGTTAAAGGTGAATTTGACCGTACATAAATTTTATTTTCATTTATCCTCATAAAATTACACCGCCCTAGCAAGGAAGAAAGAATAGGCCCACTGGATCGTACTATTTGCATCATGAAAGGTGCGTAAGTATTTGAATGGGGCTGGCAACATTATCTTGTCAAATAAAATGCAACAGAAACAGCTTACTGCAAAAAGTTCAATTGTGGTGGTTTTTATGCATTCTATAATAACTAGACTAATAAAATTGTTAGAATAAAGAAAGAAACACAAAGAAATGAGATATTGGACAGTTAGTTCAAACGCAATGGCTTGGAACAGCTAAAGGAATTGTAAACTAAACTAGATACATGAACTGGTCAAACTAAACTAGATAAGAGTCTCTGTGAACTGGACCAACTAAACTACTAATTAGATAAGTCTACTTGAACTGGACCAACTAAACTAGATAGTCTACATGAACTGGACAAGCTGAACTAGAAACATGAACTTCACAAACCACCAAACTAAATATACACAAACTTGACAAACTACTAAAGCTGACTATTTGGTATGAACTTGACAAACATGATTTTATATCAGTTTGAGACCAACCAACATGATATTTGCTGTAACTAAAACTATCAAATATGTAGTTGATTGTCCTACTCCTAACAACATTTTTTAAATTATCTACAAAGAATGCTAAGATAGATTGTATTATATATTATTAGTAAAACAATAGACAACACAAATGAGTCTACAACTGGATAGAACAAAAAAAGTGTTTTGAACAGCCTAATAAAATATGGAACAGATCTGCATACTCACATACTGGAATGCTTCTACATACAGTACAGCAGACAAACTGATTAAAAAAACTAACTTTAACCTCAGACTGAGGTCAGTCACAATGTCGCATATGATACATTTAATACTGGCTAGTATTGGGGATACTCGACAAACAAACATTTTCTTTTAAATCCTCACAACTCTGCTTGAAATCACACTAAGTTATTGTATTTTTTTCAGCCGAAAACATTGTATAACTTTTTTTAAATGTGCTTCCTGGTTTAGGATGAGATGAAAATAATTTGGATCACTGTTTTGTACAGTCAACAGGGCAATATTCTACAATATGTTGTAACTTGATAAAATGATAGTCTAAATTAGTAAATAAAAGGCAAACTCTGGCTTTGCAGATGGGAAATTTTCTTCACATTTACATTAGTCTACTTATTCTGATCAAATATGAATATGTCAGACTGTTGTTTCAATACAATATCTCTTTGAAATGAGTCTTTCACACAAAACAGTGACTCTTACTACTTAGTCTTAGCTAAACTTGGATAACAACTGATCAGAGACGGAACTCGTAGACGAGTTTAACATACTGATGAGATGATACTCATAGGTCTTTCATAATTATCATCATGAGTCTCGAGTCTATCCTATTACTACTCACCGATTCAGTGTGAGACCTGTATGCCTCGCTATAACTATAGCTCTAAAGCGGACGTTTTAACCAAACACGTTTAATACTGTAGTTAACAATGCAACTGTAAAGTGTAATGTCAGTGACTAGTGAGTCATGCATTTTGGGCGGTATGAGGCCGCCCAACGCATCAAGGGACAAGATCTATAAATAATTGGTAATCGTACGGTATGGCGGGTCAACAGAAGTCTTTCATTCACTCTTCTGAATATTTGCTCGTGAAAAGTATGTCCAAACAGATCCATATAATTGAACTGAGCTTAATTTATTGCACCAGCATCATGTTTATAACTGATAATCTCAATAATTAATAATGTTAATATCCAGTGGGCGTGGCTCACAAAAGTTTGTCCAACAACACCCACGTATTCGAATTTCAATCTTCCAGATCATCCAAGCGGTTAATGTTTTACGCGCCATATACACTTAACATAAAGACTACTGCTACCACGTATATAATACATAAAAGCAAACACCTACAACTAAGCTCAGTTCGAACTTACCAATCCTCTAATCACAAATATTATAAGCGTTATTGACCGTCAAAGACAAACCGGTGTATAAATATGGCCGCCACTGGGTGGGGACACGAATGCTTGGATCCCTCTAGGCACAATCAATGGCTGGCCAGGTCAGTGCCGCCAAGTCATGCAATACTTTGCTAAGTTGTTGCTTGTTGTTCACCAGTAGACGTAATGATTACTTAACCAGAGCTTGATTTTGTTAAATCATATTTGCAAAATATAATAAAATAAATAGCACGAATTGTCAATACTTATAATCTAAAACAGCAGAGATATAGTCGTACTGTAAAGTAATGAGCAGCCAGACTGGCCGCTACATGAGTCACATTAAAAACCCAATTGAGATGAGCGGTTCTTTATTTAAGGCCGATGGTTTGATTAGACTGCAGCCGCTTCGGGGCACAGTCATGGTGGTTTAACGCTCCACAAGAATTCTGCTATGAATAGCTCACGCGTTCTGGTATAACTATCTGGGATTGAAAAGAGCGTAAATATAAAGCTAGCCACTTAGCAAACACTGCTGTAAGAAATACAGTGTCAGAGACGGCGCTGGACTATATGCCATCTTGTTTGTTGGGTGGCCTTTTTCCTCACACTCTATCTTTCCATTTTTAACAGTAATATAGACACTCATTTACAGCCAGGTCGACTAGGGCGTGCCGATAACGTGAATCGTACCCTGTACCTTCACCAAAAGAATGTTAAAACCCTAACGAATAACATCATTCTTTATTTAAGACTAAAGAAGTACGTGTTGTGATGAGAAACCAAAACATGAGTAAACCTTCAAAACAAACAAATTTGCAAAGCCCCATTCAGGGTTTCGTAGTGGGACATTAAGAACGAACGAAGAAGATAGAAGAATGTCTTCAAAGAGCAGTCAAGATCGAATCGTTGAGTCGGAAGGTTAGGGGCGAGTGCAGAAAACAAATACGGACATTACATAACAATCTCAGAGTACATCACAACTAGTACAAACTGGGGCATACACTTGTGTGAACCTTCTGTGTACTCTAACCGTTCACAGCACATTTGAGAGAGTTATCTCAGAGTTATAAAAGAGGAAGCAAACGCTTAGGCTATCAGCCTATTCAACTATATTATCTTGGTTTTTTTTGTTGTGTAGTAGTTTACAGCGAGGCTGTGATATCTGCGCCTTTCCGCCCGACACATCCGATTCCAGCACTAATCATTTTGGGGACCAGGCTTACCTTCCCTCTTCGATCCCTACAGCCAGGCTGCACGGATGCGGTTGGTTTGCGTGGCTGCCACTTAGAGGCGGAATACGGTTTTGGACAGTTCTGGTGCCATGACGATGATGTCAAAAGTCAGCTATCAGTCGCTGACAGCCGTCATCTTCGCGTTCTAGTAGTAAGATTGAAATACTCTTGATTGTGAAATATACGGTTGGACAAACTTGAGGAAATTAGAACCCCTTATCAGTGGTATAGACATTTAATATATATTAATCAATATTCACGTGTGTATGTGTGGTATTCATGCATGCAAGGTCTGATATTCGATATAAAGTGACAATATTCAGATTTAGAACCAGTCTTGCAGACTCAGATACCAAATCAGACAGACAGACAGGTGCTCTTGTTGAGAAGATAGGCAAACAGTAGAACATATTCATCAAGTTTGACATCTAACGAGAGAAACATAACAACGAGGTATCTCCCTCCTACTAAGGTGAAGGTTACCGTTTATGGTGACAAGAGTAGCCTGATACAAACAGCGCACAGCCGGGTTCTTGTAAGCAGTATATGTGATCATTTGAGGGAGAAAACGAAGAGGAAGGACTATTTTTAATTCTACGATAAAAGAAGTTCCAAGTTGACATGACTTCTCTCTATTTACACTTTCTGCTTCTCGCTCTGTTGCTGCAACCGTTATAACATAAATACGCTTTCTCCAAAGTGGCAATTTGATCAACATGTCAGGCGGTTACTACACGACCACCTGGGCTTTACGGATTTCACCCCTTCATACTCGTATGATCAACCTGTATGACCCACCCAACAAAGGCCTGTCGGTCTCGAGTATGGAAATCAAGGACTCCAGCTGCCTAGTAGTTGGAGACCTCAACAGCCACTCGGAGAGATGGGGATATTCGGACACAGACAACAGAGGTGATGGAGTGGAAGACTGGGAGATAAACACAAATCTCTATCTTATCAATAGGCCGGAGGACAGCCCTAGCTTCTATTCTAGAACATAGCATACCCCCTCTACTCCAGACTTGGCCTTTTCCACGGTGGATATTCACCCCAAAAATAGACCGCCAGGTGCTCAACCAATTGGCAGGTAGCGACCACATGCCAATTAGGCTAGAAGTTGATATGGAAGTAGGCCCACAGGAAATAAAACTTCTCCCACGTTGAAACTAAAAACGAGCCGACTGGGACAGATTTGTAATGCTGACAGATGGGCTATGTGAAACCATCAACACACAGAATAACAATATGAAACCTATGGTGGAAAGCCTAAGCAAAGCAATAATGCAAGCAGCCACCGAAACCATCCCAAGAGGGGCAAGGAAAAACTACAAGCCATATTGCAATGATGAATTGCAGAAAGCGGAAGACGAAGTCTCAAATGCTAGGAACATGGCAGAGAGAGAACAATCTATGGAGGCAAATATCACCATCAAGGCCATCACGGCGAAATACAAGAGAACACTAAACCAAATAACAAGAGACAGCTGGAAAAACAAAACAGAAAGCCTCAATTTAGATAAAGAAGGGAACAAACTGTGGAAGTTAGTCAGAGCCATGAATGACGAAACACCATCAAATAAACAAATTACCATCAAGCAGGGCGACAACATGCTTACTGGAAAAAAAAGCAGCAAACGCCTTTATAGAACATTATGTCAGAGCAAACCACATTTATGTCCCTACAGACAGGCATACAGACATTGGTGAAGAACAAAAGATCCACGACAACATCAATATGGCACCAGAGGAGCACATGATGGCAAAACTAACAATGAATGAAATGGAAGAGGCCATGAGAACTTTACAGAAAAAGAAATCGCCCGGAAAAGATGGGGTAACAAACGAAATGCTGATGGGGTTGGGCCAAACAGCAAAGAGGAAGTTACTGTCAGTCCTGAAACAAAGCTGGAACAGGGGAATTGTACCGCAGGCATGGAAAGATGCTGTACTTATACCCGTACCGAAGAAAGAAAAAGATAGAACAGATCCAAATGGATACAGACCTATCAGTCTACTGAGCTGTGTAGGAAAACTGATGGAGCGTATGATAAACACCAGACTGATGTGGCATCTGGAAGAAAAACACATACTAATTTCACAGCAAGCAGGTTTTAGACAGCACAGATCCACTGAGGACCAGATCACTCTCATAGCCCAGGAAATAGAGGATGCTTACCAGGAGAAAAAACACACAGTAGCGGTTTGGGTGGATTTAGAGAAGGCATTTGACAAGGTGTGGAAAGAAGTCAAGCTACGAAGAAGTGAAGTTTGTGGGAAAATGTACAATACCTCGAAAACAGAACAGCCAGAGTTCAAGTACAAGGGCAGATGAGCAAAAAGGTGTCACTTAAGCAGGGAGTACCCCAAGGGGGAGTACTGTCACCCCCACTTTTTCTGGTGTATATAAACAATATCACAGAGAATATACCTAGAAGAGTCCACAGCTCCATGTTTGCAGACGATCTGGAAATGCGGACCTCTGAAAAAAATCTCACCATAGCAAGCAATCGGATGCAGCAGGCCCTAACATCGTTGGAGGAGTGGGCGAACTCATGGCTGGTCAAAATAAATGAGGAAAAAACAATATGTACGATATTCTCGCTTTCAAATAAACCCCTGAACACCAAAATAAGTCTTTACGGCAAATATCTGAGGCCAAACAACAACCCAAACTACCTGGGAGTCACATTTGATCGGCACATGACATGGAAAAGTCAGATCGAGATAAACCGAATGTGAGCCAGACAAAGAATGGCAATCATGAGGAAACTTGCTGGCACAAGCTGGGGAGCAGACGAAAGTATACTAAAGAAACTGTACACTGGAAGAGTGAGACCAGTTCTCGAGTATGGCATTGCGGCATGGACAACAGCAGCAAAGGCGAACTTTGATAAAATTAGCAAACTTCAAAACTAAGCCATGAGAGTTATAACAGGAGGCACGAAGTCAACGCCAATTGTAGAACTTGAAAAGATTACAAATCTGCAATCCATGACCGACAGAAGAGACTGCAGAGCACAGCAGCAAGCAGATAAACTCAGAAGACTGACAGTCCATCCAATGCATCAGAGACTAAATAGATTTGGAAATGGGAAACTAAAGCGGAGAAACTTTGCAGAAATAGCCAAAGCAAAGATGAGCGAAGACCCTATGAACACATTAACAACACCAAAGCCCATCCCTACTGTACGCAAATCTACCTGGAAGCAGCATATCATTCCGGAGGTGGTAGAAAATATATCAGGTATTGGAAACAAGAACAGTCAGACTGAAAAAGAAAGAAGAGACATAACCCTGAGGTACAAAACGAAAAACTACCCAAGCATGGACTGGACCCATGCATACACCGACGGTTCTGTAACAAACACAACACACAACAGAGGGGCAGGGGTATTCCTGAGCCTACCAAATGGTCGAAAAATAACACTGTCAGTGGCAACTGGAAAATTCTCAAGCAATTTCAGAGCGGAGGCAGAGGCACTGAGGACTGCATTAGAAGAAATGGTGACATGCGAAAGCAATGAAAGCCAGATAGTCCTGTTTACAGATGCCCTGGCCGTGGGTACAGCACTAAAAAGCCAGACAAATACTGAACTTAATGATTTAAGAGCAGTACTCTGTCAACTATGCCAGCAGTCCGCACCAAAAAGATTAGTGATACAGTGGGTTCCATCCCACTGTAACATCCAAGGCAACGAGGAGGCAGACAGACTGGCAAAAGAAGGGGCAAGACTACAACAACCAGATTCTAGTGTGACCTACGAAGAGTCCAAAAGGCTTATTAGGGCCAGATACATGGCCAAATGGGAAACAGAACATACTGGCTACACAAAAAATGATGCATATTACCAGTTGAACAGAAGAGAGCAGGTCGTGGTCTTCAGACTCCGCACAGGCCACAACAGACTGAGGTACCACCTATTCAATAAACTGAAGATATGTCGCACTGACCAATGCACTTGTGGTACAGGGAAAATGATCGCTGAACCTCTGCTGCAAAACTGCCCGACATACGAGGACCAGAGAAAGCACATGTGGCCATCACCAGTGGCAACACTAGACAAGCTCTATGGCAGTGTCGACAGCCTCAGGATGACCGCTGCTTTTTTCTAAAAAATACAGGTTGACGTTTGACAGCGTACGAAGAAGAAGAAGACGTATGCTCTTTATTTTCCCAGTCTTCATGCCCATGCCAGATTTCACCCCTTCATACTCCGGACTATATCCTACTTCTTGCAAAGCCCTTCTCATGGCTTGATGGCGGGGGTTTGAGAACGAACGAAGAAGAAGACGAATCTAGATACATCAAAGGTGCTGCGGCAAAATGAAAATCAAATGTCGATAAACACAAATATAATTAAAAGTCATTTTAGTGTTGGTACGGATACTTTACAAATCAAAACAATCTACGCTGCTGCCAAAGGGCCTGCACTCAGGATATCACTTAGTCTTAGTATTAGTCTACCTGTACATCTACAAACGTGGACGTCCCTTTGCAGGTCCCAGCTCTGGCGTGAGCTGGATGTAGCCAGGAGTACGATTTCCTGCTTATCGGTCTAGGGGCGATCAGCTGCGTTGGGACATGTGCCGCAGATGACATCACACAAATAAGAATCATTAACTAATTGGGGACATGATATCCCACAAATGAGTAGCATTAACTAATTGGGAACATGACATCACACAAATAAGAATCATTAACTAATTGGGGACATGACATCACACAAATAAGAATCATTAACTAATTGGGAACAGGACATCACACAAATAAGAATCATTAACTAATTGGGGACATGACATCACACAAATAAGAATCATTAACTAATTGGGAACATGACAGCACACAAATAAGAATCATTAACTAATTAGGGACATGACATCACACAAATAAGAATGATTAACTAATTGGGAACATGACATCACACAAATAAGAATCATTAACTAATTGGGGACATGACATCACACAAATAAGAATCATTAACTAATTAGGGACATGACATCACACAAATAAGAATGATTAACTAATTGGGAACATGACATCACACAAATAGGAATCATTAACTAATTGGGAACATGACATCACACAAATAGGAATCATTAACTAATTGGGAACATGACATCCCATAAATGAGTATCATTAACTATTTGGGAACATGACATCACACAAATAAGAATGATTAACTAATTGGGAACATGACATCACACAAATAAGAATCATTAACTAATTGGGAACATGACATCACACAAATAAGAATCATTAACTGATTGGGGACATGACATCACTTACTTTCCCGAGTGGTTTGCTGGGGTCTATGTGTATGACAAAGATAAGAATAGCACCACTGCCACACAGAGAGCATGTCGTAAGAGGCAGTTAACTGTGCGACAAGGCATAACACGGCCCTGGTTATGTGGTTTGTTAAGAGCAGAATAGATGGAGCCTAGCAGGTATACTTTGCTTTAGTGTTTGAGTCTATTAAGATTGACTCGCACATCAGTTAACCCCCCTTCATAGTGGAGTAATAAGCTGCTCGAGCCTAGCCCACTAAGCAGAAAATCCTCCTTCTGGCTACAACCACCTCACACAAGAGATGGGACCTGCACAGGGACATACCCTGTAGAAGTACAGGTGGACTAAGTGGGACCTGCACAGGAACATACCCTGTAGAAGTACAGGTGGACTAAGTGGGACCTGCACAGGGACATACCCTGTAGAAGTACAGGTGGACTAAGACTAAGGCATCACACACATACGAACAATTAGCTAATTGGAAACACATGACACCACACATACGAATAATTAACTAATTGTAAAAAATATGAAAACAGCAAGAAAATACTTCCTTTTTTTTTTTATTAACATAGACCGGTCGAGACGATCATAAAATGTCTACAAACATGTTTTTCACACTTGCAGTCATGATTAGTTAGTTATTTTATTTGGTGTTCTTACTGCCTGACGAAGAGCGCATGGTCGTTCCGTAGTTGAGTTGTTGGTGTTTTTATTGCTGGGCCCACGCCGAATTGACCCTTACTTCTTCTGAATCTAGATCTGTTATTCAATGTGTTAATTAATTATTACGGCTGTCTCTAACGAAGAGTCATTTTTGTGCCTGACCTTACAGTTGAATCTTGGCATTGTTCCCAGTGGCGTGTTCGTTTATTCATTTCTCATATGCTATTATGTTTTATGACATCATTTGCAGCTGTTGCTGGTGCACTAGAACATACACAGCGGCACGTCGTATCGGTGATAGACATGTATGTTAACTCATCCTATGTGTCCTTCACATGTTATACCAGCTCCTTTCCAATACTTAGTTTTAACAGTCATGTAGGATACAATAATTACGTGGATTTTTGTCGTTGTGGTTTGTGTTAATCTTCTTTTCAAAACATATTGGCAGTATGAATTGCTCCTTCCCTCCTATATTATACTATGACAGTATGTATTGTCCTTCTCCGCTTAGATTTTACATTGGCAGTATGAATAGCCCTTCTATTTATAGCCCTTATATTATGTTTTGGCCGTCTGTGCATGGACATCAGAAATAGACTAAAGATGGCCGTGGTCTTTGCCAAGTCCTAAATTTTGTATTGATCGTCTATGTTGTCATTTCTTCTAGAATTTGCTGCGCCCATCTGCGACACCCATCTTTTCATAGATTGTACACTAGATGCCAATACCGCCCTTCTTTTAATTCGTCTTCTTCTTCCTCTTCTTCTTTGTTCATTCTCAATCCCCCGCTACCAATCCAAGAAAAGTTCTTTGCAAGCAGTAGCGTTGTGCCTGAAGAAGGGAATGCGTTGTGTCGAAGTCTACAGCTTGACTACGATATTTGCACCTTTCGGTCCAACACATACGATTTGAACATTCATTTTTGGGTACCGAGTTAGCCTTCCCTGTTCAATCCCTTCTCCTTACCCAGCCTGCTCTGTTGCTGCCTGTTGTGCAGGGGCAACACGTGGAGGTGGAGAAGGGTTTTGGCAGCTTTGAGTAGCTGACCGCTGCAGCTCATGACCAGCTCAGCATATTGATCCCTTCTTTTAATTGATTCTCCTTGTGCCGTCAGTGTTATTTTTATATATCTCTAGATTCTGAATTGACAACCCACAAAACCCAGTTTCAAGCCTTAGAATTAAGGTGTGAATAGTGGCAAAACAGCCCGCGTGGGACCAGCACAGGGACATTTGTCCCTGTAGATGTACAGGTCGACTAAGTGGGACCTGCACAGGGGCATTTGCCCTGTAGATGTACAGGTCGACTAAGTGGAACCTGCACAGGGGCATTTGTCCCTGTAGAAGTACAGGTCGACTAAGTGGGACCTGCACAGGGACATTTGCCCCTGTACAGGTACAGGTCGACTAAGTGGGACCTACACAGGGGCATTTGTCCCTGTAGAAGTACAGGTCGACTAAGTGGGACCTGCACAGGGACATTTGCCCCTGTAGATGTACAGGTCGACTAAGTGGGACCTGCACATGGGCATTTGTCCCTGTAAATGTACAGGTTGACTAAGTGGGACCTGCACAGGGGCATTTTCCCTGTAAATGTACAGGTCGACTAAGAACTAAGAATAGTGGTCAAAGTAACAAGTCGGGACAAGATCTGCAATCAGACCACACGTCACGATCTTCAGATATAACCCTTTCTGAGTCGAGTGAATAATCACATCTGCGCAGTTTGGCTCTGTCTATCAAATGAAAAAAATACCATACAAGCCACGGGAAACCGAGTCAGGAATCAAGAACATAAACGCCCAGCCATCCACTGGGATAACATCAGGCAGCCTCTAAGACAACTAGATTAGAATCACCCCAAGAGGAAATATGTGACAGTTCTCTCCTGGACACTTCTACGCCCAAGGATACCAAGAGGAAAGATGTGACAGTTCTCTCATGAACACTTCTACGCCCACGGATACTATGAGGAACCGACTAAACAAGTCAGTAATCAAGTACAAGGCAATATGAATTCTTTACCGCAGAAACCAGTCAACTATGTCAAAGGAATAGCTAAATTTACTGGCTTTCACAGTCTTAACTTGATTCGTTGAGCTTAGCGTACTTCTGTGTTCTCTGCTGTTTTGGCAATGTCATGTCCTTGATATCGACCTGTTTTCGGCAATACGTCACCATCGTCTCTTTATGTACTTGTATATATAATGCATAAACGCCTTTTGCGCTGTTTACACACCATTCGTCTTCAATCCTTCCAACTGTTGCTCTATAAATCGCAAGTTTCATTTTCTGATGCTTCAATACATCTTCAGGTCAAGTCACGGCCTTATGCATCCTTAACTCGTTGTTTGGTTATGGCGTCTGCTTTTTTTCTTTCTGCGAAGCAGTTCACAAAAGTATTAAACAAGCACGGCTGAGTTGCCGGACAGGACCAGAAACACAACGAGATCTGCTTGACGACCACTATCTCTCACTACAAATGGTCACCGCCACACACGTATATCAAGTCTATGTTAATTGTTGTTGCTGTGATTCGTTAGATGTTTTGAATTGTGATTTTCTTGGTCCCCGACGAAGCCCATGAGAACGTAACAATTTTTTCATGTTGTTTTTGTGTCGGTTGGGTAACTGAGCCAAACTTGTTTATCCTTTTATCAGCGTTTGACCTCCAGCGCGGCTTCAACCTCCATTTATTTTCTTTATACAATATAGCCTTTGTACATGTCTCGTTGATAGAGTGTGTGCGGAGCTTCTGTATTCTACATATTTTCTAACGTTAGACCGACAATCACCCATTTGACATTCCTTATTGTTAGCCATTCACCCAAGCCGTTCCCGGGTTGACAACAAATAGAGATACTGCAACTTTCCTAGTATGACGTAAAATGTGCAAGAGGATTGTGCATGTGGTTGGGAACCGTCTCATGTTAACATTATTTTGCTTTGAAACGTCACTACAAATGCTTGGATAAAGCTCCATGAAAGGGGTCAGCTGCAATGCTGGTTCAATGCTTCAATGTGGAGCTGCAATGCTAATCAATGTACAATGTGTCATGCCAACTGGCAGATCAGACCACTGATCTCTACATCTCTCTTCCAGTCTGTAATGCTGTTAATGCAAAATGTTGATGCACTATGTAATGTCTTGCGGTTCAGCTGACCAGTATGTTGGTCGCAGCGTACTCGATCACTTCTATTTTCAAAGTAAACCATAACTAAAAATAACTGCAATAGCCATCGTTGAAAACAATAACCATGTCAGAGACAAGAAAGTTCCCCTTACAGATTCCCTGGCAGTGATAATGGCCCTAAGAAACCATAGAGAAAAAACACTGGAGATACCCCGATTTTGATGATGCGGTACATGTTGGAATTGTTATCTGTGAGATCCAGACATAAACTGGCACAAGTCAAAGTCTATATGCGTGTCACCACAGACACGCGGCACCCTCTGTACAGAAGTATCTCAGACATCAAGGGATCAAGAATCAAGAGAGGGTCGTCATGGATGGCACAGGCAGAGACAACAATCGGATACGTCAGCTGAGACGATAGCCAAAATGGAAGAATGGGTCCACACTGGTGATAGAATGATAGAGTACCAGAGAGTCATCATAAACTTAGACAAGGAATGCAGAGAACCGAGCAACGGGGGAGCAGAGCACGAGGTGAATCATCTGGTAACTGAGAACACCCAGGAGAGTGATGCCGTCATATACACCGACGGATCATGTCGTGCGAAGTCGGACATCAGGCTGAGGTTTCTCGGCTAGAGTGAGAGGAGAGGTCGTTGCTGAGCGCAGTAGAGCACCCATGCCAACAACCTCCAGTTTGAGAATGGAGACGGAAGCAGTGACCTCAGCACTGAAATGGATATCTGAGACTTCTATAACAAGGACAGTCATGGTGACAGACGCACAAGCCGTACTTCAGAAGGTATAGAAGGGATGGCTTAGGTACGAGTGAAAAGAAGCTGCTGAGGCCTCAAACCTTCAGGGGTTGACATGGATCTACTGTCCTGCTCATGCTGGGGTTCAGGGTAATGAAAGAGCTGACATGGCTTCACAGCTCCCATCATGGGCACATTAGTGATGGATAGAAGTGACATTTTGAAATCAACCAATGACCACCTGCTGGATGAGGACACCGCAATAGATGAAGTAGCAATCCACAGACTGCAAAGTTTCGACATCAAATGAGGTTAGAGCGGAGTGGGGCGCATGAGAGGACGGAGCAGGAGAGTGTACAACCAGCGCGCTACAGGGACCAACAGCAGACATACCTTACGCCATTTGATGAGAGAGACTGAGCACCTATGGGTATGCCCGGAGTGCAGTGACGTCGATTCTTAGTAACAGAAACAGAAACATAAAAACAAGGAATTAGACAGCCTATCTGAGTCACTCATGAATAAAAGCCAACATTTCAAGTGAAATTGGAGGGGTTGAAAGTGGATAAATGTCCAGGTCAAGATGGTATTCATCCAAAATTGCTGTTTGAAATTAGAGACCAATTAGCAAAACCATTGGCTAAATTATGTTCTCAATCACTTACAAAAGGGATTGTTCCACGGGATTGGAAAGATGCATGAGTGATCCTATTATTCAAAAAGGGCAAAAAAAGCAGATCCAGCAAACTACAGACCTGTGAGTTTGACGAGCATAGTCTGTAAATTGTTAGAGTCAATAATCAAAGAAAACATTGTAATGCATTTAGACAAATTTAATCTAATTAGAAATAGTCAGCATGGGTTTACTAGAGGGAGATCATGCTTAACAAATCTATTAGAATTCATGGAGGAAGTTACCAAAATGATAGATAAGGGGAGCCAGTGGATGTTATTTATCTAGATTTTGCAAAGGCCTTTGATAGAGTACCTCATCAAAGATTATTTCGAAAGTTAAAATCACATGGAATAGGTGGGGAAGTTGCTAAATGGATTGAAAATTTGTTAACGGGAAGAAGGCAGAGGGTGGGTATAAATAAGGAGTACTCTGAGTGGTGTGAAGTGAAAAGTAGAGTGCCACAGGGCTCGGTTTTGGGAACAATTTTATTCTTGATAAATATAAATGATTTGGACATAGGTATGGGATCCATGATTGCAAAATTTGCTGATGACACGAAACTATGCAGTAGTGTCTCATCTAAAGCCGAAGTGGATATATTGAGGTCAGATTTAGATAAAATTCGAGAATGGTCTGTAAGCTGGCAAATGGAGTTTAATGTAGATAAATGTACAGTCATTCACATGGGTACATCCAATATGGAACATAATTACAAAATGGGAGAGAACAATATTGGAAAGATAGATAAAGAAAGGGACCTAGGGGTTATAATAGATCATACAGGAAAGGTGAGTGAGCAAGTTAAGGTAGCAGTGAAAAAGGCAAATGCAATGTTAGGGATGATAAAAAGAAATATTAATCATAGGAGCAGGGAAGTGATAGTCAAACTGTATAAAGCATTAGTTACACCTAGATTGAAGTACTGTGCACAGGTGTAAAGTCCTTATCAGAGAGGGGATATAAACATGCTGGATAGAATACAAAAAAAAGCGACAAAGCTGATAGTGGAATTCCAGAATTACAATTATGAGGAAAGACTAAAAAAAAACCGGCCTACAGTGTCTAGAAAAGAGAAGAATTCGTGGTGACTTAATACAGGTGTATAAGATGATCAGAGAAATGGATAAATTAGACTATAACAAGTTTTTTTAAAATACAGCCACGCACAATAACAAGAGGGCACAGCTACAAGTTGACTAAAGAGAGGTCCAGATTAGGTATTAGGAAGTATTATTTTAGCCAGAGAGTTGTGAATGCTTGGAATGCATTGCCAAGAGGGGTGGTGGAGGCAGGGGCAGTTAATGCATTTAAGAATAAATTGGATGCGTATAGCTTGTAGAGCAAGGTGATGTAAATGTAACTGGCTGTATACAGACTCTGCAGAGTCTTCATAAACCAGTATAAAGACGTTAAGTTAAGATGAGATCACGTGACCATATTCAGACTCAGAACGGGTCACTAGGGGACTGAAGAATCAACTGTTCAACAAATTAAAAATTGGACACACATACATGTGCCTATGTGAGTAGAACAAACAGACAGTGGACCATGTTCTGCAGGCCTGCCGGCTCCACGAAAGGAGCAGAGGGACTACATGGCCCTCCCCACCACAATTGCGAGACAAACTGCATGGCGATGAGACAAGCCGGAAACAAGGAACCGCCAGGTTTATGAAGGAGATGCGATTATTTGAGAGCGAACGACGACGACGACGAAGAAGAAGAACAAGAAGAAGAATAAGAAGAATAATAATAAGAAAGCATAGCATACCACACACACAAAAACGAGAACTGCTTCTTTCATATCTCTACTATAACTCTTCATTGTGCATTGACATTCCTCGTTACGTCACATCGACGTCTCTCCTCGTTTGATCTAGCTATGGATGCTGCGTATTATTCTATCAAAATGTATCTATGTGACACTAATTGATCTGTCCGTGTTGTTTTATTGAATGACCATCGATAGATATAACATAATACTGTCACAAGAAAGATAATATCGGCGATAATTGGATGGGAAATAAATTATGAAAGCCTGTCTTACCATAAAAACTCCGGTCATAAATCGGTGTGCTCCGTGGCAAATGCCTGGAGTGTGTATGGGGCACTTGACCTTATACAGAATCACTTATATAGCGAGTACAGTATGCCTGCATTCAGGTGTGTATGTAGGCGTGGATACTACACAGTTGCTTGTACAGCCAAGTATGGCGAATATCCTGTTTGAGGAAGACAGCACAGTGACCGTAACCCGAGTCACAAGGAAACTTATATTTCAAGTTATTTATACACGGACAAACAATTAGATATACAGAAGATATAGATATATAGATGAATGGAAGGATGGATGGATGGATGGATGGATGGATAGATGGACAGACAGAGGCAGAGACAGACAGACAAAACACACAGAGACAGACACAGACAGACAAATAGACACATACAGACACAGACAGAGAGAGACAAATAGATAGATATATTGATAGATAGATAGATAGATAGATAGATAGATAGATAGATAGATAGATAGATAGATAGATAGATAAATAGATAGATAGATAGATAGATAGATAGATAGATTGTTGGTTGGTTGGTTGGTTATTGATCCAGCGGCCTTTGTGCTCCTACCCTTTGGCCCAATGCCATATAGTGGTATCTGCAAGTGGTTGTAAGCTGGTGTTTAGTTCCGTACAAAGTGTTCCATTTGTCTGGCATCGGAGGAAGAAGCTCTTTCCTAACACTGGCAAGCGCCGGACATTCAAAAAGACGGTGTTCAACAGTTTCATAGGGATGTGTGCACAGCCGGCCCTCTGGCGTATGTTCTGGTTGGATTCTGTTCAAGTGGCTGTTAAGTTGTATGTGTTGAGTGCGAAGTTGGAAAATTATGCTTTGGTCTCTCATTTTTAGGAGGTTGATGTTGTCTTTGGGGTATATGATGACCATACGTTTGTAGATTTCTCTCCCAGTATTTCCCACTACCCATCTATTAAGCCAGGCCTCTTTGTTCGCAGTCTTCAGTAGTTGTTTGATTGACTGTAGGGTTGTTCATGTGTATTGTTGTTTTTGACTTGCTCCCTTCTTAGCCAGTCTGTCTGCCTTATCATTGCCATGTGTATTTGAGTGACCAGGGATACATTGTATAACTATTCTGACTTCATGGGATGTGAGAAGTTGGTTGGCATCTAGGGATATTTGGGTAACTTCGGGCCTACGGTGACCGCCATCTTCCAGACCGTGAAGGACAGATACTGATCCTGTAAAGAGTACGATGCTTTGAGCTTTTGATGGGAAAGCATCAAATACAGCCCTCAAGTGATACAGAGCCACTTCCAGTGCTGTTATTTCTGTCTCATAATTTGAACATATCTCCTCACAGGCATCAACTACCTCATCATATGTTCTGTCTGGAATTTCTACCTAGACTCTATTTCCTGCTTTAATGGTATCATTTAAAACAGATCCATCAGTATAGACATGTATCCATTCTTCTGGATACGTGTCAATCGTTCTCTGTGATGCTCTCATAAGACTGACTGGATCAACACTTCTTGTTGTATTGTCTGTTAGTTTTATTTGAATTTCCGGCATTTTAAAACATGTATGTGGTGGTACATTTTGTTGTTGCTCTCTCTGTGTTTCTTGTCTTTTGTCTATAACGTGATATCTATCTATAATCTCACTGACGTTATGGAGGGCTGACTTTTGTTTCATTCTCTGCCTTTGATGCATTTTTTTTCAAGCCTTCTATTACGGTGGTATTTGCTCATTATTTTACTTCTCTAATAAACCTCCATAGCAGCCACATCTCTTCGCATCTCAAGGGGTTCGACATTCACATGAATTTCACACGCTGCAGTGGGCGTTGACCTCATTGCTCCACCAATAAGACGCAGGGCATTGTTCTGCACTCTGTCTAGGGACTACATTAGTCTGTGAGCATATTGTGAGAGTGCACTGCTGTATTCTAAAGTAAAGCGTACATATCCAAGATACAAGCCTCTAAGAGTGACGTCAGATCTCCATGCTTGACCAGCGAGCCTCTTCAACAATTATAGCCGCCTCAATGCTTTATTATTAACATTTTGAACATGTTTCTTGAGGCTGAGCTGTCGGTCGAGAGTGACTCCAAGATATGTAGGCTCTTCCTCTCTGGGCAATTTCTGTTTGTCTAATCTGAGACTGATATTTTTCTTGGCTACTTTGTTGCTATTGGGTAAAGATAAAAACAGGTAAAGATAAAAACAGTTAAAGATAAAAACAGGTAAAGATAAAAACAGGTAAAGATAAAAACAGGTAAAGATAAAAACAGGTAAAGATAAAAACAGGTAAAGATAAAAACAGGTAGAGGTAAAACAGTCTTCTTTTCACAGTTTATCTTCAGTTTCCACATTTGACAATACTCGTGCAGTCTTCTCAGGTCTCCATTTCATCTTTGTGCTGCACTTTCTACATCTTCATGACGCTGCCATATTGCCAGATCATCAGCATACATGGCTTTTTCAGCTTTGATGTGCTTGGCCAGGTCATTGATGTAGATGAGATAAAAACAGCAGCTCAAAGCAGAGCCCTGTGGTAAGTCTTCTTCTAAGACTTATTTAGAGGAGACTGCATTGTCCATCTTTGTCTGGATTGTTCGGTCAATGAGGAACTATTTTATCCAGTTGTACAGCTTTTCGCTAATCCCCATGTCAGTCATCTTCATCAAGAGACCTTTTCTCCATTCTCGACCACAGGCCTGTTGTAAGTCTAAGAAGATTGCTACTGTATGTTTCTTATTTTGGAACCCATCGTGAATTTTCTGTGTTAACCTGAAAAGCTGGCCTTCTGTACAACTACCTTTTCTGAAGCCTGCTGTTCATGGCAAAGGATTTCTGAACTCTCAAGGAGCCAGTAAAGGTGTGCATTTACCATTCTTACTGCTAAATTTCCAAGGCATGATGTTAATGTGATGGGACGGTAGCTTTTTAGTTCATCTGGAGGTTTGTTGCTTTTCAGGATGGGGATAACATGCGCATTTGTCCAGTCTTTGGGCAGTTGTCCATTTCTCCAAGTCGTTGATTAATTTGAGGACTGTTTCTTTCCCCAATGAGCCCAGGTGAGTTCTCATTTCATTATTGATCCTGTCTGGCCCAGAAGACTTTCTATGTTTTAATTTCTTCAGACCTTGTTCAAATTCTTGCATACTGAAGTCATCTTCAAATATGGAGGCACTAGCGGTTGGGACTTTCTCTGGACGTTTAACGTGTCATAGACGTTCTTTGTCCAACTCAGAAAGCTTTCCTGCTCTCCTCCTGTTTTCAGACAAATTGTCCATCAATGACCAGGCTCTCTTCCCATTGTGCTTTAGATCAAGTTTCGCAAATATTGATGACCAGTTTTCCTGTTTTCTATTCTTAACTATGGGTTTGACCTTTGCACATCATTTGTTGTAGAACTTTGATTCTTGTGATGGTACTCTCTTGAGGGCTGTTCTTGCTTCACTTTCTTTCAGATATGACAGCTTGCATTTCTTTAGTGTAGAATGACATTGTACGACTTCCTACTGCCCCTTGGGATGCTTTGTGATGCTGCATTTGAGAATAGTTCTTGTTATTCCATTACTGAGTGTTTCTACACTGCTGCTGTCAATATTACCAAGCAGGAAGCCAGATGATTTAAGGAATAGTTTCCAGTCAGCTTTACCAAAGTTCCAGCGAGGTTTCTGTTTGTAGCATGCTTTACTGGGAGTGGTTATGGTTGTAAGGATTGGTCTGTGATCACTTCCAATGTCATCAAGAACTTGCAGGTTGCTAGAGTCTATCAAATCAGAGGAACATATCGTCAAGCCAGGTCGACTGAGAGAGAGGTGGGCCCTGTGCAGCAGCGTCTGCATTCTGCAATACAGACACGTTGGTTGGGCTAGAGTCTGCGTTGTGCAATACAGACAAGTTGATTGGGGTAGAATCTGCATTCTGCAATACAGACAAGTTGGTTGGGGTGGAGTCTGCATTCTGCAATACAGACAAGTTAGTTGGGGTAGAGTCTGCATTCTGCAATACAGACACGTTGGTTGGGCTAGAGTCTGCATTCTGCAATACAGACAGGTTGGTTGGGGTAGAGTCTGCATTCTTCAATACAGACAAGTTGGTTGGGGTAGAATCTGCATTCTGTAATACAGACAAGTTGGTTGGGGTAGAGTCTGCATTCGGTAATACAGACAAGATGGTTGAGGTAGAGTCTGCATTCTGCAATACAGACAAGTTGGTTGGGGTAGCGTCTACATTCTCAGACAAGTTGGTTCGGGTAGAGTCTGCATTCTGCAATACAGACACGTTGGTTGGGGTAGAATCTGCATTCTACAATACAGACAAGTTGGTTGGGGTAGAGTCTACATTCTGCAATACAGGCAAGTTGGTTGGGGTAGAGTCTGCACTCTACAATACAGACAAGTTGGTTGGGGTAGAGTCTACATTCTGCAATACAGACAAGTTGGTTGGGGTAGAGTCTACATTCTGCAATACAGACAAGTTGGTTGGGGTAGAGTCTACATTCTGCAATACAGACAAGTTGGTTGGGGTAGAGTCTACATTCTGCAATACAGACAAGTTGGTTGGGGTAGAGTCTGCACTCTACAATACAGACAAGTTGGTTGGGGTAGAGTCTACATTCTGCAATACAGACAAGTTGGTTGGGGTAGAGTCTACATTCTACAATACAGACAAGTTGGTTGGGGTAGAGTCTACATTCTGCAATTCAGACAAGTTGGTTGGGGTAGAGTCTACATTCTACAATACAGACAAGTTGGTTGGATCGCAGAGCTCCTTGATAAATGTTCCTGAACTGGTGAGGTCAGTGTAACCCCAACAAGGTGAGTGCCCATTGAAGTCACCTGCGAGGAGTGTGTTGTGATATTGTGTTTCATGCAGATCTGGCAGGTTGCAGGTCGTCTGTCGGGGGCTGTGAATGTTGTATATAATTATATAGTGTACTTTGAGATAGATAGGTAGATAGATAAATAAATAGATTAGATAGATAGATAGATAGATAGATAGATAGATAGATAGATAGGTAGATAGATAGATAGATAGATAGATAGATAGGTAGGTAGATAGATAGATAGATAGATAGATAGATAGATAGATAGATAGATAGATAGATAGATAGATAGATAGATAGATAGATAGATAGGTAGATAGATAGATAGATAGGTAGGTAGGTAGATAGATAGATAGATAGATAGATAGATAGATAGATAGATAGGTAGATAGATAGATAGATAGATAGATAGATAGATAGATAGATAGATAGATAGATAGATAGATAGATAGATAGATAGATAGATAAGGTCAAAGTTGCTCATGGGATCAAGACGCTGATCAGCGCACGAGCTGCAGTGGTCAGCGACCCATAGCTGACTGCTAGCGTCAGGGCCGGCGAACCAGAGCTGCCAAGACCCTTCTACACCTCCACGCGGTGATCCTGGATAACAGGCTGCAGCAGAGCAGACTGGCTAAGGAGAAGGGATCGAAGAGGGAATACTAACCCGGTACTCAAAAAATGCTTGCTGAAGTCGGATGTGTTTTACCGAAAGGTACAAATATCGCAGTCAATCTGTAAACTACGACACAACGCATTCCGTTCTCTGGACTACATTCTGCCACTTATGCCCTTTCAGAGTTTGGTAGCGGGATTTTGAGAATGAACGCAGAAGAAGAAGAAGAAGAAGAAGAAGAAGAAGAAGAAGAAGAAGAAAAAGAAGAAGAAAAAGAAGAAGAAGAAGAAGAAAGTTGCTCAATATCATACACTGCTCTCTGACATGGTGTTAAAAACGTCATTGTACGAAGGGACCGCTTATTTACGAGATGGACTGTCCCGTACCCTTTCTCCCTAACAGTTATATTTATATTTCTGATCCATGGGAAAACTAGTAGTTGGCCCTTTATCCTGTATTATTTATAAGGTCATTAGCACCCTGTTGATCACACATTATCCTTGTTTGAAAGCCAGCAAGAGCTGTAGGAACTGGAAGAGACAAGAAGTAACGAATATAAATAGGACATTGAAATTAGAAAACAAAAACTATGTTAATTAGCTAAATAGACATGAAGTCCACAGTTAACGGTGAGATACAGGAACAAGTCAACAGTTAACGGTGAGATACAGGAACAAGTCAACAGTTAACGGTGAGATACAGGAACAAGTCAACAATTAACGGTGAGATACAGGAACAAGTCAACAGTTACTTGTATCTAGGACCGATAATAACAAATGATGGCAGATGGGAAAGGGACATGAATAAGATAAAAGGAAAAGCCAAAAACCTATTTAATTAACAAGATTAGATACACTGACAACCAGGAAGTTAACTAACTAAACATGACTCATTCGTATACTCACCAGCGGCGCGGAAATGTGGACGACGAATTAGTCGTTGGATAGCAAAATAGCTCTGTTCTGTTCCGGAGAATCGACTTCACTGCACTTCGGTCATACCCATAGATGCTCAATCACTCTCAGTAAAGGGAGAAGGGTATGGATACTGATGGTTCTTACAGCTCGCTGGTTGTACACACGTTTTCTCTGTCCTCTCTTGCGCCACAGTCCACTGACCACTTTCGATTTCACGTACCTGTCGTCTGTGCATTGCTGATTCATCTATTTCTGTGTCCCATCCAACAGACGGTCATTGATCTACTTTAAAACGTCACTCCTGTCCATATCTAGCTTACCAGAGACTGCTAGTTGTGAAGTCTGGATGTTAGCCCCACCATTGTCTTGTAGTTGTGAAGTCTGGATGTCAGCCCCACCATTGTCTTGTAGTTGTGAAGTCTGGATGTCAGCTCCTCCATTGTCTTGTAGTTGTGAAGTCTGGATGTCAGCTCCACCATTGTCTTGTAGTTGTGAAGTCTGGATGTCAGCTCCACCATTGTCTTGTAGTTGTGAAGTCTGGATGTCAGCTCCACCATTGTCTTGTAGTTGTGAAGTCTGGATGTCAGCTCCACCATTGTCTTGTAGTTGTGAAGTCTGGATGTCAGCTCTTCCATTGTCTTGTAGTTGTGAAGTCTGGATGTCAGCTCCACCATTGTCTTGTAGTTGGGAAGTCTGGATGTCAGCTCCACCATTGTCTTGTAGTTGTGAAGTCTGGATGTCAGCTCCACCATTGTCTTGTAGTTGTGAAGTCTGGATGCCAGCTCCACCATTGTCTTGTAGTTGTGAAGTCTGGATGTCAGCTCTTCCATTGTCTTGTAGTTGTGAAGTCTGGATGTCAGCTCTTCCATTGTCTTGTAGTTGTGAAGTCTGGATGTCAGCTCTTCCGTTGTCTTGTAGCTGTGAAGTCTGGATGTCAGCTCTTCCATTGTCTTAAAGCCCAGAATGACCAGCCCCTGAATGTTTGATGCGTTTACCGCTGACATCCACCCAGGCCTTAGCCAGCCCTTTGGTACCTTCCGATGTAAGGATCAGTAGTCTGACACGATGATTGCCCCTGTTAAAGAGGTCCCAGGTCGCCATCTCACAGCTGCTTCCATCTCTATTCTCGTACTAGAGGTTGCTGTTGGCATAAACCACTCTCCTCAGCGACAATCGGACATCTCACTCTAGCTGAGGTCTTAACTAGACATATCACTTCTCCAGTCCATCGGTTTTATTTTATGGCATCACGATACTGTATGTTATTATTTAATGGGGAAAAACATGAACAAAAAATGGCAAAAGTTGATTACGGTTGAGTTTAATCAAAATTTAAAAATGGGTATGGTCAGATACCGAACCGAGACGAGAACACAAACAAAACCTACGTTACGACCAATAGGCCTTCATCAGGGACAACAATGCTGAACTAACAAATCAACATATAAGGAAAAAATGGTCAACTTATGTTATTATTTACCAGCTTGTGAACCTTGTAGCTCTGCTCTCTCGTTACACCACTCTCTGCATTCCATGTCTAGGGTTATGATAACTCTATGGTAATATGTCCTTCTATCCCCAGTGTGGGCCCATTCTTCCCCCTGAGTATCGTCTCAACTACGGTCACCTGTTCAATTGTTCTCTCTATCTGTGCCATCCATGACGCTCCTGTCTTGATTCTTGATCCCTTGATGTCTGAGATGTTATTGATGGCAAAATAGATGCCCTTGACATGTGGATACAACGAAGAACGCGTAGAATTTCATGGGAACGAAAGCACAAAATGAAGAAGTACTGATGAGATTTGGAATTGACATGGAAATGCTGAAAGACATAGCAATTGGGCAAATAACATATGTTAAACATATCAATAGACACGACTTTGACTTTTAGCTAAAGACACTGACTTTTTTAGACATTGCCATCTCCAAGCCCTCATACTGTTACAAATATAAGAACTCTTCTTCTTCTTCCTCATCGTACGCAGTCAGACAGTGTATAAGAACTCTACTGCTACCATCATATACCTGCAAGCACCATTAAGCTACCATCATACAGCTGTATGCACAATTAAGCTACCATCCTACAGCTATAAGCACCATACTGCTACCATCAAACAGGTGTAAGCACCATACTGCTACCATCAAACAGGTGTAAGCACCATACTACTACCATCAAACAGGTGTAAGCACCATACTGCTACCATCAAACTGGTGTAAGCACCATACTGCTACCATCAAACAGGTGTAAGCACCATACTTAGTTCTTAGTCGACCTGTACTTCTAAATGGGGCAGATGATCCTGTGCAGGTCCCAGCTCTGGTATGAGCTGGATGTAGCCGGGAGAAGGGTTTCCTGCTTAGCTGGCTAGACTTGAGCAGCTTAATACTTCGCTGTGTTAGGTGGTTAACCGGTGTGCGAGTTCATCTTAATAGACTCCAACACTAGAGCAAAGTAGATCCGCAGCCTGTTAGGCGCCATTTGTGTTGCTCTAAACAAACCACCTAACCATGGGACACAGTTAGTCGCCTCTTACGACATGCTCTCTGTGAGGCAGTGGTGATATTCTTGTCCTTGTCAAACACAAAGATCCCGCCAGACCACTCGGGCAGACCACCATACTGCTACAGTCATACAGCTATAAGCACCATATTGCTACCATCAAACAGGTGTAAGCACCATACTGCTACCATCAAACAGGTGTAAGCACCATACTGCTACCATCAAACAGGTGTAAGCACCATACTGCTACCATCAAACAGGTGTAAGCACCATACTGCTACAGTCATACAGCTATAAGCACCATACTGCTACCATCAAACAGGTGTAAGCACCATACTGCTACCATCAAACAGGTGTAAGCACCATACTGCTACAATCATACAGCTATAAGCACCATACTGCTACCATCAAACAGGTGTAAGCACCATACTGCTACAATCATACAGCTATAAGCACCATACTGCTACCATCAAACAGGTGTAAGCACCATACTGCTACCATCAAACAGGTGTAAGCACCATACTGCTACCATCAAACAGGTGTAAGCACCATACTGCTACCATCAAACAGGTGTAAGCACCATACTGCTACCATCAAACAGCTATAAGCACCTTACTGCTACCATCAAACAGGTGTAAGCACCTTACTGCTACCATCAAACAGGTGTAAGCACCATACTGCTACAATCATACAGCTATGAGCACCATACTGCTACCATCAAACAGGTGTAAGCACCATACTGCTACAATCATACAGCTATAAGCACCATACTGCTACCATCAAACAGGTGTAAGCACCATACTGCTACCATCAAACAGGTGTAAGCACCATACTGCTACCATCAAACAGGTGTAAGCACCATACTGCTACCATCAAACAGGTGTAAGCACCATACTGCTACCATCAAACAGCTATAAGCACCTTACTGCTACCATCAAACAGGTGTAAGCACCTTACTGCTACCATCAAACAGGTGTAAGCACCATACTGCTACAATCATACAGCTATAAGCACCATACTGCTACCATCAAACAGGTGTAAGCACCATACTGCTACAATCATACAGCTATAAGCACCATACTGCTACCATCAAACAGGTGTAAGCACCATACTGCTACCATCAAACAGGTGTAAGCACCATACTGCTACCATCAAACAGGTGTAAGCACCAACATCAGAAACATCAGAACAAGGGCATACGTATTTCACGACAACCTCCAGGAAACTCTTAGATAACCCCACATACTACAGGATCAAATCCTCATCGGGGACTTCAATGCAAGAATGGGCGCTCTAGGACAGGGTGAAACCTATGTGGGCCACACTCTGGAGAGACCAGAAACCTATGTAGACCACACTCGGGCAAGCTGGATAGACCAGAAACCTATGTGGACCACACTATGGAGAGACCAGAAACCCATGTGGACCACACTCTGGAGAGACCAGAAACTTATGTGGACCCCACTCTGAGAGACCAGAAACCTATGTGGACCTCACTCTGAGAGACTAGAAACCTATGTGGACCACACTCTGAGAGACCAGAAACCTATGTGGACCACACTCTGGAGAGACCAGAAACCTATGTGGACCACACTCTGGAGAGACCAGAAACCTATGTGGACCACACTCTGAGAGACCAGAAACCTATGTGGACCACACTCTGGAGAGACCAGAAGCGATGCAGGGAACAGACTTGTTGCTGTTTACAAGCCCAGTCGTCTATTCGACTGCTAAGTCTTTTTCATAACTCCCCCCCCCCCCGCTCCGTCCCCTCACAAGAGATATACACACGTGAGCGCCAATGGACAACACTGCCACGAGATAGACCCGGTCTTGCCCTATGCTAGCCGTAGACCAGCGATGGGCGTCTCAGGTGCAGGTTCTTTCTGTACCTTCAATGGGAGCGACCATCGCCTTCTCCGCGTCCGTTCCGACTTCAGCTCAACCTTGGTTCTAGCGCCTACGATCATATCGGCGCCCAGTGACACTCATAGACCCTATGATTGCTACCACATCATCATTAGGGCCCAGTGACACTCATAGACCCTATGATTGCTACCACCTCATCATTAGGGCCCAGTGACACTCATAGACCCTATGATTGCTGCCACTCCCTCCTTAGGGCCCAGTGACACTCATAGACCCTATAATTGCTGAGACTCCCTCCTTAGGGCCCAGTGACACTCATAGACCCTATGATTGCTGCCACTCCCTCCTTAGGGCCCAGTGACACTCATGGACCCTATGATTGCTGTCACTCCCTCCTTAGGGCCCAGTGACACTCATAGACCCTATGATTGCTGCACCTCATCATTAGGGCCCAGACACTCATAGACCCTATGATTGCTACCACCTCATCATTAGGGCCCAGTGACACTCATAGACCCTATGATTGCTACCACCTCATCATTAGGGCCCAGTGACACTCATCGACCCTGTCATTGTCCCTACCCCCTCATTATGGCCCAGTGACACCCATCGACCCTGTCATTGTCCCCACCCCATCATTATGGCCCAGTGACACCCATCGACCCTGTCATTGTCCCCACCCCATCATTAGGGCCCAGTGACACCCATCGACCCTGTCATTGTCCCCACCCCATCATTTGGGCCCAGTGACACCCATCGACCCTGTCATTGTCCCCACCCCATCATTAGGGCCCAGTGACATCCATCGATCCTGTGATTGCCCTCACTCCACCCCCTAATCATCACGAAATGTATAATTGTGACGAGCAAAATACCGTAAAATTTGCAGTTAAAATATGGCCGCACCCACTAGTGACATGCACCAAAGAGGATCACCATTCTGTTCTCCGTTTTTTGAGCAGCGAAGGTGTGAAACCTATAGGAATCCATCGGTGAATGAAGGTCCAGTGCGGTAATGTATGCCTTCCACTCACACTCAATCCGCGATTTTCCTTTACGAGGCGGGTAACGGCTGCAATCGACTGTGGGGTCACTACTCAGCGTGTCTGGACCCAGTCGTCAACAGTCTTTCATAGAACTCGCGCCGTTTTAGAACTTCCTACTCCACTCATACACTTGCTGGAGTGACAAGCATGTATCGTAATGAAAACTCTTGACATCCCTGCCTTAGCAACCATATTAATAAGTTACAATATAAAGGCATGATTTTTCTCATTTCTATCTCACTTTTCAGGTTTTTATTTGAAACCCCCTGGTACTAGTCAGTTCTCTTTCCATTTGTGTGGTGGGGAGCTTAAGTCGTCTGTCCTACGTTGCGTAGGTCATTGTAAGCCCTTGTCGCTGCACAATCATTCTCATGTCATCTATCCACCTGCCTCGGGGCCGCCCTCTCGTAGAAAACACGATAATTTAAAGAAATGCATTCCTACAAATAAAATATGCACCCTGAGCCATGATGTTAGCTTCCCATTTCTCACCCCAAACACAATGTACTGAATCAGTCTAGGCTTGCACCGTTTCTTGTCTCCCGCGGACTTGCCAGTTTGCCTTTTGGACTTACCAGATAGGTATGCCTAACGAGTTCGCCTCCTCCATTCATCGGGCCGGTCGACTGTCACCATTATCTGTTGCGCTGACACCTTGCCGCGACTGTCGCTAAACATGCTAGGCTAGTCTGAGGTTTGTTACATACCTTACTATACAGTAGATTCCCTGTACACTGCTAGTACACCAGGGGGTGGTGTAAAGGGCGCTAGTAATCTCATTTATCGCCACACTAGGCCTCTAGATTAATCGTGCTACCTTTGCGTCTCGGTACGGTAAAGGTATGCAAACCTGGTTCATGTAAGACATTGACAGGCCTAGGCACACTTAAAATTTATTGACGGGGGTGTACAGGTGGCATCCACACCGCGCGGAGGTACTGGTTGTCGGAGAAGACACTGACGCCGCCCATGGCAATGTGCAACACTCGTCATACAGTTGACACACTCCTTGTGGGGGGCAGCTAGGGATCGACCACACTCCTTGTGGGGGGCAGCTAGGGATCGACGAGTTTAATCAGCCAGGAAAGCAGTTCAACACTTGACTGGAGAAAATATGACTCTGTATTTAAAGTGCATTGCGTCGTAATTATACACCGACCCGTACATAACTTAACAACAGACAAACAAACTCTATATTCTTAAAGGACGAAGAAAGAAATGGGTTTTTAGTAATGAGAAACAAACACGGCAGGGCGGTGTTAAAGGGGAATTGACCTAGGGGGTGGAGATGGTTAAGGAATGTTGTTTTTCCGTTGTAATGAAAAGGGGAGAGAGAAATATTGCCATAATTAACATTCTGGGAGGGATAGGCTGTTGTTTCGGAATTAAAAGGGATTGGATGGCGGCGGCTTTAGGAAATAAAGTCATATAATTATTTTTAGTTCTCTTGCTGAATGTTAACATACAAAGTATATGTAAGATATGGGGAAGGGGATGGGTGTGTGGAAGAAGGGGTTGGGGGAGGGGGGGAGCTTTAAGACTTTCTTGCTTCCCTTGCCACACGGTATTGTCTTCCCTTAGCCATACGGTATTGTCTTCCCTTAGCCAGAAGGCTAAACTATAGTCTATCCTACATTTACGTTCTGGCCTAACTTGACCTACATACGACTAGCAATGTATCTTGTGATTCTCCATATTTCTGGAAATGAATACATATAAAAGATAAGGGTATGGCTGTCAGTCGCTGCTTCACGAAGAGCTAGGATTCCACGAGATGTCTCTAGGAGCTCTGAACTCAACTGCTTGCGATCATGATCGGATAAAGGCAAGATACACTTTGAACTTTGCTGTAGGTCGGCGTCAGAGGCCGAGTGACCTCATTAGGTTGTTGTGCAATAAAGGGCTGGCTATATTCTCTGTCCCTACAGATTCGGTTATGCTTTACTGTTTAGCGAGGGAAAGGTGGTCGAGCAGTTAGCATGGTGGTCTACCGATAAGGGAGACGCGCGTTGTTGTTGTTATTAGCAAATGCCCACAATGAGTAGGTTACTCTTTTGTCCGCCCTGAAAAGGCCGTTAAGCTGCAGTCGCTTTCCTCACACCCTGAGCGTACTGATGACTGTTAGTACTGTTACTACTACTACTACTAATACTACTACTACTATTTCTACATGTACAGCTACTACTATTTCTTCTACTACTACTACTACTACTACTACTACTACTAATGCTACAACTACTAATACTACTTCTAATACTACTACTACTTCTTCTTGTCCTTGTACTACTTCTACTGCTACACGTACAGCTACTAATACTACTACTACTACTACTGCTACTACTACTACAACTGATGCTACTTCTACTACTTCTAATACTAGTACTACTACTAATACTACTACCTCTTATCACTTCTACTACCTTTACTACTTCTACTACTACTACTAATTCTTCTTCTTCTTCTTCATCGTACGCTGTTTACAGCGATATTTACGTTGCCCTGTTTTAATTTGTTAGCCTGTGGCTCAGTGCATCCGATTTCAACAGGCGTTTCTGTAGGGTTGCCCTCCTTAGCCTTTGGCTGTCCCCAGCCTAACTGCAAGGCAGCAGTTATTTTTGGTCAGAGTTGTCTCTCTTAGGAAGTTGTCTTGCAGGACTATCGAGTCTTCCCCACTCGTGTCTATAGGGTTTGGCAATGATATGATGGACTATGTACTAGTTTGTACTATCCCGGAAGAGAGGCAGTCCAGTGTGACTTTGTCCCAGGATCGTCACGTTCTGCCAGAAACGTAGCATATGCATGTGAGTGAGGTATCTTTTTGCTCGCTCTATTTTCTCGGCTCATCTGCAGTGATGGTACGCCTAGCATTCCCCGCCACCCGGGAGCTTGTCACCATAGGACAGGAGGAGCAGTGTCCGCTGGACTGCATCTCTTCTGCGTCCATTGGAATGACTGATAGCAGACAGAGGCAAAGAGCGAGGAAGGAGTGCATTTTACCAGGTGCATTCCTGCGGCTCGACCGGGCCGGGCTGAGACGCAAGCCCCAGCCATGTCGTAGCCTCCCATCACAGCGGTGCTGAGATTTAGGGCGGGACTCTGGCTTAGAGGCGTTCGGCCGTAGTCCCTCAGATGGTAGCTTATCAGCCAAGCACGTGGACCAAATGTCAGCGACCTGTGATTCCTCTCGAAATAGTGCATTTGACCAGGGGACAAGCCTGGTCATTGCACGGAGATGTTGTTCGCCTGGTGCGGACATATCTCATGGTCAAGGGTTGAGTCTCAGCAGTTCGCAGTGAGGTAGCTGATCTACTGCTTAGGGCACCCCGACCGAGAACTAAGTCTTCTACAAATGGTTTCATACCTCATCGCCGTATGGGGTGAATATCGAGCAGCTTCCCGCCCGCTTTGATCGGCAGAGACCTCATTCTGCGGGAGCCCCAGGTCCCCACCATGTCGAAGCCTCCATTTGTAATCGTGCTGAGCTTTTGGGCGGGATTTTGGCTAAGAGGCGTTCGGCAGTAATCCCTCACCTTGTAGCCTCGCGCCGTTGGCTTATCAGCCTAGTACGTGAACCAAAAGTCTGCGGCTCCTCTCGAGTTAAGCAGGATTACAGTAGCAACGCCCTGTCATTAGTAGGGTAAAACTGACCTGTCTTCCGAGGGTCTATTTCCAGCACCCGTTCAATATTAGACCGGACGTATCAATAGAGGGCTTTTTAGTTTTGTCAATGGCCAAGTTTCTGGAACCTGTGATTTCTGCAGGGTTAAGACCAGATTACCATAGCAGACGCTCTCTCATTAGGGGGTTAAGAGACTGTCCTGTCTTCCGTGGGTCTAACACCAGCACACGTTCACTATTAGACCCAACGGAAGTGCTCTCAATTTGACAGTCATTTTACAGTATTGGCTTGTTACGTCAATTTAAGCCGCAGGCTCTACTCCTGGTAGTGCTCTTCCGTCAATTCCTTTATCAAACACCGAATGCAGACCAATCGAGCCACAGAGGGCATAACCCCAGATTTCTGAGGGTCTAAATCCAGCACCCGTTCCATATTAGACCCAAGGAAAGTGGTCTCGGCATGTCAGTCATTTCAGTGTTGGCCGTGTTGAGTCAAATTAAGCCGCAGGCTCCACTCCTGTTGGTGCCCTTCCGTCAACTCCTTTAAGTTTCAGCTTTGCAACCATACTTCCCCCGGAACCCAAACACTTGCCCGCAGAGTCATCGAAGCAACTCCTGCGGATCGCTAGTCAGCATCGTTTATGGTCAGAACTACGACGGTATCTGAGCGTCTTCGCGCCTCTGACTTTCGTTCTTGATTAATTAAACAATTCTTGACAAATGCTTTCGCAGTAGCTCGTCTTGCGGCGATCAAAGAATTTCACCTCTAACGCCACAATACGAATGCCCCCGTTTGTCCCTGTTAATCATTACCTCCAGTTCCGAAAACCAACAAAATAGAACCGAGGTCCTATTCCATTATTCCATGCACCATTATTCAGGCAGCCGAGGCCTGCTTTGAACACTCTAATTTTTTCAAAGTAAACTCAAAGCTCAGCGAAGAGCACCCGTGGGAGAGAGCCGGCAGACGGTAGGGCAGGAGACAACGGGCAGTGAACCGGCGCGAGCCGGACCGCCCTCCTGCGCCTGAGATCCAACTACGAGCTTTTTAACTGCAACAACTTTAATATACGCTACTGGAGTTGGAATTACCGCGGCTGCTGGCACCAGACTTGCCCTCCAATAGATCCTCGTTAAAGGGTTTAAAGTGTACTCATTCCAATTACGGGGCCTCGAAAGAGTCCCGTATTGTTATTTTTCGTCACTACCTCCCCGTGCCGGGAGTGAGTAAGTTGCGCGCCTGCTGCCTTCCTTGGATGTGGTAGCCGTTTCTCATGCTCCCTCTCCGGAATTGAACCCTGATTCCCCGTTACCCGTTACAAACATGGTAGGCATGTCACGTACCATCGACATTTGATAGGGCAGACATTTGAAAGATGCGTCGCCGGCACATGAGACCATGCGATCAGCCCAAAGTTATCCAGAGTCAGTAGTGGGGACGCCGCAACCCCGCGAGGGGAAACGACGATTGGTTTTGAACTAATAAAAGCGCTCTTTCCGCGAGGGTCGGAGCTTGGTAAGCATGTATTAGCTCTAGAATTGCCACAGTTATCCAAGTAGGATCGTGTCATCTAAGGAACCTCGACTGATTTAATGAGCCATTCGCGGTTTAATCGTAAGACAGTGTGAACTTAAACATGCATGGCTTAATCTTTGAGACAAGCATATGACTACTGGCAGGATCAACCAGATATCTGTCGGAGACGTACGTACCGCACACACCGGTCGGCGGAGGACGGGTGTGTAAAAAGCCTCACTGGGACGGCCGCAGGGACCGACTGACGAACGGTTGTTCCCCCCCCCCCCCCCGTTCCTCACTCCGTCGACCTAGGACCGCCTGACAGGGGCCCCTACACACACCAGACGACCGACCGACCGGGCTCGCTCGAGGAGGGATGGCAGCGCTCTGTGCAGAACGGATCCCAACGACCCCGGCGATGAATTTCACTGGGACTAGAGACAATTTGGCCTGCAGGCCTGCCCTTCTTCCGAGGGTTGGTTCCCCCCCCCCCCGCGCCCCCCCCCCCATGGAGAACATAGGGCCTTCAGGCACGATTCCTGCTTTCCATTTGCCGGTCACAAGCTCTTTACGAGAATCTGACCACCAGCGAGACGAACTGTCGAGCTTTGCTATAAGCCTTAGAAAAATCACCACAGACTGACGTTTCTTGATACGGACCAGAGCAGCGCACCTCGGCGGAGGAGACGCCAAAAAAAACCGGATCCCAATACCTCAACGGGGAAAGGCGAGCAAGCGTTTTCCGCAAGCCCGCGCTATCGCTCCGCCTGGTGGGACTGAGATCGCTTTACGAACACTGGTTGAAATTGAATCGCGGCGGCGAGACAACTACCCCAGACCTACTACTAATTCAAATACTACTACTGCTATTACTACTACTACTACTACTACTGCTAATACTACTACTACTACTACTAGTTCTACTGCTACATGTACAGCTACTACTATTTCTTCTTCTTGTACTACTACTTCTACTGCTACTACTACTACTACTACTTCTAATACTATTACTACTACTACTACATCTTGTCCTTCTTATTTTCTTTTTCTTCATCGTTTTTCCTAAGATCAAGGTCCCAGATTTCTCTTACATCCTCAGATCAAGGTCCTGGTTTCTCTTACATCCTCAGATCAAGGTCCTGGTTTCTCTTACATCCTCAGATCAAGGTCCCAGTTTCTCTTACATCCTCAGATCAGGGTTCCGGGTTTCTCCTATAAAGGCCTCCATTGTTTATGAGACTGTTTTATCTCCGTCCATCTTTTGTCTCATATCTGTCGCGCGAGACCAGTATTGTTCTCTCTTTTACTGCGTGAGCATGCAGCTTTGTCGGATGTGTTCCACGGTTATGATATGCTCCTCACGTGAACACCTGTCATCTTTCCCAATCCACATTTTGTTGCAAAGATTACCCTTGAGTTTATTATACTCAGTTCTCAGTTTGAAGACTTGCTCTTCTGTAGTTAAAAGGCATTAACTCTTGTGCAGGTCCAAACTCTTACGTGAGTTGGTAGTAGCCGGGTGGATTCCTCTGCTTGGTGGGCTGGTCTGGGGCACGGGTTGTCCAGTGGATGGCTAACTACTGTCTCGGGCACGCGTTGGTTGTCCAGTGGATGGCTAACGCCTGTCTCGCGCAAGGGTTGTCCAGTGGATGGCTAACTTCAATCTCGGGCACGGGTTGTCCAGTGGATGGCTAACTTCTGTCTCGGGCACAGGTTGGTTGTCCATGGATGGCTAACTTTTATCTCGGGCACGGGTTGGCTGTCCAGTGGATGGCTAACTTCTGTCTCAGGCACGGGTTGTCCAGTGGAAGGCTAAATTGTGTCTCAGGCACGGGTTGTCCAGTGGATGGCTAACTTCTGTCTCGGGCACGGGTTGTCCAGTGGAGGGCTAACTTGTTTGTTTCAGGATCGCGAGTGTCGTACAGCTCGAACAAATCTTGCCATCTGGTGGTGGTGGGGGGTTTCTACCAGGTTGTCTTTTTTTTGCCGCACGAGTACCACAGAATAGTTGTTAGGCTCCAGCGTTCGTCTTTCCTTCTGACTACAAGGCCAGCCCAGCGGGGCTTAGAGTTGTGACATGATGTAGGACATCCTTGACATGTGACAGTGCCCCGATGTCACTTTTGTGTAAGCCCATCTGGCGTTGTTGCCTAAGTGATAGGCCCACGAGACAGCGTTCAAGCGAGGCATGTGTTGTCCTTAGTTGGTTCTCCGTGGCTTTTGTCAGAGACCAGGTTTCACTTACATAGAATAGCACTGGTAGTACCACTGAGCAGAATATGTCTGCTCGCAGTCTGGTGTCTCTTGTGAAGTCTATTACCACCAAAACAGGTCAACATGACATGGCAGTCCGACTATCGATATGTCTGTCCCCTTAATAGTGCTATAGTATATTCTTCTCCTTTAATTAGTCTGTAACAGACAGCTCCATTGGCAACTGCCGTAATCACGGTAACTGACCTATATCTCTGGATATTTCATCTGCATGCATGGCTTATATCGGACTCGACAATTATTTCAAGGAGTACTTCGTGATAGAAAGTGTGAGCGAATCTGTTCTGTAATGTTCATTAATTCAGGTGGGTCTTAAACACACGGCCCGTCAAACTGTACACTATAAACCTTCGCAATAGTGCTGCACCAGCCTGAAGGGTGTTCAGAGACATGAGGTATAAATCATGAAAAAGGCACTACAGAGACGATCGTACCGCGTGAACTCTCACCAACCCTTCTTCATCCCCGGTGGAAGGGAGTGTCCTATTTTCTTGTACTAAATGCAACAGACAATTCAAGCCTCCGGTTGGCTTATTTAGCCATCTTCGAAACGCATGCGAACAGTGAATATTGGCCAAGTGGCCCTCATCGATATCGATGAACGAACAACGAACTATAGGCCAGATAAGCAGTAGCAGGACACGTGACATGATAACGTTTAATGAGGAAGACTGTAACATGAGAAATCCTAATATAGTGCTCTTATAACGAACGGTGTTCGGTTTTCGCAACCGCGACAGACCGAAAACTAGATGGATAGGAAAAGTTGAGGACATTCCAAATCGTCATGGAATTACGACTACTTCAGCGACGCGCCTGGTCTTGGATAGAAAACTACGTCTTCCCACGCCGTCTCACTGCACAAGGGGATAAGACACGATAAAGAGAGAGCCATTCAATAACAGAGACTAATATAACGGTTTCCAGAAGAAGAAACATTGGCGATAATGAAAAAGAAGATAATGCTGATTAAATGTGGTATGAAGGTGGGAGGAAAGATGCTTAAACTAAGGGGCGGGGTCAAGATGCTGAGCAGTACATGAGCTCCAACGGTCAACGACCCAAAGCTGACCGCTAGCGTCAGGGTCCGCGACCCATAGCTAACTGCTAGCGTCAGGGTCAGCGACCCATAGCTAACTGCTAGCGTCAGGGTCAGCGAACATAGCAAACTGCAAGCGTCAGGGTCAGCGAACATAGCTAACTGCTAGCGTCAGGGTCAGCGAACATAGCTAACTGCTAGCGTCAGTGCCAGCGAACCATAGCTAACTGCTAGCGTCAGGGTCAGCGACCCATAGCTAACTGCTAGCGTCAGGGTCAGCGAACCATAGCTAACTGCTAGCGTCAGGGTCAGCGACCCATAGCTAACTGCTAGCGTCAGGGTCAACGAACCATAGCTGACTGCTAGCGTCAGGGCCAGCGAGCCAGAGTTGAGTGCCAGCGTCAGGGCCAGCGATCCAGAGCTGAGTGCCAGCGTGAGGGCCAGCGTCAGTGCCAGCGTCAGGGCCAAAGTATCTTCATCAAGTACATGTGTAGGTTGGACCAAAGTATCTTCATCAAGTTCATGTTTAGGTTGTACCAAAGTATCTTCATCAAGTTCATGTTTATGTTGTACAAAAGTATCTTCATCAAGTACATGTGTAGGTTGGATCAAAGTATCTTCATCAAGTTCATATGTAGGTTGGACCAAAGTATCTTCATCAAGTTCATGTGGAGGTTGGACCAAAGTATCTTCATCAAGTTCATGTGTAGGTTGGACCAAAGTATCTTCATCAAGTTCATGTGTTGTTTGGACCAAAGTATCTTCATCAAGTTCATGTGTAGATTGGACCAAAGTATCTTCATTAAGTTCATGTGTAGATTGGACCAAATTATCTTCATCAAGTTCATGTGTAGGTTGGACCAAAGTATCTTCATCAAGTTCATGTGTAGGTTGGACCAAACTATCTTCATCAAGTTCATGTGTAGGTTGGACCAAAGTATCTTCATCAAGTTCATGTGTAGGTTGGACCAAAGTATCTTCATCAAGTTCATGTGGAGGTTGGACCAAAGTATCTTCATCAAGTTTATGTGTAGGTTGGACCAAAGTATCTTCATCAAGTTCATGTGGAGGTTGGACCAAAGTATCTTCATCAAGTTCATGTGTAGGTTGGACCAAAGTATCGTCATCAAGTTCATGTGTAGGTTGAACCAAAGTATCTTCATCAAGTTCATGTGTAGGTTGGACCAAAGTATCTTCACCAAGTTCATGTGTAGGTTGTACCAAAGTATCTTCATCAAGTTCATGTGTAGGTTGGACCAAAGTATATTTATCAAGTTCATGTGGAGGTTGGACCAAAGTATCTTGATCAAGTTCATGTGGAGGTTGGACCAAAGTATCTTCATCAAGTTCATGTGTAGGTTGGACCAAAGTATCTTCATCAAGTTCATGTGGAGATTAGACCAAAGTATCTTCATCAAGTTCATGTGTAGGTTGGACCAAAGTATCTTCATCAAGTTCATGTGTAGGTTGGACCAAAGTATCTTCATCAAGTTCATGTGTAGGTTGGACCAAAGTATCTTCAGCAAGTTCATGTGGAGGTTGGACCAAAGTATCTTCATCAAGTTCATATGTAGGTTGGACCAAAGTATCTTCATCAAGTTCATGTGTAGGTTGGACCAAAGTATCTTCATCAAGTTCATGTGGAGGTTGGACCAAAGTATCTTCATCAAGTTCATGTGTAGTTTGGACCAAAGTATCTTCATCAAGTTCATGTGTAGATTGGACCAAAGTATCTTCATTAAGTTCATGTGTAGATTGGACCAAATTATCTTCATCAAGTTCATGTGTAGGTTGGACCAAAGTATCTTCATCAAGTTCATGTGTAGGTTGGACCAAACTATCTTCATCAAGTTCATGTGTAGGTTGGACCAAAGTATCTTCATCAAGTTCATGTGTAGGTTGGACCAAAGTATCTTCATCAAGTTCATGTGGAGGTTGGACCAAAGTATCTTCATCAAGTTTATGTGTAGGTTGGACCAAAGTATCTTCATCAAGTTCATGTGGAGGTTGGACCAAAGTATCTTCATCAAGTTCATGTGTAGGTTGGACCAAAGTATCGTCATCAAGTTCATGTGTAGGTTGAACCAAAGTATCTTCATCAAGTTCATGTGTAGGTTGGACCAAAGTATCTTCATCAAGTTCATGTGTAGGTTGTACCAAAGTATCTTCATCAAGTTCATGTGTAGGTTGGACCAAAGTATATTTATCAAGTTCATGTGGAGGTTGGACCAAAGTATCTTGATCAAGTTCATGTGGAGGTTGGACCAAAGTATCTTCATCAAGTTCATGTGTAGGTTGGACCAAAGTATCTTCATCAAGTTCATGTGGAGATTAGACCAAAGTATCTTCATCAAGTTCATGTGTAGGTTGGACCAAAGTATCTTCATCAAGTTCATGTGTAGGTTGGACCAAAGTATCTTCATCAAGTTCATGTGTAGGTTGGACCAAAGTATCTTCAGCAAGTTCATGTGGAGGTTGGACCAAAGTATCTTCATCAAGTTCATATGTAGGTTGGACCAAAGTATCTTCATCAAGTTCATGTGTAGGTTGGACCAAAGTATCTTCATCAAGTTCATGTGGAGGTTGGACCAAAGTATCTTCATCAAGTTCATGTGTAGGTTGGACCAAAGTATCTTCATCAAGTTCATGTGTAGGTTGGGCCAAAGTATCTTCATCAAGTTCATATGTAGGTTGGACCAAAGTATCTTCATCAAGTTCATGTGTAGGTTGGACCAAAGTATCTTCATCAAGTTCATGTGTAGGTTGGACCAAAGTATCTTCATCAAGTTCATGTGTAGGTTGGACCAAAGTATCTTCATCAAGTTCATGTGTAGGTTGGACCAAAGTATCTTCATCAAGTTCATGTGGAGGTTGGACCAAAGTATCTTCATCAAGTTCATGTGTAGGTTGGACCAAAGTATCTTCATCAAGTTTATGTGTAGGTTAGACCAAAGTATCTTCATCAAGTTCATGTGTAGGTTGGACCAAAGTATCTTCATCAAGTTCATGTGTATGTTGGACCAAAGTATCTTCATCAAGTTCATGTGTAGGTTGGACCAAAGTATCTTCATCAAGTTCATGTGTATGTTGGACCAAAGTATCTTCATCAAGTTCATGTGTAGGTTGGACCAAAGTATCTTCATCAAGTTCATGTGTAGTATTTATGGTTCTTGGACCGTCGAAACTGTTCTCAAGCCGCTTTTAGGCTGTTAGCTTCAACCCATAACCATCATTGAGTGTACTCAGGAGAACATTTTATGGAGCAAAGAATAAGTCCATTGTATCATGACGTTATGGGTGGTTGCAATGGTTGTGCATGGGAATAGCACCCTCGACATGTTGTATAAGCTACTGAAACCACCACAACTGCAAGTGTAAACAAAATACTTTAAAACAGACTTTTCGAAAAGATAAAGGAAGAAGGGGAATTCGGTCTGGGATTGGGGAGGGTAGAAACTATATGGAGTAATGGCCTCATGGAGGTTTGGTATGTGGGACGGAAGGATCGATACATTGTTAATGTATTACCGGCTGTGTGTGTGCCAGGTCACGACCGGCGGCTGTAATGTTGCGTCCTAACTAACTGCGACGCTAATGAGTTTCTGACTTCATGTCCGAGCTACGTCACGTCAGTTACTATTATTAGCATGATTGGTCTGTTAAACTTGACCGTGCCTCGTTCTTTAGGTGCAGAGTTTCAGCTTAAACATCTCATTAGACGTCAGAGATTCTCAAACCTTTGGAGCCCGTAAATTCCCACGAAACCTTGGCTCCTCAAATGCAATGTTACGCTTCTCCAGGTAAAGTTAAGCAAGCCACCATCTTTGTCATCGAATGATGACGAGCTAGCTGCATTGCTTGATACACCAACCTCTCTAAACGTTAGTCCTGCAGCCAGATAGACAGGAACACTAAGGACATAGTTTAGCACCCATGGGTCTGCTCGGAGGGCATTGACGTCATTTCTTAACAGAATGAAGCAGAACAGTTAAGCAAGAAAATGCATATCGTTCGTGATGAAGACTTCTCTCTGAGTTCATGCATTTGGAATGTGTTCTGTCAGTTCCAAGTGTCCGAGGAACCAATTAAGGGTCAGGAAATATCTTAGATGATGTGGCCAGGGAATGTTAACTTTATGTTTAGGTCTCAGCTCAGAGGCTTTTCTGGCATGTCTCTGCTGTTCAGCTGTTACTTTATTTTACTGTCTCGCATGACGTAGATCTTCAAGACTAAGGTTTCCGATCAAGTGCCTTACAGGCTGCTAACACTTTTCGTCCGGTTGTTTGTGTATTTTATCTGTTTCCATCGCAAGCCACCAATAATGGACCATATTGGTATATGTTCTATGCATCATTTATATCATTGTGCTGTGTTTTTCAATTACTCCGAATCAAACATATTGCCACCTATTATCGAAAACGGATGTGCATGTAGCTATTGCAGTCCCCATCGTATAAACATTCCTTCTTTCTGGTTTCACAACTCTCGAGCGAGATCGCACAGTCTTGATGCCATACCATCACTCAATGGCGCCATATTCAAATTGGATTCGTGCATCAGAACTCACCAACTTGCCCATTCCGCCGTATGCTAGTTATTTCGAGCACTAAATTCCATTCTACCCAGGGGAATTAAATCGTGCGATCACGCTGGTTTGATATATCGTCATTGTAAACTGTAGGTCGCTGTGACCTCGTCAACTATGCTCGTCTAACAGTCATTATTACTAGCAATTGTCTATACACATCCAATTGTTATGGGAATATCATGCAGAATACCATTTCCAGGTTTCTCATCGTTGCCCTTACCCAGCGGGCTGCCAATATACAAGTACACGGGTTGTGGTGGAGACAGAGGGGGCGGGGCAGCAGGCGGACAAAAGTAGTTAAACCAACAACCCGGTGCATGAACTGAAGGGCCAGCGAACCAAAGCTGCCAAGACCCTTCTACACCTCCACGCGGTGATCATGGATAACAGGCTGCAGAAGGGCAGACTGGCTAAGGAGAAAGGATCGAAGAGGGAATGCTAACCCGGTACTAAAAAAATGCTTGCTGAAGTCGGGTGTGTTGGACCGAAAGGTGCAAATATAGCAGTCAAGCTGTAAACTACGACACAACGCATTCCGTTCTCTGGACTACATTCAGCTACTTAAGCCCTTTCAGTGTTTGGTAGTGGGAGATTGAGAACGAACGAAGCCAAGCCAAACCAACAACCCTGATCAATCCTGGCCCACTCATCAGGAAAAAGATGACCTTTGCCAATCCCAGAACCAACAGCCCAGAACCAACAGCCCAGAACCAACAGCCCAGAACCAACATCCCAGGACCAACATCCCAGAACCAACAGCCCAGAACCAACAGCCCAGAACCAACATCCCAGAACCAACAGCCCAGAACCAACAAGCCCAGAACCAACAAGCCCAGAACCAACAAGCCCAGAACCAACAAGCCCAGAACCAACAGCCCAGAACCAACAAGCCCAGAACCAACAAGCCCAGAACCAACAAGCCCAGAACCAACAGCCCAGAACCAACAAGCCCAGAACCAACAAGCCCAGAACCAACAGCCCAGAACCAACAAGCCCAGAACCAACAAGCCCAGAACCAACAGCCCAGAACCAACAAGCCCAGAACCAACAGCTCAGAACCAACAGCTCAGACCTCACCAGCGCCAGAATAACAGTGTGGGGCGACTTCCGGGGGCATGCACATCTCAACTGTCCGCTGGTCATTTTGTGACGAAAATACGCGATTTGAATGGGAATGTCTACACACTGCGCAGTCTTCTAAATCCGCATAAAGACGTTAAGTTTAGTTGAGTTGAATTGAGTTAAAGTTGTGTTGAGTTAAGTTAAGTTGAGTTGAGTTGAGTTAAGTTCCTCTGCCAGGAAATCTACATGTCTACCTCTGCCAGGAAATCTACATGCCTACCTTTTTATCTCTGCCAGGAAATCTACATGCCTACCTCTGCCAGGAAATCTACATGTCTACCTCTGCCAGGAAATCAACATGCCTACCTTTTTATCTCTGCCAGGAAATCTACATGTCTACCTCTGCCAGGAAATCAACATGCCTACCTGTCTACCTCTGCCAGGAAATGAAACATGCCTACCTGTCTACCTCTGCCAGGAAATCAACATGCCTACCTGTCTACCTTTCCAGGAAATCAACATGCCTACCTGTCTACCTCTGCCAGGAAATCAACATGCCTACCTGTCTACCTCTGCCAGGAAATCAACATGCCTACCTGTCTACCTCTGCCAGGAAATCAACATGCCTACCTGTCTACCTCTGCCAGGAAATCAACATGCCTACCTGTCTACCTCTGCCAGGAAATCAACATGCCTACCTGTCTACCTTTCCAGGAAATCAACATGCCTACCTGTCTACCTCTGCCAGGAAATCAACATGCCTACCTGTCTACCTCTGCCAGGAAATCTGCCAGGAAATCTACATGCCTACCTCTGCCAGGAAATCTACATGTCTACCTCTGCCAGGAAATCAACATGCCTACCTTTTTATCTCTGCCAGGAAATCTACATGTCTACCTCTGCCAGGAAATCAACATGCCTACCTGTCTACCTCTGCCAGGAAATGAAACATGCCTACCTGTCTACCTCTGCCAGGAAATCAACATGCCTACCTGTCTACCTTTCCAGGAAATCAACATGCCTACCTGTCTACCTCTGCCAGGAAATCAACATGCCTACCTGTCTACCTCTGCCAGGAAATCAACATGCCTACCTGTCTACCTCTGCCAGGAAATCAACATGCCTACCTGTCTACCTCTGCCAGGAAATCAACATGCCTACCTGTCTACCTCTGCCAGGAAATCAACATGCCTACCTGTCTACCTTTCCAGGAAATCAACATGCCTACCTGTCTACCTCTGCCAGGAAATCAACATGCCTACCTGTCTACCTCTGCCAGGAAATCAACAACAGCCACAATGTTGATGAGTAGAGACGCGGGCTCGCTCAGCTTCAACAGCATTTAATCGATACGCAAGCAGATGTCGGACGACAAGACCAGCGCTCACATCTTCAATAGCATGGTTATCTCACCATTGTTATATGGATGTGAGGTCTGTGTGAGTCTACGTACATCAAACGAAGAGAAATTCTGAATTACCGAAAAAGCAACGGAGCGAAGAGTCATACATATTCTCCTAAGAGGCCATTTCAGAAATAACAACATCAGCGACCCAATCAGAGTCACACGATTCTGGGTCAGTGGGACAGTACATATGGGTCGGCCATGTGGTCCACATGACTGACGATAGATGGACGAGGATGGTGTGTTTATGCTGGCCATACAACTGCAACCGCCGACGCGGCCGTCCGCGTATGAGATGGAGAGATGATCAGCACACCACCTTTAGACCATCGTGGTACTCTAGGGCGAATGACAGACTCAGATTAAAGCAGCTTTTGGATACATGGCATGAAGCAACCGTGCCTGATTGAATACCAGGATTCAAGTATTCAAGAACATTGAATACCAGGATTCAAGTATTCAAGAATATATATGCATATATAAATATATATATATATATACACACACACACAAGCAGGAGGGGAGACCAGTGCTCAAGTTTATCACGAGCTGTGTAAAAAGTTATGACACAGTGCAGTGGTCAGGAGCATGGAAGAAATCTATTTATATTCCCCTCTCGAACGCATGAGCTGTAGTGGTCAGCGACCCATAGCTGACTGCTAGTGTCAGGGCCATCGAATCAAAGCTGCCAAGACCCTTCTACACCTCCACGCGGTGATCCTGGATAACAGGCTGCAGAAGGGCAGACTGGCTAAGGAGAAAGGATCGAAGAGGGAATGCTAACCCGGTACTAAAAAAAAGCTTGCTGAAGTCGGATGTGTTGGACCGAAAGGTGCAAATATCACAGTCAAGCTGTAAACTACGACACAACGCATTCCGTTCTCTGGACTACATTCTGCTACTTAAGACCTTTCAGGGTTTGGTAGCGGGAAATTGAGGACGAACGAAGCTAAGCCAAGCCATATTCCCCAACAAAGGCGATCTAAAGCTGTGCACAAACTACCGAACTATCGCGCTAATCAGCCACGCCAGCACGATACTCTTGCGGATCATATTGAGAAGGGTAGAGAAAAGGTTTAAATCTGAAATTCACGAAGTCCAAGCAGGTTTTAGGAAAGACAGAGTGATCAGAGATCACATATTCAATATTAGGAAAAACTACGAAAAAGGTAGAGTTCAATGTTTACACGTACACGTATTTCATTGATTTTACCTTACTTATGAGAAAGTATTGATTACATCAGGACCTTTGATAAGGTAAGACATCAAAAAATGTGAAATATCATGAAAGAAATGGGTTTTCCTGTGCACATTATCCATCTCATTGAAACATGATATCAAGATCAACAAGCCGCTGTCCGAGTATCTAGGCAAACATCAGATTGGCTCGCAGTACAAAAGGGAGTAAGATAGGAATGTATCCTGTCACCTTATCTGTACAACATATATGCGGAATGTACAATGAGAAATGTTAGAGAAGACGAGAACATTGAAAGTTTTGATACATTTACGAAACTCTGATTACGAGATTCCAGAGTTACGATACGCAGATGACACAGTGATCTATCAAGAAGTGCTGAAAGGCTAGAGCAGTTACGTTCAGTCTTAAATGGACACAACAAAGATCAAAACACGTTTATAAACATAAATAAAACAAAGATTATGATCACCAACAAAACACGATGTTAACATAAATTTATAGTAGGTGCCGAGTAAATATCTAGGTTCCAGAATTGACAAAAATGGCAACTGCTCGAACGAAATCAGAAGACTTGCCATGGCAACGCAGAGGCTGAACAGCCTGAAGAAATTATGGCAGGGCACCAACAAAACGACAAAAGGGAAGGTCTTGAGAGCCTATGTTATTTCCTGTGGCAGCGTATGGCTTCGAATCATGGACGATTACCAAAACTTCTAGACATAAAATCGAATCCTTCGAGTCAAATGGTTGCAGAAAGATCCTCAGAATACCATGAACAGAGAAAAAAACAACAAATTCTGCATGCGTCTGACATAGAGGAGATCTGGTTTATCAATTTCATTTTTGCCAGAAAATGTAAATAGTTTGGTCACATCAAGAGACATAACGGTCTTGAGAGAACAGTGATGGAAGGTATGGTGCCAGGCAAAAGAGGCAGGAGTAGACAAAGAAGACGATGGCACCAAGATATCCAGGAATGCCTCAGTAGGACTGTGGGAGAGGCTGGAGTTTTGGCAAGGGAACGAGTTTCTTTCAGATAGACTGTGATGGGAGCGACGATGCTTCATGGTCACGATGATATATATATATATATATATCACATACACACATCCGCAATCGCTTGCGCGCATAGATAAACGGTGATGCTGGTATTCAACCAGTCTGATGTCAGGCATCCAAATGTTTAAATTCACTTCTGTCTTTTGTATTGGAGTACATTATATAACCAGTGCTTTACTCAGGCTATCTCTCCATATCATGGATGCCCGCGTGGGAGGTTAGAGTTGAAAGCTAATGACGTCACTTTTCGTGTCCCTGTTGTCAGGCACGCGCAACATGCCCCGCCCATCTGCTCAGTATTTGCGACATCATTGGAAGCGGTCTGGCGTCTGATTTCTGTGTTGTGGATTCGGTTTCACAGAGATTTTCAATGTTTCTCGCACCATTGCTCTTTGGGCTTCTCGAAGTTTCTGTGTATCTGTTTTTGTAGTCATTAATCATGGCTGGAATAACCATACAGTTGCAGATGTTAGCTTTTGTCTTGTCATTATGTATCATCTTGATACAGTTGACTATGATCTACTGTTATCTTTCGTGAAGTATCGTGATCTATTATATCTTAACTAACTTAACTTAACGTCTTTATACTGGATTAGAAGACTCTGCAGAGTCTGTATTATGTATGTATTATGTGAGAGTTCGTCGTCATTTCTTGGTTTGGATTGTTGTTGTTTAATGTCCACAATAAGTAAATTTACTCTTTTGTGCGACATAAAAAGGGCATTGAGTGGCGGGTTGTAGTAGCTTTTCACACATCCCGAGCGTGCTGATAAAGGTGGGCCTCGGTCCGCCAGGCAGTTGTGCTATGCTTGCCTTCATCTACATGAAGCACACTACTACGGGGATCACATTGATCTACATCTCGTCAGTCAGGCTGCCTTGAAAACAGCCTGTTTCCAGGGAACGCGACATGGAAGTTAGATTGTGGTCTTGGTCAGTGAATTGTGCCTGCCCCTGACGCCACGTCCTGGTCAGTATGTCGTGCCAGATTGGTCTAGCGTCTTAGTTCCACTTGGCTATTATAAACTGACATTCGGGATTCGACGAAATACTTCTTCTTCTTCTGTTCTTGTTGTTCTTATTCTTCTTCTTTTTCTTCTTCTTCTTCTTTTTCTTCTTCTTCTTCTTCTTCTTCTTCTTCTTCTTCCTGACCTCCTTATCCTTCTTGTTCTTCTTTGTCGTTTGTCCTGAAAAGGATTGTTGTGACGTTCGTGTCGTAGTTTACAGCTAGGCTGCCCTATCTGTGATTCTCGGCCTGACATGCCGATTTCAGCACGGAATTATTGGGACCGTGTTTGCCTTCCCTCTTCGATCCCTATTCTCTCAGCCAGGCTACATGGTTGCAGTCTGTTTTCAGGGCCACCACATGAAGACAGGAAAAGATCTTGATCAGTTATGATTCTCTAACTGTTGTCATATCATTGACTGCTGTGACGTCGGCAATGTTCTAAAGACTTCCTCGAGCGCCGCTGTGAACAAATCTAATAAGATTGTATGGCGCTGTCCGGCGTCACGTTGTACTGGTATGTTGATTGGCCGGTAAAATTTGGTAATACTAGGTGTAGCAGACCACATGGAGGCTGCGTGGTGTAGGGATGAAAACTCGATCGGTTTTCACAATTCCAAAGCACCCGGTTCGAATCCGTTCCTGTCCAGTTTGGCAGACACTGTTCCTTTTCCCGGTGACATCCCCTCCACCACGTACGGAAAGTAATGGCAACTCACCGTGCAAGTGGATAGAAGATGATGATGGATTTCCTAGCATGAGTTTCTCGTGTTAAGAATGTACTGGCTTCTCTCTCTATTAGTTGTCAAGCGCTTTTGCCTCGCTTGTTAAGAAACTTACACCCGTCAAATAGGTTGGAGGTTTGTAAGAAGCGACGTTCTGCAAGACAAGCTACTTACTGTATTTTATCAGCTGATCATTCTTTTCTTCAATGCTTTCTTTTCTCAGAGCATTTGTCATTGCAGTTATTTCGATATGCACGTGCCTCGCCATTAAGTGGTCGCTTGTGTGGAGGTGGTCGGTGGTCTCTCCTTCTTCGTTCATCCTCAGATCAAGGTCCCGGTTTCTCTTATATCCTCAGATCAAGGTCCCGGTTTCTCTTACAACCTCAGATCAAGGTCCCGGTTTCTCTTACATCCTCAGATCAATATCCTGTTTTCTCTTTCATTCTGAGATCAAGGTCCCGGTTTCTCTTACATCCTCAGATCAAGGTCCCGGTTTCTCTTACATCCCGAGATCAAGGTTCCGGTTTCTCTTACATCCTGAGATCAAGGTCCCGGTTTCTCTTACATCCTCAGATCAAGGTCCCGGTTTCTCTTACATTCCGAGACTAAGGTCCCGGTTTCTCTTACATCCTGAGATCAAGGTCCCGGTTTCTCTTACATCCTGACATCAAGGTCCCGGTTTCTCGTACATCCCGAGATCAAGGTTCCGGTTTATCTTACATCCTGAGATCAAGGTCCCGGTTTCTCTTACATCCTCAGATCAAGGTCCCGGTTTCTCTTACATCCCGAGATCAAGGTCCCGGTTTCTCTTACATCCTGAGATCAAGGTCCCGGTTTCTCTTACATCCTGAGATCAAGGTTCCGGTTTCTCTTACATCCTGAGATCAAGGTCCCGGTTTCTCTTACATCCTGACATCAAGGTCCCGGTTTCTCTTACATCCTCAGATCAAGGTCCCGGTTTCTCTTACATCCCGAGATCAAGGTTCCGGTTTCTCTTACATCCTGAGATCAAGGTTCCGGTTTCTCTTACATCCTCAGATCAAGGTCCCGGTTTCTCTTACATCCTGAGATCAAGGTCCCGGTTTCTCTTACATCCTGACATCAAGGTCCCGGTTTCTCGTACATCCCGAGATCAAGGTTCCGGTTTATCTTACATCCTGAGATCAAGGTCCCGGTTTCTCTTACATCCTGAGATCAAGGTCCCGGTTTCTCTTACATCCTGAGATCAAGGTTCCGGTTTCTCTTACATCCTGAGATCAAGGTCCCGGTTTCTCTTACATCCTGACATCAAGGTCCCGGTTTCTCTTACATCCTCAGATCAAGGTCCCGGTTTCTCTTACATCCCGAGATCAAGGTTCCGGTTTCTCTTACATCCTGAGATCAAGGTTCCGGTTTCTCTTACATCCTCAGATCAAGGTCCCGGTTTCTCTTACATCCTGAGATCAAGGTCCCGGTTTCTCTTACATCCTGACATCAAGGTCCCGGTTTCTCTTACATCCCGAGATCAAGGTTCCGGTTTCTCTTACATCCTGAGATCAAGGTCCCGGTTTCTCTTACATCCTGAGATCAAGGTCCCGGTTTTTCTTACAAAGGACACCGTTATTTGTAAGGTTGTTTTATCTCCATTCAGCTTTTGTCTCACATCTGTCTCGCGAGGCCAGTATTGTTCTCTCTTTTCCTGCGTGAGCGTGCAGCTTTGTAGGATGTGTTCCACGGTCATAGTATGCTCCCCACATGTCCCCCCACCCCCCCCCCCCTTCCCAAGCCTGCCCGATCTCGTGGTTTATTCTCACCAACTTGTTTCTCTAGCTCATTCACAACGAGGCTTGAGAGAAGCTTCTACGTGGATGCAAGAAACAGGACGACGGTTTGCCCATTCGTGTGTTCCATTTTTGTGTGAATCAAAATTGTTTTTAATGTTTTCCATTGGTCAGGAATTCGACTTCATTAAAGATTTGTTGAATAGTTCAGCTAGCTGGGATGCTGTTGTTTCCTCTCCTGACTAACTGAACGTCTATGGTGAATCCATCCAGTCCTGGGACTTTTCCTCCTTCTTCTTCTTCTGCGTTCATTCTCAGTCTCCCACTACGAAGCCCAGAACACGATGTAATCCGGAGAACGAAATGCGCTATGTCGGTAGTTTACAGCTTGGCTGCGATATTTGCACCTTTCGGTCCGACACATCCGTCTTCGGCAGTGAAGTTTTCCTGATTTTAAGTGTTTAATTGGGAAGGAAGACTAACGTTTGATCAGGCAAAATAAACTGGCCAAGACCCTCACCGTGGCTTCCTGGAAACGGGTTGTTTTAATGACAGCCTGGCTAACGAGGTGAGAGATCAACGTGAGCCCCGTAGTAGTGAGCGACACGCAGATGAAGCTATGCATAGCACAACTGCCTGGAGGATCCCAGTCTACTTTCATCAGCACACCCGGGATGTAACTCGCGACAACGCCTTTTCAGGGCGTACCAAAGAGTAAACCTACTCATTATAGGCATTCGAAACAACAACAAGAAGTGTTTATTCGCAGGCGTCGCCTCACCTGTTTCGATCTTCTGTATACCCCCCCCCCCCCCGCCCCTTTCCATTTCGTATTATATGACTTTTGTTAACTGCTGCCTTTGATGCGAAGAGGTCAGTGTAATCCTACATGGTTACATTCTTCCCATGTTTCCGCTCTGTCCGTGCTGGCTTAATTTCTTTTTTTCTGTCAGCTTTCATGAGACACTTAACTTCGACTGTTGAAAACATTTTCTACATTTGATTTCCCCTCGTCTTGTCTCGGTTTCTTTGATCAGTTTTTGTAATCTATGCTGCTCTAAGTCTGCTCTGTCTGCTCTAAGTCAGTTCTAAGTCAGCTCCCAAGTCAGCTCTAAGTCTGCTTTAAGTCAGCTCCTAAGTCAGCTCTGTCTGCTTTAAGTCTGCTTTAAGTCATCTCATAAGTCAGCTCTGTCTGCTCTAAGTCTGCTTTAAGTTAGCTCCTAAGTCAGCTCTGTCTGCTCTAAGTCTACTTTAAGTCAGCTCCTAAGAGCTCTGTCTGCTCTAAGTCTACTTTAAGTCAGCTGCTAAGTCAGCTTTGTCTGGTCTGTCTGCTTTAAGTCTGCTCTAAGTCTGCTCTAAGTCAGCTCCTAAGTCAGCTGCTAAGTCTGCTCTAAGTCAGCTCTGTCTGCTTTAAGTCTGCTTTAAGTATGTCCTAAGTCAGCTACTAAGTCTGCTTTTAGTCATCTCTAAGTCTGCTCTAAGTCTGCTCCAAGTCTGCTTTAAGTCAGCGTCTGATCCACTTCAACAGCTGGCATAGCTGGATATTGTTGAGCAGGCAGTGTCTTTGAGGCGTTCTGGGCGTGTTAGTGTGACGTCACTGGCCCGACTACATCTTATTGTGTCAAGTATTGTTGCGTTATATATATATATATGATGTATTGTCTTTCTTCTTCTGGCCCCATTTGCGTTTCTTACGAATAATATAGTCACCACAGTAGCTGGTTCCTCACAGAATGCCTGTGCCAAATTTTGAACTTTATTGCAGTGGTGATTTCTGTAGCAATTTGCTTTATATGATGAAGTTGCTAACCTCATGCATAACCGATTTGGTCACTATGTCTGGAGGGTTACAGTGCCCTCCTCCCCCCCCCCCCCCCCCGGGTTTGCTTCAGAAATTCACACGGGCAGCATTTACATGATATGTGTGCTGGCTAAAGAACATTAAATGTTGTGTAGGCTGGTTAAGTAACACTGATTCTTGATTCTAGGAATCAACATCATCACACAGGGGACATTCGACTGGGTAACTAAACCTTTTTGTTGCTTAGCTTGGTAATAAACTGTATATGGTATGTAGACTGGGTAACTAAACCTTTTTGTTGCTTAGCTTGGTAATAAACTGTATATGTTATGTACACTGGCTAACTAAACCTTTTTGTTGCTTAGCTTGGTAATAAACTGTATATGTTGCCTAACAAGATTAAATAAACTATATATGTTGTGTAAACTGGTTAGATAAACTTTGCATGTTGCGTAGACCGGCTAAATAAACTTTATATGTGTGTAGGCTGACAAAATAAACTTTATATATTGTGTAGGTTGGTTAAATAAACTTTAAATATTGTATAGACTGGTTAAATAAACTTTATATGTTGTGTAGGCTGGCTAAATACACTTTATATGTTGTGTGTGCTGGCTAAATACACTTTATATGTTGTGTGTGCTGGCTAAATACATTTTATATGTTGTGTGTGCTGGCTAAATACATTTTATATGTTGTGTGTGCTGGCTAAATACATTTTATATGTTGTGTGTGCTGGCTAAATACATTTTATATGTTGTGTGTGCTGGCTAAATACATTTTATATGTTGTGTGTGCTGGCTAAATACATTTTATATGTTGTGTGTGCTGGCTAAATACATTTTATATGTTGTGTGTGCTGGCTAAATACATTTTATATGTTGTGTGTGCTGGCTAAATACATTTTATATGTTGTGTGTGCTGGCTAAATACATTTTATATGTTGTGTGTGCTGGCTAAATACATTTTATATGTTGTGTGTGCTGGCTAAATATATTTTATATGTTGTGTGTGCTGGCTAAATACATTTTATATGTTGTGTGTGCTGGCTAAATACATTTTATATGTTGTGTGTGCTGGCTAAATACATTTTATATGTTGTGTGTGCTGGCTAAATACATTTTATATGTTGTGTGTGCTGGCTAAATAACGTACAAATGATGCTTCCCCTCTCCTCCCCAATGGTCCACCAGAAAGTCGTATAGCGGCAATGCCATTGTTAATGGCGTGTTCAAGGCCACATGTTACATGTTGTCAGCTTCTTAAGGGTGAAATGACCAGATCCCTTCCTTGCTACATTTAGAGTTCCCCGACTTTAACAGAGTCAAATATCAATGTACACCTGGGTGAACTGCAAATAAAAACGCACACTTCGTTTTCAAAGAAAAACAAGCGCTGTGATCGGCAAGGTCAATGGCGGGTCTTGTAAACAATGTAGACACACAACGTATGGGGCTGTCGGGGACGGGCATTGACATCTTCATTGTAAGTAGTCTCGTTCAGGTTTTGTCAGGTCCGGTGATCACCTCTGTTGCACGCTGTCTCTCTCTCTCCTTTCTTAAATGTAAGCCATGCAATAATTTCTTGCCGAGTAGACTAGAGCTTGACGATAACTGAATAATATATTTGCCCTGTAGACTGACTAAACAATGTTCTGTCGGTGTGCAATCCCTCCAACAAACTTCACACAAATGTGTGACCTGGTGACAAAAGACAAGGCATGTGGTCATAGCCTGTATGACTGCATGGAAAACTGTATGACAATGGCCAGAGTATTGAGCTGACTGCTGTTTTTGTTTAGAGTAATTGGTACGGAAGATTGATGACGAACGAGGAAGAAGAAGAAATCTCCCACTTCATCTCAAACGACTGTATCTTTACCAGAACCACACGTTTACTTCTTTAAACCAAGTAGACCGCAAGGGAAACAGTGGTTCTGTTCTTTGCTTTCAAGTATTTTACTCCCCCAAACTCATGGGATTAAAGGCGTAAATAAATGTACATGAAGAGGGCAGCATAGATAGCGCCTAACAGACCGCTGGTCTAATTTTTCTCTCGTTTTTTAGTCCATCATGGAGGCAGACAGATCACACATTTAACTGCAGTTCACACTAATCGACGACTTACACTTGTGTCCATGGAAACGTGCTGCAGTTGTTCGTAGATTAGTTAATTCGTTCATTGTGTGGTGTTGTTCCCTTCAGTTATCCTGGCAATGTCATCTACTATAATATAAATATAAACAAATAAAGCAGGTACAAGAATGTCTGTATTTGGGAACTGTTTTTACTGAGGACGGCAGACTCGATAGAGACGAGAGTGCAGAGAGCAAATGCTGTCACCTACTTGCTGTCTCCACCACTAAGACACTCAAAGATTTCTCTCCAAGCAAAAGAGCAGATGATAAATAATATCTTCATCCCAACCCTGTGATACTAGTGCCAGACATGTGTATTGAGTATGGGTCACGAACGAAAGTTAGCCACCTGCAAAATGCGGTGTCTACGAAAGGTCAATAACTACATCAGAAGAGACAGAATCACAAATACGAGTATTCGGGAGAAGGTTGGAACAATTCCCTAAGTACAGTACATCTAGGAACAGAGAACAAATTGGTTCGGCCACATTATGAGAATAAAAACAGACCGCGTTGTTCATGCAATCTTCTTTAGGAGAACATCAGGAAGAAGGGCTAGAGGTAGACCGAGGAAATGGTGGATAGACAGCGTAAACGAGACTTGTCGTAAAATGTGGAAAAATGTTTTCGGGCCCCGAGAAAGGCGAAAGGCAAATACATACCACGACACTGGGCTACAACCCAGTATAAAGTTATACGACACTGGGCTACAACCCAGTATAAAGTTATACGACACTGGGCTACAACCCAGTATAAAGTTAGACGACATTGGGCTACAACCCAGTATAAAGTTAGACGACACTGGGCTACAACCCAGTATAAAGTTATACGACACTGGGCTACAACCCAGTATAAAGTTATACGACACTGGGCTACAACCCAGTATAAAGTTAGACGACACTGGGCTACAACCCAGTATAAAGTTAGACGACACTGGGCTACAACCCAGTATAAAGTTAGACGACACTGGGCTACAACCCAGTATAAAGTTAGACGACACTGGGCTACAATCCAGTATAAAGTTAGACGACACTGGGCTACAATCCAGTATAAAGTTAGACGACACTGGGCTACAACCCAGTATAAAGTTAGACGACACTGGGCTACAACCCAGTATAAAGTTAGACGACACTGGGCTACAACCCAGTATAAAGTTAGACGACACTGGGCTACAATCCAGTATAAAGTTAGACGACACTGGGCTACAACCATGTATAAAGTGAGACGACACTGAGCTACAACCATGTATAAAGTGAGACGACACTGGGCTACAACCCGGTAGAAAGTGAGACGACAAAAGAAGAAGAAGAAGTCATCCACTATTTGAAATAACATTTCGATAACTCTGTGTCGTATTTTCCAAGCCCAGTACACACGTCTGAACGTGCCCAGATTGTTGCCCTTCGCTCTGTTTGTGACAGTGCCTGTTTTGGTGTGGTAAACCTACTTATACAGACCTTAAGAGAGGTAGTCTGGTCCGGGGTAGCGACCCTGCTCACAAAATGTGAGGGACCGGCGAAAACCTGAAACGCAGTCTTCTTCTTGAACCTCTCCAAGAAAAAGAAGAAGATGAAGAATAAGAGAAGATGAAGACGATATCGCTAGGAAATGTACACACGGGTCAATAATGGACTAACACATCGTCCTGGAGCGATTGGACTATGCCTGGTTAGCAAAGATCCCAAGACACATCACTCAGACGATGAGTGATGACCTCTTGGTGTTAGGGGCAGACAAGACAAGGAGTAGAAGAAACTGTTTGTATACAACTGCAGTCTTTTAGAACAGTATAAAGACGTCAAGTTATGACACTTGTATATACCGTCTTCGCCCAATCAAATCTACGCATGTTTTGACAAGCGTTAAACATCCTACTCCCCAACTCTCCCCTAGTGTTACCACTCCCTGTGACGTGGCACTAGATTACAGGTGCTACTGGTGATATAGCATCGATACCGTCCACCAGCCTCTCATTATTCTTCATGATCCAGAATAAAATAAGTTGTCCATTCCTTTTACTTCATCAACGATTATTTTGGGAACGGTTTCGTTAGCTTTATTTGTAGGTTTGGTCATTACCACTACTACCACTACTACTACTACTACTACTACTACTACTACTATTATTATTATTATTACTACTACTACTACTACTATTATTATTATTATTACTACTACTACTACACCTATTATTATTATTATTACTACTACTACTACTACTACTATTACTACTACTACTACTACTACTACTACTACTACTACTTCTACTACTACTACTACTACTATTATTATTATTACTACTACTACTACTATTATTGTTATTCTACTACTATTACTATTACTACTACTACTTCTACTACTACTACTACTACTGCTGCTGCTGCTACTACTACAACTATTACTACAACTGCTACTACTACTACTACTACTACTACAACCACTACTAAGATGTTCGCCTCGGGTGCCGGAGGTCGCGGGTTCGAATCCCGGTATAGACCGGGATTTTTTCCACGTTGATCAACTGGTACAGATTCTCCTGATATCTGGGTAGTGAGATCGGACTCCCGTGTGCAGTGTCAAGCACGTTAAAGATTTCTTGGCAGTTGCAAATTGGAAAGAGTAGGCTTAATGGTCACTGCCAGGACAAAATTACAATTAAAAATCTACCTAAGTTATTTGTACCTTTCCCCATGTGGTTTGTTAAGAGCAGCTATAGATGGCGCCTAACTGGCTGCGGGTCCACTTAGCTTTAGTGGTTGAGTCTGTTAAGATGGACTCGCATATCGGTTAAACCATTCACCAAGAAATTGGTTGTATACAGACTCTGTAGCGTCTTCTAAACCAGTATAAAGATGTTAAGCTTAAGAGCAAGTGTCTTTGTAGCCAATTTTTAATATCCGTAAAATATGGCGACTGAGTAGCAAATTCGCAGTCCGAATATTCATCTTGTCTTTCTAAGATCTCTGTCAAGATGTCTCCTATTGCATCGGCCACTATTTGAGAAGCTGTACAACAGTATTGAATACCTTGCGCTGGCCGCTGCTTTTGTTAGAGTAATTGGTATGGGTGTCTGATCGCGCACAAGGAAGAAGAAGAAGCCTCTAGCACTTCATCCCAAACTACGACTGTATATTCACTAGAATAACTTTTTTCTTCTTTAACATAAGTAGGTCACACGGAAATAGTGATTCAATCTTTGGCTCTCAAATTTTACTTTGGAGCACAGACACATGAACTGACATTAAGTCGTAACACGAAATCTGCATATACTATTTACTCCTGATAAAATATTTGTTATGTATAGACAGGTGATGTTCAGCATTCTCACTCATCTTTTCCTTTGTGGGTTCCAACCCAGCGCATGTATACTTATATTCTTGGGTTTCTTCAAAAGTCTGTGTCCTCCCCATCTCCACCTTCTCTCCTGAAAATCCAGGTGTATTGTTTGTTATGTTTTTCTGTTTGTACATTTGGTCATCTGCTAAACATAATACAACGGAGGCAAAGGAAAATTTGGAATACGGCACGTCACTTCCTCTACCGGATGCCAGAAGAATGTCTGAATACGGCACTGGGTTTCCTCTACCGGATTCCAGAAGAATGTCTGAATACGGCACTGGGTTTCCTCTACCGGATGCCAGGAGAATGTCTGAATACGGCACTTGGTTTCCTCTACCGGATGCCAGGAGAATGTCTGAATACGGCACTAGGTTTCCTCTACCGGATGCCAGGATAATGTCTGAATACGTCACTGGGTTTCCTCTACCGGATGCCAGAAGAATGTCTGAATACGGCACTGGGTTTCCTCTACCGGATGCCAGAAGAATGTCTGAATACGGCACTGGGTTTCCTCTACCGGATGCCAGGAGAATGTCTGAATACGGCACTGGGTTTCCTCTACCGGATGCCAGGAGAATGTCTGAATACGGCACTGGGTTTCCTCTACCGGATGCCAGAAGAATGCCTGAATACGGCACTGGGTTTCCTCTACCGGATGCCAGAAGAATGTCTGAATACGGCACTGGGTTTCCTCTACCGGATGCCAGGAGAATGTCTGAATACGGCACTTGGTTTCCTCTACCGGATGCCAGGAGAATGTCTGAATACGGCACTTGGTTTCCTCTACCGGAGACCAGGAGAATGTCTGAATACGGCACGGGGTTTCCTCCACCGGATGCCAGGAGAATGTCTGAATACGGCACGGGATTTCCTCTACTGTTTGCCTGGAAAATGTCTGAATACGGCACGGGGTTTTTTCTACCGTATGCCAGGAGAATGTCTGAATACGGCACGGGATTTCCTCTACTGTTTGCCTGGAAAATGTCTGAATACGGCACGGGGTTTTTTCTACCGTATGACAGGAGAATGTCTGAATACGGCACGGGGTTTCCTCTACCGGATGCCAGGAGAATGTCTGAAGCTGGCAGTACTATATTACTGCAACATTTTGTTATGTCAGTGCACTGTGCCCCGACCTAGATAACATGTCTCAGACGGCGGCAGGACAAAACTAGTCATTCGTAGTATCGAACCAAACATTTTGAAATGCTGAATACATTTACAAGTTTCTGAAAAAAATTGCTGAACAATGGAACGCTTAAGATGTGTAAGGCAGAAGACAAGTTACAACTTAGAAGACACGGTTTTATTTAAGTGTGTGAATTTGTGAGCTTATCGACGGATCCTAAAAGCCTAGGTTTATTATGCCTAAAACCGATACTAGTATTGAACAAAGTGTCAATTACCATGCACCCTTGTGATCAAGTGCCTCTTGCCATGAGTGATATTACCTGTCACTGGGAGATCATTAACAGTCTTGGCGGACAAATATACCAGCAAGGACTTCAGCATTTGGTTAGCTCATGTTACCAGGTCAAGTGTCTCCACAATTTATGGTGGACCTCAGTAAAGCAATATTTAATTGCACTTAACATCAAAACATATCTAAACACAGCTTTACTGTACAAAATGTAATTGTACTTCACATCAAAACATATGTAAACACAGCTTTACAGTACAAAATGTAATTGTACTTAACATCAAAACATATGTAAACACAGCTTTACAACACAAAATGTAATTGTACTTAACATCAAAACATATGTAAACACAGCTTTACAGTATAAAATGTAATTAATTGCGCTTAACATCAAAACATATGTAAAAACAGCTTTACAGCACAAAATGTAATTGTACTTAACATCAAAACATATGTAAACACAGCTTTACAACACAAAATTTAATTTTTCTTAATATCAAAAGATACGTATGTAAATTTAGTTATCCCACGAGAACAGTTACACAAAGACAAATCCATGGTTGATCGTATCACAGCTCTTATCAGGGACTGAACTCGACAAAGTGTCACCACAGAAAACATACGCATTTCACGAATGCAGCAATGATAGAGACAGTAACATAGATCCTAGGGAAGCTACAGACAAAAAAGAAGCCTTGGATTACAAATGAAATACTTGATCTGTGCAATAAGAGATGAAAATTGAAGAGCTCAAAGAAGCGTCCACTTGGTATAAGTTGATAAATGGAGAAATAAGATGAAAGAGGCTTGGATCGCTGAGCAGTGCAAAGATATGGAGCATAAATTGGACAGAAATTATGCCAGAAGGAGCATATACGATTGTCAAAGATTGTGTAATGCCCAAACAAGGTCGCAGTACAACAATACAGGAAAAAGAATGGAAAATACTTAATAGAAGACCAAGAGGTATATTGCCACGCTGGACGGAGTATTGCTCAGAACAATACAATCACGAGTGCCGGGTTAAGCCAGAAAAAGCAATCGGCCCCATACCTCCTCGAAATGACGAAAACCAACTGATAACTTTAGAGGGGACAACAGCGATGAAGATGCTGAAGAAGGAGAAAACTGCTGGAATTGATAATATCTCAGCAGAGCTCATACAGGTGGGTGGGGATGCAATAATTGATATCATGACATCCATTTGCAATAGAACATGGTAGACAGGAAAATGGCCGGCAGTATGGTCAAAATCCATGGTCTTGCCGATACCTAAGTCAGGAAACTTAAAGCTTTGTCAAAACTATAGAACAATCAGCCTCTTTGGCAACCCTAGCAAAGTCTTACTCAGAGTAATTCTCGACAGACTGAAACCTCAAACTTAGAACATCGTTTACCGAAGAACAGGCGGGTTTTCGAACCGGCAGAGGTCCCACCGAGCAGATCTTCAATGTACGAATACTAAACGAGAAATATTTTGAACACCAACAACACCTATACCATGTGTTTGTTGACTTTATAAAGGCGTTTAGTAGAGTCTGGCATGATGAGTTATAGACAACAACGAGGATATATAAATCAACAGCAACATTGTGAGAGTTATCGATAACTCTATGATAAGGCAACAAGCGCAGTCTTTGTGGGTGGAAAAATGTGTGAATGGTTCCACACATCCGTCCGCGTAAGACAAAGATGTATACTCTCCCGGAGACTCTTCAATATATTCCTAGAAATAATTATGGCTGATGCCCACAACAATTACCGTATCACAAAGGATGTAGGACGACGTAGAATCGAGAATGCAAGTGGACTGTACCAGGACGACGTAGAATCGAGAATGCAAGTGGACTGAACCACGACCTCCTCACAACGATCAACAGGCGACAGCTGACTTGGTACGGTCACGTCTCGAGGTCCAATGACCTTGCAAATACCATACTACAGGGCACAGGGCTCGGTTTTGGGACCAATTTTGCTCTTGATATATAAACTATTTGGACATTGATATGGGATCCATAATTGCAAAAATCGCGAATGACACAAAACTATGCAGTAGTGTCTCATCTAAAGCGGAAGTGGATATATTGAGGTCGGATTTAGATAAAATTCGAGAATGTTCTGTGAGCTGGCAAATGGAGTTTAATGTAGATAAATGTACAGTCATCCACATGGGTAGATCCAATATGGAACATAATTACAGAATGGGCGAGAACAATATTAGAAAGATAGATAAGGAAAGGGACCTAGGGGTTATAATAGATCATACAGGTAAGGTGAGTGAGCAAGTCCAGGTAGCAGTGAAAAAGGCAAATGCAATGTTAGGTATGATAAACAGAAATATTAAACATAGGAGCAAGGAAGTGATTGTCAAACTGTATAAAGCATTAGTTAGACCTAGATTGGAGTACTGTGTACATGTGTGGAGTCCTTATCATAGAGGAGATTTAAACATGCTAGAAAGGATACAAAAAAGAGCAACAACGCTGACAGTGGGATTCCAGAATTACAGTTATGAGGAAAGACTCACAAAAACCGGCCTACAATGTCTAGAAAAAAAATAATAATTCGAGGGGACTTAATACAGGCTTATAAGATAAGGATTATAAGGATACATTAGACTTTCACAAGTCTTTCGAAATACAGCCACCTACAAGAACAAGAGGGCACAGCTACAAATGAACTATAGAAGGGTCCAGATTCGATATTAGGAAACGTTTGTTTAGTCAGTGAGGTGAATGCTTGGAATGCATTGTCACAGGAAATAGTAAAGGCAGGAACAATTAATGCATTAAGAATAGAATGGATACGCTAAGCTTTTAGAGAAAGAGAATGTAAATTAACTGGTTGAATAAAGACTCTGTAGAGTCTTCTAAACCAGTATAAAGACGTTAAGTTAAGTATAAGGCAAACAAAGTCAGGGACGCTCGAGAAAACGATGGTAAGACAACATCTGTGAATGGACTAACCTACGACCCTAGGCGGCACAAAAAGCAACAGGGGAGGGGTGGCGCAGGGATGCAAAGGTGTGAACAGGAATGTCCCAACGATCTCAAGAGGCCACGGGATGAACTGAACTGAACTGAAAGTTCTGCATCGAGCTAAATCATTATATAAATCAGGGCGTGAACAACGACTCCTTATATAGCTGACTTGAAGACGTATGGCCAGGTGAAGTCACGTACCTGAGAACGAGCTAACGACACTACCTATCACTGTATTTCAGGGCGTGAACAACGACTCCTTATATAGCTGACTTGAAGACGTATGGCCAGGTGAAGTCACGTACCTGAGAACGAGCTAACGACACTACCTATCACTGTATTTCAGGGCGTGAACAACGACTCCTTATATAGCTGACTTGAAGGCGTTTGGTCAGGTGAAGTCACGTACCTGAGAACGAGCTAACAACACGACCTGGTACCGTATATTTGCCAAACTGTCATGTAACCCCGCTTCTTCATCAACCACAGCCAGTGTTCAGTTTGACTGCTTACGTATTTACTGACTTACTTTTGTATCAACTTGCAACGTTAGACGTCGTGGGGAACCTACGTTGCCTTTCTTAAGTCAAGTGTGTTGCGTCAGTTGATGTAACCTCTTGTAGTTGTAGAATTTCCCTTATTTCCTTTAGCCATCTGCACATGGTCTTCCTCATGCCCTGAAGCCATAATATATTGTGTTGTAAGCACGGAGTGGTAGTTGTTCAGGTTTCATTCTCATGAGATAACTGAACCATCGAATTGGATGTCTTGCTATGTGTCCCTCATAGTTCTAATGTCATCATTTCTCATGTTATCTTTCTGGTCATAGTTCTAATATCATTTCTCATGTTATCTGCTGGTGATAGTTCTAATGTCATCATTTCTCATGTTATCTCTATTGGTGGCTTCACATATAATGTCATCGTTTCTCATGCTATCTCAGCTGGTTATAGATGTTCTGTCATCATTTCTCATGTTATCTGCTGGTAATAGTTCTAATGTCATCATTTCTCATGTTATCTCTACTGGTGGCTTCAGATCTAATGTCATCATTTCTCATGTTATCTCTACTGGTGGTAGTTCTATTGCAATATTCTGGTCATCTTTGCTCGTGGTAATTCTAATGTCATCATTTCTCATGTTATATTCTGGTCATCTTTGCTCGTGGTAGTTCTAATGTCATCATTTCTCATGTTATCTACTGGTGACACCGATGACTACCCAAACGTTGCTGGCTCTGGTTGTTCCTAGTTAACTCTCTAATTACACGAGATCTGCATATTTTCTGCTTTAACTGTTAATGGTTACCTCTAAAATCTTCTTCTTCTTCTTCTTCTTCTTCTTCTTCTTCTTCATTCTTCTTGTTCTGCTTCTTCCTCTTCTTCTTCGTCATTAGTCGATCTCAATCTCAAGCTACCAATGCCTGAAACCGGATGTGCAAGTCGCAGAATGTAGTCCACTCCAGATAACTGAATGCACTGTGTCGTAGCTCACAACTTGACTGCGATATTTGCACCTTTCGGTCCGACACATCCAACTTCAACATGGCAGTTTTGGGTATCGAGTTAGCCTCTCTTCGATCCCTTCTCTTCGATCCCTTCTCTTCGATCCCTTCTCTTCGATCCCTTCTCTTCGATCCCTTCTCTTTAGCCAGTCTTTCTCGTTGGATCCTGATATCCAGGATCATCAGTGGGGCGGCGAAAAGGGACTTTGCAGCTCTGGATCGCTGGCACTCAGCTCTGGATCGCTGGCCCTGACGCTGGCACTCAGCTCTGGATCGCTGGCCCTGACGCTGGCACTCAGCTCTGGATCGCTGGCCCTGACGCTGGCACTCAGCTCTGGATCGCTGGCCCTGACGCTGGCACTCAGTTCTGGATCGCTGGCCCTGACGCTGGCACTCAGCTCTGGATAGCTGGCCCTGACGCTGGCACTCAGCTCTATATCGCTGGCCCTGACGCTGGCACTCAGCTCTGGATCGCTGGCCCTGACGCTGGCACTCAGTTCTGAATCGCTGGCCCTGACGCTGGCACTCAGCTCTGGATCGCTGGCCCTGGCGCTGGCACTCAGCTCTGGATCGCTGGCCCTGACGCTGGCACTCAGCTCTGGATCGCTGGCCCTGACGCTGGCACTCAGCTCTGGATCGCTGGCCCTGACGCTGGCACTCAGCTCTGGATCGCTGGCCCTGACGCTGGCACTCAGCTCTGGATCGCTGGCCCTGACGCTGGCACTCACCTCTGGATCGCTGGCCCTAACACTTGCAGTCAGCTCTGGATCGCTGGCCTTGACGCTAGCAGTCAGTTCTGGATCGCTGGCCCTAATACTCACAGTCAGCTCTGGGTCGCTGGCCCTGACGCTAGCAGTCAGCTTTGTATCGCTGATCCTGACGCTAGCACTCAGGTCTTGTTTACACTCCAATGTGGAATATCGGGAATATGGTGGCAGGCCCAAATGTTTTTGGCCAACGGCACACTAGGGGATAGGGAAGACACAGCCCTGACCGGCTTTACTTCCCAGACTTGCTCTGGTACCCAACATTTGAGACTACCCCTGCTACAGCCGGCCCCCACAACAACAGCCGGTCCACACTACAACAGCCCACCTCCACTACTACAGCCGGCACCCACTACAACATCCCACTTCCACTACTACAGCCGGCACCCACTACAACAGCCCACCTCTACTACTACAGCGCACCTCCACTACTACAGCCCACCTCCACTACTACAGCCCACCTCCACTACTACATCCCACCTCCACTACTACAACCCACCTCAACTACTACAGCCGGCACCCACTACTATAGCCCTCCTCCACTACTACAACCCACCTCCACCACTACATCCCACCTCCACTACTACAACCCACCTCAACTACTACATCCGGCACCCACTACTACAACCAGCACCCACTACTACAGCCCTCCTCCACTACTACAACCCACCTCCACTACTACAGCCCACCTCCATTACTACAGCCCACCTCCACCACTACATCCCCCCTTCACTACTACAGCCCACCTCCCCTACTACAGCCGGCACCTACTACTACAGCCCACCTCCACTACTACAGCCGACCTCCAATACTACAGCCCACCTCAACTACTACAGCCGGCACACAGTACTACAGTTCACCTCCACTACTACAGCCCACCTCCACTACTACAGCCCACCTCCACTACTACAGCCCACCTCCACTACTACAGCCCACCTCCACTACTACAGCCGACCTCCACTACTACAGCCCACCTCAACTACTACAGACCAACTCCACTACTACAGCCGGCACCCACTACTACAGCCCACCTCCACTACTACAGCCGACCTCCACTACTACAGCCCACCTCCACTACTACAACCGACCTCCACTACTATAGCCGACCTCCACTACTACAGCCCACCTCAACTATTACAGCCGACCTCCACTACTAAAGCCCACCTCAATTACTACAGTCGGCACCCACATCTACAGCCCATCTCTACTACTACAGCCCACCTCCATTACTACAGCCCACCTCCACCACTACATCCCACCTCCACTACTACAGCCCACCTCCACTACTACAGCCCCCCTCAACTATTACAGCCCCCCTCAACTATTACAGCCCACCTCCACTACTACAGCCCACCTCCACTACTACAGCCCACCTCAACTACTACAGCCCACCTCCACTACTACAGCCCACTTCAACTACTACAGCCCACCTCCACTACTACAGCCCACCTCAACTACTACAGCCCACCTCCACTACTACAACCGAACCATACTTCTACATTCGATCCCTACAAGAAGCCTCTATACTGACAATGGCGATTCCTTTGATGAGAAGGAGTTGCTAGTACCATGGACATTCTTCTTCAGTCGTCTGAACGTGAATGGAAGGTTACAGTTGTCATTTATTATCAACACAGACACTAATCGGGAGATACATGCAATAAAAGTGAATGCAATTATCAATACTTTCAGAAACAAGTAGCGAATAGTTATATGTGCACAGATTTCAAAATAAACACACACAAAATCTAACTGTAACCAAAATCTAACTCTAACCAAAATCTAACTCTAACTAAAAACTAACTCTAACCAAAATCTAACTAAAAACTAACTCTAACTAAAAACTAACTCTAACCAAAATCTAACTCTAACTAAGAACTAACTCTAACCAAAAACTAACTCTAACTAAAAACTAACTAAAACTAATTCTAACCAAAGTGTAACTCTAACTAAAAACTAACTCTAACTAAAAACTAACTCTAACCAAAAAACTAACTCTAACTAAAAACTAACTCTAACCAAGCACTAACTCTAATAAAAATGTCTTCGCCTGTGACAGAAAGCAATAGACATAAAATTAACGAACGAGTAAATTTGTTGAGACTTCAGTGTTATCTTGAAGTAGTCATGTAGCAGAGGGAATGAACTGCTGTTCAGTTCAGTTCAGTTCATCCCGTAACCTATCAGGTCGTTGAGGGACACATGAAGACACTCCCAAAATCCCACGCCATCCCCCTCTATCTGTCACCGCCTGACGTATCTCACCGGGACGAAGGCCTGACCACTCAGTGATGTTGCCCACCCATCTCTTCCTTGGACGTCCTCGCCCTCTCTGTCCCGGTACTGAACCAAAGAGTACCGAGTTGGTAATTCTGTTCTGCTGTAGGTAAATGTTATTGTAATGGGTCAACATTTTTTCTGATATTGTGGAATCACCTGCCTTCCTTACTGCCTTGTCTAAATCCAAAATGAAATATATATACTCATTTAGAGACAGGTAGATTTTCTTCCGCTCCTTAGATAAACCTAAAAGCCCACTTTCTTCCCCCTCTTAGATAAACATAAAAGCCCACTTTCTTTCCCCGTCTCCCCCCAGATAAACCTAAACGCCCACTTATTCTCCCTCTGAGGTGAACCGGCAGGCCAATTTACTTTCTGGTGTTGGTAACCAAGTTGACACGTCATCGCTAAAGACGCAGGTCCGCTAATCACTCACCGCAACAAGCGGACCTCGTTAGGACGCGCAGATACCTGTCCGGTTTACTTGTCCGGACATGAACCCTAGGTGACACTTAACCAGGCAAGTATAACTTCACTAGCGGTGTTGTCAACAACGTCTAGTATACAAGTTTAAGTGAAAGGGAATATTGCTTGTTTAAGTGAAACCTTTTAAGTGAAACCTTTTATAAACCTTTCACGAAGATGCGTTGTTAGAATTAGTCCCTGGGGGTTGTGGGTTGTGGTTGAAGGTAAGGTGATGCCAATTTGGTTTCTAACATGCTACTAGTTCCCTCCCCATGCATGCATGCAGTTGTTGATCAGGCCATGTCGATCCTGAGTGGATGCACTAAGTAGGTCAACTACAAATAAACTCAGCATGTTGTAACAGATACACACTCGCATTCATACACTGGCCAATACGTCCCGATAAACGCCCAAAGGACTACAGTCTGTGTGGAAAGTAGCGTGCCTTCTCCAGTTGAATCCAGAAATGCAAACCTTTAATTAAAAAAACAATACAATTCAATATAGACAACTGGGGAGCTATATGGGTCATTGTGACAGTCGTATCTTTTAACACGTCACATTTAATGTTATGTGACTATGTTCGTGGGCACGTCACATTTAATATAAGTGACTATGTTCGTGGACACGTCACATTTAATGTTAAGTGACTATGTTCGTGGGCACGTCACATTTAATATTAAGTGACTATGTTCGTGGACACGTCACATTTAATGTTAAGTGACTATGTCCGGGGACACGTCACCATTTAATGTTGAGCACTGCCGAAGACCGATGTGTCGGATCAAAAGGTGCAAATATCGCAGTCAAGCTGTAAATCTACGACACAACGCATTCCGTTCTCTGAACTACATTCTGCTACTTGGGCCCATGCCAGGGTTTGGTAGTGGGAGATTGAGAACGAACGAAGCCAAGCCAATTAATTGCACCTGGAGAGAGACAGACAAAGCAGTCCAGGACCTTTCACGCTGGCAAGATGTTGGTGGTGGCCTATGCTCCGAGAGGAGCGACGGGCTGTGATTGATTGATTGATTGATTGTTACCCCTGTATCGAAAAGTTTCATGTGATGCACCTCTCTTTCCAAACTCATGTACCTTTGGTATCACAGTCCTAAGGTTTCACATAACCCTTAATCGTGCCGAACTCTCGTACCACTGGGAACGTAGTTCCTAGGATTCACTGAATCGTTAATCATAACACTGGGAATACAGTCCTAGGATTCGCTGAATCGTTAATCATAACACTGGGAATACAGTCCTAGGATTCGCTGAATCCTTAATCATAACACTGGGAACACACTCCTAGGATTCGATTGAATCCTTAATCGAACCGAACTCGTACCACTGGGAATGCAGTCTTTAAGATTAGCTGAATTCTTAATCGAACCAAAGTCTCGTGCCCAGGGAACGCAGTCCCAAGGAATTGCTAAATCCTCAATTCTACCACTGTGATCGAAGAAGGGCCAGTTCTTTCAACAGACACAACATGCAACGGTCCTTTGGAGAACAGTCGTCCTGCCTTCTAGATCAACTCAATTCGTACTGAGACGAATCTTCTCACTCGCATGTAATCAAATCTCTATCTCATATTGTTTACAGGGTGTCCACCAGTCGCACCGATGAGCATAACGGCAAGGTTCTATGTGTATAATGGGATAACCATCTCGTAAACGCTCTCTCCCGTCCTGAATTTATGTGTGCTTTGTCTTTTAAAGCGTATTTACTTAGCTCTAGAAATCTCAATGACTTTCAGCAGTCCTCCCAAGTTGGCTGGTAAGTCATCACTCTAATTTGGTAGCACTCAATCTAGAATCCCATTGGTTGCACGATGCATAAGTCATTGTCACTTTAAAAGTGACACCATGTTGCCCGCTTTCCTAACTTCAATCCAAAACCCCTACCACTTAGGTCTGATACCAGGATTGGTCAAACCGACACCCACCCTCTAAAATAGCCAAGCTTTCCAGTTGCATTAAATTCTCACCTCGCGCTTCGGCCCGCGCGGTGTCCGGGGCTTGACCTGCGCCCCGTTACTACTATTTAGTCCGCGATTGATTCTTAGCGAACACAGTCGCCAACCCAATCTCCCCTACCCTGAACACCCATGCTCTACAGGAAGCTGGAAATGCCACAACTGCTCTCCTTGACACCTCGCCATTTAATGTTGTGGGACACAGTACTAGATTCTTGGCCACTGCAGTACATTTTATTATAATACTAGAACTTTACCGACCGGCTACGCACGGTTTTATAATACACACAATTCAGTAGTGACTTCAAGTTGACATAACGACTTGAAATAAGTTGTTTTGAGTTTTAATTAATGTAATTAACATGTGAATCGTTGATGGCACTGAGATAATCACTTTAAACTAAATATTCACTTAACACAGAAAACTGCGTGAAAACACCGCTGCACTGAGAGAGAATGGCAGTTACGAAACTGAAAGCTCGTGGGTGGAGCACATGCCCGGGTCAATATTTATACATCTGGAAAATGATGTCCACACGTCCCAAATCCAGCGTTTTTTAAGGTCACATTACAGACACACACCTCTCCCCCCCCCCCCCCCCCCCCACTACCCACCATTCCTTATATTGATGTTCCAAAAATAGGCTAGTTCTGTGGTTTCGAGCCTTACCTATGCGTGTCTGTAGTCCAACTTTTCAAAAGGTGTCATTGAATCATTGAATGTACATAAACTTTAACGGTAAAGTTTCAGTTTCTGTACTAAATTGGGGGGAAAGAAAACATTAACAGTGGTCATCCCCACCTAAAGGGACCTAGGTGTTATAATAGATCATACAGGTAAAGTGGGCGAGCAGGTCTAGGTAGCAGTGAAAAAGGCAAATGGAAAGTTAGGTATGATAACAAGAAATATAAAACATAGGAATAAGGAAGTGATAGTCAAGTTGTATTAAGTATTAGTTAGATCTAGATTGGAGTACTGTGTACACGTGTGGAGTCTTTATCGTAGACGAGATATAAACATGTTAGAAAGAATACAAAGAAGAGCTACACAGCTGATAGTGGGATTCCAGAGTTACAGTCTAGAAGAGCTACACAGCTGATAGTGGGATTCCAGAGTTACAGTCAAGAAGAGCTACACAGCTGATAGTGAGATTCCAGAATTACAGTCAAGAAGAGCTACACAGCTGATAGTGGGATTCCAGAATTACAGTCAAGAAGAGCGACACAGCTGATAGTGGGATTCCAGAATTACAGTCAAGAAGAGCTACAAAGCTGATATTGGGATTCCAGAATTGCAACTATAAGGAAAGACTCAGGAAAACCAGTGTACAGTATCTTCAAAAGAGAATTCGAGGTGACTTAATACAGGTTTATAAGATGATCGGGGAGGAAGACTAACGTTGGGTCAGGTAAAATATAGTGGCCAAGACCCTCACCTCGGCTTCCTAGTAGCCCTCTCTGGAAACGGGCTGTTTTCATGGCAGCCTGGCTAACGAGGTGATAGATCGACGTGGTCTCCGTAGTAGTGAGCGATTGGCAGATGAAGTCAAGCAAAGCACAGCCGCCTGGGGGAACCCGGTCCACCTTCATCAGCACGCTCGGGATGTGAGGAAAGCTACAAGAAACCGCCAATTAGCCTCCTTTTCAGGGCGCACAAAAGAGTAACCTACCTATTATGGACATGCGCAAACAACATCTAAGATAATGAAATGCCTGAATAAATTAGACTATAACAGGTTGTTTTCCCCTTCAAAATACAGTCACCCACAAGAACAAGAGGGCACAGCTACACATTAGCTAAAGAGATATCCAGATTCGATATTAAGAAATATTTTTTTAGTCATATATTGGTTAATCCTTTGAATGCATTGCCACAGGAAGCAGTGGAGGCAAGACAATTAATGCATTTAAGAATAGATTATATACGCATAGCTCTGATAGCAAGTAAATGCAAATGAAACTGGTTGTACGCAGTTCTCCACTTAAACTGATCAGTTTCAAACATGTACTGAGGGGACGGCGTAGCCTAGTGGTTAAGTGGCACGACTCACAAACCGAAGGTGCTAGGTTCGATCCCCATCACAGCACCGGCCGTTACTCCGGGGAAGCAAACCCTTAGAAAATGCAGGAGGAAACAGACCCTTACATAAAATGCATGTTGCAGTCGGATGCAATGGGCCGACAGGCGCAAAATAAAAACACACTGCAACGCACACCGCCTTGGGGATTAGAAAACTAAGGCACGCAAAAAAACAAACAAAAAAACATGTTCTGGTCATGTGGCTTCTAATATCTGACCTTGAGCGACCACGCTTAAAAAAAACGGCAAATATACCAAAAGAATACATTGTCTGTAAATAGTTTAGTTTCTTTAATGGTAATTAACTATAGAATGAACCAATGCAGCGAAATGAAAATAGTGCCGTTGACCTAGAAGTTCCGTACAAAATGAGCTGTGTATATTTCACGTCGCTAGAGCTCACCATTCAACAGTTTTTGCAAGACGGTCAAACAGTTACATGTATTTTCCATTGTATAGTTAAGATATAACAGACATATTCGTCAATCCACCCTACACCATTAATAATATATGACCCAGTCCTCACGCCCTTACATTAAATTCAAACAGTTCAGTGTTATCTTTATAAATTACTAATTACACGTTAAGTATTCACTTCTTTATTATCAATAAGAGTATGCGAATAACAAAATAACATACACACGTGAGCGTACAGTGGATAGACTGTAGTGCTCTGTCTCTCTCTCTCGCTCTTCCTCTCTCTCTATCTGTGTCCGTCCGTCCTGTGTGTTGAGTTTCAAGCGAAATCACGTTACTTTTAATTACATAATATTTGAGTTATGTCAGATCATGTGAGTGGTATCAAGATGCTGAGCAGCACATGAGCTGCAGTGGTCAGCGACCCATAGCTGACTGCTGGCGTCAGGGCCAGCGAACCAAAGCTGCCAAGACCCTTCTACACCTCCACGCGGTGATCCTGGAAAACAGGCTGCAGCAGGACAGACTGGCTAAGGAGAAGGGATCGAAGAGGGAATGCTAACCCGGTACTCAAAAAATGCTTGCTGAAGTCGGATGTGTTAGACCGAAAGGTGCAAATATCGTAGTCAAACTGTAAACTACGACACAACGCATTCCGTTCTCTGGACTACATTCTGCTACTTAAGCCCTTTCAGGGTTTGGTAGCGGGAGATTGAGAACGAACGAAGAAGAAGAAGAAGAAGAAGATCATGTGAGTCATTAGGTAAATAGTGACATCTCCAGCTAAACTGGTACACGATAAACAGCACGAGCCACACAAACCAGGGTAGCAATCCGTGCAAACCAACGAGCTATCGAATCTGACGTCTGTTTCTGCCCTATCTCTCTCTCTCTCTCTCTCTCACTCTCTCTCTTCTTGTACCCTGTAGCTCTCAGCGTAATTATCAAATGCACACGCTGGACAATCAGCTATTCTCACGACGTCAATAGCATGTTTCCCTATCATTTCTCTGCGTGTGCACCTGCCTGACAAACTCCCTTCGCACGTACCAGTATGGACATCGGAGAGACCACAACCTTATTATTTCACTTGGTCGCCTGCCCGTTTACTATCTGGCCACCTGTCCTAGCTCCAGTCTTGCTCAAACCTATAACTGGTCAAAGGTAACGTCCCTCACACCTTGAGGAAAACACTTGATAAACTATTCTTTCTGTGACACGTGTCGCCTTGCTCATTATTATTCGTCACTACAACACGTTTATAGAGACGTTTTTGCTCTAGACAATTGGGACTTTTGAACCAAGCGGAGGGACATCATTGGGTGCACTCTGTCACATCGTCATACGCGACACAAACTGACGTATGAACAAACAAGCGAATAAAAAGCGGGAAAATTTTTTACTGGCGCCTGCAATGACCATCTTTGGGATGTTTTACTTCATCCAGAACATTTTGATTAGCCTAGTTGTTGTTTTGTTTGTTGGCTGTCAATCTCAATCCTACAAGTTTTCCAAAATAAGTGTGTTTCTTTTCTCCATTGGGCATCTTTGTTATTTATTAGGTGTCCATGGTTGACTTCAGCGTGAGAGAATTGTCTACATGGACCTCTTTCTTACACAAACCGTTCCTTCGAGGCCAGACAATGGTGTAACAGATCTTAGCGTTAGAGACATATCATAGAAGGAGCTTAGACATGATTTAACATCAAACAGAGTTTGGAGGAAGATAGAAAGAGCTTAGGCAACCATTGTTCTTTCTCTTTCTTTAGATTAAATAAGGGACGATTCCCTGCAGCTGAACTCAGTCGTGTCAGAATTTAAGTAACCAAAACGAACCTCGCACATTTTAGTCTCAAAGTGCGCAGGTGGGAGTTTAGGCAAACATACGTAACCTGATGTAACACCAGCCATGTGTCCACACGTGAGACGATAACGGTGGTGGCCAGGCTACTTGTTGCCATAGCAGGGTAGCAGTCCGTAGCAGCCTGGTCAACGAGGTGGAGATCGTCATTGTGATACCCGTAGCGATGAGCCTGCTGAAAAAGCCTATCATTGCACTACAGTCAGGATGAAACATGCTTACCTTCTTTCATGGGAACGAAGAATAACGTCTGGTCAGGCAAAATATACTGGCCAAGACCCTCACCTCGGTTGGCTGGTAGCCCTCCCTTGAAACGGGCTGTTTTCATGACAGCCTGGCTAATGAGGTGAGGGATCGACGTGATCCCGGTAGTAGTGAGTGACACGGAGATGAAGCCACGCACAGAACAACTGACTGGAGGACACATATCCACCTTCATCAGCATGCTTGGGATGTGAGGGAAGCTACTGCAATCCGCCATACTGGTATTTATGCATACCTTTAGATATACTGATATTCCTTGCAAGCCCGCTAAATACAGTTATACTTTCATAATCTCTAGGTATATTGATATTTATTTCATACCCTCTATGTATACTGATATTCATGGCACACCCTCTTGGTATTCTGATGCTTCTGGCATACAATATTTAAGCATTCTGATATTCCTGGCCTACCCCCCTATGTATACTAACCATTTTTTGTATACCCTCTTGACATACTGATAATCATGTATACAAACTTATAAATACTGATATTAGTGGCATCCCCATGTATACTGATAGTCCTGGCATTCCTGGCATACCTTCTATGTATACTGATATTCTTGGCATACCCCCTGTGTATACTTATATTCCTGGCATACCCCTTTTGTATACTAATATTCCTGGCATACCCCCTATGTATACCGATATTCCTGGCATACCCCCTATGTATACCGATATTCCTGGCATACCCCCTATGTATACCGATATTCCTGGCATACCCCCTATGTATACCGATATTCCTGGCATACCCCCTATGTATACTAATATTCCTGGCATACCCCCTATGTATACCGATATTCCTGGTATACCCCCTATGTATACCGATATTCCTGGCATACCCCCTATGTATACCGATATTCCTGGCATACCCCCTATGTATACCGATATTCCTGGCATACCCCCTATGTATACCGATATTCTTGACATGCTCCCTATAAATATGAGAAGATAAAGATAATATTATAGCAAACGCTGTTGTGGGGGATGAAGTGTTGGATACTTGATTATACTAGGCATCATTGTTTTTATGATGTGGGTGGCCAGTTCCTTCCTCGCTACTCTTCTTTCCCTAATAGTAAGCCAAGAATCCATTTACAACTTGGTGAACTGGTGCATCTCGACAATGGGGATCTAGCCACGTACTTTTGTGACGAGAAGCGACGGCTCTACCGGTGTTGCCCGCATACGCCCACGAAGGATCTTACCGTGACTTTAATCTTCGAGAAAGAAAAACTTGACATGACAGAAGCATTTATCCTTGCTTGGATGTCCTGTTTGATTGTCCGGTTGTATATCAACTTTTTCTTGACAACTCAATTCTCTTAGAGAGTATTTTATTTGTGCGTGGGTACGTGATACCGATATTGACATTATCGTGTTGATATCATGACGCGTCACAGGCCGAATGTGTTGAAGTTATCGCCCATGCATATCGTGTCACAGGTCGAATGTATTGACGTTATCGTGTTGATATCATGAAGTGTCACAGGTCGAATGTATTGACGTTATCGTGTTGATATCATGACGCGTCACAGGCCGAATGTGTTGAAGTTATCGCCCATGCATGTCGTGTCCCAGGTCGAATGTATTGACGTTATCGTGTTGATATCATGAAGTGTCACAGGTCGAATGTATTGACGTTATCGTGTTGATATCATGAAGTGTCACAGGCCGAATGTATTGACGTTATCGTGTTGATATCATGAAGTGTCACTGGCCGAATGTATTGACGTTATCGTTTTGATATCATGAAGTGAGAGGGGAGCGATATATTAATCTTTGGTATTAAGTCTGACTTCCAGAGGCGTCCTGCAATTGTTTATGATTTCATTGGGGATATGTCGTAAGCTGTTTATTCTGGTCTCTTATTTGCTCTGGCATAGAATGGATAATAGATTCCTAAATCCCTCTAATGCTGGAGTTTATTGAGCATTCAATATTACAATGCACTCGATTCGTCAGTTCCTCCTGGTGCATGTTGGGTGTCTGACAACCTTAAACTCCTGAACTTCCTTCTTAGACTTACTTGACATAGTCCGCTCTCGCTTACCCTGTGTAAAGGAGTTAGATGTCAATAACGTCATTCAACTGTTATGGCAAAATCAATAGTTATCCCGTTACACAAGTCTGGAAACCTAAAGCTGTGCCAAAATGACAGAACAATAAGCCTCATCAGCCACCCTAGCAAGGTCCTGCTTAGATTAATCCTTGACCGATTGAAACCCCAAGCAGAGAACATCATTGCTGAGGAGCAAGCAGGGTTCAGACAGGGAAGAAGCACTACAGAACAGATATTTGATTTAAGGCTGCTAAGCGAGAAATATCTAGAACAGCAGCAAACACTGTATCATGTGTTTGTGGATTTTAAGAACGCGTTTAATAGGGTATGGCATAAAGCGCTTTTGAAAAACAGGAGGATGTATAATATCAACGGAAATATTATAAAGGTTCTTGAACACCTGTATGACAAGGCGTCAGCGCAGTTTTTGTGAATGGGAGGCGAGGGGACTGGTTTCGCACATCAGTTGGTGTGAGACAGGGCTGTACACTCTCTCCAACTCTTTTCAATATATTCCTTGAAGGAATTATAAGTGAGGCACTTGGAGGTCACATTGGTACTGTCAAGATAGGGGACCAACGATTACCAACCTTCGTTTTGCAGATGACATCGACGGGTTGGCGGGTTCAGAAGCAAAACTCCAGGAATGGGTCAGAAGACTCGATGAAACAGCTCTTGACTATGGTATGGAGATAAACGCTGGAAAGACAAAATTAATGACCAACAACGCCGAAGGCTTCAACAGCAGAATAAAAGCTAACGGTCAGGAACTCGAAGTGGTTTACCGTTTTAAATCTATGATTGTGAGACATGGACAGTTACAGCTGACCTTCAGCGAAGGATACAGGCCTTGGAGATGAGATGTTTCCGAAGACTTTTAAACGTCACGTACAAAGATCGAGTTACAAATGAGGAAATACGAGATAGAATTACAACAGCAATAGGGCCTTTTGAAGACATCTTGGCAACTGTCAAAAGAAGGAAACTCGCTTGGAAACATATCGAGATCAAATGGTCTTACAAATACGATCATCCACGGAAAGGTGCATGGCAGACGACGAAGAGGCCGTCCCAAAAAGAGGTGGGAGGACAACATAAAAGAATGGACCAATCTCCGACCAGAACAGGCACAGGCAGCGGCCGCTGGCAGAGAAGGATGGCGTGGGGTTGTGAGGATGTCTTCGTGTGTGTCCCAACGACCTCACCGGTTACGGGATGATCTAATCTGACTGTTATGACTAGTCACCATAGTTGTGATTGGTTCACTTCTTCTGCGTTCGTTCTCAATCTCCCGCTACCACGCCCTGAATAGTGCTTTGCAAGAAACAGGACGCAGTCTGGAGAACGAAATGCGTTGTGTCGGCAGGATTGGTTCACTCAATGGCGTTATTCTACGGACATGATCAGCTGCCATAGTTGTGATCGGTTCACTCAAGCGTGAAGGGTTTGGCTATCAATAACGGGATAAAAGTTCTATTGCAAACTTTGTCCTTTCTTGTTATATGGGCATCCAACTTAAATATCGCATTTCTGAACCTTGAACCTTTTTGTGGCTGTTTATTGTTTTTGACCGCATAAACATCCATCTATGTTTTGATTTTCATTTCTTATTTTACTGAGGCATCTTATATCTGTGCATGGCCACAAGTACCTATTGTTTTCTTCTAGTGGTCAACTCTTCTTTTCTTACGGGCAATTACAGATGCAGGATATTTGAACATAGCTGTAGCCGAGAGGCAAATGTTCTCGTCACACGAAACCAGTGAGCGACTGGGATACACGGTGGATATTCGAGTCCTGCAAGTTTCTAGCGTTCCCTGGTCTCAAGGGAGGTGCGATCCTCGTTTAGTCCTGTAGAAGATGGGTAATGAAATCGGAGGTCTTGTGTTCACGCTGTGCACGTGAAAGAGCCACTGGCAGTTGAATATCGAAAAGAGCAGGCCACTGTCATGGACAACATTACAACTCGATAGTGGTCCGTATGAAAGCCAAAAGGAGGCAGCCCTTTCGTCACGCGAAGACACACAAGACCAATCACCTACTTGTCTGCACACTCGATTGCAAGTATATACAACAACAAAAACAGCCACAACAACAACCTCTACACCCAGAGGTAAATATGGAAGACTAACAGAGGGTGGCTATTTTAAGAACGCGGTGACCTTGATGGCTCTTCTGTGTGTAACCAATTGTATTTGTCTGTACTTGGGGGAGGAGGAGGGAAAGAGAGTGTTATATTCATCTTTGGTATTATGCCTGACTTCCAGCCCTCATGTGATTGTTTATGACTGGTGGGTATGTCGTAAAGCTGACCTGTCGTGAAACTCGTCCAGTTTTCACAATCCCGACGTCCCGGCTCCGATCCCCCCTTGTGTCCAAGACACTGAATTTTTTTCTCGGGCGAATGCTCCTTAACGTACGGAAAGTAATGGTCACCTACCGTACTGCACACTTGCCAAGAAACTTAAAACAGCCAGTAGATGGCGGATGTAAGAAGCTACTCTCTGTAATGCTACTTTCTTTATCACCAAATATCTGACGCTTTTCTGCTTACGGAGAAGGACAATATGTTGTCATATTTATTGTTGCCTACACAAACTTATTAAAATCATCGCTTCCTCTACCCAACCCTTCAACCAAATCACCAACTCTTTCCTTACATCTCCCACTATTCCTGATCTCAGAGATCCGAAATGCTACGAAAGAATGCCCTCTGGCAAGTCCGCAGGCAAGGACGGGATGACGGTAGAGACACTCAAAGGATGTGGTCACCTACTCTATGCAGCACTTGCATAACGATTCACACGTTTTCTAGAAGGACATCCCATCGGGCTGGCGAGAGTCAAAGACTGTTTTACTGTACAAGAGAGGAGACCTGGCTAACTACTGCCCTATGTCTCTCCTCTCAGTACTGTACAAGAGAGGAGTTCTGGCTAACTACTGCCCTATGTCTCTCCTCTCAGTACTGTACAAGAGAGGAGTTCTGGCTAACTACTGCCCTATGTCTCTCCTCTCAGTACTGTACAAGAGAGGAGTTCTGGCTAACTACTGCCCTATGTCTCTCCTCTCAGTACTGTACAAGAGAGGAGTTCTGGCTAACTACTGCCCTATGACTCTCCTCTCAGTACTGTACAAGAGAGGAGATCTGGCTAACTACCGCCCTATGTCCCTCCTCATCCAAGTGGTACTATGCCCACTAAACAGACGCTGATAAACGCGTTGATTATTCTTACGTTATGTTATCAGTGTTAAACATGGACCATATTAGATATGCACAACCGTCAGATGGAGAGCTGTGAGGTGTGCTTGGTACACAGTGCAGCAGGAGAGACAATTAGCGACGACATGGTCATGTAGAGGGCTCTATACATCGGTTATTATATTGGCGCACAGAAGATAAAGTGGTTTGGTCATCAGGCAAGGATGCAGTCTGGTCAACCTGTAGCGAAATCATACTACATCGAGGTGTCAGGGACAAGAACAAGAGGAAGATCCATGGCAACGATGGATGGAGGGAATCAAAGAAACATTCCAGAAGTTCAACATGTCAGCAGCACACGCCCCCCCCCCCCCCCCACCCACACACCTAGCTCAAACCAAAAGTCTTCACATTTCTCCTTTCTGCGAGGCCGTAATGCAAGAATAGTAGTACACATTCCACCTTTCTGCGAGGCCGTAAGGCAAAGAATAGTAGGACACATTCCTTCTTTCTGTGAGGCCGCAAGGCAAAGAATAGTAGGACACAAGAAGGAGGAGCAGAATATATAAATGTCAAACACTTTTTATTCGGCCCTTTCCTTAAGTGTTCTTGACTGACAACAGGTCGGGCCTCCATTATTATTAGGCCTGGTCTGAGGAAAACAAGAGATATTTCAATTAATGACAAGAATACTTGAACTGTTCAAGAAATAGATTGACTCTATCTGTATACAATTGAAAACATCTTTGTTAAGTCAAATGTTCATTATTTCAGCGCATACAAATGTATTCAACCGACAATTGTATATCGTCTAGTACATTATTGAAATGTTGAGGAATTCCACAACTAGTTGAGCCAGGCTGTAAGCAAATGCGTGCGGCGGTAGATCAGGCTGCGTGAACACAACATTCTTTTGTGAAACGTCTGTCTGACTTGATTCATGCTGCCTTCTGTTTCCACGTACCACGCAACACTAATGTTATTTTAGGCGGCATTTATACAGAGGAATAATAATGTTATCACGATAAATTGATTTATTCTGGTAGGTCTACATTAGATAATAACAACAGTCTAATACTCATAGTTTATCACCATCAGTTAACTCAGATACAACACCCCCCTTCTCTCTCTCTCATTTTCTTTGCTCCCTACGAAGGATAGGACTACAACTACCAATGATTTCATGATTACATGATTACAATGATTACATGATTTCGTGGAAAGGCATATTGTTTGGTCTTGCAGTTCCGTAAAAATGTATTTTACATGATGCGATTGCCAGCTTCATTCACAACTCTCTTTATTCTGGCTTGTAGCCCATGCGTGGAGGTGCAGTGGTGCTACTGTTTGATCTCTAGCAAGAGACCATGGATACACAAAGTCACATCTGAAGCCATAGTTCTAGATCCGCTAGACGGTGTATTGACGAACACGGGACGAACGACAGGTACACGGGGACGCGACAGGTACACGGGGACGTGACAGGTACACGGTGACGCGGTTAGTTGGTCACACCTCATCTACCATGGGCGAGGTGGGACGGGTGAGACGGGGACAGGGGGCGTGGACGGCAAAAATAGTGGGGTGGGGACGGGGATAATGGTGGGTGCGAGGACAAGAATGGGGACGGGTGGGGACGAGGGCGTGAGTGGGGACGGAACAGGCGATGGGACGGTAGTGGGGGATGGGCGGAGAGAGGTGGGCGGTGGCGGCGAGTAGAGAACTTTTTATTTTCTTGTGCATGTGGTGTAGACCACCAACAGCATGTGTCTCAAACTGGCAGCCCATACCCCACATGTGGTCTGGACCACCAACAGCATGGGTCTCAAACTGGCAGCCCATACCCCACATGTAGTCCACAAAGACCTTTTGTACGTCCACGACAAGATTGATGTATCAGCGAATGGTAAGGGATAACACAGTTTAGCCGTCAATTACTATCAGAGGTCAGAGCAACTTCCACAGTGATTACCTGTCAGAGCAATATATATATATATGTGTGTGTGTGTGTGTGTTGAGTGGGTTGGGTGTGTGTGTGTGTGTGTGTGTGTGTGTTGAGTGGGTTGGGTGTGTGTGTGTGTGTGTGTGTGTGTTGAGTGGGTTGGGTGTGTGTGTGTGTGTGTGTGTGTGTGTGTGTGTGTGTGTGTGGGTTGGGTGTGTGTGTGTGTGTGTGTGTGTGTGTGTGTGGTTATTGCCCATCGCGAGGCAATGATGACCACACCATCAGACAGTGTTGTCTTAATAATGTGATGTGCGCTGTATTTGGATTTTAGTGAGGAAGATTATGCGCTGGTCATAAATCTCACTCTTGTCCCCAGTTACCTTGGATCAGTGGCAAGACTATTGGTCGAGACGACTGGAGGTAACTCGGGATGTAGGCACTCTGGTCTTACCTCCCGTGAAACCAGGGGTCGCTTGAAACTTGCGGGATTCGATCGCCCACCGTTTCCGTTCATCACTGTGAGAGGCGAGTGCCTTAACCTGTTGACTAAATGTCCTATATATATGATACAAGAGATGGGAAACGCTTGGAGGCCTTTTAGATGTGGCGTTACCCAAAGATGAATAACGTGATCTGTACTGAGAGACAACCAAAGGAAAGGATGTTCGTGAAAGGGGAAGACGACAGAAAGCTGCTACAAAAGATACAGAAACAGCGATTGTCCTGTCTGGACCACAACATGCGACATGGGTGCACAGGGAAGAACGTCTTGGAAGACAGAACACACGGAAAAGGAGGAAGACAGACTAAGAAATACATTTGAGATTCAAGCATGCAGAGCCGTGGCGGTGAATACTTTCTGAGCTGAAGATGGCCGCAGATGACAGGCAGAAATGGAATGACATAATCTTGAGCTTGCAAACTTGTCGCAGGAATGAATGACTTACTGATGATGAAAATGGTCCTATTCAACATTACCAGGTACGGTTATTCCTCTAAAATTTGCACCACTAATGTATATCTCCCTTCTTTGGCAATTAATCATATGGCCTTCCTTGTATATATCTGTTTTTTTCTGATCTCTCCACACCTGGACCAAGTAACTTGTTTGACTTACAATATGGTGAGATCTGATCAGCTCCTGGGCACCGAGAAATCCCGCAGCAAACGTAGAACCCAAATCTGAGTTCCTTTTTATCAAACTAATTTAATTTAGTCGGCAATCTTTCATTTTTTGACATTTGTTCCCTTCTCCCGCTGTCACCTCAGGCAACAACCAATCCCACATACTCACGTTTTGTTTTCTTTTGGAATGATAGTTGTTAATTTCTGTTTTCTTGTGTGAGTTGTTAATCTCTGTTTTCTTGTGTGGGTTTTTAATCTCTGTTTCCTTGTGGGGGTTATTCTGTTTTCTTGTGTGGGTTAATCTGTTTTCTTGTGTGGGTTAATTCTGTTTTCTTGTGTGGATTAATCTGTTTTCTTGTGTAGGTATATGTTTTCTTGTGTGGGTTAATCTGTTTTCTTGTGTGGGTTATTAATATCTGTTTTCTTGTGTGGGTTATTAATCTCTGTTTTCTTGTGTGGGTTGTTAATCTCTGTTTTTTGTGTGGGTTGTTAATCTCTGTTTTCTTGTGTGGGTTGTTAATCTCTGTTTATTTTGTGTGGGTTGTTAATCTCTGTTTTCTTGTGTGGGTTATTCTGTTTTCTTGTGTGGGTTGTTAATCTCTGTTTTCTTGTGTGGGTTGTTAATCTCCGTTTTCTTGTGTGGGTTATTCTGTTTTCTTGTGTGGGTTGTTAATCTCCGTTTTCTTGTGTGGGCTGTTAATCTCTGTTTTCTTGTGTGGGTTGTTAATCTCCGTTTTCTTGTGTGGGTTGTTAATCTCTGTTCTCTTGTGTGGGTTGTTAATCTCCGTTTTCTTGTGTGGGTTGTTAATCTCTGTTTTCTTGTGTGGGCTGTTAATCTCTGTTTTCTTGTGTGGGTTATTCTGTTTTCTTGTGTGGGTTGTTAATCTCCGTTTTCTTGTGTGGGTTGTTAATCTCCGTTTTTGTGTGTGGGTTGTTAATCTCTGTTTTCTTGTGTGGGCTGTTAATCTCTGTTTTCTTGTGTGAGCTGTTAATCTCTATTTTCTTGTGTGGGTTGTTAATCTCTGTTTTTGTGTGTTATTCTATTTTCTTGTGTGGGTTGTTAAATCTCTGTTTTCTTGTGTGTGTTATTTTGTTTTCTTGTGTGGTTTGTTAAATCTCTGTTTTCTTGTGTGGGTTATTCTGTTTTCTTGTGTGGGTTGTTAATCTCTGTTTTCTTGTGTGGGTTGTTAATCTCTGTTTTCTTGTGTGGGTTGTTAATCTCTGTTTTCTTGTGTGGGTTGTTAATCTCTGTTTTCTTGTGTGGGTTATTCAATGAGATATTCTCCAACTAATTCGTGTTCTAGTCTTGATGGATGAAGGCCTGACTTGTCTTCCCCTGGCACCACCCGTTGTGGAACTGTTCGTGTTACGAGTCAGCATCAAACTGTTCCGGATGACATCACTACCTCCCCACGTGACACAGTTTGCAGTCTACAACTGCCCCGGCTTTTCAATATTTTATAGCTTTACAATACGAAGATAGTACTGACTGACTGACGGACATACTGACTGACTGACGGACATACTGACTGACTGACGGACATACTGACTGACTGACGGACATACTGACTGACTGACCGACATACTGACTGACTGACGGCCTGATTGACGGACAGAATGACTGACTGACACTGATAAACTGACTGACTGACTAATAGACTGACTGACTGATAAACTGACTAACTGATAGACTATCTGACTGATTGACTGACTTGCTGATGGACTGATAAACTGACTTATTATCTCCCTGATTGACTGACTGACACTGATAAGCTGACTGACTGACACTGATAAACTGACTGATAGACTGACCATCTGACTGATTGACTGACTGACCAGCATTTTGGTCAAATTAGACTCCACCGAAATGTATAAAATGATAGCACCCAGGTGGTCCAGTAACACTAGAAGAAAAAACGCTTTCCAAGTTAATGAGGAGAATTCGTATTTGTTTTTCCAGTGTAAGAATAGAATTGCATACATCATGTCTTCTAAAAATAGCTTAACTTGAAGATTATAAGCTCATTGGCAGTACTTCAAGAATACAGAATTAGATCAACAATACTGTGACTGGAAACATTGACAGAAACTACTCGGGTTAAAACAAGCATATGTCAAGGAACAAGTCAGATGACGATGCAGTGAAAGTGTCTGAGTTCTCTAGAATAGGTCACCTGCTGCTTCTTCTACTTCTGCGTTCATTCTCAATCTCCCACTACCAAGCCCTGAACAGGGCTTTGCAAGTAGCAGGATGTGGTTAGGAGAACGGAATGCGTTGTGTCGCTAGTTTACAGCTTGACTGCGATATTTGCACCTTTCGGTCCGACACATCCGACTTCGGCAGCGACCTGCTGCTAATTTCTCAAAACATGTTACAGACGATATTTTCACAAGAATTTGTATTTAAAAAATAACCTATTTAAAGGCTCCCAACTCGAAATGCTGGGGTTCAATCCCCACCACAGCACCAGCCGTTAACCCGGGGAAGCAAACCCTTAGAAAATGCAGGAGGTAGCAAACCCTTAAAAATGCAGGAGGAAGCAAACCCTTAGAAAATGCAGGAGGAAGCAAACCCTTAGAAAATGCAGGAGGAAGCAAACCCTTAGAAAATACAGGAGGAAGCAGACCCTTAAAAAATGCAGGAGGAAGCAGACCCTTAGAAAATGCAGGAGGAAGCAAACCCTTAGAAAATGCAGGAGGAAGCAAACCCTTAGAAAATGCAGGAGGAAGCAAACCCTTAGAAAATACAGGAGGAAGCAGACCCTTAAAAAATGCAGGAGGAAGCAGACCCTTGGAAAATGCAGGAGGAAGCAAACCCTTAGAAAATGCAGGAGGAAGCAAACCCTTAGAAAATGCAGGAGGAAGCAAACCCTTAAAAAATGCAGGGGGAAGCAAACCCTTAGAAAATGTAGGAGGAAGCAGACTCTTACATAAAATGCAGGAGGAAGCAGACTCTTACATAAAATGCAGGAGGAAGCAGACTCTTACATAAAATGCAGGAGGAAGCAGACTCTTACATAAAATGCAGGAGGAAGCAGACTCGTACATAAAATGCATGCCGAAGTCGGGTGGAATGGAGCGACAGGTGCAACATAAAAACACAGTGCAACGCGCACCACCTTGGGGAATAACAAAATAAGGCTAATGCACAATTTAAAAAAAAGTCATCAACCGTGTGGTCAGCCTGGGTCTGTGTGTATGACAAGGACAAGAATAGGATCACTGCCTCACAGAGAGCATGTCCTAAAAGGAGACTAACTGCGTGACCTGGCATAACACCGGCCATGGTTAGGTAGTTTGTTAAGAGCAGCCTAGATTGCGCCTAACAGGCTGCGGGTCTACTTTGATCAAGTGATTTAGTCTATTAAGATGGACTCGCACATCGGTTAGCCACCTTCCGCGGCATTTGTCCAACGTAGCAGAGTAATAAGCTGCTCGAATCTAGTCCGCTAAGCAGTAAATCCTCAACCCGGCTACATCCAGCTCACGTAAGAGTTGAGACCTGCACAGACGCGTCTACCTCTGTAAAGGCAGAGGTCGTCTAAGACTAAGACATGTTCGCTAAAACTGATTGCCTGCAGAATCACAAAGGTGGCATGTAATGTCAAGGAACAATTCTTGCTAACAGTCTACAATTTTCCTTGCAAGGTTTTGAAATGTATTTGACCAAAGTACAGATGTGTATCTGATACCGTGCTCAGAGCAGTGTTTGAAAGATGTGTAGATGTTTATTGCAATGTAAATGGCGAGTCGCTAGACTTACTACCGCTGAATGGTACCACAACGGCACATGTCATATTTCCTAGATTTGATGAGTGCTAGAAACGGCTGCATCACCATGTGACAAACTTCACCAGTAGCAACCAACGGTGCGCTGTGACAACGTTGGTGCTGTAGAGTTACTCAAGTCCAAACGGAATAGTCTCAGTGTCCAAGCAAACAACTTCACACTCATCCATTGGCATGTGCACGAAAATACGATCTGTGCGTCAACAGTCTGTTAGAGATCGATACTGCTGATAAACCTGTCCATTTAGTTTACTCAAGAGGATCCATTGACAGACACCTTACCTGTCTTCTGGAGCACATTGAAAGTGAATATGGCGAGCTTTTGTATCGCACTGGAAGTTCGGTGGCTGTCGCTGACAATGTTTTGGAACTTAGAGAAGGCAGTTAGGTGGCTGTCACTGGCATGTTTTGGAGCTTAGAGAAGGCAGTTAGGTGGCTGTCACTGGCATGTTTTGGAGAGAGTTTTCACTTAGGGATATTCAAGACGTTCAGATGCAACTTGTGGCTAAAGATGAGGCTCAGTGAATGTGCACAGCGACTCGTAGCTGGCTGCTTGCATCAAGGTCAGCCAACCACAGTTGATCAAGACATTGTTGTGTCTCCAAGAGGCGGTCCAGGAAACAGTCTAACTTAACTTAACATCTTTATACTGGTTTAGAAGACCCTGCAGAGTCTGTATACAACCAGTTACATTTACATCACCTTGCTCTAAAATCTATGCACATCCAGTTTATTCTTAAATGCATTAACTGTCCCTGCCTCCACTACCTCCCCTGGCAATGCATTCCAAGCAGACACCACTCTCTGACTAAAAAAATATTTCCTAATATCTAACCTGGACCTCTCTTTAATCACCTTGTAGCTATGCCCTCGTGTTATTGTAGGTGGCTGTATTTTAAAAAAACTTGTTATAGTCTAATTTATCGATTCCTCTGATCATCTTATAAACCTGTATTAAGTCACCACGAATTCTTCTCTCTTCGAGACACTGTAGGCCGGTTTTTCTGAGTCGTTCCTCATAACTGTAATTCTGGAATCCCACTATCATCTTTGTCGCTCTTTTTTGTATTCTTTCTAGCATGTTTATGTCCCCTCTATGATAAGGACTCCACACCTGTACACAGTACTCCAATCTAGGTCTAACTAAAGCTTTATACAGTTTGACGATCACTTCCTTGCTCCTATGTTTAATATTTCTTTTTATCATACCTAACATTGCATTTGCCTTTTTCACTGCTACCTTAACTTGCTCACTCACCTTTCCTGTATGATCTATTATAACCCCTAGGTCCCTTTCCTTATCTATCTTTCTAATATTGTTTTCTCCCATTCTGTAATTATGTTCCATATTGGATCTACCCATGTGGATGACTGTACATTTATCTACATTAAACTCCATTTGCCAGCTTACAGACCATTCTCGAATTTTATCTAAATCCGACATCAATATATCCACTTCCGCTTTAGATGAGACACTACTGCATAGTTTTGTGTCATCAGCAAATTTTGCAATCATGGATCTCATATCAATGTCCAAATCATTTATATATATCAAGAACAAAATTGGTCCCAAAACCGAGCCCTGTGGCACACCACTTTTCACTTCACTCCACTCAGAATACTCCTTATTTATGCCCACCCTCTGCCTTCTTCCCGTTAACCAATTTTCAATCCATTTGGCAACTTCGCCACCTATTCCATGTGGTTTTAACTTTCGAAATAATCTTTGATGAGGTACTCTATCAAAGGCCTTTGCAAAGTCTAGATAAATAACATCCACTGACTCCCCTTTATCTATGATTTTAGTAACCTCCTCCATGAATTCTAATAGATTTGTTAAGCATGATCTCCCTCTAGTAAACCCATGCTGACTGTTTCTAATTAGATTAAATTTTTCTAAATGCATTACAATGTTTTCTTTTATTATTGACTCTAACAATTTACAGACTATGCTCGTTAAACTCACCGGTCTATAATTTGCCGGATCTGATTTTTTGCCTTTTTTGAATAAGGGGATCACTCCTGCATCTTTCCAATCCCGTGGAACAATCCCTTTTGTAAGTGATTGAGAACATAATATAGCCAATGGTTTTGCTAGTTGGTTTCTAATTTCATACAGCAATTTTGGGTGAATACCATCTTGACCTGGACATTTATTCACTTTCAACCCCTCCAATCTTTTAAAAACCATTTCCTCTGTAATACAGATTGATCTTAATCCCGCTGTATCCATGTCTCTTTGAAAAATATCTATAGGCTCTGGGATCTCGGAGCAGTCCTCCTTTGTGAAGACTGTGCCAAAGTACTGATTGAGCAGATTAGCAGCCTCCCTATTCTCACTTATTATTTTCCCTGTACTGTCTATGAGAGGGCCTACTTTGTCTTTCGTTCTTTGTTTATTTCTAACATAAGAGAAGAAGCTTTTACTGTCAGTCTTGATCCTCTGAGCAAGTTTTTTTTCAAAGTCTATTTTTGCTGTTTTATTCGCTTTCTGAGATATGTTCTGCTTGTCCAAATATTTTACATATGTTTCTTTTGATTTACCTGCCTCTATATATTTTTGCCATGCTTTATTTTTTGCTCTTCTACATTTCACTACACATCTAGTTATCCACTTTTGACGCTTGGGGTTTACCTCCCCACATGGAACACATTCCTCTTTTAGCGTTTCTAGAACTGTTTTAAAACTTTCCCACTCCTATTCAACATCTGTTCCTACAATAATATCTTTCCAGATGATGTGGTTCGCTGCCTCTTTCATCCTCTTAACATCTGCCTTAGAGTAGTCGTATGTTCGAGTGTTTATGTTTACTTCTTTCCCTGCAATAAGATCCCAACGGATGATTTGATGGTCACTTGAGCCAAACAGTTCGCCAACGGTAACGTTTTCAATCATATTTTCCTCTGTGGTAAAAACTAGGTCGAGTATGTTTTTGCCTCTGGTGGCTGCTTCTACATGTTGAATTAAAAAATTGTCAGTTATGCACGTAACAAAAGGTTTTGACTCTACAAGTGCTTCTGCCATATCCCATTTTATTTCTGGATAGTTGAAATCTCCCATTAATAATAATTTCCCTTTACTTGCCTTTGCTATACTACTAATCAGCTCCTCATCTTCCTCTTTTTGACTTGATGGACATCTATAGCACACTCCAATCAGTTTTTTCACCCCCACTTTCTATTTCTCCCCATACACTTTCATTTTTGTTACCACATGTTAAATAATCTTTGATCGTTATATTAACAGAATTTATACAGTATAATAAAACGCCACCTCCCTTAGCCTTGTCTCCAATTATCCTATCTTTCCTTAACATTGTATATCCCTCAATTTCAAGTTCACTATCTGCAATCTCCTCATATGTTTATGATTCTGTTAATCCTATTATATCTGGTTTTTCTTCTTCTACATACAGTTCCAATTCTTCTCTTTTATTTACTATGCTTCTCACATTTGCAGAAAAACATTTTAGTTTGTAATGTTGTTGGTTTTCCTCTTTTTGCTTCTGCTTTATCATTTTAGTGTTTGCTTTTCTACGATGTATTTCACACTTCCCTGACACCAAATTACCCCTTTGACTACATCCTCAATAGCACCCTATTGTAGGCCTATCTTTAGTCTCATACTTCATAGGCCTAACTAGTTTAAATTTCTAACACAATGATAGAACATATACTTTGCTACAACATGCTGTCCTATCTCATTTAGATGTAAACCTCCCCTATCTAACATTTTACTTTTGTCTACTTTAACATCAATAAATTCCATTCCCATGTCCGCACACATCACCTGTAACCTAAGGTTGATACCTATTATTTTGCTATCTAGATAGTCTGACCCATCTGCTCTGTCTAAAATGCCCATCATTGTGACCTTTCTAAACTTAAGTGTTCTCATAAGACTTTTATATTTATCCATATTTTGTGTAGTCTTGGTAAGAGAATAGGGATCCAAGTGGGAAGGTCAGACAATGAGAATACGGATCGAAGTGGGAAGGCAAACCCGGTACCCAAAATAGCCAATTGAAATCGTATGTGTTGGACCGAAAGGGGCAGATATCACAGCCTCGCTGTAAACTATGACACAGTGTCACAACGTCCTTTCAGGAGGAGCCAAAGTAGAAGATCTAGCAGGTGCGGCTTGAGTGTGACATTCTGAGAACATGCAGATAGAACTCATAGGACTTGACCAAGGCGTATACTGTCCCTCTAAAATTCCACAAATTTCTATTAGTTATAGTCTAAGATTTACTTTCTGTAGCTACCATGTTCATGAGCGTGTTTTGTTGCAGTTTTTCTCGCCAGTGAAGAAGAACAAAACGCAATAAATAACACGACTGACAGACTAGCAGGATATTCAACCTAGCATGACGTGCTGGTTCAAGCAAAATGTTGCCAGCTAAGAGACAAACAGAAAAGTGAGCACATACGTATGCCAGTACTGAACAAAGTTGAGTTTTAATTGGCTTTGTTTTCCGTGAACATCAGTTAGTGTTTGAGTATTTTATATTATACAATACGAATTACCTCAAAATAATAACATGAATATGTTTTACTGCTGTGCGGCTACATGGCCATCAATGTTGTCCTCTTGCTGCTCTCGCAGTGGTTTGAGTTTGAGACTCCTTGGTCTGCATGATGTGACAGCCAGCTCCTTGCCCAGCCATCCTTGGGCGTCTTTTACGACCTGGTAGGTCACATTGTCTACCAAATGGTAGACTAAAATAAGTTTGATAAATGGAAAGAGTTCTGCCAGTCGACTTGTCCTTCTCGTGTATTCAGGTGAATGACTTTGCAATAAGTAGTAGATGTGCACGCGATGTATTATCATAACTTACATAACAGCCATCTACATACAGCTGGTGGTTCAATCCGTCAAGTTCACAATCAAACATTCAATATCGAAATGTAAACACCTCGTGTTTCTGCGGTCAACGTGTCTCCACTCCTCTCTCGTGTCTCTTCTTTCGTGTCTCCACTCCTATCTCGTGTCTCCACTCCTATCTCGTGTCTCTTCTCTCGTGTCTCCACTCCTATCTCGTGTCTCTTCTTTCGTGTCTCCACTCCTCTCGTGTCTCCACTCCTCTTTCGTGTCTCCACTCCTCTCGTGGCTCCACTCCTCTTCAGTGTCTCCTTTCCCGTGTCTCCACTCCTCTCTCGTGTCTCCGCTCCTCTTGTGGCTCCACTCCTCTTCAGTGTCTCATTTCCCGTGTCTCCACTCCTCTTTCGTGTCTCCGCTCCTCTCGTGGCTCCACTCCTCTAGTGTCTCCACTCCTCTTTCGTGTCTCCACTCCTCTCGTGTCTCCACTCCTCTCGTGTCTCCACTCCTCTTTCGTGTCTCCACTCCTCTCGTGGCTCCACTCCTCTTCAGTGTCTCCTTTCCCGTGTCTCCACTCCTCTTTCGTGTCTCCACTCCTCTCGTGTCTCCACTCCTCTTTCGTGTCTCCACTCCTCTCGTGTCTCCACCCCTCTTTCGTGTCTCCACTCCTCTCGTGGCTCCACTCCTCTTCAGTGTCTCCTTTCCCGTGTCTCCACTACTCTCTCGTGTCTCCGCTCCTCTCGTGGCTCCACTCCTCTCGTGGCTCCACTCCTCTTCAGTGTCTCCTTTCCCGTGTCTCCACTCCTCTTTCGTGTCTCCGCTCCTCTCGTGGCTCCACTCCTCTCGTGGCTCCACTCCTCTTCAGTGTCTCCTTTCCCGTGTCTCCACTTCTCTTTCGTGTCTCCGCTCCTCTCGTGGCTCCACTCCTCTCGTGTCCCCACTCCTCTTTCGTGTCTCCACTCCTCTCGTGTCTCCACTCCTCTTTCGTGTCTCCACTCCTCTCGTGGCTCCACTCCTCTTCAGTGTCTCCTTTCCCGTGTCTCCACTCCTCTTTCGTGTCTCCACTCCTCTCGTGTCTCCACTCCTCTTTCGTGTCTCCACTCCTCTCGTGGCTCCACTCCTCTTCAGTGTCTCCTTTCCCGTGTCTCCACTCCTCTTTCGTGTCTCCACTCCTCTCGTGTCTCCACTCCTCTTTCGTGTCTCCACTCCTCTCGTGGCTCCACTCCTCTTCAGTGTCTCCTTTCCCGTGTCTCCACTCCTCTCTCGTGTCTCCGCTCCTCTCTCGTGTATGTACCCCTCTCTCGTGTCTCCACTTTTGTGGGAGCAAAGAGTAATTGTGGTCAGGCGTAACATACATCTCCCCTCACATCTTTGTTGGTACTCCTAGAAGCAATTTGCGTCACAGCAGTCTGGCAATAAAGGTTGGGATGGACACTATGATCCCCATAGTGGTGTGTATACTGAGAAACCTGCACAATAAAGAGCCAGCTATCTTCCACGCTCTCTAGTACGCCTCGTGATTCAAGAAGAGTCACTGTAACCGGCTACCAAAGAATCATCGTCATGAGCTAATCAAACTCAGCACAACTAGCTTCCAACAACTCTCGTGTCTCCATCGTGATGTGTAGAGCCACGTGTATACTGTCATGGCGGCCACGAACTATGACGGCGGTACATACCAACAGGATCCCCCAAGCCAGGCATGTCCAAGGGAAGGGGAGGCTGACTCAGTGGAAACATAAACTTGTTGCCCTCAGACAGCCTGTGGACAGTCACGGCCTAGGAAAGGCAAGTCAGACGCACTAAACCACGTACCTAACAACTTAACAGTACAACGTCATTTTTGACTTGAGTATTACAACAAACATGGTCGTCACAAACACAACGTTTCTCCACAAGAGCATAAACAGCTGACGTGAACCGACACTGAAAGATAAGTCCATGATTGACTATGCTATCGTGAGGAAAGATTCATAAGTATGCCAGGTATGCCAGAACCTGGAGTGGACCAGAAATCGGACGTGACCATAAATAGAACGGCCGAAAGAGCAGCCCACCCAAAACAACATCCACAAACAAGTATGGCTTGGCTTTGTTCGTTCTCAATCTCCCGCTACCAAACTCTGAAAGGGCTTAACTATCAACACGTAGTCCAGAGAACGTAATGCGTTGTATCGTAGTTTACAGCTTGACTGCGATATTTGCACCTTTCGGTCCAACACACCCGACTTCAGCAAGCGTTTTTTGAGTACCGGGTTAGCATTCCCTCTTCGATCCCTTCTCCTTAGCCAGTCTGCCCTGCTGCAGCCTGTTATCCAGGATCACCACGTGGACGTGTAGAAGGGTCTTGGCAGCTCTGGTTCGCTGGCCCTGACGCTAGCAGTCAGCTATGGGTCGCTGACCACTGCAGCTCATGCTTTCCAACCAAGTATGAAACCAAATACTAGGGAAGGGGAAGTAAGATAAAGGCATACAAGTGTAACAGTTCCCGCCGGAGCAAGAGAGTTTAGGACAGCGGTGATGTGGTTGCTGATAACAAAGGTACTTGAACATGTTAAAGCTTAAAGCTACCTGAATGAGTGTCAAGGTCACTCACCGTCTCAACAAAGAAAAACAGAAAAGGGGAAGACAGGTTAACCCCATCCAGGACAGCGAACCAGTTATCGAAACAAAGATGAAAAGATCTCAGTTCGAGATTAGCCAACAGTCAAACGAACAGTGGAAAACGTCTTTCCCGCAAATATTGAACACAGATGGACGGAAGGCTGAAGTAGCGGACGATGTAAGTGTACGTAACACTACCTGGGACCCGGTGGATACGAACCAAATAACCGTGAAACAAACAGACCAGATGATGGGCGTTTTAGAGGATGAAATCGCCCGGCAATCAGAAACATCCGATGGAGCGCGGAGTCCGTCTGAAGTAAGCATTACTGCTAAGGAACGGTTGATAGTAGGCTTAATGGCGCTAGTCAAAAACATGGAGAAATTACCCCAATTCAGAAATGGGATTAGGTAACACTTACACACATGGTAGTGACAGATGTAGGGCTATCATGGGAAACTCGAGTTAATGTATGCATTTGCATAAATTTGTTTCATCTACCGTTATCCTTGGGAAACGGAGATTTGAATAATTAAGGGTAAGGTAAAAATTGAGGAATGATCAGGTGTTAAAAATTCCTTTGAAATCGTTGCCTGAAGTACACGCCAGACAAGGAGCGCGACGGTCAGTCTGAAGCTAAGACTGACCGAAATAAAAGGGACATGTTCGACCAGCAGAACGGACAGAGACATAGGGTAGCTCGATACGACAGGTAAAGTTACGGCGACCTAGGGTAACATGGACGTAATGATCAGGGCGGACAAGGTGGCTTTGACGTGGGGAGTTTGGGGAAACAGCGGTGAATTAGTTAGATCACAACACTCGGTTTTGGTTCCCCGTGACAAAGACTGCACCTAGACGAGTAAGGGTTACAGCATTACGTAATTCGACAGGTGGACGATTCGGTTTTTGACTCAGACATAGTTAGCAGTAGTTTGCATCTGAATAAGTTAGAACTTAGCCATAGTTTAGTATCTGCTGAAAAGGGGCATTAACAGGTGGGTGCTGATATATGTGGCACTAGCAGGAATGAAAGGTGGATGGTCATGTGTATGCGTGCTAATATTTTGACATTTGTATTTGGTTGTTGGATTTTGACAATGGTTTAACTTGTATTTTTTAAAATTGGTTGTTTGGTCGACCTTGCATGTCTTGCATTTTTGTTGTTGCTTATTAGACATGATCATATGTGCAGACGAGTTTCAAGATATGATACTTACGGACTGAAATATTGATATCATGAGTATGTGTGCAAATATTTTGACATTGGTATTTGGTTGTTTGGATTTGACAATGGTATGACTTGTATTTTTTAAATTGGTTGTTTGGTTTGTGTAAACATGACTATATGTGCTGACATAGATATCAAGGTATGATGCCTAAAGACTGAAATATTGATATAATAGTCGTGTGTGCGTACAAATACTTTGACAATTTTTGGGTATATGGTCGACCATTGTATACATTGTTATTTTCTATAATTTGTTGTTGTTTTGTTTTTTAAACATGATTACATATATTTATAGAGTTATCTAGGTACTGATTTACGGAGAAGTGTATATCATCCAGAATGTAGGCCTCCGCAAACAGAGGTTACCACGAGTTCCAGAACAAGAACTAGCATGCTGGGACACTCAGCTGGGTGATTTAATTGGAGATGCGTCATAATAGACATATTGACTTGTGTGTTTATTTTAGCACATGTATGTGGAGTCTTTGCAGAGAAGACTAAGTTGATCAGAAGCTGAATAATTTGAGTGTGCAAATTGTTATGTATTATTGACTATGACATATGTTGTCAAAAATCGTTTTTGTGGGAAACAAAAATAATTTTTCTGTTTTCTTTGAGAGGGGATAGCTGTCAGGAGAGACGTGGCCTCACAGGAGTTAGTATGTTAGTATGAAGGAAGACGTCGGCCATGGGTCGTAAGGTGAGGTGTGTAATGAGACGCTTGAGATAATTGAAGGGTAGTGTCCTTAGAGAAATGCACGGGATACAGGGCGGAGTATGTTGACCTCAATGAGTTAGGAGAATTCCTTAAGGTGTTATTGTTTTGATGAGCTAAAGGTCCTGCAGGGACAGAATTGGGTATGTTTGATGTAAAACTATTTAAAAGTGGTGGCTTGTGTTGTAAAAACGACCAGCCACAGTGTTTTTATTCTGCTTGTACTGATTATGCATGTATTACAAAAAGTTTGTATGTATCAAATGATACGTCTTTTATACATGTTCGATGAGAGTGAAGTTGTAAACAGGAGTGGTGTTTACATTTTGGAAAGTGGAGACGAAAATGGCTTAAAATTTCCGCTTTAGTTTAATATTTACATTCACATATATATAATATAGGAATAATTAGTTAAGATGATATGTATTGTATTGTTTTTGTAATTTCACTACTCATTTTTATGCTATGAATATTATATAATAAATATGCCATCTGCTGTGTGCTATATTATTTGCAATGTGTGGTCATGATGATGTGGATGAGTGTGATAATGTTCTAAGTTAGAATAAACCCATTGCAAACAGTGGGGTCTGCTACACAAGTTAAGAGAGTTATACCTTAGGGCCAGATACCAGGGACTATATCCACATCAGTTGGAAGTGCATAAGGAACTCACCCCCCCCCCCCCAACACCCGCCGAGGATCTAGAAGCTCTCTGGTTAAAATTGAAGACTACTCTCAATGCTGCTGCAGCAGAAGCAGGTGGTGAAGGTAGAGTCAAGAAGGATATCAAGATGACACAGTGGTAGACAGGACAGGTCAAAATGATAATCAGAGAAAGGCGTAGAGACAATTTGGAAGCCAAGAATGCAGCAGGAAAAAGAGAGAAATACAAAGAATACGTAACACTCAGAACAAAAACTAAGAAACACAAAGAATACGTAACACTCAGAACAAAAACTAAGAAACACAAAGAATACGTAACACTCAAAACAAAAACTAAGAAACACAAAGAATACGTAACACTCAGAACAAAAACTAAGAAACACAAAGAATACGTAACACTCAGAACAAAAACTAAGAAACACAAAGAATACGTAACACTCAGAACAAAAAGAGAGAAATACAAAGAATACGTAACACTCAGAACAAAAAGAGAGAAATACAAAGAATGCGTAACACTCAGAACAAAAAGAGAGAAATACAAAGAATACGTAACACTCAGAACAAAAACTAAGAAACACAAAGAATACGTAACACTCAGAACAAAAACTAAGAAACACAAAGAATACGTAACACTCAGAACAAAAAGAGAGAAATACAAAGAATACGTAACACTCAGAACAAAAAGAGAGAAATACAAAGAATGCGTAACACTCAGAACAAAAAGAGAGAAATACAAAGAATACGTAACACTCAGAACAAAAACTAAGAAACACAAAGAATACGTAACACTCAGAACAAAAACTAAGAAACACAAAGAATACGTAACACTCAGAACAAAAACTAAGAAACACAAAGAATACGTAACACTCAGAACAAAAATTAGAAACACAAAGAATACGTAACACTCAGAACAAAAACTAAGAAACACAAAGAATACGTAACACTCAGAACAAAAACTTAGAAACACAAAGAATACGTAACACTCAGAACAAAAACTAAGAAACACAAAGAATACGTAACACTCAGAACAAAAACTAAGAAACACAAAGAATACGTAACACTCAGAACAAAAACTAAGAAACACAAAGAATACGTAACACTCAGAACAAAAACTAAGAAACACAAAGAATACGTAACACTCAAAACAAAAACTAAGAAACACAAATCAGCAAAACAAAAATCCGGGGAGAACTTTGAAGAAAAACTGGAAAATAAAGCTGGAGGAAAACAAGAGGCTGTTCTACAGGACCCTTAAGAACATGAGCAAAGAAATAGTCCTCACTGAAATTTGTAAAAGACAAACAAGGTGCTTTGCAGAGGGAGAAAATGGATAGATGGAAAGACTAATTCTCAGAGCTTCTTTGTGCAGAGGGAGAAAATGGATAGATGGAAAGACTAATTCTCAGAGCTTCTTTGTGCAGAGGAAGAAAATGGATAGATGGAAAGACTAATTCTCAGAGCTTCTTTGTGCAGAGGGAGAAAATGGATAGATGGAAAGACTAATTCTCAGAGCTTCTTTGTGCAGAGGGAGAAAATGGATAGATGGAAAGACTATTTTTCAGAGCTTCTTTGTGCAGAGTGAGACCAAGTTCCATGTGCAACATTCTCTAATACAGAGGAGGGAATCAATGACGGGGGAAACATCCCAACAGAAGAGCTGAAGGCACCACTAGATAAAATAAAGGTTGACAAAGCAACCGGACATGAAGACATAACCAGAAATGGAAAAATGCATGAAAGTGGCAGGTGAACTGTTATTCCCGAAGTTTCTCAGGACAGCCTGGCGCTACAAAACTTAATAAAAGAACTGGATGATAGCCATCATTATAATAATATTCAAAAAGTGTGACAACCGATCATATGAAAACCATAGAGGCATACCCGTCCTTAGCGTCACCGGCAGAGCTTACTCTATGTCATACCCGTCCTTAGCGTCTCCGGCAGAGCCTACTCTATGTCATACCCGTCCTTAGCGTCACCGGCAGAGCCTACTCTATGTCATACCCGTCCTTAGCGTCTCCGGCAGAGCCTACTCTATGTCATACCCGTCCTTAGCGTCACCGGCAGAGCCTACTCTATGTCATACCCGTCCTTAGCGTCTCCGGCAGAGCCTACTCTATGTCATAACCGTCCTTAGCGTCACCGGCAGAGCCTACTCTATGTCATACCCGTCCTTAGCGTCTCCGGCAGAGCCTACTCTATGGCATACCCGTCCTTAGCGTCACCGGCAGAGCCTACTCTATGTCATACCCGTCCTTAGCGTCTCCGGCAGAGCCTACTCTATAGCATACCCGTCCTTAGCGTCTCCGACAGAGCCTACTCTATGTCATACCCGTCCTTAGCGTCTCCGGCAGAGCCTACTCTATGGCCTACCTGTCCTTAGCGTCTCCGGCAGAGCCTACTCTATGGCATACCCGTCCTTAGCGTCTCCGGCAGAGCCTACTCTATGGCATACCCGTCCCCGACAGAGACTACTCTATGGCATACCCGTCCTTAGCGTCTCCGGCAGAGCCTACTCTATGGCATACCCATCCTTAGCGTCTTCGGCAGAGCCTACTCTATGGCATACCCGTCCTTAGCGTCCCCGGGAGAGCCTACTCTATGGGCGAGGCTCATCACGGTTTCACAGCAAACATAAGTACTACAGACCTCAGCTTCAAGTTCAGGCATCTGAGTGATAAAGCTCTTGAGTGTAAAGATGAAATGCACCTTTGTTTTTTACACCTGGAAAAGGCATTCTAAAAGGTTCAATAGGCTCTCGGAATGCCCGGAAAGGAAGAACATCTCAGCACCCCTAATCTGCGCTTTATAGTTTTTTATAAAATCTGCAGAATCTACATTAGGATTGGAAACTGTCGTGAAAAAAGTTGGAGGACCACTAGGGGCAGTAAGACGTGGCGACATTATATCGCTTTACCCTTCATACCTCACGGATGACATTATCAAGGTCTGCAAGGAGAGGACCAACTAGTACTCAGTGGGTACTGGAAGATGAGACCAGTCTATATGTAGGTGCTAGCGTTTGCTGATGACGTGGCTTTAATTGAGAGGCACTGTTCCAGACCAACCTTCAAATCTGGAATAAGGAGATGGGAATACACGGGTGGCCATTAGCAGCTCAAAAACAAACCCCAAAAAACGTGGTGGCTTTGGTGGAAGAGAAGAGGCATAAGTTTTTTCATTCCCTGAACCTACCACTCCCCCCACCCCCTAACTACCTTCTCCTCTTTTGCCCTTATCACTTTGGGGTGCATAGGCCATCAATATTTCTCTCTAAGCAGACCTGTACTGTCAGACCATCAACCGATTCTCTCCAAGCAGGCCTGTACTGTCAGACCATCAACCGATTCTCTCCAAGCTGACCTGTACTGTCAGACCATCAACAGATTCTCTCCAAGCTGACCTGTACTGTCAGACCATCAACCGATTCTCTCCAAGCTGACCTGTACTGTCAGACCATTGTAACAGTTCCCGCCGGAGCAAGGGGAGTTTAGGATGCCTGAACATGTTAAAGCTTAAAGCTACCTGAATGCATATCAAGGTCACTCACCGTCTCAGCAAAGGAGAACAGAGTTGGGTTAAGGAATGTGGACAGGTAGAAACTGACCACTGGCCTTCCGATTTTGGTAGGGGGAGATTGATTGACAGACGAAATTGGCAACGGGGCTTGCTGCGAGAGAATGAGTGACAGGTGTGCAAAGTGTTTCGTTCCAATTGGGATTGAAGATGACCATACATGAGATCGATTGGTCAAGCTCTGGCCTTGCTTGAGGATATATAACTCGAGACAAAGTTTAGCTCGAGAGGCTGGAGGAGAGATGGAGAGTGAGGGAGAGAGAGAGGCTGTATGGAGGAGAGTGAGAGAGAGACTGAATGTGGATAGTATGTTTAACTCACCGACTTAGGTAGAGGAGCGATTGATAGACTGTTGGACGAATGTTTAGTGATAGAACAGGATCGCTCAAATAGGTGTGTGAGTTTTGCATTAATAGATAATGTGAAAGTGTGTTTGTAAGCAAGGACACATTGTGAGCGAGTTAATACGAGATCGCCCGCCTGAGGGGATTTCAGTAAGGAAGAGTATTTGATAAGGTGTGTTGAAGACGCAGTTAAGGCGATGTGTGTGTGATGTAATTGCAAGGCAATAGAACTGGGTTTTTAGATAGTTGGGAATTCCATCAATAGCTAATGCTTACAATTCCCGTTTTAGTAGAATGTTTAGTTAAGATATGTATTATATTGTGTTTGTAATTTCTCTACTCATTCTATGATATGAGTATGATTTAATAAATATGCCACCTGCTGTGTGATATGTCATTTACTGAGTATGGTCATGATGATGTGGATGAGTGTGAGAATGTTCTAAGTTAGATCACGGCAGCAGAGGGTCTGCTACACCATCAACCGATTTTCTCCAAGCTGACCTGTACTGTCAGACCATCAACCGATTCTCGCCAAGCAGACCTGTACTGTCAGACCATCAACCGATTCTCTCCAAGCAGGCCTGTACTGTCAGACCATCAACCGATTCTCTCCAAGCAGACCTGTACTGTCAGACCATCAACCGATTCTCTCCAAGCAGACCTGCCCTGTCAGACCATCAACCGATTCTCTCCAAGCAGGCCTGTACTGTCAGACCATCAACCGATTCTCTCCAAGCAGGCCTGTACTGTCAGACCATCAACCGATTCTCTCCAAGCAGGCCTGCCCTGTGCCTCTCCCTGTTCCCCCTGTATCAGTATGTAGGTCACATCTCCGTGTATTCTCTGGTCACCCGTTGCTTCTCTTTCGCTGTGGGCTCCATGGCAGGGATTACCTGGGGATACCGACTTGGGGGCTTTCGCTGTGTGTGGCCTATCCAGCTCTATCTTCTTTCCAGGATTTGTTGTTCCACCTTTGGCCTGTTGTCTCCCACAGGCTTTCAATTATAACCACGTGGAGCCATCACATGCACAGAGTCTTTCTCTTGGATGTAGTAGCAAAGCCTTCCAACTACTTTACTCACCACCAAACTCACCACCAAACTAACTACCAAACTCACCACCAAACTAACTACCAAACTCACCACCAAACTAACTACCAAACTCACCACCAAACTTACCACCAAACTCACCACCAAACTAACTACCAAACTCACCACCAAACTAACCACCAAACTAACTACCAAACTAACCACCAAACTAACTACCAAACTCACCACCAAACTAACCACCAAACTAACTACCAAACTCACCACCAAACTAACTACCAAACTCACCACCAAACTAACTACCAAACTCACCACCAAACTAACTACCAAACTCACCACCAAACTCACCACCAAACTAACTACCAAACTCACCACCAAACTAACTACCAAACTCACCCCCAAACTCACCACCAAACTCACTACCAAACTCACCACCAAACTCACTACCAAACTAACTACCAAACTAACTACCAAACTCACCACCAAACTCACTACCAAACTCACCACCAAACTCACTACCAAACTCACTACCAAACTAACTACCAAACTCACTACCAAACTCACCACCAAACTCACTACCAAACTCACCACCAAACTCACTACCAAACTCACCACCAAACTCACTACCAAGCTCACCACCAAACTCACTACCAAACTCACTACCAAACTCACCACCAAACTCACTACCAAACTCACCACCAAACTCACTACCAAACTCACCACCAAACTCACTACCAAGCTCACCACCAAACTCACTACCAAACTCACCACCAAACTCACTACCAAACTCACTACCAAACTCACCACCAAACTCACCACCAAAGTCACTACCAAACTCACTACCAAACTCACCACCAAACTCACCACCAACAATTGTAATCACCGGCTGCTATAACTCAATACTCACGTCGACCCCCGTTCTCCAGGGGTGGCACCACTCCGCCCGGAAAGGCCAGATAAGACGCATTCTTTCCTAGAGCTGTACACAAAATTAACATAACCTGAACACACAGTCAGGCCTGATACTGCCGCCGGGAGGCAGCGCTAACCCAAGGGAAGGCCTGTCTCGTCAGATTGTTATCAGCCTCTCGGTCGTCCCGCGCTCGCCAAAACTGTGTTATCAGGACAACAAACTAATCGATGCAGAAATGTCTAGGATAGCTAGATATTGATATCGCGCTCAAGTGATCAAAGGGTAACCGCAAACAAACATCGATATATGTGTCCTTTTAACAAATCTCTTAAATATGTGCAGGGGAACAATCAAGACAAGAGAGAAACAAGTATGTGTTCTTTCATCAGACCTCAGCGAGAGAGAGAGAGAGAGTGAGAGTGTGCGAGAGAGGAGAGAGAGACAGATAGACACAGGTGTGGCCTTTCATTAGACCACCACTATCTGAACAGTGAAATAATGAAGAGAAAAGAAAGAGAGAGAGAGAGGGATGGAGAGAGAGAGAGATGGACAGAGACACATGCGTGTGAGGCCTTTCATGGTACCTCTTCTATGTATGCGTGATGCCTTTCATGGTACCTCTTCTATGTGTGCGTGAGGCCTTTCATGGTACCTCTTCTATGTGTGCGTGAGGCATTTCATGATACCTCTTCTATGTGTGCATGAGGCATTTCATGGTACCTCTTCTATGTGTGCGTGAGGCCTTTCATGGTACCTCTTCTATGTGTGCATGAGGCTTTTCATGGTACCTCTTCTATGTGTGCATGAGGCCTTTCATGGTACCTCTTCTATGTGTCCGTGAGGCCTTTTATGGTACCTCTTCTATGTGTGCGTGAGGCCTTTTATGGTACCTCTTCTATGTGTGAGTGAGGCCTTTCATGGTACCTCTTCTATGTGTGCAGTGAAACGATCAAGTGTAACAGAAGAATAGAGGAAATAGACGCAGCCAATCATGCACGATCTAAGTAGAGCAAGATGGCAGCGTAGACAGAACGGTTACTGTAAGACAGCCTTGGAAATACTTGACGTAAGGTCCACTTAAAGTTGGTGATTATAGCTTTGACTAGAACTTATTTCAGGGTGGGTTGTCATAATAGAAGACAGCTGGATTGTCACAATAAGAGACATGGGTGAGTTGTCACTGTGTAAGACAGGCGGGTTGTCATAATATAGGACAGGTGGGTTGTTATAATATAAGACAGGTGGGTTGTCATAATATAAGACAGCTGGGTTGTCATAATAAGTGACATGGATGAGTTGTTATAATAAGAGATATGGATGAGTTGTTCTAATAAGAGACATGGATAAGTTGTCATGATATGAGATTTTGATAAGTTGTCATAATAAGAGACATGGATGATTTGTCATAATAAGAGACATAAGCTGTCATAATATAAGACATGAGTTGTCATAATAAGAGATATTGATGGGTTGTCATAATATGAGATATGGATGTGTTGTCAGAATATAAAACATTGGTGGGTTATCAGAATAAGATACACGACTGAGATGCCATAACACGAGACACGGACGAGTGGAAAGTTGACTGCTGCCTTCCTTAGAGACATTGAGGTCGAGGTCTGAAGACAAACGAGCAAAATGAAAACACAAACAGTTCCAGGACAAATAGGATGGCCAGCCCTGCCAACTGTCAGGGCCAGTGTGGTTCTCTCGCTCATTTATCAGGTCTCAGATGCCACACCGCATGAGTGGCAGAGTGGTTGAGTGTTCGTTTCTCACGGTTTGATCACCGTTATTAACTCACCAGTCCATATGTCTATTATTGGTACCTGACTTACTGTGAAGAACGGAGCAGGAGCGAGGAAGTCAACTGTCCACCACATCTCATAAAAAGCTGAGGTCTAATACATTCAAGTCTGCTATTGGATATCCTCGATATCCCACATATCCACGTGTTCCTGGTCGCGATTGTTAGGCTATTGAACGGTTATGTTATCCAGTCACAGCCATGTTATCCAGTCTATCTTATTCTTTGTCTCTTCACATGCATACTTGCGCTGGCCCTGTGCCAACAGTTGTCACAATCTTCTCGTTTGTCACGTGATCTTCCGGGTATTATCAGAAGATTGTCATGTACATCTCAGCTGACGAGTGTTACGTCACATCTGAGCACAACTGTCCAGGGGTAGCAGAGACATTTAATGTTAACCCCACATGCCCGAATGTTCTTAATCACAATTCTCCCCTCGCTTCAGATGGAGGTAACTGTTCTCGACAGTTCAAAGGTCGCACGGTAAACCTACTTCTTCATTCTGTCCCTTACGAAACTTTCATTCACCACTATAAATAACCCTTTACATCTGACATGTGCAACGTACGCCCCGCGGCATCCACCCTGATTTAATCCGGCCCGCGAGAACCTTTCCAAATATCAATCCATCTGGCCCGCCAGACCAGGAATGGGAGAGGCTGAGGATATCAACCAATGTGGTCCAAGTAATGATTCAGCCACGTTTAGACCTTGTTGTCTTATACAAATCAGAGTTGTCTTATACAAACCAGAGTTGTCTTATACAAATCAGAGTTGTCTTATACAAATCAGAGTTGTCTTATACAAATCAGAGTTGTCTTATACAAATCAGAGTTGTCTTATACAAACAACAATACAGAAGATTTGTGTGTGTTTCACTTAATTTTTCACCAATAAAATGTGCGTGTCACATCAATCATTTCCGTTCATATCATGACCAAGGTAGTGTCCTGCATAAATTTTCTTAAGTCCAGAGCCTTAAACCACTGTCAATTTCAAGAATTTCTAGAAGTCGCTGGATCCGAGCATCAAGACCTCGCATTTTAATGTGGAAGGTGTTGGCTGAAGTAAGGAGAGGATACTTCTCAGGATTGAAAAGACGAGGTATCTGTTTTCATGAATAAGAAAGGAAAACCAGTGCATGAGTTGGGACCAGGAAACAAAAACTGGCTGTGTGTTCTGGCATTCCTTGTAGACGATACACCTTATCTTAATGAACTCAATGCTAAGTTACAAACTCCAGGACAGCTGCTTTGTTAACTAAATAAACACATTATGTCATTTCAGAATAAACTTTCGCTCTGGTAAAGTTAACTAAGAATATTCAATATCCTTTCCCTGCACTTGCGAGCCGCAGTAAGGACTTTGCGATTCATTTGTGGGCGAGCTGAAGTCTTTCTATGAAAAGCTGAAGTCTTTCTATGAAGAGCTGAAGTATTTCTATGAAGAGCTGAAGTCTTTCTATGAAGAGCTGAAGTCTTTCTATGAAGAGCTGAAGTCTTTCTATGAAGAGCTGAAGTCTTTCTATGAAGAACTCAACACTAGGTTCCGTAATTGTAACTTCTGATCGGGAGATAATCATGTCCAGCACTTACACCTACCATCAGTTTGGTTTCTTCTAGAACTAAGTTGGATACATCTAAAACAAGGACGAGATTAGCATCGAGATAGGACTTTGCGTGTTGCAGCTTGAGTTATTTCCCCGAACATTGACTGTCATAAAACTTAGAAGCAAGGAAGTGATAGTCAAACTGTGTAAAGCTTTAGTTAGACCCAGATTGGAGTACTTTGTACAGGTGTGGAGTCCTTATCGTAGAGGAGATATAAACATGCTGAAAAGGATACAAAAAAGAGCGACAAAGCTGATAGTGGGATTCCAGAATTACAGTTTTGAAGAAAGACCCAGAAAGTGTGTAGAAAAGAGAAGAATTCGAAGTGACAATACAGGTTTATAAAATAATCGAAATAAGAATAAACTAGACTATAACGATTAAAAAAAACATACAACCACCTGCAAGAACAAGAGGGCATAGCTACAAATTAACTAAAGAAAGATATAGATTAGATATTAGGAATATATTTTTAGTCTGAGAGTGGTGAATACTTGAAATGCATTGACACTGGAAGTAGTTGAGGCAAGAACAATTAATGCATTTACGAATAGATTGGATGCGCGTAACTTTTAGAGCAAGGTGATGTAAATTAAACTGGTTGTATACAGACTACAGAGTCTTTTAAACCAGTATAAAGACGTTAAGTTAAGTTATGTCTGGTGAGAGACATGATGTCTCAAACGAGCTAATGAATGCACCAGATCTGTCTACAAATAAGTTCATGTTATTTGTAGGGAGAACTTTACCAAATTGTATTCATTAAAATAAACAATCAATAAAGAAACGCTGAAAGCAGCTCTCATGACATGCATGTTTTACTGACTTTCTATACGTTAGATTTTTTAAAAACTAATGACATAACTTGACATGACATAACTACACATTTTTAATGAAATAAATACCAATATCTTGACATTTTAAAATCGCATTAAAATCGCCAATATATTTAACATTCGCTGTCTGGATTCTTGATGAGGTTGTACGGGCCTACTTTTAAGGAAGCTAGCACCAAAATATGTTGTATCTGTTTCTGCACTGTTCCGTCTTCCCCTTTAAGGACATGGGCTACACGCGTTAACCTCGAACCTTGTGTGACGTCATCTTCTGTCATTCAAGATGTAAGATGCAGTTTAAAAAAGAGCACGATTATCCGAATGTTGGTTAACCGGGTTGCGGGTTAAGGCGTGCTCTTACACTTATTGCACATACTGCACGCTTTTTACAAGAAACAGAATGGTTCGCTCGATAACAAATCAATCTTTCGGATATTCGAAATCCAGAGGAAACAGAACATACTGGCAACACAAAAAATGATGCCTATTACCAATTGAACAGAAGAGAGCAGGTCGTGGTCTTCAGACTCCGCACAGGCCACAAAAGACTTGAGGTACCACCTATTCAATAAACTGAAGATAGGTGGCGCTGACGAATGCACTTGTGGTACCGGGAAAATGACCGCTGAACATCTGCTGCAAAACTGCCCGACATACGAGGATCAGAGAAAGCAGATGGGGCCATCACCAGTGCCAACACTAGACAAGCTCTATGGCAGTGTCGACAGCCTTAGGATGACCGCTGCTTTTTTCGAAAAAATACAGGTTGACGTTTAACAGCGTACGAAAAAGAAGAAGAAGAAGAAGAAGAAGAAGAAGAAGAAGAAGAAGAAGAAGAAATCCAGAAATGTGATGAAGGAACATAAATAATGACAATTTAATTATAAAAGAGGACATTGTTTTGCTAATAATAATCAGTTTACGAAATGCTTTTGTTTCGTTAACTGTTAGAATTATGTTATATTTTAATTGTTCTTACTATGTCGGATAGCGTAATTATTGACAGTAAACTGTCTTCTTTTCTTGGTCGCCTGCATTCGTATCCCCCTCCCCCTCCCACCCCACAAAAAAAACGTATAGTTACGCTGTGTCCTAGTTTACAGCGAAGTTGAGATATCTGCCCATTTCGTCTCGACACATCCGGTTTTATCTGGGCACATTTGTGGGACCGGTTATGTCTCGATCCATATCCTCTATTCTAGTATGCACGGGTGCAGTCAGTTTCCAGGGCCGCCATTTGGAGGGGAAATAGTCTTGGTCAGCATTAGTGGAGGAAGGTAGGGGGGTCACTGACCCTGACGCATGCAGTTAGATGGATATAGATGGGGATAAAGGGGTGAGGAGACATGCAGCTGTGGAACAACATAAGGCGCAGAACATTTGATGATCTGCCAAAACCTTTTGGAAATATGCACTATGGATGACACGTTGAGGGGGAGTGACAAGGAAATCCACTCGGCTGAACATTGGATACGTGATGTCTGACGTAGTGTCTGACGTGGTGTCTGAGGTGGTGTCCAGGAGAGGGGACATGATGCCTGACGTGGTATTTGACGTGGTGTCTGACGTGGTGTCCAGGAGAGGGGACATGATGTCTGACGTGGTGTCCAGAAGAGGGGACATTATGTCTGACGTGGTGTCTGACGTGGTGTCCAGGAGAGGGGACACGATGCCTGACGTGGTGTCCAGGAAAGGAGACACGATGTCTGACGTGGTGCCCAGGAGAGGAGACACGATGTCTGACGTGGTGCCCAGGAGAGGAGACACGATGTCTGACGTGGTGCCCAGGAGAGGAGACACGATGTCTGACGTGGTGCCCAGGAGAGGAGACATGATGTCTGAAGTGGTGCCCAGGAACCGGTAACCCAACTTTAGTGTAATGGGGTCAGCGCTTTTTAACAGGCTGAGACCCGCTGCTCTAGTCCCCATCCCGAGCGACGGTCCCTAAAATACCTGTAAGGACCGACGTCAGTAGGATAAGGTAGGTACAATGTGGGAGACACCCCACCCAGGGCGCAGTCTGTCTGAGAACATACGCTTACTCCTGCATTCCCGGCCTGTCTATGCAGCCCACGCAGTCCAGAAAGACCACTCCCACAACCAAATAACGAACTACACAGTTATGTCAATATCAAGACCGTTAATCTTCTGAATAGTTTAATTGTACAGTATCAAAAAATAATCTGCAAATATATTTACAAGTATATATGCAGTAGCGTTGCAAGTGCGGGGGGGGGGGGGGGGGGGGGCGCAATTTTGGTCTTCTGCAGCGAAAAGAAAAGTATTTTTTCTGTCAGGATGGTACAAGACACAAGACACAATTGCATTATTTACTACTTTCTACTAAAATAAATAAAATATAAATATAATAAAACCGTTACATTTCTCTGAGTCTGTTAAAATGTTTGGGGCTTGAGATAGCTTGAAGTACGTTGTTGGAGTCTGTTACAATGTTTGGGGCATGAAGTACGTTATTGGAGTCTGTTAGAATGTTTGAGGCTTGAGATAGCTTGAAGTACGTTCTTGGAGACTGTTAGAATGTTTGTGGCTTGAGATGGATTGAAGTACGTTCTTGGAGTCTGTTAGAATGTTTGGGGCTTGAGATGGCTTGAAGTACGTCCCTGGAATCTGTTAGAATGTTTGGGGCTTGAGATGGCTTGAAGTACGTTCTTGGAGTCTGTTAGAATGTTTGGGGCTTGTAGCACGTCCCTGGAGTCTCTTAGAATGGTTGTGGCTTGAGATGGCTTGAAGTACGTTCTTGGAGTCTGTTAGAATGTTTGGGGCTTGAGATGGCTTGAAGTACGTTCTTAGAGTATGTTAGAATATGTGGGGCTTGAGATGGCTTGAAGTACGTTCTTAGAGTCTGTTAGAATGTTTGGGGATTGAGATGGCTTGAAGTACATTCTTGGAGTCTGTTAGAATGTTTGGGGCTTGAGATGTCTTGAAGTACGTTCTTGGAGTCTGTTACAATGTTTGGGGCTTGAAGTACGTTCTTGGAGTCTGTTAGAATGTTTGGGGCTTAAGATGGCTTGAAGTACGTTGTTGGAGTCTGTTACAATGTTTGGGGCTTGAAGTACGTTATTGGAGTCTGTTAGAATGTTTGTGGCTTGAGATGGATTGAAAGTACGTTATTGGAGTCTGTTAGAATGGTTGTGGCTTGAGATGGCTTGAAGTACGTCCCTGGAGTCTCTTAGAATGACCATTATTCTTGTAGTCTTTTGGCTGATAAGAATATAATATGTTGTATGTACCGCTGCTGCTTCAGCTCTGAAATTGGTACAGGTCTCGCTTTCTGGTATGGAGTGGTTTTCTATGTCGCTGTTGGGATGTGACATGTAGATTCCACTGCCTCCCCATTTATCAATCTCCGTGACCAATCCATCTGTGTACACGCGTGTCCAGGAGTTGCTAGGGTACTGTCTCTTGAGCTCATGCTCACATTTCTTGGTTTTTCTTGGAACCTTCTAGATTATCCTGGATTGGTCCAGTCTTCGTGTCCGCTCCATGTCCTGGGCCCGTGTCCATGTCCTGGGTCCGTGTCCTGGGTCCATGTCCTGGGTCCGTGTCCTGGGCCCGTGTCCTGGTTCCGTATTCTGGGTCCGTGTCCTGGCTCCGTGTTCCGGTCTCAAGCATATGTGCATGTTGTCTGTGGTTTTCTCTGACTAGGTGGTTGAGGCTTTTCTATAGCAGTCTGTTTTTATTTATTTGTTGGAACATCTAGTTGTAGAGGGTGATCAGCTAGGGTTTTTAGTTTTTGAAACCGAGGAATGCATTTGTATTTTCTCCTTAATTCGAAAGGCTCAATATGTGCTGGTTTTAAGTAGCTCAGTAATAGTCAACTATCGTCTTGCCGTCAATATTACTAGCATTTTCTCTACACAGCCCGTTCTCGTGCAGATTTCATGAGGGAAATCGATGAAAAACGTGTTCCAGCATCCTGATTGGTAAATATATCAAGGGCAGCGAATTTCCAGGTAAACAACAGAGGGCGGAGGCAGCCGGGGAGGTATACAGACGTGCGGAACTAGTGAAACCATCGTCCCTAATCAGTTCTGGCCCTCTGATCAGGAAAGAGCTGGCCAATGACAAGCCCAGATCCATCAGCCCAGACCCCTCAGCGCCATCACGACTGCGCGGCGGTGACTTTGGGGGGCATGAACATCCCAATCGTCCGCTGGTCACTTTGTGACGAAACTACATGACTGGAATGTAACACTGGTTGTCTACAACCTCTGCAGAGTCTTCTGAGGTCGTTGTGGTCGAGAGGTCAGGTACTCGCTTCCCAAAGCGAAAGGGTTGGCGATCGAATTCCGCAAGTTTTAAAGTGACCCCTGGTCTCACGGGAGGTGGGACCAGAGTGCCTGTATCTTGAGTTGCCTCCAGCCGTCTTAACGTATGTCTTGCCACTGATCCACGGTAGCTCAAGACCAGAGAGTGAGGTTGATGACCAGCGCAGTTCTCCACACTATAATCTAAATGCAGCACAAGTTACATCATCAAAACAAAACCGTATGTTGATGTGGTCATCATCGCTTGCGATACGCAGCTAACTAATACAAATGCTTATCAATGCCCCGAGGGTAATTCTGAAACCTGTATTACTGGCTCGGTATACTTCTCCAGTGTTCGTTTAATTCGCTGTTGCCCAAGTGATGACAATGTCACTTTCTGTTTAATGCATTAAAGGAAAAAAAACTACTTGCAATAAGCTACTACTACTACTACTACTACACATATATTTTGAACATTCGAAAGCCTTTGTGTTTTCAGTATATGCATGTTCACATAATCACTCTGCGCAATTTTCCCTAGCAACCATTGTTTCTGGTTACCGTGTCACTACATAATCCAACAGTGGGCATTAGGGAGGAACTAGTTAACGATTCAATGACCAATACCAAAGATGTTTATGTTGACCTGGGGATAATCATGGAGAGTCAAGTCGATGTCGAAAGAAGAAGCTGTTGAAGAATCATGAGAGGCTGAATTGTCAGGAAACTGAGTTGAGGAGAGAAATGATTTCATCGTTGGCCAGAGTGATCTTCTTCTTCTTCTTCGTTTGTTCTTAATCTCCGACTACCAAACCCTGAAGGGGCTTAAGTAGCAGAATGTAGTCCAGAGAACGGAATGCGTTGTGTCGTAGTTTACAGCTTGGCTGCAATATTTGCACCTTTCGGTCTAACACATCCGACTTCAGCAAGCATTTTTTTAGTACCGGGTTAGCATTCCTTCTTCGATCCCTTCTCCTTAGCTAGTCTGCCCTGCTGAAGCCTGTTATCCAGGATCACCGCGTGGAGGTGTAGAAGGGTCTTGGCAGCTCTGGTTCGCTGGCCCTGTCGCTAGCAGTCAGCTATGGGTCGCTGACCACTGCAGCTCATGCGCTGCTCAGCATCTTGATCCCTCAAATTGATCCAAGAAATAACTCTGAGATTTCAACATCTTCATGTCCTTGCTGAGAAATATGCCTTCCTTGCTCCATGGACTCTTGTGAATGACAAATATGAGTGTCATCTGAATCATGACTTGATCATGTCCTTTAATACAGTAGAGTTCTTCGGAGAGAATAAAAAGTTGTATTGCTGTTGCTGCGACACAAAACAAAACAGATGTGGTAGGAAGTCCCTCTAGAACTTTCTCAGTTCATTCAAAAATACAGTCTTGGGAACTCAGCTGGAAATATTGTAATACTGCTACGACTTTCCTTCACAGCTGCTGTTAGTGTTGCTTGATGTCAGATGAGTTTTTCTCAATTTAAAATCATCAAGAATTACTTAAGATCTACAACGAATTCCTTGCGATTAAGAAATCTTGCCATACTGTCTGTAGATCAGCAACTGACAGGCGAAATAAACTTCACCAATATCTGGACAGTTTTGCTAAATGAAAGCCAAGAAAAAAAAACATTGTAGAAAATTGAAATTACATTTTCCACTTCATAAATAAACATGGCGTCTTAATTTTGTTTTATACATCGTTTTGACTTGTTGCCTCAGTATTTTTTATATATATTGAACGGGACGGCAAACCCAGGGACCAACGCAAGGCGACACAAACTACACCTACGCCCCTGTAAGCCACTTGTATATATGCATAATTTACTTTAACGTACCTTTGACTTGAGATAACAGGTAAAATTTAGCTTATTATTGACTTATCTAATGAGATTATAAGTTACTACTCTTCTTGTCTTTCGCGACAATCTGGATATTCGATTCTAAGCATTTTCACGTTCCAGTCTACCAAACTCTAAATGGGTACATGACCTTCTGTTAGGAATACAAGACATGCACAAGTAGAGGAACTCATCGCCTGACCTTTAGCTGTTATTAGTTTGTGCCCGATGTTGGCGACTTTCAACCCTAGGCCTAGGACGATGAGGCTAACGTCTGGTCAGACAAAACACACTGATCAGACAATGTTAGCCAAGGTCAGGAGAAATATACTGGCCAAGACCCTCACATGACCTCCTCGTTGGTCGTTCTTGGAAACGGGCTGTTGTCGAGGACAACAGTCTGGCTAACAAGGTGAGGTTCGACGTGATCCCCGTAGTGGTTAGCGACACGCAAATGAAGCAAAGCATAGCACAACCGCATGGATAACCCCGGTCATTGTGGGCATTCGTAAACAACGACCCTTGACCCTTTCGGTAATATCGCAGCATGTGTCCCGCCAATATGCCGCCGTCAGCAACCAGAGCTTGCTTGGTCAAATCTAGTCCTGTTAAACGCGCGAACATTATTTAGTATCCTAGTCTAACGGCCAGAATTTTAATACATTTTTCACACGCACCCACCCACACACACTCTAAAAAAAGAAACAAATGTTACATAGAAAAAAGGCAGGATAAAGGCATACAAATGACATAACCACATATATAAAACAGTCCATAGAACAGTATATCATAGTACATACACATACTGACATAGCTAAAGCTATGTTGAATAGCTAAAGACACACGGCCTACATATACATACAAACTAATTCTACCCCTTCGTCCACAGCAGCCCCTATACCTGGAGATACCAAAAATATGATACTATAATAAAATATCTAACACATTATCCCTGACAGCAGTGACTGCTACTGTTTCCATTTAAACGGTAATTTCACTTCTCCCCTTCGTTGTTCGCTCCAAAATAACCGCATTAATTTCCTACATCAACTTGGTGGTCCATCTCCAAACTTCTCTTTGCATCTTACAATGTCCTGGGCGACTCCTTGTTGGTGATAACACACTGTCCTGGGTCACTCCTTGTTGGTGATAACACACTGTCCTGGGTCACTCCTTGGTGATAACACACTGTCCTGGTTCACTCCTAGTTGGTGATAACACTGTCCTGGGTCACTCCTTGTTGGTGATAACACACTGTCCTGGGTCACTCCTTGTTGGTGATAACACACTGTCCTGGGTCACTCATTGGTGATAACACACTGTCCTGGGTCACTCCTTGTTGGTGATAACACACTGTCCTGGGTCACTCCTTGTTGGTGATAACACACTGTCCTGGGTCACTCCTTGTTGGTGATAAACCACTGTCCTGGGTCACTCATTGGTGATAATATACTGTCCTAGTGCACTCTTTGTTGGTGATAACACACTGTCCTAGTGCACTCTTTGTTGGTCATAACATACTGTCCTATTGCACTCTTTGTTGGTGATAACATACTGTCCTAGTGCCACTCCGTGTTGGTGATAACATACTGTCCTAGTGCACACTTTGTTGGTGATAACATACTGTCCTAGTGCACTTCTTTGTTGGTGATAACACACTGTCCTAGTGCACTCTTTGTTGGTGATAACATACTGTCCTAGTGCACTCTTTGTTGGTGATAACATTCTGTCCTAGTGCACTCTTTGTTGGTGATAACACACTGTCCTAGTGCACTCTTTGTTGGTGATAACACACTGTCCTAGTGTACTCTTTGTTGGTGATAACATACTGTCCTAGTGCACTCTTTGTTGGTGATAACACACTGTCCTAGTGCACTCTTTGTTGGTGATAACATACTGTCCTAGTGCACTCTTTGTTGGTGATAACACACTGTCCTAGTGCACTCTTTGTTGGTGATAACATAGTCCTAGTGCACTCTTTGTTGGTGATAACATACTGTCCTAGTGCACTCTTTGTTGGTGATAACACACTGTCCTAGTGCACTCTTTGTTGGTGATAACACAATGTCCTGGCCACTCCTTATTCAAACTTCACTCAATTGCTTGTGCATCCTTGTTCAGATCTCACTCTGGCATATATATGTAGCAGAAAGTGGCCTATCTGTTTTAACATACTTACACAGAGTCCACATTTCACCAGTTTCTTTTCTTTATCTCCCAACTGTACATGTTGTCATGTAAGTCAGTAGCAAACTATTACTTTTATATGTAAGTCGCTGACAAACTATTACTTCTAAATGTAAGTCGGTGACAAACTATTATTTCTATATGTAAGTCGGTGACAAACTATTACTTCTATATGTAAGTCTGTAACAAACTATTATTTCTATTTGAAACAAGCAGATAGTAAACTACCGAGTTTGCCGGACATTTCTATTAACGCGTCTGGAATCTGGAAGCGTCTTACAATCGATGGCGTCTCCAAAGAAAGTTGGTTGCTATGCAACATTGCCAATGGCTATCGCACGCACACATTTTGCAGTAGAACTTGTGTGACAGTTCCAGCTATAGCATGGGCGTTTAAAAGGCAGGTGAGATTGGCCTTGCGACTCTAAGAAACAAAGGTTGACTGAAGGCGTTGGACGAACGCGTGTCACTCCAGGGTCAATCACCGTTTCGACACTAGGTCTACAAAGGAAACGATGGGTTAATAACACGTCAAGTGGAAGACTTTGTCTGGTACAGAGGTGGGTGTTCGGAGCTGGCCACTCTGGTGTTCAGATTTGACAGGGATGGTTGTTGTTGGCAGTGATACTTCCACGACAGGCTACAACATTTAGAATGACAGTGACGCGTGGATAGACAACCATGAACATATTAGATGGGGGTAGTTCCAAATTGGAGTGATGGCTAAATCAGACAACCCACAGAATACCATTGGACAGCCATGTTGTTGCTTGAGACTATAAAATACTCTGCAAGGATAAACTCAAAAGATTGGCTGGGAGATTGGCTGAGAGTCTGGATGAGAGAGTTTGCAGGGTGGTTGAACCATCATACACCTGAGTGTGGCCAGTCGCGCTCAATGGGTGCTTATGAAGGACACCCTGTGAACAGTACGAGATCTGAATGTGTGTTGTATGTGCAGGACACCTTGTGCACGGGGTATGTTCTGAATTATATGTGAATGCGCAGATCACCTGATTATATGTGAACGATGTATGTTCTGAATTGTTACACGAGTGTACAGATCGCATAAGGACGAGATCTGAATGTGTGTTGTATGTGCAGGACACCTTGTGAACTATGTATGTTCCTATTATGTGTGAGCGTACATATTCATCTGAGTAAGTGAAGTGATCTGATTATATGTGAATGCACAGATCGACTGAGTATGTGATCACACGTGAGTACGTGATCGGATTATAAGTGACGTGATCTAATTACATGTGAATGCACATATCGCCTGATGATAAGTGAACCGATTGTATGGGAATGTTCAGATCGCCTGATTGTAAGTGATCTAATTATATGTGAATGCACATATCTACGTAATCCGATTGTGAGGACGAGTTTGTGGTTGTGTGTTGAGTGTGGAGATAAGGGAGTGCAGCTGCAAGAATCCTGGGTACAATAGATTTTGGAGGAAACATCAATTATTTTGATTATTTAGTTTAGAAGTTCTTTGCTTTTAGTTGATATTGTGTAACGATTACTCTTGTAATAAATTATATTGTTTTGTTTTATGGTTAGGATAATGTTTTACTGTGTGAAGTCGTGTCGTGGTGTAGACATATGTTGCAACTCTTTAGAGAAGTAACTCCTCAACTTAAAAGCCTTAAGCTGTCCCACTTTCTGCATTGTTCCTGTTATAATAACATTGTTGTATGACAACATTTTCGTTCATTATGATCCCTTCTGTCTGTTCCAAATGTTGTCAAACAGATGACACTACCAAGCAAAGTTGAAATTGAAACTTTTACATTATTAAAAAAGATGTTCATTGTTGGAGAAATGACCTTCATTCCATTTCAAACTTTGTCATTAGTGAAACAGATGTTTCTGGGGGAGGAACTTACCAGGCGCGTCAGCAGGGTTGCGGATTGCTGAAAGGCCTCCTAATTTGGAGGTTAGCTGCGAATAAATAAGCAGCCGTGGACAAAAACGGGTCGGTAGGCATGAAGGCTGTAAGGCGGCAGCCCTTCCACCATGCAAAGACACAACAGGCTAATCACCTGTTTGTCTTAACAAACGATTAAACATAGAGAAAACCGGACTGACCTCAACGGCGACGAACAGGCGAGAAATAAGGACCACGATTTACGGAACAGGGAATGTACGAAGTATAAACGGAAAAGAACAAGAACTAATAGAGGAGATGAAGAGAGCAAAATTGACAGTCCTGGCACTTACAGAAACAAAGAAAAAGGGACAAGGCGTTCTGGACCATGACGGCAACATGTTATACTACAGCGGAGTTCCCATGAGTGAATGAGCCAGGCAGGGGTTGGCTGTATAGTGGATAGTAATAACAAAGCAAACATTAAAGGATGGAAGTTCATTTCAGAACGACTGATGGTTCTAAGTCTACAAGAGGAGAATAGTCAAATGGATATCGTCACTGTGTATGCACCAAACGAAGATGAGAGCACTGACAAAAGATGAATTTTATGAGCTCCTTCAAATGAGAAGACGTTTTAAATGACAATGGAAAACGACTGCTGAGATTCTGTAGAGAACAAAACCTTGTCATTACAAATACAAGGTTGTCACACAAGCGTATCCATGCCTACACAAGATGCGAGCTGGCAAAAAATAAAAGATCCACAATTTGCTTTGCGATACTAAAGTAAACTGATTTCAAGCATGTGAAAGATGTTGGTGTTGAGAGGACCAGAGATAGGATGCGACCACTACCTAGTTAAAATAAAGAGAAATCGAAAAACGTTATCCAGCCAGGCAACACCCATCAGCAAGCAAGAAACATAATAACATACAAGGAGAAAATAAAATGAAGGCATTCAAACTAAGAGAACCAGATGTTATGAGGAGACACCAAAAGCTCATAACAACAGCAATAGAAAGGATAGATAATCTGAAGAAGATATGGAAATGCTTTAGGTAAAATTCAAAGACATCATCAAAGAGGCTGCAGCAGAGGCATACGGTCAAACCAAAGAAGGGTGGAAGAGAAAGAGTACACCATGGTGGACAGAAGAAGTGAAAAGAATAATATGAGAAAAGAAAAAGGCATGGAAGCAATACCTAGGGTCCAGGAATACAAAAGAACAAACAAAGAAATATAAAGAATATGTACATTTTAGAACAGAAGCAAAGAAGACTGTGCTCAAGGCCAAACAGAAATCCTGGGAAGAATTTGGAGAAAAACCAGAAACTGTTCTACAGGACCTTAAAGAGCATGAGGAAGGAAAAGGAATGCCCCCTGAAATTTGTTAAAGATAAACAAGGTGCGCTGTTGACTGCACCAGAAGAGGTAATGAACAGATGGAAAGAATATGTCTCAGATCTCCTTGGAGTGGAGGAAAACCAAGCTCTGGAAGTAACAGTCCCAATTCAAGAAGAGGGAGCCATGGAGGGAAACGATAATATAACAATGGAAGAACTAAAGGCAGCATTGTTAAAGCAGCAGGACTTGATGGTATAACATCAGAAATAGTTAAATACATGAGGACGGGCAGGAGAGATGCTATTCATGAAGATTCTCAAGGCAGCTTGGCGCCACAAGAAGATATCAAGAGACTGGGAGGTTGCAATAATAATACCAATTTTTAAAAAGGGCGACAATCGACAATGTGAAAATCACAGAGGTATTTCCCTTCTCAGTGTCCCCGGGAAAGTCTACTCTAGGATTCTAGAACGGCGATTAAGAGGTCTAGCAGAGCCAAATATAGATGAAACTCAATGTGGGTTTAGGGCAAACAGAAGTACTCAAGACCTTATCTTTACACTCAGACAGCTAAGTGAAAAGGCTCTTGAATATGATAAAGAGATGCATCTCTGCTTTTTGGATTTGGAGAAAGCATTCGATAAAGTTCATTGGGACAAACTCTAGGAGTGCCTGACAAGGAAGTGCATCCCAGGACCCCTGATCTCTGCCAAACAGAGTTTCTATAAAACATGCAGATTTTATGTGCGGACATCAAATCAAAAGTCAGGAGAGTTCAAGACCACTAGCGGAGTAAGACAAGGGGACATTCTATCACCGTACCCTTTCATACTCCTCATGGGTGAAGTCATCAAAGCCTGCAAGGAACGGACAAAAAAGTATGAAGTAGGGTACTGGAAGATGAGACCAAGTTACATGTCGGAACTAGCGTTTACGGATGACGTGGCCCTGATCATGAAATCCGAGGCACATCTCCAGATCAACTTACAGGTCTGGGAAGAAGAGTTGAAGAAGAGAGGAATGCACATCAGCAACTCCTAAACAAAAACCAAGGTGATCGCCAGAGATGAGAAGAGACATCAGATAACCCTGGGACACGAGCACTGGAGCAGGTCAGCAACTTTAAATATCTAGGAGTTGTAATAGACAGCAGGGGGGGAATCAAAGAGGAGTTAACTGCACGAAGGGCATCAGCAGGTAGACTTCCGTGCAAAAAACAGAGGTTTCCTCAGCAAAAGAGTAATAAGCAGGAAAACAAAGATGGATGTATACCGCTCGACCTATGTGCCTGTTCTGACATGGATGTGAGTCATGGGCAATGACCACAGCCCAAGAAGGCAACTACAAACTTCAGTATCTAAGAAAGGCGGTTCAGGTGACGAAAAGGGACAAGATCCGTAACCAGACAATACGTAGCAATCTTGAAGTTCAACCCCTGCAGACACGAGTGGAGCAGTCCCAACTACAGTGGTTTGGTCATGTCTGTAGAATGGAAGAAGATCGGATACCAAAGCGGTCAGGGGAGATCAAAAGTCAAGGACGCAGACCCCGAGGACGTCCCAAAGTACGCTGGGAAGACAACATACGACAGTCTCTAAGTGATAGAGGGATGGATTGGAAAGAGGCCAGGAACAAGACGACGGATAGAGCAGTGTGGCGTTCTCTTTGGCAAACCTCCACACCTCACGGTAGAAGAGGAGCGACTCAGTAAGTAACAGTTAATTGTTGGAGAAATGACCTTCATTCTATATTTTCGAGCAAAGCAACAACCATGGACTTGACATGACCTTGAAGAAAGATACCTACACAGACGAAGCTAGTGATCAGTTTTGTAACTGAGACATGCACAAAAGGATGACCAGAGAAACTGGCGAAATCACTCGGAATAGAAGAAAGAATATTCGCGTGCGGCTGGTACACAGTTGGAAGATTTTCATGACAGCGCCGAAGCTCATCTATTTCTCACAAACTTCCTTCAGACATTCAGCCGAAACTGATTAACTTTCAGCGACATGTGGTCGAATATCATCATTATAGCAGTCTGTCTCTATAGACCATGCGCGTTGCGCCCTGTAAGTTTTGTCCAGCTCTGTCTCCTGTAGACCATGTGCGTGGCGCCCTGTAAGTTTTGTCCAGCTCTGTCTCCTGTAGACCATGTGCGTGACGCCCTGTAAGTTTTGTCTAGCTCTGTCTCCTGTAGACCATGTGCGTGGCGCCCTGTAAGTTTTGTCTATCTCTGTCTCCTGTAGACCATGTGCGTGGCGCCCTGTAAGTTTTGTCCAGCTCTGTCTCCTGTAGACCATGTGCGTGGCGCCCTGTAAGTTTTGTCTAGCTCTGTCTCCTGTAGACCATGTGCGTGGCGCCCTGTAAGTTTTGTCCAGCTCTGTCTCCTGTAGACCATGCGTGTAGCGACCTGTAAGTTTTGTCCAGCTGTCTCCTGTATTTCGACACTGTTTGCTATGGGTGTAAAGGCCGATCTGCGAGTGACAGTCCCCGCCACAGATCGTACAACCACACTGAGGAGACTGGCTTGCCTGGCTGTTCCTTGATATCTTCCGTCTGTTTCTCTGCAGCCAGAAGACCTCTACGAGCGTCAGCAGTCACTATGCCCCCTCCAACTGTCTCCAGATAGCTCGATCCTGAGAAATTTCTTCCCAGCCCTCGGATGGGATGTCGCATGACTGTCAATCTTGCACATGTCCTTGAATCGCAGGGTGGGACGGCCAATTCTTCTAACTCCAATGGCTAGCTGTCCATAAAGGATATCCTTTGGCAGCCTCTCGTCTTTCATGCGATAAACATGCCCAACCACCGAAGACGTCGCTGACTCAACATCGAGTACATGATGTGAGTGTTTGCTCTCTGTAAGATCGTATTATGTGACACTGTCTCTTGCCACCCAATCCCTAATATACGAAGGAGCATACACTATGAGTTGAAATCGACAATGAAGCCTCGGCCATGTTAGATATGTCTCGAAATTACAGTCAACGCCAAAGGTACTAACAAGTGTTTTTTGATGGCATTCTAGAATGGTAGATTGAATATGTGTCTGCTAGTGGTAAGTGTATGAGTGCGTCTTACAATCGATGGCATTCTAGAATGTTAGATTGAATATGTGTCTGCTAGTGGTAAGTGAATGAGTGCGTCTTACAATCGATGGCGACGTAGAATCGAGGAAATACGGTATTACTTCTATGTAAATCAGCGATAGACTGTCTAGTACCTGTTTAAAAGGAAAAAGTTACGATAATGTCCCGGTGCAAGTCTGTTAAGGTAGCAGTATGTCAAAGTTAAAGAGGGACGCGAGAGGCAGACAAAGAGAGAGAGAGAGAGATAAATAAAGAGTGTGAAATGTGGCAAGCCAGAGAATGGCTGCAGCCATGTGGGACAAGGTTGTAAAAAGATTGTAGTTTTGACACTGGTTTCAAGTGTAGACGTTCTTTCACACACACCAATAAGGCAAGTACACAGATCTAGGCACCGACTTAGGCACACGGTAGGCTGAGAATGATGAGGCCACGCCAGCTTTCACCTGGTGTGATATAACTCACCTCTGACGTGCTGTGTGTTTCTGTGATCAACACGCCCCCACGTGACCGCTAAACACAACAATCCTGGCCGGAGATTAGGCTCAGCCCACAGCGCGCAAGCTCTTCACTTCCGCCACGCCACAACTCTCTACTGGAGGCCACGTGACCGCTAAACACAACAATCCTGGCCGGAGATTAGGCTCAGCCCACAGCGCGCAAGCTCTTCACTTCCGCCACGCCACAACGCTCTACTGGAGGCCACGTGACCGCTAAACACAACAATCCTGGCCGGAGATTAGGCTCAGCCCACAGCGCGCAAGCTCTTCACTTCCGCCACGCCACAACTCTCTACTGGAGGCCACGTGACGTGAGTGGTTCATGTCTCTACACTCGTTTCCTAATTTGTCTTCAGCGTAGGATAAGATATCTGGCTCTTTCGGTCTGACACGTACTTGTTCAGCAGCCTCTTTATGTGCGGTATACCCCCGTTGGGTGAGTGCTCAAACTGAGATTCCTACCTCTTGGTCATACTACACTAGTGACGTGTGCAGCCTGTATTCAGGACCACCACGTGGAGGCGGAATTAGGTCTTGGTCAGCTCTGGTTCGCGGGATAAGCTCTCCAGTTTGACAAAAGAAGACGCATCATTGAATGAGCTGACAGACGATCTCACTATGTGGACCTCTGAAAAGAATCTCACCATAGCAAGAAATCGGATGCAGCAGGCCCTAACATCGCTGGAGGAGTGGGCGAACTCATGGCTGGTCAAAATAAATGAGGAAAAAACAACATGTACGATATTCTCGCTTTCAAACAAACCCCAGAACACCAAAATAAGTCTTAACGGCAAATATCTGCGGCCAAACGACAACCCAAACTACCTGGGAGTCACATTTGATCGGCGCATGACATGGAAAAGTCAGATCGACAGAAACCGAATGAGAGCCGGACAAAGAATGGCAATCATGAGGAAACTTGCTGGCACAAGCTGGGGAGCAGATGAAAGTATACTAAAGAAACTGTACACTGGAAGAGTGAGACCAGTTCTCGAGTATGGCATTGCGGCATGGACAACAGCAGCAAAGGCGAACTTTGATAAAATTAGCAAACTTAAAAACCAAGCCACGAGAGTTATAACAGGAGGCATGAAGTCAACGCCAATCGTAGAACTTGAAAAGATTACAAATCTGCAATCCATGACCGACAGAAGAGACTGCAGAGCCCAGCAGCAAGCAGAGAAACTCAGAAGACTGACAGACCATCCAATGCACCAGAGACTAAATAGATTTGGAAATGGGAAACTAAAGCGGAGAAACTTTGCAGAAATAGCCAAAGCAAAGATGAACGAAGACCCTATAAACACATTAACAACACCAAAGTCCATCCCTACTGTACGCAAACCTACCTGGAAGCAGCATATATTTCCAGTGGTGGCAGACAATATACCAGGTATTGGAAACAAGAACAGCCAGACTGAAAAAGAAAGAAGAGACATAACCCTGAGGTACAAAACGAAAAACTACCCAAGCATGGACTGGACCCATACATACACCGACGGTTCTGTAACAAACACAGAATGGTGGGGCAAGGGTATTCCTGAGCCTACCAAATGGTAGAAAAAAAACACTGTCAGTGGCAACTGGAAAATACTCAAGCAATTTCAGAGCGGAGGCAGAGGCACTGAGGGCTGCAGCAGAAGCAATGCTGACAGACAAAAGAAATGAAAGCCAGATAGTCCTGTTTACAGATACCCTGGCCGTAGTTGCACCACTAAAAAGCCAGACAAATACTGAACTTAATGATTTAAGAGCACTACTCTGTCAACTATGCCAGCAGACCGCACCAAAAAGAGTAGTGGTACAGTGGGTTCCATCCCATTGTAACATCCAAGGCAACGAGGAGGCAGACAGACTGGCAAAAGAAATTGCAAGACTACCACAACCAGATTCTAGTGTGACCTACGAAGAGTCCAAAAGGCTTATTAGTAAATTAGGCCAAATGGTAAACAGAACATACTGGCTACACAAAAAATGATGCCTATTACCAATTGAACAGAAAAGCAGGTCGTGGTCTTCAGACTCCGCAAAGGCCACAACAGACTGAGGTACCACCTATTCAATAAACTGAAGATAGGTGGCACTGACGAATGCAGTTGTGGTACCGGAAAAATGGCCACTGAACATCTGCTGCAAAACTGCCCAACATACGAGGACCAGAGAAAGCACATGTGGTTATCACCAGTGGCAACACTAGACAAGCTCTATGGCAGTTTCGATAGCCTCAGGATGACCGCTTCTTTTTTCGAAAAAATACAGGTTGACGTCTGACAGCGTACGAAGAAAAAGAAGAATGAGCTGACAGCAGCCAGCGACTCATGCCACTCCCAGATGTGACAGCATTTCGCATGTACGTAGTTTTGGTTAAAGAAAGCGAACTATACAAGAACATAAACAGAAGCCACAAACATATCCTGGAACCACTTCCATAACTAGTATCATCGTTCTATCATGGGGAGAGGGAGGATAACTATTGGTCAGACAAAACATACTGATCAGACAATGTTAGTTTGGGTCAGGTGAACAAACATACTGATCAGACAATGTTAGTTGGGGTCAGGTGAAGAAACATACTGATCAGACAATGTTAGTTGGGGTCAGGTGAAGAAACATACTGATCAGACAATGTTAGTTGGGGTCAGGTGAAGAAACATACTGATCAGACAATGTTAGTTGGGGTCAGGTGAAGAAACATACTGATCAGACAATGTTAGTTGGGGTCAGGTGAAGAAACATACTGATCAGACAATGTTAGTTGGGGTCAGGTGAAGAAACATACTGATCAGACAATGTTAGTTTGGGTCAGGTGAACAAACCTACTGATCAGACAATGTTAGTTGGGATCAGGTGAACATACATACTGATCAGACAATGTTAGTTGGGGTCAGGTGAACATACATACTGATCAGACAATGTTAGTTGGGGTCAGGTGAACATACATACTGATCAGACAATGTTAGTTGGGGTCAGGTGAACATACATACTGATCAAAACCCCACTTACACTACCATGATATTTTATTACTGGAAACACTTTGTTTCATGTCAGTCTGATAACGACGTTCTCCGTAGTAGTGAGCAACACGCTGATGAAGCTAAACATATCACAACTGCAAGATGAACCCCGGCCCACCTTCATTATCACGCATGGGATGTGGGGAAAGATACTGCGGTCCCCGAAATAATCTTCTTTTTAGGGCACACAAAAAAGTAAACTTACTCATCGTGGACAAGAAAAGCAGCAACAACAACAAATCTCTATCATCAGGAGAAGTCGTCTAAGTGGTAGAGTAGTAGAGTTCTCGCTTTTCATGACTAAGATACATAGTTAGATTTCAATTATCGACATGCTCCAGTCGACCCAGATGTAAATGTGTACCTGACATACCGTTAGAAACATGACAATGGCAACAGGCTACCCCACCTTATAATTATTTATAGAAAGGAGGTCAGTGTGCGTAGCACTTTGTCCTTGACCTTAGTGTCTGCTATGAGATCTCCTTTGCCTAGTCACCATGAGAATATTTTGCTTGCGCTTATGCAGAGCTCCAGTGGAGCGTAGCCTTATTATTTCTGGACACAGGCCAGGTAGTTTCAACAAGTAACTCTAATGTCAACACTTACATCAGATAAACATATATACAGAGCACTTCAGTCAAGTCACGTGCCAGATTTACAAGCAGTCAGAAGCCAAATGTTGAGGGCTCGCCGAATAGCAATGTGTAGCAAACATGCCAAACTAGGGTGATTAATTAAACAACCACCTCACATCAGTACACTGAGAGTGAGTGTGTGTTACACACACACACACAGAGAGAGAGAGAGAGAGAGAGAGAGAGAGAGAGGCCGCACTGTACATGCATATCATATGATTGCAAACAAGAGTACATCATACAACATAAAGACATTTACTGAAGTCCCGAGAAAAGCCATATCACATATCAACAATTGATTCCATATTACACATATCTTGGTAAACAAATCCAAACGCTAGTCAACACAAGACTTGTGTTAGTTCCTGTTGGCTCCATCTTGTATCTCAATCAGTGGGTGATATAGGGAACTAACAGGGTGTTCACTGTGGTCATCAGTTAGTGAGTGATAAAGGGAACTAACAGGGTGTTCACTGTGGTCATCAGTTAGTGAGTGATATGGGGAACTAACAGGGTGTTCACTGTGGTCATCAGTTAGTGAGTGATATAGGGAACTAACAGGGTGTTCACTGTGGTCATCAGTTAGTGAGTGATATAGGGAACTAACAGGGTGTTCACTGTGATCATCAGTTAGTGAGTGATATGGGGAACTAACAGGGTGTTCACTGTGGTCATCAGTTAGTGAGTGATATAGGGAACTAACAGGGTGTTCACTGTGGTCATCAGTTAGTGAGTGATATAGGGTGTTCACTGTGGTCATCAGTTAGTGAGTGATATGGGATGTTCACTGTGGTCATCAGTTAGTGAGTGATATGGGGTGTTCACTGTGGTCATCAGTTAGTGAGTGATATGGGATGTTCACTGTGGTCATCAGCCAGTGAGTGATATGGGGTGTTCACTGTGGTCATCAGTTAGTGAGTGATATGGGGTGTTCACTGTGGTCATCAGTTAGTGAGTGATATGGGATGTTCACTGTGGTCATCAGCCAGTGAGTGATATGGGGTGTTCACTGTGGTCATCAGTTAGTGAGTGATATGGAATGTTCACTGTGGTCATCAGTCAGTGAGTGATATGGGGAACTAACAGGGTGTTAACTGTGGTAATCAGTTAGTGAGTGATATGGGGAACTAACGGGGTGGTTACTGTGGTCATCAGTCAGTGAGTGATATGGGGTGTTCACTGTGGTCATCAGTCAGTGAGCAATATGGGGAACTAACAGGGTGTTCACTGTGGTCATCAGTCAGTGAGTGATATGGGGAACTAACAGGGTGTTCACTGTGGTAATCAGTTAGTGAGTGATATGGGGTGTTCACTGTGGTCATCAGTCAGTGAGCGATATGGGGAACTAACAGGGTGTTCACTTTGGTCATCAGTCAGTGAGTGATATGGCGAACTAACGGGGTGTTCACTGTGGTCATCAGTCAGTGAGTGATATGGGGAACTAACGGCGTGCTCCTCAACCAGATCAGACCATTACAAAAATGTAAAAATTCTACCAGAATTGAACAGCTCATAACAATGCTACTAGTTTACACAATATACAGTAACTAACATCTAAAACAGCATTACATGAGAGAAACTTAGAGCTAATAACGGATAGAAAGCATACAGCTAGGAAAACATACACACAACAAAGTATAGAGGGGAACATAGTAAACAAAACATCAAGGAGATCTGTACAGCTAACAAAATATTAGGAAATCTATACAGCTAACAAAATATTAGGAGATCTATACAGCTAACCAAATATTAGGAGATCTATACAGCTAACAAAATATTAGGAGATCTATACAGCTAACCAAATATTAGGAGATCTATACAGCTAACAAAATATTAGGAGATCTATACAGCTAACAAAATATTAGGAGATCTATACAGCTAACAAAATATTAGGAGATCTATACAGCTAACAAAACATTATGGGATTTATACAGCTAACAAAATATTAGATCTATACAGCTAACAAAACATTAGATCTATACAGCTAACAAAACATTTGGAGATCTATACAGCTAACAAAACATTATGGGATTTATACAGCTAACAAAATATTAGATCTATACAGCTAACAAAAAATTAGGAGATCTATACAGTTAACAAAACATACAGCTAACAAAACATTAGGAGATATCTACAAGATAACAAACCATTAGGAGATCTATACAGCTAACAAAACATACAGCTAACAAAACATTAGGAGATCTATACAGCTAACAAAACATTAGGAGATATCTACAGATAACAAACCATTAGGAGATCTATACAGCTAACAAACCATTCAAAGATCTGTACAGCTAACAAACCATTCGGAGATCTGTACAGCTAACAAACCATTAGGAGATCTATACAGCTAACAAACCATTAGGAGATCTATACAGCTAACAAAACAAGGTAAAGAATAATACAGTTAATACATCAATTGATACATAAACCAGCAGAACATCAAATGATGTAGATAGTAAAAATACATCAAAGCAAATAAAATGATTACAAAATATCAAGAGAAATAAAATGATAACAAAATGTCAAGAGAAATAAAATGATTACAAAGTGTCAAGAGAAATAAAATAATTACAAAGTGTCAAGAGAAATAAAATAATTACAAAGTGTCAAGAGAAATAAAACGCTACAAAATATACAAATATGAAAACAATAAATTTACATCAAGAGATGCAGGTAACAAAACATAAACACCTTAAAAAATATCAAGAGGAGTGTTTAGAGGTCTGTAACAATGGCTGAGTGGTTTATGAAGAAACTGGCTGCTGTAAGTGAGGGGAGATAGAACTGGATGCTGTAAGTGGGATGTGGGGCTGCTGTCAGTGGGATGTGGGGATGCTGTAAGTGGGATGTGGGGCTGCTGTCAGTGGGATGTGGGGATGCTGTAAGTGGGATGTGGGGATGCTGTAAGTGGGATGTGTGGCTGCTGTAAGTGAGGGGAGATAGAACTGGATGCTGTAAGTGGGATGTGGGGCTGCTGTCAGTGGGATGTGGGGCTGCTGTCAGTGGGATGTGGGGATGCTGTAAGTGGGATGTGGGGATGCTGTAAGTGGGATGTGGGGCTGCTGTAAGTGGGATGTAGGGATGCTGTAAGTGGGATGTGGGGATGCTGTAAGTGGGATGTGGGGATGCTGTAAGTGGGATGTGGGGATGCTGTAAGTGAGGGGAGATAGGAGATAGAACTGGATGCTGTAAGTGGGATGTGGGGATGCTGTAAGTAGGATGTGGGGATGCTGTAAGTGAGGGGAGATAGAACTGGATGCTGTAAGTGGGATGTGGGGCTGCTGTCAGTGGGATGTGGGGCTGCTGTCAGTGGGATGTGGGGATGCTGTAAGTGGGATGTGGGGATGCTGTAAGTGGGATGTGGGGATGCTGTAAGTGAGGGGAGATAGAACTGGATGCTGTAAGTGGGATGTGGGGCTGCTGTCAGTGGGATGTGGGGATGCTGTCAGTGGGATGTGGGGCTGCTGTCAGTGGGATGTGGGGATGCTGTAAGTGGGATGTGGGGCTGCTGTCAGTGGGATGTGGGGATGCTGTAAGTGGGATGTGGGGCTGCTGTCAGTGGGATGTGGGGATGCTGTAAGTGGGATGTGGGGCTGCTGTCAGTGGGATGTGGGGCTGCTGTAAGTGGGATGTGGGGCTGCTGTCAGTGGGATGTGGGGATGCTGTAAGTGGGATGTGGGGATGCTGTAAGTGGGATGTGGGGATGCTGTAAGTGGGATGTGGGGATGCTGTAAGTGGGATGTGGGGCTGCTGTAAGTGAGGGGAGATAGAACTGGATGCTGTAAGTGGGATGTGGGGCTGCTGTAAGTGAGGGGAGATAGAACTGGATGCTGTAAGTGAGGGGAGATAGAACTGGATGCTGTAAGTGAGGGGAGATAGAACTGGATGCTGTAAGTGAGGGGAGATAGAACTGGATGCTGTAAGTGGGATGTGGGGCTGCTGTAAGTGGGATGTGGGGATGCTGTAAGTGAGGGGAGACAGAACTGGATGCTGTAAGTGAGGGGAGACAGAACTGGATGCTGTAAGTGGGATGTGGGGCTGTTGTAAGTGAGGGGAGACAGAACTGGATGCTGTAAGTGAGGGGAGATAGAACTGGATGCTGTAAGTGAGATGTGGGGCTGCTGTAAGTGGGATGTGGGGATGCTGTAAGTGAGGGGAGACAGAACTGGATGCAGTAAGTGGGATGTGAGGCTGCTGTAAGTGGGATGTGGGGCTGCTGTAAGTGGGATGTGAGGCTGCTGTAAGTGGGATGTGGGGCTGCTGTAAGTGGGATGTGGGGATGCTGTAAGTGGGATGTGGGGCTGCTGTAAGTGGGATGTGGGGCTGCTGTAAGTGAGGGGAGACAGAACTGGATGCTGTAAGTGAGGGGAGATAGAACTGGATGCTGTAAGTGGGATGTGGGGCTGCTGTAAGTGGGATGTGGGGATGCTGTAAGTGTCAGGAGATGAAACTGGCTGCTGTCAGTGAGGGGAGATAGAACTGGATGCTGTCAGTGAGGGGAGATAGAACTGGATGCTGTCAGTGAGGGGAGATAGAGCTGGATGCTGTCAGTGAGGGGAGATAGAACTGGATGCTGTCAGTGAGGGGATATAGAACTGGCTATTGTCAGTGAGGGGATATAGAACTGGCTATTGTCAGTGAGGGGAGATAGAACTGGCTATTGTCAGTGAGGGGATATAGAACTGGATGCTGTCAGTGAGGGGAGATAGCACTGGATGCTGTCAGTGAGGGGAGATAGCACTAGCTATTGTCAGTGAGGGGAGATAAAACTGGCTGCTGTCAGTGAGGGGAGATAGCACTGGCTATTGTCAGTGAGGGGAGATAGAACTGGATGCTGTCAGTGAGGGGAGATAAAACTGGCTGCTGCCAGTGAAGGGAGATAAAACTGACCACAACACTGACTGCTGTCAGTGAGGGGAGATAAAACTGACCACAACACTGACTGCTGTCAGTGAGGGGAGATAAAACTGACCACAACACTGACTGCTGTCAGTGAGGAGAGATAAAACTGACCACAACACTGACTGCTGTCAGTGAGGGGAGATAAAACTGACCACAACACTGACTACTGTCAGTGAGGGGAGATAAAACTGACCACAACACTGACTGCTGTCAGTGAGGGGAGATAAAACTGACCACAGCACTGACTGCTGTCAGTGAGGGGAAATAAAACTGACCACAACACTGACTGCTGTCAGTGAGGGGATATAAAACTGACCACAACACTGACTGCTGTCAGTGAGGGGATATAAAACTGAACACAACACTGACTGCTGTCAGTGAGGGGAGATAAAACTGACCACAGCACTGACTGCTGTCAGTGAGGGGAAATAAAACTGACCACAACACTGACTGCTGTCAGTGAGGGGATATAAAACTGACCACAACACTGACTGCTGTCAGTGAGGGGATATAAAACTGAACACAACACTGACTGCTGTCAGTGAGGGGATATAAAACTGACCACAACACTGACTGCTGTCAGTAAAGCTGCCCTTCTCCTTTTTAATCTTTTTTCTTTTTCATCTTCTCTTATTCCTGCTCCCATTATCAAACTTTTTGCCACGAAACTGACCTTTATCATAAACAGAAAAACAACATATGCCTTATAGGGAATTCAATCCACTACCCTCCTTTGTCCCCAGGCAGGCATCATAACCATTTGGCCGTGCGTCCCTTTAATGCTAATGTTTATGTCACCATTCACAAATAAATTCACAGGACGAAAGTCAAAGAACAAGCAGAAGAAGATTTGAGAAGAAGAGATGAATAAGCTGACATCATTGACACATCATCTCCTGCCTCGGCCCAGATAATGGATCAAGGTAGCCCTAAAGCACACACTGCTGGCAGGGAGGAAGTGTTTGAAACCTCTTTGTAATAGGCTTTGAATGTTTTATTTTATTTTTAAATGAGATGGCCAGATCCCTTCCATACTTTCCCTAACAGTAAGTCTAGTACCAATTTACAGCGGGGTAGATTGAAGTGTGTCAAGACCGAGGATTGATTCCAGTACCTTTGTGATGAAAACCAACTTCTCCTAGAGGCCCAGGTAGCAGTGACAACAGCTGATGTACACCTGATACTTGCCAGAGTAATCAATGAACTTGTTAGACAGTTTGCAACAGCTGTCTCCGTCCAATACTTTCAATGATATGAACAAAGGCAAATAATAAGCACAGATCTGTAACAGAGAACACGATAACAACCAATATAGCCAGAAAGTGAGGAGAGAAAATGGAGATGGATAGGATTCACCCTAATAAAGAAGTCAGACAATGTAACCTGACATGCACTAGATAGGTGAATGAGGATGCCACAGAACACGGACCAAGATAAGAATAGATGGAGAACATCCATTGGATGTTTCAAAAGGATCCAGATGGATAAGGTTAGTTTCTAGACAATTTGCAATACTGCAAGAGACATACACATGTATTATCACTTGGTAGCCAACAAAGCTAAACAACAGGGGACAATGTTAACACTCATGTCCTACATAGCCGACAAAGCTAAACAATAGGGGACAATGTTAACAATGATGTCCTAGTAGCCCACAATGCTAAACAACAGGGGACACTGTTAACACTCATGTCCTACATAGCCCACAAAGCTAAACAACAGTGGACAATGTTAACAATGATGTCCTAGTAGCCCACAACGCCAAACAACAGGGGACAATGTTAACAATGATGTCCTAGTAGCCCACAAAGCTAAACAATAGGGGGACAATGTTAACAATGATGTCCTAGTAGCCCACAAAGCTAAACAATAGGGGACAATGTTAACAATGATGTCCTAGTAGCCCACAACGCCAAACAACATTTGTCTTGTCACCTTTTTGTTCCATATAGAGCATAGGACAACAACTGCAGCTGGCTACCTGATAGGAAGCCTGTTTCAAGGCACTTAGTGTACTATTCCAGTGTCAATTTCTGTCGCAATCAACATTATGTGATAAGGTTGCTAGCCGCATGCACAAACCTTCTTTAGTCACCTCTCTGCTTGGAAGGGTACAGTGGCCCTTTTCTTTCCTCCCCGGACACCAGACAGGTGTAATATTAACACAGTGATATGATAAACATACCCCAACATACAGTCAACAAATCAGTTTAACACAATCAAATAAACAGCCTAGCTTTGTTCTCAACCTGAAAAGGAACACATATGAATCAAGAAAATGTTCAATAAGTATATATACAGTGTGTCCCAGAATAATATTGACACTTTTTTAACGTTAATAGCTCAGACATAAATAACAGGAATCATGAACTGTATTTTAAATGTCATAAATCTTAAAGTCAAAAGTGTTTAAAATGACCGTCATTGGCATAAATACACCATCTGCAACATCGCAGAACAAATTGATAAATATTTCCATGGGAAACCACGCACAGATTTCGAGACTCCTATCTGGGTCGTCCTCATTCATAGCGTCAAACAGCCTGGGAATGTAGGGCCTACACTTTGATTGCATTAAAATGGGATGGACACTTGATTGGCTTACACCTGACTCTTACACCTGAAGCTTGCCGTATGGACTTCCGTGGGGGATCTTGTGAAAGTCTGCAACATCGCCTTAGCACTTCTTTCGTCCGTTTTCGTTCTCATGCTGTCACTCAGTTCCTTCCCTCTCAAACGTGTCATGTAATTTCATAATTGTTACACATGAAGGTGACTCAGTATCAAATTCTGTCCTCCATCGTCTCTTCACCTCAATCACATTCTTACATTTCCAAAAACCTTTTAAAATTCACTTACGTTGCTTGAAAGAGAACTTGTTTACCTCTGCCATTTTGTCTACTACAATTATGCCCTTTGCCCGGAAACTAAAAATAGTAGAATGTCTACACGTGCTTGTACACACTCTACGTAGTCATTGCAGTGACAAATATAAACAGTCCAAACACAAATATGTTAATCTTTAATAGGTTCTCTGATATTAACGTTAAAATATTTTTAACATTATTTTGGGGACACTCTGTGTATATATATTTATATAAACACACATACACTACACATGTGGTGAATATTATTATCTAGAGTGATTCCTATGTGGTTACAACTGATATGTATATCCGAGGTGCTGACTAATTTATGGTCGCTGCACAACTGTTAAAATGGTCTGGTCAAACCATGGAAGCGTTTTATGTGTCAGAATTCTGAATGATTACATTTATCAAGAATCTCAAGATTTATGTGACATATTAAATATACATAGATTTATGTGTGACATACTTAAGGCATTTGTAAAATTTACTCATTTATCCCCTGAGGTAAAATAAAAAACATAAAATAAAGATACATACATATATTTGCTAAAATAAAAAACATAAAATAAAGATACATACATATAGTCCTATTTGCTAAAATAAAAAACATAAAATAAAGATACTTACATATATTTGCTAAAATAAAAAACATAAAATAAAGATACATACATATATTTGCTAAAATAAAAAAACATAAAATAAAGATACATACATATCCACTAAAATAAAAAAACATAAAATAAAGATACATACATATATCTGCAAAAATAAAAAAAACAAAATAAAGTTCATACATATATCTGCAAAAATAAAAATAAAAAATAAAGATCATACATATATCTGCAAAAATAAAAATAAAAAATAAAGATCATACATATATCACTAAAATAAAAAACATAAAAGAAAGATACATACATATATCTGCTAAAATAAAAAAACATAAAATAAAGATACATACGTATATCTGCTAAAATACAGTCAGTCATGGCAGCAGAATTTCATGTAAGATTATTTTTGCGAGAGTAAGTCAGTAAATAGGTCACTAATGGCTATTTAAAAAAATAACTAAATGAGATAAGAACTTGAGAACCATTTATTATTGCAACTACATTATCCCATATTTAACAACAAAATTATCACCAGCATTGATACACTTATCCCATCGTTTTATCAGTGCATCGAAACCTGCAGCACAGAAGTATTTGGTCTGCTGTGTCAGCCACATTTGCAACCTCTTCATCATTCCTGAAATGCCTCCCGCATAAGGTGTGTCCTCCCGCCAAGGTGGGTTTTTAGTGCCCCAAACAGGTGGAGATCGCTCTGGGCTAAGTCGGGGCTGGAAGGTGGATGCTGAAGAAGTTGCCCCCCTAGTTGGTCAATTTTCTCCAGTTCAATCAAGCCGCATGTGGTCTGGCATTGTCACGATGGAGTAGTACTCCTCCAGTCAGCAGGCCTAGATGTTTTCTTCAAATTGCATCCTGAAGCATCAACATAATTTCATAGTATGATGCATCATTCACATTGTCACCTTTCTTCTAGAAATTGGTTTACAGCGCTCCAATATAATCCCAAAACACTGTATGCATAACCTTTCCTGCTGATGGAGTAACCTTGGCAGAAAGAGAAGGGTGCAGAAGGATGGTTCCATTGTACCGAAACAAGCTTTGATTTGGGTTGGTAGTGATGTACCCATGATTCCTCCCCAGTAACAACCCTGTTAAACACATATCGACAAAGATTCTGAGCGGATAGGCCCATTCGGAGAATTTTGTGTTTGTTGGTCATTTGTCTAGGTGCGCACCATGAGCATAGTTTCCAGAAATTCAATCGATCATGCATTTGCTGTAGGCTAAACCATGTAACAACATTCTATGGTGCTGATACACTGTCTATCATTACTCACCTGTCAGCTAAAGTCATATCCTCCATCCATGGCACAGATGCTTGTGTTATAATCTGAGCAGGAAGATCAGGTTTGGCTTCACCAGCAATTGCTGAGCGTCCTTGATAAAGCTGATCAACTCAGTACTGCACCGCTTTACACAACCAACCTTTCTCATGATACCAGGAAGCTTTTCCTTGTAAATATTTCTTTGCAGAAAGCACTTTGGCACAACAAAAAAAGCGCAACAAGACGCTGTTGTTTTATTGTACGCTCTGCGATCATGGATGCCATTTTGTGTCTGAGCTGCCTACGTGTATGTGACACTTAATGTCTGCTACCTAAAGTAATCACGAAGCTAGATGTTGAACCAATCAATCAATTAAAACTCTTCAACTCCCTGCAGAGCATAGGTCCTCAACAAATGCTCAGCGAGTCTTCCCGCCATTTATAGCTATCCCCATGTATTTCCTGCCATTTTAAAATTTGTCTCGACTTCCCTTCTCTGTAATGTTATATCAGCTGGTTTCTGTAATGTGTGTCCTATCCATCAGCAGCGCAATCTCTTTATGTCGAGCCCCAATGGCATCTGGCTGGTACTTTCCCCACAGTTCTGTATGTGATTTTATCATTTTATTCCTACTATTCGGAGCAAGCATCCATTGATGAAAGCTTGGACCTTATATTTTTCTTTGTTCCCGACATCACAGAGCCATGCAATAGGATGGACTTGACGTTGGAGTTGAAGATCTGTATGTTTGTGGCTTACTTAATTTCTTTCCATGTTCACAAATTCCCTAAAGCAATGAAATACCCTCTCAACTTTTGTATTCTTGATTTGATATGTCTATCAGTACCTTCAACCTTGTGTCTATCAGTACCTTCAACCTTGTGTTATCAGTAACTTCAACCTTGTGTTATCAGTACCTTCAACCTTGTGTCTATCAGTACCTTCAACCTTGTGTTATCAGTACCTTCAACCTTGTGTCTATCAGTACCTTCAACCTTGTGTTATCAGTACCTTCAACCTTGTGTTATCAGCACCTTCAACCTTGTGTTATCAGTACCTTCAATCTTGTGTCTATCAGTACCTTCAACCTTGTGTTATCAGCACCTTCAACCTTGTGTTATCAGTACCTTCAACCTTGTGTCTATCAGTACCTTCAACCTTGTGTTATCAGTACCTTCAACCTTGTGTCTATCAGTACCTTCAACCTTGTGTTATCAGCACCTTCAACCTTTTGTCTATCAGTACCTTCAACCTTGTGTCTATCAGTACCTTCAACCTTTTGTCTATCAGTACCTTCAACCTTGTGTCTATCAGTACCTTCAACCTTGTGCATATTGCTACCAAGATATATGAATGAATCTACCTCTTGTAATACTGTGTCTCCCAGCACAATCTGTGTGCTTTCATTCTTATAATTTGTGTTCTTTTCTCTGTGTACCCTCAAAAATAATTTCTGTGACTATTCAGTAAGCATATTGATTTTATTTTGCATGTGGTTGTAAGACAGAAGCGCCAAAGCATCAGGACAGTCCAGCTCAACCTTTCGTCGAAGCCATAGAAGTTATGTTCTTCATAATCCAGTGAATAGTCAGCAGAAAGAGAAATGGTTACAAGAGACAGTCCAGTCTCACGTCAGTTCTTACCCCAAAATCTCTTCTCCGTGTAGAACTCTCCAGTTCATATTTTCGTACATTTTCTTAATTATGTTAGTGAACTTCAGAGACACTGCATGGTGTCTAAGCAAACGTCCAAAGTGATTTCCTGTCTAAACTGTTCAATGCCTTCTTAATAATCCAAGAGCCCGATATAAAGTGATGTTCTCTGATCAACACAAGGTCTATTTTGTAGAAAATCTGTCTGTTAATCCCTCAAATGTTTATCTATGGCCTCCTTCAATCTTTCTAATATGATCCTGTTCTTCACAGTCACTGATAACATTATAATTTGTGCACTGTTGCAGATACCCCCTTCTTCTGTAACTTAACTACATAGCCTTCTTTTCAGTCTGCTGGTATTTCTTCTCTATCCCAAAACTTTACAAAGTAATTTATATAATAACTCTGTTGAAATGTTGATGCCTGCCTGCATTCATTGCTTCTACTTCGGTGCTATCTGGTCCAGTGGATTTACCATCTTTTAGTGGTAAAACTGCTTTCCTGATTTCCTTTCTAGTCTGCTTCTTACAATACCTTGCAGTTCCAATTCTGCTGATTGAATGTCTGTGGGATTTTGTGGAATTGTTCTATTCAATAATTCATTAAAATGTTCTGCTCAAATCTTTATTTGCTCTTTCATGTTTCTCAGCAAATTTTCTGTCTTATCTTTAATAAATCCATCTACATGCTTGTATTTTCCTTCTTCATGCAGTTGTACAGGTCTTTCATATTTCCTTTAGCCGCAGCTTCTTCAGCCAACTCGTCACTATATTTTCTCTTGTCACCTGTCATGCCCCTTTTAACCTTTATATTGATTGACTACAGTATGTATTTCCTGCCCTTTGGATCTGTTACGTCTGGTTTTGCTACAGTTTACATCCATCTTCATTTTCCTTACCATTAATTTCGCTATAGCATCTGTTGTTATCCCTATTTTGTGTTGTATTTCTCTTTTACCTAGGATTTCTAGGCTAGATGTTGCTGCCACCTAGTGACACCTGCAGAAACTACCTGCTACCTAGTGACACATGCAGAAACTACCTGCCACCTAGTGACACCTGCAGAAACTACCTGCCACCTATTGACACCTGCAGAAACTACCAACAACATTTTTTAGCTATCCCATATCAGTTTGTGACCTACTTACTGACTTACGCTTGTAGAATACAGGAGAACTTTGATTAACCATATGGGTGCAGGATAGATGAAGACAAATAATATAACATGTACATTACAAATATAATAAACCGCATCATCATATCTATGTATCTGTACTGAATATCTTGATGTACATTGTTCAATATCATAAAGAAACTGAAAATAAAACAAGTATACAATTGATAATGGCATTTTCAAAGTGCTTTTTGTTTAAAGTGAATCACACAAAAAAATAGCACTGCAGCGAGGGTTAACAGAGGCTGGTAGCGTGACGGATAATCAAAGTTCTACTGTACGCATATAGTGTAAACCTTAATCAAGCATGACTCATTACGTCCATAAATTATCTACTACAAAACATGATTATCTGTGACGAATGACCATCCCAAACATTACAAGTACATGGAAGCAATGCTATATGGATAAATCTCAGTCATGGATAATCCATATGCTGCGGAAGGAAGCATTTCACGCATAACAGCTCTCATCAATGCTTAGTAACAGGTGTTTCGATATCAACTTGTGTCAATGGCTCAGTGTATCACCAAAAAGTGTTCGGGTATCAACTTGTGTCAATGGCTCAGTGTATCACCAAAAAGTGTTCGGGTATCAACTTGTGTCAATGGCTCAGTGTATCACCAAAAAGTGTTCGGGTATCAACTTGTGTCAATGGCTCAGTGTATCACCAAAAAGTGTTCGGGTATCAACTTGTGTCAATGGCTCAGTGTATCACCAAAAAGTGTTCGGGTATCAACTTGTGTCAATGGCTCAGTGTATCACCAAAAAGTGTTCGGGTATCAACTTGTATCAATGGCTCAGTGTATCACCAAAACATTATCAAAATATGAGAGTTTAACATGTGAATTAAAATAATATGGAATTAATAAATGAGAGCACAGATTTGTAAAACAAGAACAAATATGGAGTTAAATTAACATTGGCAATCCGAAGTAAGCAGGTGACCTATATCAGTAACAATTCTATGAAAGTAGATCAACTATGACAAATAAAAAAAACTCAAAATCCTATTTACACCCAATCACCTTTACTTCCAAGACTTGCTCTGGTACCCAATTTTACAATGACAAAGTCTAGAGCAGTGTTTTCCAACCGCCGGTCCATGGACCGGTGGCGATACGAGGACCAGTGGTGGTCTGCTAATATTTTCTGCCAGTCGATGAAAAAGTTATTGTGGCCTTACCACTTCATGGAAGACATCAACTAATGCACACTTTATAGACGTAAAAAAGAAAACCTGATCGAGTTGTCTTCTGATGCCACTCTGGTGTTCAAACATACAACGCAATATTGGTTATCACTGGAAAACGAATATCCAATATATATGTAGTTGTATGGCTATACAATTGTTGGTTATATTTTCTACTACCTATTTGTGTGAGAACACTTTTTCAACCTGTCAGTGATCAAAATCAAACCAAGAAACAGAATGGAATTCAATGCATCGCTTCGTCTCTCAGAAACAACGCTGTAGCCATGGTTATCAAACATTCCAATACAATCAGCAGCAACGGGTTTAGCACAAACGTTATTTGAATGAAATATTGATTGCTCAAAATTGTTCTACTAATAGTGTCTGTATTTACTGTTTGCTTTCTGGTTATTTTAAACAGCTATACATGTAGAAGTTCCATTTTATAATATTAGATTTAAAAAACGTACACAAAATGCTATATAAAAAGGGATCACGACACTGACCAGCGCATGAGCTGCAGTGGTCAGCGACCCGTAGCTGACTGCTAGCGCCAGGGCCTGCGAACCAGAGCTGCTAAGACCCTTCTACACCTCCACACGGTGACCTTGGATAACAGGCTGCAACAGAGCAGACTGGATACGTAGAAGGGATCGAAGAGGGAAGGCAACCCTGTATTAAAAAATGCCTGCTCAAGTCGGATGTGTCAGACCGAAAGGTGCAAATATCACAGTCAGACTGTAAACCACGGCCCAATGCATTTCGTTCTCCGGACTATATCCTGCTACTTACAAAGCCCTTTACTGGGCTTGGTAGTGGGAGATTGAGAATGAACGAAGGAGAAGCAGTAGAAGAATTATATAAATAACGGTTTTTATTTCTGTCCGAGCTATGCGTGACAACTGTTTCCTATTTTCACCAGTCCACAAAATGTTTTTCATATTTTCACCGGTCCGCACGTGTAGAAAAATTGGAAAACACTGGTCTAGAGTAGGGGAGCTATGACAATGTGAAACTAGCACATCATCGTTAGTAAGACAAAGATATTGATTTCAGCATTACTGGTTCTCATACAAACAGAGTGTTCTACTGAACTTTCTATAATGTTTATAGATTGAATATCATAGGATTATGGAATGAATGAATGTCACAAAGTTTATGGAATGAATATCACAGAGCTAAATGGAATGATTCAGTGTTACAAGGTTAAATGGAATGAATGTTACAAGCTCAAATGTAATGAATGTTACAAAGTTGATATATTCTGAATATTTGTACCCAGTTCATGTAAACAGCTGTTTGCAAAATAAAAAAAATTACAAAATGTGTGAAAAATGGACACTTGACCAATACGATAACTGAACTTGTGGTTCTGGAAAGGAAAACAAAGACGAGACAAGAGATAGAGAGAGAAGGGGAGAGAGAGAGAGTGAGAGAAAGAGAAGAGAGGTAGGGTGGTTGGGTGTGGGGGAGAGGGCAGCAGAAGAGAAAGCTAAAGGCATGATTTTTTCAAATGTAGCACACTTTTAATATAAAAAAACAAACTGTCTTTAAAAATATCAACTCAAATAAGTTAGAATATTGCAGTAAGTAATGTCCCCTCACAGGACAAAAGCAAAAACACACATTGACATATAGTTTGTCCGTTTCATTTCAATGAACTTTCCAGTTTGACAAAATATCACAAGTTGTCCTAACAACTGCAGGACTAACTTGAAAAAGTTACAAGTTTCCTTAGGATAACAAAACATCTTATAATATTAAAAAAATAAAACTCACAAAGTGCCATCCAAAGTGAAAAACCAATATTCATTATTTAGATATGAAGAGAAAAAGCCACAAGCGTACATGCTATCAACAAGTGCGAAAAGCCACCAAGTGCCAATGTAATATAACTGTCCGCATGAGACAGACACCAGCATCCTTATGATATGAAGAGATTTTAAATAAAAATGATAAAGGTAGTACTATAGCATACACTGCCATCAGGTATGAAGTGTTTGAGATATCATTGTACTCAGTTGCTGCTTTGAGTGAGATGGGGGTGACCAGTTCCTGTCCTCGCTGCCTTTCCTAAATGTATATCAAGTACCCATTTGCTGCAGTGTAGAATGGAGTGTGGTTCATTTATGTGAGCAGCCTAGCCACTGCCACTCATGAATAGACTTAGCTGCGTTAAAAAGCCACCAAGTTTGCAAATGTATAAAATGTTAAGTTAGTGTTAAAAAGCCACCAAGTATCCATGCCATCAGAATATCTACTAGATTGATTAAACCACCAAGTGTCCCCATGATGTCAATACAACTACTAGTATGAACAAGCCACCCGCACCCTTATGATATGAACAGATTTACAGGTCTTAAATAGCCACCAAGTGTTTGATACCAAATGTTAAATTAGTGACAACATCTATTATCTTAATGATATCAATTGTATGTTATACAGAAATGATAACAGACTCCTGGCAGACTCATAGGATCTAAGTTTCCTCCAGTAAATGTAAGAGGGTAAGGAAATGGCTTGTACACATAACTCACTGCTTGTACACATACCAGCTCTGGTCTTTCAGATGCCACTTCCTGCTTACCTCAAACTACTTCCTGCTTACCCCATGCCACTATCTGCTACCAATACCAGCTACCACTTCCTGCTTACCTCAAACTACTTCCTGCTTACCCCATGCCACTATCTGCTACCACTACCAGCTACCACTTCCTGCTTACCCTGTGCTTGATTAAAATATTCTGCAGTCTAAATCGCTAGTTCTATTATGGGGATTGACGGTTCAGCTTATCAAGAGTTCTACTAGTGAGGTAAACATCTATCAAGTCCCTATGATATGAAGAGTTCTACCAGTGAGGTAAACATCTATCAAGTCCCTATGATATGAAGAGTTCTACCAGTGAGGTAAACATCTACCAAGTCCCTATGATATCAAGAGTTCTACTAGTGAGGTAAACATCTATCAAGTCCCTATGATATGAAGAGTTCTACCAGTGAGGTAAACATCTATCAAGTCCCTATGATATGAAGAGTTCTACCAGTGAGGTAAACATCTACCAAGTCCCTATGATATCAAGAGTTCTACCAGTGAGGTAAACATCTACCAAGTCCCTATGATATGAAGAGTTCTACCATGAGTATGACTGTGGTACTGATTTAATCTCTGCTGAACATCTGCTGCAAAAGTAGCCAGCATACGAGCAACCGAGATAGGACATATAGCCATGTTCAGCCCTATTCTTGTACAAACTCTACAGAGATGTCAATGACCTCAGACTAACCAGAGATGTCAATGACCTCAGACTAACCAGAGATGTCAATGACCTCAGACTAACCAGAAATGTCAATGACCTCAGACTAACCAGAGAGGTCAATGATCTCAGACTAACCAGAGATGTCAATGACCTCAGACTACCATTGCTTTTTACTTAGATATGTTTCAGGCCAACATTTTAACTGTACAAAGAAGAAACTGTGCATGGAATTTTGTTTGGTCTCAGAAATGGCCAATTAAAAGTCACACACACATATAAATGGGATTAAGATGCTGAGCAGCGCAAGAGCTGTGGCGGTCAACGACCCATAGCTGACTGCTAGCATCAGGGCCAGTGAACCAGAGCTGCCAAGACCTGTCTACACCTCCACGCAGTGATCCTCGATAACAGACTGCAACAGAGCAGACTGGCTAAGGAGAATAGATCGAAGAGGGAATGCTAATCCGGTACTAAAAAAATGCTTGCTGAAGTCTGATGTGTTGAACCGAAAGGTGCAAATATCGCAGTCAAGCTGTAAACTACGACACAACACATTCCGTTCTATGGACTACATTTTGATACTTAAGCCCTTTCCACGGGTTGGTAGTGGATTGAGAACGAACGAAGCCAAGACAAGCCATATATATAGTTTGACAGATGGATGGTGTGTGACTTTGGTAGCATTGTCGTGAGTTGTGATTTGTTTAGTGAATTTGATATGATCTGATGGTGATGTGTATATGAATGAAGCATCTGTATACGAATATTAAATGTATGTTGATGGTGTATACTCACATTATCTGTGATGTGCTGGTGAATAAAATACACGTGTTGGTGATGTTTACATGTATGATTCACGTGTTAACATTAATGTATATAGCAGTAGCTTGCTTATACAAACAGGAGAAAAAATATGTTTACGCATCAGGTTTGTTCGTAAAACAGATTTGTTCGTAAAGTGCAGTTCAGCGTTATATTTTAGGTTGTAAATGTAATGTGGCTATTGCAACAAAAACTGAATACAGTACGCACTACATCCCTGAGCGACAGACAGACAGACAGAAGAAACACGATGACTTAAGCTCACCGTGACACTCACAAACACAAGTCGATGGCCCACGAGACACAGACACAAGTGGATGGCCTATAAGACTCACCAGCACAAGGGGATGGCCCACGACACTCACAGACACAAGTGAATGGCCCACAACACTCACAAACACAAGTGGATGGCCCACGAGACTCATCAGGACAAGTGGAGGGCCCACGACACTCAAAAACACAAGTGGATGGCCCATGAGACTCACAAACACAAGTGGATGCGTCATGAGACTCACAAACACAAATGGATGGCCCACGAGACTCACAAACACAAGTGGATGACCCACGAGACTCACCAACAGAAGTGGATGGCCCACGACACTCACAAACATAAGTGAATGGCCCACATGGTTCACCAACACAAGTTGATGGTCCACGACACTCACAAACACAAGTGGATGGCCCATGAGACTCACAAACACAAGTGGATGGCCCACGAGACTCACAACCACAAGTGGATGGCCCATGAGACTCACAAACACAAGTGGATGGCCCACAAGACTCACAACCACAAATGGATGGCCCACGAGACTCACAACCACAAGTGGATGGCTCACGAGACTCACAAACACAAGTGGATGGCCCACGAGACTCACAACCACAAATGGATGGCCCACGAGACTCACAAACACAAGTGGATGGCCCATGAGACTCACAACCACAAGTGGATGGCCCACGAGACTCACAACCACAAATGGATGGCCCACGAGACTCACAACCACAAATGGATGGCCCACGAGACTCACAACCACAAGTGGATGGCCCATGAGACTCACAAACACAAGTGGATGGCCTATAAGACTCACCAGCACAAGGGGATGGCCCACGACACTCACAGACACAAGTGAATGGCCCACAACACTCACAAACACAAGTGGATGGCCCACGAGACTCATCAGAACAAGTGGAGGGCCCACGACACTCAAAAACACAAGTGGATGGCCCATGAGACTCACAAACACAAGTGGATGGCTCATGAGACTCACAACCACAAATGGATGGCCCACGAGACTCACAAACACAAGTGGATGACCCACGAGACTCACCAACAGAAGTGGATGGCCCACGACACTCACAAACATAAGTGAATGGCCCACATGGTTCACCAACACAAGTTGATGGTCCACGACACTCACAAACACAAGTGGATGGCCCATGAGACTCACAAACACAAGTGGATGGCCCACGAGACTCACAACCACAAGTGGATGGCCCATGAGACTCACAAACACAAGTGGATGGCCCACAAGACGCACAACCACAAATGGATGGCCCACGAGACTCACAACCACAAGTGGATGGCTCACGAGACTCACAAACACAAGTGGATGGCCCACGAGACTCACAACCACAAATGGATGGCCCACGAGACTCACAAACACAAGTGGATGGCCCATGAGACTCACAACCACAAGTGGATGGCCCACGAGACTCACAACCACAAATGGATGGCCCACGAGACTCACAACCACAAATGGATGGCCCACGAGACTCACAACCACAAGTGGATGGCCCATGAGACTCACAAACACAAGTGGATGGCCCACAAGACTCACAACCACAAGTGGATGGCCCACGAGACTCACAAACACAAGTGGATGGCCCACGAGACTCACAATCACAAATGGATGGCCCACGAGACTCACAACCACAAGTGGATGGCTCACGAGACTCACAAACACAAGTGGATGGCCCACGAGACTCACAACCACAAATGGATGGCCCACGAGACTCACAAACACAAGTTGATGGCCCACGAGACTCACAACCACAAGTGGTTGGCCCACAACTGAACTGAATGCACTATATAAACATTTGAAAATACTGGTGAAAGCTAAATAAAACATAAATAAATCACATCTTATCTTTCAATATTTTGTTTCTTATTAAAAGTTGAAGATGAATGCATTGAACGATGGTGATTTAGGTTTTTTTAATTGAGCTTCATCTTTGAAGGATAGTTTAGTGAAACTCAATCTTTTTGTTCTTGTTTTTGTTTGATTAGAGGAAATGTTTGGTGATCTTGTTAAGGTTATTGATGACAAATGTGAATCTGAAGGTCATTGGCATTTGTAATGTCCTCTAACCTTTAACCTTAAGAATCTGTACCAAACTGTTAATTATAATAGGCTTATCATGTGGCCTTTTTCCATACCATCCATGCCTCGGTTATAAGTTTTAATTCAAACTTTTCTCTCAAACTGAGAGGAATCTTTAACCTCATCACCACACTTAGGATTCACGATGAATATTATAAACACAAATATAAAAGATGCACATGAACAATGTCACAAAATTGAATTGTACACAACTTTCGAAATCAAACTGAAGGGAAACATGGCGCAGTGCCAATTTGGAAATGGACTGGCTGGTTAGTTAAAAAATCATGCCCTGGAAAATGTTCGTAAGAACGAACTCGCACTCAGATGTAAGGGTTCTGATTATAATTGAAGACGTTTGTGTGTGCGGGTATTTGTGAAGCGAGTGTTTGCATAGTGGGTATTCATAAAGTGAGTGTTTGCATAGTGGGTATTTGTAAAGTGAGTGTTTGCATATTAGGTTTTTGTAAAGTGAGTGTTTGCATAGCGTGTATTCGTAAAGCGAGTGTTTGCATAGCAGACATTAGCAAAGCAAGTTTTTGTATAGCGAGCATTCATAAAATGTGTTTTTGTATAGCGGAAATTCATAAAGTGAGTTTTTGTATAACGGGCATTCATAAAGCAAGTGTTTGTAGTATAGTGGAAGTTCATAAAGACAGTTTTTATTTTTGTATAGCAGCACTTATAAAGTGAGTTTTTGTATATCGGGGGGATTCATAAAGCGAGTGTTTGTATAGCGGAAGTTCATAAAGTGAGTTTTTATATAGCGTGTGTTTGTAAAGCTAGTGTTTGTATAGCAGAAGTTCATAAAGTGAGTTTTTATGTAGCGTGTGTTTGTAAAGCTAGTGTTTGTATAGCAGAAGTTCATAAAGTGAGTTTTTATGTAGCGTGTGTTTGTAAAGCTAGTGTTTGTATAGCAGAAGTTCATAAAGTGAGTTTTTATGTAGCGTGTGTTTGTAAAGCTAGTGTTTGTATAGCGGAAGTTCATAAAGTGAGTTTTTATATAGCGTGTGTTTGTAAAGCTAGTGTTTGTATAGCGGAAGTTCATAAAGTGAGTTTTTATGTAGCGTGTGTTTGTAAAGCTAGTGTTTGTATAGCGGGATAATACTATGTGCGAATGTTGATTTGGAATTGGAAGATGTTGATGCCTGTGCTCATAACTGTTAAATATATGAGATTATCTGTGGAATGCTTTGTATGGGCAAACCATATGGTTGTAGCCATAGAATGATTGATAACAAGCAACATTATAAGAAAGCTCCAGTAAAATCAAAGCCAAACAACAAACCATACTGAATCAAGCTGTCAATACAAAATAACTGCCATATCAACAATGAAAATCAATGCAATCATTAATAAGATGCCAGCTCTTACAGGGAAACATTTCTATTCAAATGTATTTTTATTGTAACGATAAATGTGCTTTTATTAACCCTTATTTTTGTCTGTGTCTTAATAGTAAAGGTTCAGACATAATTTGGTTAATTAAGTATCTTCTATATGGGTCATGATCATAGAACAGGTCAGACATGATGATGGAGATAATAACGTGAACACGTTCATTTATAATTAAAATGACAAGTGTTGATCTTGTAGAGGTATGTGAAATGTGTTGATACTGTAGGGGTATGTGAAATGTGTTGATCTTTTAGGGGTATGTGAAATGTGTTGATACTGTAGGGGTATGTGAAATGTGTTGATCTTTTAGGGGTATGTGAAATGTGTTGATACTGTAGGGGTATGTGAAATGATCTTGTAGAGGTATATGAAATATGTTGATCATGTAGAGGTATGCAAAATGTGTTGATATTGTAGGGGTATGTGAAATGTGTTGATCCTGTAGGGGTATGTGAAATGGGTTGATCTTACACGGGTATGCAAAATGTGTTGATCTTAAATGGGTATGTGAAATGATCTTGTAGAGGTATGTGAAATGATCTTGTAGAGGTATGTGAAATGATCTTGTAGAGGTATGTGAAATGATATTTTAGGGGTATGTGAAATGTGTTGATTTTGTAGGGGTATGTGACATGATCTTGTAGGGGTATGTGAAATTTGTTGATACAGTAGGGGTATGTTAAATGTGTTGATCTTGAAGGATATGTGAAATGTGTTGATTTTGTAGGGTATGTATCCACATAGCAAGAAATACTCCAACTAGTGAATTTGTTATTGAGGCTAAATTACTCAATGATATTTTTGTTCTTGTGAAGATTGTATTAAAATAATACAAGCAGCTGCTCTTGGAGATATGGAGCCCTTTTTCAAAGCAAAGCATGGGTGAACAGCATAGACTGACAGCATGGGTGAACAGCATAGACTGACAGCATGGGTGAACAGCAGACTGACAGCATGGGTGAACAGCAGACTGACAGCATGGGTGAACAGCAGACTGACAGCATGGGTGAACAGCAGACTGACAGCATGGGTGAACAGCAGACTGACAGCATGGGTGAACAGCAGACTGACAGCATGGGTGAACAGCATAGACTGACAGCATGGGTGAACAGCATAAGACTGATAGCATGGGTGAACAGCATAAGACTGACAGCATGGGTGAACAGCATAGACTGACAGCATGGGTGAACAACATGGGTCGACAGCATATCTGATGTGGACATACCAATTGATCTGATGTGGACATACCAATTGACTTGATCTGATGCGAACATGACAATTGATCTGATCTAAAATGGACATGCCAATTGATTTGATCCGATGTGGACATGCCAATTGATTTGATCCGATGTGAACATGACAATTGATCTGATCTGATGTGAACATAATAATTGATTTGATCTGATGTGAACATGCCAATTGATCTGATCTGATCATAATAATTGTTTTGATCTGATGTAGACATACCAATTGATTTAATGTGAACATTACAATTTCCAATTGATTTGATATGATGTTGACATACCAATTGACTTGATCTGATGTGGACATGCCAATTGATTTGATCTGATGTGGACATATCAATTGATCTGATCTGATGTGGACATGCCAATTGATTTGATCTGATGTGGACATGCCAATTGATTTGATCTGATGTGGACATACCAATTGATCTGATCTGGACATACCAATTGATCTGATCTGATGTGGACATGCCAATTGATCTGATGTGGACATACCAATTGATCTGATCTGATGTGGACATGATAATTGATCTGATCTGATGTGGACATACCAATTGATCTGATCTGATGTGGACATACCAATTGATCTGATCTGATGAGGACATACCAATTGATCTGATCTGATGTGGACATGCCAATTGATCTGATGTGGACATACCAATTGATCTAATGTGAACATACCAATTGATTTGATCTGATGTGGACATACCAATTGATCTGATCTGATGAGGACATACCAATTGATCTGATCTGATGTGGACATGCCAATTGATCTGATGTGGACATACCAATTGATCTGATCTAATGTGAACATACCAATTAATTTGATCTGATGTGGACATGCCAATTGATCTGATCTGATGTGGACATGCCAATTGATCTGATGTGGACATAGAAATTGATCTGATCTAATGTGGACATGCCAATTGATTTGATCTGATGTGGACATACCAATTGATCTGATCTGATGTGGATATACCAATTGATCTGATCTGATGTGGACATGCCAATTGATCTGATCTGATGTGGATATGCCAATTGATCTGATCTGATGTGGACATGGTAATTGATCTGATCTGATGTGGACATGATAATTGATCTGATCTGATGTGGACATACCAATTGATCTGATCTGATGTGGACATGATAATTGATCTGATCTGATGTGGACATACCAATTGATCTGATCTGATGTGGACATACCAATTGATCTGATCTGATGTGGATATACCAATTGATCTGATCTGATGTGGACATGCCAATTGATCTGATCTGATGTGGATATGCCAATTGATCTGATCTGATGTGGACATGGTAATTGATCTGATCTGATGTGGACATGATAATTGATCTGATCTGATGTGGACATACCAATTGATCTGATCTGATGTGGACATGATAATTGATCTGATCTGATGTGGACATACCAATTGATCTGATCTGATGTGGACATACCAATTGATCTGATCTGATGTGGACATACCAATTGATCTGATGTGGACATACCAATTGATCTGATCTGATGTGGACATACCGATTGATCTGATGTGGACATACCAATTGATCTGATGTGGACATGCCAATTGATCTGATCTCTAATTTTATTACTGGTTTTATCTCTTTCTGTTCTGAGTTCATTGATGTGACAACTTTACTAATTACTGTATGATCGTAGAATGATGCTGGTATTTGAGTTGCTCTGTTCGGTGTGCTTCGTGGTGTGCTCTTTAGAGCTGAGGACTTAACACGTGATATTGGACTTTTTTTCTCACCTGCTAATGCAGACACCTACTTCCTCTTTTGTCTCAACATGGTCACTGTACACCAGCATAGCTGACTCCATCAGGTACATGGCTTACTCCATCAAGTACATGGCTGACTCGCTAAGGTACATGGCTGACTCGCTGAGGTACATGGCTGACTCACTGAGGTACATGGCTGACTCCATCAGGTGCATGGCTGACTACATCAGGCACATGGCTGACTCCATCAGGCACATGGCTGACTCACTGAGGTACATAGCTGACTTCATCAGGCACATGGCTGACTCACTGAGGTACATAGCTGACTTCATCAGGTACATGGCTGACTCCATCAGGTACATGGCTGACTCGCTGAGGTACATAGCTGACTCCATCAAGTACATGGCTGACTCGCTGAGGTACATAGCTGAGTCCATCAGGTACATGGCCGATTATATCAGGCACATGGCTGACTCCATCAAGTACATGACTGACTCGCTGAGGTACATGGCTGACTCTACCATGTACACGGCTGACTCACCAGGTACACGGTTGACTCCACCAGGTACATGGCCGAATACTCCAGGTACAAGGCTCTTCTTGACATAACCCAAGCCCACACCAAACATGTCTGCACTAGTTAATAGCTCTGTCATGTATAGAGCACAACAGGAACATAAGACTTGTTCGATTCTCTTCCTGTTGTGCTCCCGACAGAGCATGAGATGAACACTTGTGAAAGTCTGTCACAAAGTCCACCATGTCCTAATGCAGTAGTGGTTTATATAACAAGCTGATTTACAAGGTCAGGTTGCTAGTCCCATGCACAGTCCTCCGGTCACCTATATCAATTTGCACAAGACTTGATTAATTTCTTAGCTCATAAATATTGGGCTTTTGAATCACAATTCGGGATCAAGATGCTGCAGTGGTCAGCGACCCATAGCTGACTGCTAGTGTCAGGGCTAGCGAACCATAGCTGCCAAGACCCTTCTACACCTCCACGTGGTGATCCTGGATAACAGGCTGCAGCAGGACAGACTGGCTTAGGAGAAGGGATCGAAGAGGGAATGCTAACCCGGTACTCAACAAATGCTTGCTGAAGTCGGATGTGTTGGACCAATAGGTGCAAATATCGCAGCCAAGCTGTAAACTACGACACAACGCATTCCGTTCTCTGGACTACATTCTGCTACTTAAGCCCTTTCGGGGTTTGGTAGTGGGAGATTGAGAACGAGCGAAGAAGAAGAATCGCAATTCTACTACTTACAAAGCCCTTTTCAGAGCTTTGTAGAGGGAGTTGGAGAATGAACACAGAAAAAGAAGAATCCCAATGTTAAGACATGGTACCCAGTCAGACTAGGACAGTTGACTGCATTCATCTCCATCACACAAACACACACTCTCTCTCTCTAACACAAAATCAAACATCTACTAACAAATAAATAAAGATATTCACGAAAGCAAACATCCCACTCAGAGTAACCCGCATTTATAAACAGCCACGACATCAATATACTACAGAAAACTTGAGCCAGGAATCTCCATCACAACCAGGAATCAAGGAAGTCATTGAACAGTTAAACACACCAATAACAGTAACACCAGCAATGTCATGGAAGAAAATAACATCAATATACAGATCCCTTTAGGGACATGATGGTGTCCAGATTATCAGATTGTATATACATATATTCCAGGTTAAACAAACCCAATATAATATTAGTCTATATAAAAGAGCTGACAGAATGATCTAGAAATACTTTATGGCTGCAATGAAAGGTTAAAAAGCAGGTTTACTTCAGTGAAGTAACAGACTTATGTACAATTGCTGTTTAAGATTTAACTATCCTTCAACGACCATTGGTGTTAAGTTTGACTGCATTACCTCCCTCTCTTATAGGTACGTCATTCAACAGTGCACATAGAAAACAATAATTTGACATTGGAGGCAGAAAGAATGATGGAAATTAAAATTTTCTTGTGAATATGTGAAATATTTTTTGAATAGAGTTGCAGAAATGTTGTGTAATTTATAAGACAACGGTATGAATATACGAGGTGAGTAGGGACAGTTAATACTGGCTAAGCTGATGTGAATTAAGTGTCAAGAGTTGTCTTGACTTCTAGGTTTTCAATAGTATACGTTGAGAAACAATGTGGAAAACCCAATGGCACATGATATATAAGACATTGTGACTATATTCAGTGGATTTCATGTAACACATTTAGGTATGCCCATTGTTCTTGCTAATATCTGGGAGCCAGATTATTCATCACAATCTCTCTGACTTTAACACAGAATCAGCACATGGTTTCCCTTATCAGTATAAACAATAGTTTAACACAAACCCTAGATAACCCAGGTCAGTTCTACCACCAGGTAGCCTCTCTAATATACATATGCTGTGACACCTGTAGGGAGGCAAGCTCTTTCTTAACCTCCTCCCCATACAGCTTGTTCACGTCATTGTAAAATATCAATCAATACTGAACAGCGAGGACTACGAATGTCTAAAGCCATTCACAGCTCTATATCATGGCTAATAAAGTGATACATGAAAGCCGCTTTCTTGGCTTCGTCTTCCCTCAGCTTGCTTCTCTGGTCTTTGGCAGATGGTGTTTTACCTTTGGTGGTTGTCTGGGCTAAGGGTAGCTGTCTAAGCATGACTTCTCCAAACATTGTGGCTGCCAGATTATAGAGAAACATGGCAGAAATCTGATTTTAGTGAGTGACCATGATACAAATAGTCAGTGACAGTAGTTAGTGAGTGACCATGATACAAATAGTCAGTGACAGTAGTTAGTGAGTGACTATAATACAAATAGTCAGTGACAGTAGTTAGTAAGTAACCATGATACAAATAGTCATGGTAATTAGTGATTGGCCATGTTACAAATAGCAAGATGATAATATATACTGCTGTAGGGGATGAAGTATTGAAGACCTTATAGTATGAAGTCTCTGAGTTTTTGTTAGGTCAGGTGTTGTGATGTGTTCTTCCTCTTCTTCTTCGTACGCTGTCAGATGTCAACTTGAATTTGTTCAAACAAAGCAGCGGTCATTCTGAGGTTGTCGACACTGCCATAAAGCTTGTCTAATGTTGGCAATTGGTGATGGCCATATGTGCTTTCTCTGGTTCTTGTTTGTCGGACAATTTTGCAGCAGATGTTCAGGGATAATTTTCCCTGTACCACAGGTGCATTCGTCAGTTGCACTTATCTTCAGTTTATTGAATAGATGGTACCTCAGTCTGTGATGGCCTGTGCAGAGTCTGAAGATCACCACCTGCTTTCTTCTGTCCATGTATCTGGTCCTAATAAACTTTTCGACTCTTCGTAGGTCACACTAGAATCTGCTCTGTTTCCAATTTGTCCATGTATTTGGCACTAATAAACCTTTTTGGACTCTTCGTAGGTTACACTTGAGTCTGGTGCTATGTGTTCTATATCTTGCTGTCTTGGCGCTTCCAGTTAGGTATCCCTTTACAGCTGGGTGGACGGAAGCATGATATGACAAGGGCAGTATCTGACCAAATTCACAGTGAGAGATGAGTGTTCTAACAGCTCAGCCACTTGTATTTTTTCAAACAAACTTGCACAACCAGCACGATGCTTGTGGTACTATTATATCTATACAACAAATTGTTGGATGGCCAAGTCAACTTACCTAAAAACTTGCTATCCAGGCCATTCTTGTCTGCATGATGTATGAGCTCTCGCAGGAAAGCACAAACATAGAGAAATGTGTTCTTGTGACAGTCAGGTAGGTGGAAGAGCAGCTGAAATGAGACACAGGTGAGCTTTACACCCAACATCTGAATGATAAGCTGAACACATAGGCCATTTTCATTAATTTGTCCAGCTCCAAACTTGCCAAGACATGAAGGCCACGAGTCACGATCAGCGCCCACTCTAGCATTGAAATCATCTAGTAGAACAAGCCCCTCTTGACTATGGATGCTTTTAATGATCGCTGATAAATCATCATAGAACTCATCTTTGACTTCAGGACAAGTGTGAAAGGACCTGCTGTAGTAGGGAGACAAGGCGCTCTGAACCATTTTCACCTGGTTCAACCATATGTAATAAAGACTTTTTAACTGCAAAGCTTACACCGTGCTCTCTCTTTTCATTGGGGTCTTTTCCTTGCCAGTAGATTAAGTAGTCTTTCTCAATCATTGACCCCGATCCCGCTAACTGAGTTTCTTGAAGTGCTACAATGTCCACATCCAGTCTTTTCAGTTCGTCATTGATTATGCGTGTCTTTTTGGCATCGCTTATATTATTCAGGTTATCAGATAATCCAGTCAGCATAGTACGGACATTCCAACATCCCAGTTTAACTGTTGATACACTTGTATCGACACAGCAGGGTGAAACTGGAAGGCCTCTCCAGGTCATGAGCTTGTTCATCCTTCTATGGAGAATAAGCTGTTGTCCAAGCAGCAGCCCCCGACCCTCTCCACGTAACTAATTGATCCAGGAGACCAGCATTAACCGATACAGTCTGGAATCAGCTACGTCGCAGGAGTTGCCAGAATAGCGATGGAACCACCACTAGACTGCCTTAGGGACACCAGCACCGGATTTTTTCTTAGGGTTACTCCCGAAGCCTTTCCCGTGAACAGGTATCCCACAAGGTAGTGTGGTGAATAGTGTTTACGATAACAGTTTTTTAGGCAGTTTTTGTTCAGCTTTTATGTCAAAACGGTTAATTTACAGATCATGTGACCAGTTATTGATTATTTAATGACACTTTAAGATGAATGATGATTTTTAAAACACTTTCATGGGTAAGTTTGGTAACTACTGTCTCAAAAAACTATAATTATATATGTTTTTAATCCAAGTCGAAAGACCGAAGGAAAACACATCTGCCATCTTGGTGTCATAATAGTGAATACAACATTTATACATATAGCAACAAGTAACTATACAACATTTATACAAATAGCAACATGTAATTATACCATTATATATATGAGAACTATCATACATGAGGGTTATCATTAATATGTGGATTATCAGACCTATGGGAACTATCATACATGAGGGTTATCATTAATATGTGGATTATCAGACCTATGAGAACTATCATACAAGAGGGTTATAAAACATGAGAGCACTGACCTGCTTACTGAGCAACAGATTGTTGGAACTGGCCAGGCATTGAGAGTAAAATCCAAAAGGAATGATGGGCTCAGCTAGGCACTCCAGGAACAGAAGGAAGGATTCAGCAACCGAGTGCACACTCAGATTATCAGCTGTCATCTGGTTAAGGTCTCATCTCAACAACAAAAACAAACAAACAAACATTTCTTCATTCCTTTATATAAAACTCTAGAGACATGTAAGCCTATCTTGTCGAGGTTGGTGAGCTTGTGTGCCCTAATGATCCCTAGAGCTATCCAGTGGAAGCTGCTCTACTCCTGACAGGGTCACCCAAACCAGACAGGACCTGGTTGAGGTGCCAGACTAAAATACTGAGGATTAGGTGGAGACCTAAAAGTGTCGCTGCAGAACCCACCGGCGAGTGGTATATTGGCTGCACCAATCCACTCCAACCTTATGGGTCAAATGCATTTTTGTCTTGCTCTTTACTGTTTGTCTTCTATCAATTGTCCTTATAGATAATGAAAAGATGCAGGTCAGCGGACATTGCACCTCTGGTCCTTTGTGATGATCTCCCAGGTGGCAAAGAATGGCAGACATCACTACAGACGGACTGGCAAGAAATGCCAAAGATCACTACAGACGGACCGGCAAGAAATGCCAAAGATCACTACAGACGGACTGGCAAGGAATGCCAGACATCACTATAGACGGACTGGCAAAGCTGACTGAGAAATGGTGACACAGCGGACCCAAATATAGATATTACGTCCATGGCAGGTCGTGAGGATCCTGGGACATTGACACATTGGACTGCCTTTCTTCTGGGATACTCAAAGGATGCATCTGTACACGCCTTTCAAAATCATGATGCCTCTATTACAACAATACATGCCCCCTGCATCCTCCAGCTTACATGCCCACAACAACTGAAGAAGGTGTGTGCTTTTTGTCCAGGCGGTATTAGACTGTCAAGTGCTACCAGGCTACTTCTAAAGGGATTATGTCATCATCATTATCAAAATATGGAACCGCGGAACTGGTAGTTGGTGCACTGGCTTCCAAGTCAGGGTGCCGGCCTCAGTTGGTGCCGGATGTTTTTCCCGATCGCAAACCGGTTCCTGTGATCGACCAAGCCACATAAATTGGGTACCAGAAAAAAATCTGGTAAGTAAAGGCAGCCGGCGTGATGCTGACCACATCATCCACTATGTGTCCCAAAATAATATGGACCTAACACCACATTTCCTATACGCCGCACGGCGTGACAGGATTGTTACTTTACTTTACTATTATAAAAATGTTCTTTAAACTGGACAACATGATAGTCTGGCAGCTCCATAGGATCAATGGACAACATGATAGTCTGGCAGCTCCATAGGATCAATGGACAACATGATAGTCTGGCAGCTCCATAGGATCAATGGACAACATGATAGTCTGGCAGCTCCATAGGATCAATGGACAACATGATAGTCTGGCAGCTCCATAGGATCAATGGACAACATGATAGTCTGGCAGCTCCATAGGATCAATGGACAACATGATAGTCTGGCAGCTCCATAGGATCAATGGACAACATGATAGTCTGGCAGCTCCATAGGATCAATGGACAACATGATAGTCTGGCAGCTCCATAGGATCAATGGACAACATGATAGTCTGGCAGCTCCATAGGATCAATGGACAACATGATAGTCTGGCAGCTCCATAGGATCAATGGACAACATGATAGTCTGGCAGCTCCATAGGATCAATGGACAACGTGATAAGAGTATCACTGACATTTCAATGACCACTAGGCTCGAATAATTTCAATTATATTTTAATAGCCAATTGTCTGAGTGGTTTCTGGGAGGTTCCTTGTGTGACAGAACAAACAAGAATAGGCCCCCTGCCACACTGACAACTTGTCATCAGAGATGACTAGAAGATTATTTGAACTCTTCTAGGGAAGAAGATCTTCCAGCTCATAATACTGCACCTCTGACAATTCAAACATGCCAAAAGTTTGCTGAGTGTGGAGTAGCCTTCTGGGTTTGAAAATAAAATGATGTTACCTGCCCTCATGTCATCCTTTCTCGCTCCATCACCTTTCTTAAAGCAGAATTAATTCATCAAAGAGGGGTTCACATGCAATTCTCGTAACCTCATCTATTCTATCATCTGCCACAAGTGTGGTATGACATACATTGGGGAAACTGGTATGGAACTGCGGGAGCGTTTCCGCCAACACCTCAACGACATCCGCAATTGCACTGGTTCCCCAATTGCCAGCCACTTCAATGGTCCTGAGCACCGGGGTAAGGTTGACGTTAGTGTCACTGGTCTAGTTTCCTGCTTCTCTGACGATCGTCATCGATTCGCCCTTGAGAATAGACTCATCTCTAGTATGGGCTGTCTCCAACCACATGGCATCAATATTTTCCATACTTTTTCTTAAGCCCTCACACTGGCCCCCCATCTATTTGTCTTCCTTTGCCCCCCCCCCCCCCAATTCTTCTATCAGTTCTCCCCCCCCCCCCATATATCAATCTCACGCCCTCCCGGCTTATATTGCCTTCTCTTTGTTCTCCCATCTGGACCACTATTTGGCCTATCCGGCATATTCCCCCACTTTGCGTTTGACCGCTCCGATTCAGTTTCAATCAAGTGTCTGGCACAACCGGTCGCTTAGACAGACTGCATCTTCTATCAGAAACAGATGAGTTGACCATTTTTTCTTATATGTTGATTTGTTAGTTCAGTATTGTTGTCCCTGATGAAGGCCTATTGGTCGTAACGTAGGTTTTGTTTGTGTTCTCGTCTCGGTGCGGTATCTGACCATACCCATTTTAAAATTTTGATTAAACTCAACCTTAATCAACTTTTACAAGTTTTTTTCATGTTTTTTCCCCAAAATAAAATCTAGAACCTTTCTCTTCTGCGGTGTTCATACTGAACAGAATGTTATATTGTAGTTTACGGTGAGGCTGCAATATCTGTGCCTTTCAGCCGAATACATTTGGTTGGTTTGAGCTGGCTTTTTTTTTAGGTATTGGGTTTGCCTTCCCACTGCTATCCCAATTCTCTCAGACAGACTGTACGTGTGCAGCCTGTTTCTAGCACTGCTGCTTGGAAGTGGAATGTGGTCTTGGTCATCTCATTCACTGAACCCCGATGCTGTCAGCTCATTCACTGACCCCGATGCTGTCAGCTCATTCACTGACCCTGATGCTGTCAGCTCATTCACTGAACCCCGATGCTGTCAGCTCATTCACTGACACCGATGCTGTCAGCTCATTCACTGAACCCTGATGCTGTCAGCTCATTCACTGACCCTGATGCTGTCAGCTCATTCACTGACCCTGATGCTGTCAGCTCATTCACTGACCCCGATGCTGTCAGCTCATTCACTGAACCCTGATGCTGTCAGCTCATTCACTGACCCTGATGCTGTCAGCTCATTCACTGACCCTGATGCTGTCAGCTCATTCACTGACCCTGATGCTGTCAGCTCATTCACTGACCCTGATGCTGTCAGCTCATTCACTGACCCCGATGCTGTCAGCTCATTCACTGACCCTGATGCTGTCAGCTCATTCACTGACCCTGATGCTGTCAGCTCATTCACTGACCCCGATGCTGTCAGCTCATTCACTGACCCCGATGCTGTCAGCTCATTCACTGACCCCGATGCTGTCAGCTCATTCACTGACCCTGATGCTGTCAGCTCATTCACTGACCCTGATGCTGTCAGCTCATTCACTGACCCTGATGCTGTCAGCTCATTCACTGTGCTGCATATTCAACCTCGCTCTAAAATCAATACTGCAAATTAGATTCAGGAGGAATGCAAGAGTAAATTAATTGTTTTCCTGGGAATGGACAGAAGAAGAAGAATAACTCATTTCTTTTTACCCACACAAATGAATGAGAGGATCTAACAGCCACAATGCTTCGGAGAGGGGTGGGGTGGGGGTGTGCAAACAAAAGTCTATGAGTACTGTTCAATTATTATTAAGCTACATAATACCACAAGACCAATAATCCAACAAGGGTTAGGTACCAAGGTGACCAGACAATTCAAGGAGGGAACGACCATGTTATGACCAGCTGGCATAAATATAGTATAATGAAGTTTCTAACACTCCATCCTCTACAGCAATGTCTGTACTGGAATTACCTTGAGATCTAAACTTTTTAAACATTCAAATAATGGTAAACAACCTCCCCTCCTAACCAGTAATACAAAATATTGAGCATTTGAAGTCAAGGATACGAATACGATCAGGTTTTCCAGTATCAAGGCAGTCTCGTATAAACTGGATCTCTGAGTTTCTGCCCCGTTGCTGGAATAAGTCCTCCTGGGTGAAGTACAAAGAAATGTGACACCACTGATAGTGACAACATCTTTATAAGTCTCACAATACAAGTTGCCTACAAGGTTTGCCAGGGATCTAAATGTTTGCCAGGGATCTAAAGGTTTGCTAGAGAGAATGTCAGACTGTTCTTTCCGTTACCTTCCACCTGACCTAATTCCTTCCAGCCTGGTTGTCTGTCAGCTTCTCAGGGAATGTCTTATGTTGTCCTCCCAGCGCAGTCATCTTGATGGTCTGGATCAACGGGTCTTTGCGTTCCATGACTGATGTGGTAGTCATTTTTCTGTCATTCTGCAGATGTGTAACTCAATCATAGCTGAACCTCCATCCACTAGTCTGAAGTGGCTAAGTTTCAAGATCGTATAATTTTTGTCTGGTCTTGGACCTTGTCCCTTCTTGCTACTTGGGCAAACTTTCTTAAGTACCTCACTTCCGAGACTTGCAGCTGGTTTATGTGGGCTGTGAGCCAACTAATATCCCGTGTGTCTAGACTGGTATATAGACGGACCGGTCTATATCTTTTTATTTTTCTATTTCTCTTTGGCTGAGGGCTATTATACTGCAGCCTGCTTGTAGTAAGTCACTCCAACTTTCTGCTGGACTTCACTCCTCAAAGTTCTCTTAGGGGTCTCACATGAGAATAACAGGAAAACAATTGCTATAAAGGGAAGCATATAAAGTAAACAGGAAAACAATGGCTATAAAGAGAAGTACATAAAGACAATAAACATTGGCTATAAAAGAAATCCTTTAAAAACAATAAACAAACAATGGCTATAAAGGTAATCCTATAAAGACAATAAGCAAACAAAGGCTATAAGGGCAAGTATATTAAGACAATACACAAAACAATGGCTATCAGGGGAAATATATAAAGACAATAAACAAAACAAGGGCTATAAAGGGAAGTATATAAAGACAATCAACAAAACAAGGACTATAAAGGGAAGTATATAAAGACAATCAACAAAACAATGGCTATAAAGGGAAGTATATAAAGACAATAAACAAAACAAGGACTATAAAGGGAAGTATATAAAGACAATCAACAAAACAAGGACTATAAAGGGAAGTATATAAAGACAATCAACAAAACAATGGCTATAAAGGGAAGTATATAAAGACAATAAACAAAACAATGACTATAAAGGGAAGTATATAAAGACAATAAACAAACAATGGCTATAAAGGGAAGTATATAAAGATGACAAACAAACAATGGCTATAAAGGGAAGTATATAAAGACAATAAACAAACAATGGCTTTAAATGGAAGGATATAAAGACAATAAACAAACAATGGCTATAAAGGGAATCCTATAAAGACAATAAACAAACAATGGCTATAAAGGGAAGTATATAAAAACAGTAAACAATGGCTATAAAGGGAAGTGTATAAAGACAATAAACAAACAATGGTTATAAAGGGAAGTATTTAAAGACAAGACACAAACCTTCTCCAAACCATATTTATGCAGAAAGTCTATCAGTTTCCAGATTTCTTTGGGCACCATGTAGAGCCTGCCTCCATCCTGGGCTATGTCCACTCGGCTAAGACTACCAGGCCGCTCCTGAAACACAAACAGGAACACTTTCAAGCTGGGGCATGTGAGTGACATGTGGGCTTCTGAAAGGGGCTTTACACAGTCTTCTAAACCAGTACAACGACGTTAAGTTAACATAATCTGATCAGGTTGTCAGTACAAGATCAACTGACTAAACAGTGTGTCAGTACAAGATCAACTGACTAAATGGTTTGTCAGTACAAGATCAACTGACTAAACAGTGTATCAGTACAAGATCAACTGATTAAACAGTGTGTCAGTACAAGATCAACTGACTAAACGGTGTGTCAGTACAAGATCAACTGACTAAACAGTGTGTCAGTACAAGATCAACAGACTAAACAATGTGTCAGTACAAGATCAACTGACTAAACAGTGTGTCAGTACAAGATCAACCGACTAAACAGTGTGTCATTACAAGATCAACAGACTAAACAGTGTGTCAGTACAAGATCAACTGACTAAACAATGTGTCAGTACAAGATCAACTGACTAAACATTGGTACATGATAGAATGACAAAACAGTGTGTCAGTATTTTATAAACAAACTAAACAGTGCATCAATACATGATAAACTGACTAAACGCTGTGTCATGATTTCATAAACTGACATCAAAGACCAGTTCAATGCCTACATTCGCTAACTGGTACTGAAAGCTGACTACTGACAGCGGACAAAAATGTATGCATGTCTCCTTGACAGACACAATAGCATGTTCATTTATTACAAATCTAAGAGACCATAAATCTCTCGTCACCAGCTCTCGGAGACTAGTTCTATATTTATATCTAATATTTTCTGTGCTCTAAGTGGCATCATCTGCTACTCTTATTACTGCGATCATGACAAACTTCCTGTAATTCATTTGATCATTTTGGATAAGACAAAAATATTGACTTACAATCTCTATGAGGTCAGCTACAGGCACCTCTCTGATTGGTCCGTGCATTTGAATCAGGGCTTCAATGGAAGAGCCAAATGAACTGACCAGGTAGTTGCCGGATACAGTAATCTTGGGCCAGTTAAGACATATAACTTTATCACATGACTGTGTGCTACCACAGACAAAAGATATCACAAATGTTTGTGTAATATCACTGGACGCTAAACACAGACGATCCCCAGCTAAATAACTTTTCAAGTGTTCATCATTACTCGACCATGTTTTTACCCTTTTTTATAGAGTAACTACTGATGTTCTATATGAGAAGTAGCTTCATGCACAACTCTCTTCAGATGCTTATTATGACATGTCTTGTGGGAAGCAGTATCTGATTATTTTGACCACAACACATGTTAGTCAAAGCAAATAAAAGGCCACACAAACAAACATGAAATATCTTTATTTTATGTTTTTCTGCTCTCCATTATGTATAGGGCTGCCATCGCAGTCCAGGTTAGGCCATCCCCCGCTGTCCTACACATATCCAGGTTGAAGTGTAACATACTGCCCAAATCATCACCTAATGTCAGGGTCAGGTGAAACATACTGACCAAATCATCGCCTAATGTCAGGGTCAGGTGTAACATACTGACCAAATCATCGCCTAATGTCAGGGTCAGGTGAAACATACTGACCAAATCATCACCTAATGTCAGGTGTAACATACTGACCAAATCATCACCTATTGTCAGGGGTAACATACTGACCAAATCATCACCGTACGTCTCTGTTGTGATCCTGGAAACATCCTACTGGTGACATCCTACTGAGAAACCTTGCATTGCTTTACAGCAAGGAGATACCCAAAGCCACCTTCTTCAGTATGCTCTGGGATATAAGAAGAGTCTGCTAATAAAGAAATATCGTAAATAAAGATTAAAGAACATAGCATGAACAGCTCCAAACAGCAACTGCAGGCTCTGCCATCACTCTTGCACACAAAAGGATACAAAAGAATCTTTTCCGCCAGTGAGATGCAACACCAAAATGTCTTCCAGCTTCTCTTCGCCACAGTTGAGCTTGACGGCAGTTGTCTTATCAACGAAAACCTCCACTTGAACTTCACAGCACTGTCCTGATTGTGCAAGATGGTGAGAATATGTTGGACAGACTTTCAACTTCAAACATAAACAATTCTCAACAGATTGTAACTTGTCACTGTAAAACTGAGGCACAAAGATGACCTTTAACTGCTGCCTTGACCCTACTTACTCAGCACAATTTGGTGACCTTCAACTGCTGCCTTGACCTTACTTACTCAGCACAACTGGGTGACCTTCAACTGCTGCCTTGACCCTACTTCCTTAGCACAACCGTGTGACCTTTCACTGCTGCCTTGGGGAGGCAAAACATACGCGTCAAGATCCTCACCTCGGCTTCCTAGTAGCCCTTCCTGGTAATGGGCTGTTTTCATGGTAGTCTGGTTGAGGAGAGGGATCAACATGATCCTCAAAGTAGTGAGCAACACACAGATGAAGCCAAGTACAACCACCTGGAGGACCCCAGTCGACCTTCATCAGCACGCTCGGGATGTGAGGAAAGCTACTGTAACCCGTCACTTAACGTCCTCTTCAGGGTGCACGTGGAGTAACCTACTCATTGTGAGCATTCACAAACAACAACTGCTGCCTTGACCCCACTTGCTCAGTATAACTGTTGATAGAGAATATAGGCTTCTACAACCTATGTGAAGTGTACTTTTTTCAGCATTTTCCATCCTCCCTACTTTGGTCTATGACATGCTCAATCTTTTCATCACATCTTCTACTCACATTCTTCGTGCATCCTTTATTCACACAAATTACTTGTTTCCGCTTGTGGCTTCCACTCTAGGGTCTGTTTACCTACATTTTTTTGGGTTGCCATGACAGAAAAGCACATGCAGTTTACTTAATTGTATCTAAGTGTCAAATAGCCGTACAGGCAAGCAATAACAGTTAGTACTGAACATTGGACCAGACAGACCAAAAAAGTGAAGGATTTTAGGACAAGGGTTTCAAATATGATTTTTTTCAAGCAGAAGATGCCTTTATGAAACAGATGCCTGAATGGGATACCAAAAATAATTAGACTGCAAACTGACAGGAAGTTTGCTCACGAGGCTGTAGAAGCTATAAGCTTAAAAAAAAGGAAATGGTCCAACACATCCCATGGTAGGCGAGGAGTGACTGAGTGAAGACCTCTACACATACCATGGTAGGTGAGGAGTGACTAAGTGAAGACCTCTACACATCCCATGGTAGGCGAGGAGTGACTAAGTGAAGACCTCAACACATCCCATGTTAGGCGAGGAGTGACTAAGTGAAGACCTCTACACATCCCATGGTAGGCGAGGAGTGACTAAGTGAAGACCTCTACACATCCCATGGTAGGTGAGGAGTGACTGAGTGAAGACCTCTACACATTCCATGGTAGGTGAGGAGTGACTGAGTGAAGACCTCAACACATCCCATGGTAGGTGAGAAGTGACTGAGTGAAGACCTCAACACATCCCATGGTAGGCGAGGAGTGACTGAGTGAAGACCTCAACACATCCCATGGTAGGCGAGGAGTGACTGAGTGAAGACCTCTACACATACCATGGTAGGTAGAAGAGGAGTGACTGAGTGAAGACCTCAACACATCCCATGGTAGGTGAGGAATGACTGAGTGAAGACCTCAACACATCCCATGGTAGGTAGAAAAGGAGTGACTGAGTGAAGACCTCTACACATACCATGGTAGGTGAGGAGTGACTGAGTGAAGACCTCTACACATACCATGGAAGGTGAGGAGTGACTGAGTGAAGACCTCTACACATTCCATGGTAGGTAGAAGAGGAGTGACTGAGTGAAGACCTCAACACATCCCATGGTAGGTAGAAGAGGAGTGACTGAGTGAAGACCTCTACACATACCATAGTAGGTGAGGAATGACTGAGTGAAGACCTCAACACATCCCATGGTAGGTCAGGAGTGACTGAGTGAAGACCTCAACACATCCCATGGTAGGCGAGGAGTGACTGAGTGAAGACCTCAACACATCCCATGGTAGGCGAGGAGTGACTGAGTGAAGACCTCAACACATCCCATGGTAGGTAGAAGAGAAGTTACTGAGTGAAGACCTCTACACATCCCATGGTAGGTGAGGAGTGACTGAGTGAAGACCTCAACACATCCCATGGTAGGAAGAAGAGGAGTGACTGAGTGAAGACCTCTACACATCCCATGGTAGGTGAGGAGTGACTGAGTGAAGACCTCAACACATACCATGGTAGGTAGAAAAGGAGTGACTGAGTGAAGACCTCAACACATCCCATGGTAGGTGAGGAGTGACTAAGTGAAGACCTCTACACATCCCATGGTAGGCGAGGAGTGACTAAGTGAAGACCTCTACACATACCATGGTAGGTAGAAGAGGAGTGACTGAGTGAAGACCTCTACACATACCATGGTAGGTGAGGAGTGACTGAGTGAAGACCTCTACACATACCATGGAAGGTGAGGAGTGACTGAGTGAAGACCTCTACACATACCATGGTAGGTGAGGAGTGACTGAGTGAAGACCTCAACACATACCATGGTAGGTAGAAAAGGAGTGACTGAGTGAAGACCTCAACACATCCCATGGTAGGTGAGGAGTGACTAAGTGAAGACCTCTACACATCCCATGGTAGGCGAGGAGTGACTAAGTGAAGACCTCTACACATACCATGGTAGGTAGAAGAGGAGTGACTGAGTGAAGACCTCTACACATACCATGGTAGGTGAGGAGTGACTGAGTGAAGACCTCTACACATACCATGGAAGGTGAGGAGTGACTGAGTGAAGACCTCTACACATACCATGGTAGGTGAGGAGTGACTGAGTGAAGACCTCAACACATACCATGGTAGGTGAGGAGTGACTGAGTGAAGACCTCAACACATCCCATGGTAGGAAGAAGAGGAGTGACTGAGTGAAGACCTCAACACATCCCATGGTAGGTAGAAGAGGAGTTACTGAGTGAAGACCTCTACACATCCCATGGTAGGTGAGGAGTGACTGAGTGAAGACCTCAACACATCCCATGGTAGAAAGAAGAGGAGTGACTGAGTGAAGACCTCAACACATACCATAGTAGGTGAGGAATGACTGAGTGAAGACCTCAACACATCCCATGGTAGGTCAGGAGTGACTGAGTGAAGACCTTTACACATCCCATGGTAGGTGAGGAGTGACTGAGTGAAGACCTCAACATATACCATGGTAGGTAGAAAAGGAGTGACTGAGTGAAGACCTCTACACATACCATAGTAGGTGAGGAGTGACTGAGTGAAGACCTCTACACATACCATGGTAGGTAGAAGAGGAGTGACTGAGTGAAGACCTCAACACATACCATAGTAGGTGAGGAATGACTGAGTGAAGACCTCAACACATCCCATGGTAGGTCAGGAGTGACTGAGTGAAGACCTTTACACATCCCATGGTAGGTGAGGAGTGACTGAGCGAAGACCTCTACACATCCCATGTTAGGTAGAAGAGGAGTGACTGAGTGAATACCTTTACACATCCCATGGCAGGTGAGGAGTGACTGAGTGAAGGCCTCAACACATCTAATGGTGAAGAACAGACAAGGATTCTAGCAGCTTTTGCCTATCTGACATTGGGCTACCATGTCTAATTGAATACCAGGATTCAAGTATTCAAGCTCGGTGGTGAAATACAGAACGATAAATGCATCAATGTGGACCAAAAGTAGTGTTTCAAAGACATTGCTTAAGACTTCATTAAAAACCTTGGACATAGGACCCAAGACTTTGGAAGCTGCTGGGCAGGATTGAACTCCATGCCTCCCTTCTCTTTGTCCAGGTGTAGTATCAAGTCAGGCATTTCTAAAAGTAGCAGCTGAACAGCAGAGACAGACTAGAAAAGCCAATCAAACATGGAGTGAACATTGCTTGCCCACACTGTCCAAGGTGGGCGCTTATCAGCCACATTTAGACTGACCAAATGGACAAAGAGAGAGAGAAGTCTTCATACATCTTGATGGACGAGCAACACATTAAGTGATGGCGACAAGGTGATGTTTTTGTTTAATGCCCGCAATGAGTATGTTTTCTCTTTTGTGCGCCCTGAAAAAGACATTAAGTGGCAGGTTTGTAGTAGCTTTCCTCACATCCTGAGTATGCTGATGAAGGTGGACAGTGGTCCTCCAGGCGGCAGTGCTACGCTTGGCTTCATCTGCATGATGCTCAGTAATACGAGGATCACGTCGATCCACATCTCAACAGCTAGACTGTCTTGAAAACATCCTGTTTCCAGGGAACACTACATGGAAGAGAGATAGTGGTCTTGATCAGGATATTGTGCCTGACCCTGATGTGACGCCCTGGTCAGTATGTTGTGCCTGACTGGACTAGCATTTCAGCTCCCCCAGACAATGTGACGCCCTGGTCAGTATATTGTGCCTGACCGGACTAACGTTTCAGCTCCCCCCAGGCAATGTGATAAATTTGATATCAGTGAGGTTGATATCTGGATACTGCAACTCTCACCTGCATGAATAATGGACTTGCTTGGCGTGACCTTCAACCAGGGCCTGCAGTAACTGGACTCATTCAGTTTGTTGACAAACTCAAACTCTAGAGGCATCTGCATGGAAATAAATAAGGAAAAAGGCCTAAAGCATTAGCTTGTATGTACTCCATCAACAGACAATAGTACCAACACACATTGCCACAAAAAATCATATTTAAAAAAGGGGTCTCTATGGCGAAGTAGTCAAAGCCTCGTGTTCAGATGGTCGAGGTTCAAATTCGAGCTGTAACGGTCGGTTCATGATGTTAATTTTTCCAAAGATTCCTGGGTTGATCGCTGGAGCTACGGAGCTCGTACTTTGTGCGGTATGGGGAAACCAGTAGCGATGAAGTCGAGACCTAGCCTTTAGCATTTAAACTTTATATTTAAAATAAAATCAAATCCAGATATATAACTCAACTCATGACGACGAGGAAGTATGCTGTGACAACACACTTCCCTATCTGAATCAATTTTTGTACTGCAAAGTAGTCATAGAGCTTATCTTTGCCGGGGTTCAAATTCAAGCTGCGACGGTCCGTTCATGTCGTAAATTTTTCAGAAGATTCCCTGGGTTGATCGCTGGAGCTACGGAGCTCGTGCTTTGTGCGATATGGGGAAACCAGCAGTGATGAAGTCGAGACCTAGCCTTTAGCATCCTTTATATTAAAAAACAAAACCAAATCCAGATCTATAACTCAACTCATGACCACGAGGAAGTATGCTGTGACAACACACTTCCCTGCCTGAATCCATGTTTGTACTGTAAAGCAGTCGTAGAGCTTATCTTTGCCCGTAAGTTTGCAGTGAACAAAACAGACAAGAAGTCTGACTGTCATTATTTCAATTTGCTTCTCCAGAATGCAATATTACGTTTCAATGTTTTCTTATTTATTGTTGTCTTAAATAATATCCATAGCCCACAAAGAATTACATTGTAATGTTGTTTGCCAGTTGGTTGACAGCTCTGTCAGACTCATTTTCAAATTTGATATTTCATCTGAAAATATTCTTCTTGCTGGTATTTATGATTGTTGTCCCTTCTGTGACAATGTTTCCTCTTCTGTGACAATGTTTTCTCTTCTGTGACAATGTTTCCTCTTCTGTGACAATGTTTTCTCTTCTGTGACAATGTTTCCTCTTCTGTGACAATGTTTCCTCTTCTGTGACAATGTTTTCTCTTCTGTGACTATGTTTTCCTTCTGTAACACCGTTTCCTCTTCTGTAACAATGTTTCCTCTTCTGTGACAATATTTTCCCTTCTGTGACAATGTTTTCCCTTCTGGGACAATGTTTTCCCTTCTGTGACAAGGTTTGTGCCTTCTGTCACAACTATCTCTGTGCTTGTGTTGTCGGTCCTAACCAATCCCTTAACCTTGTGGACTAGAGTACTGTTTTACTATTGTATCTCAAAATGACAGGTCCAACTTGTCTAAACCATCCAGGAGCATAAACTTGTTGACCTGTGCCCTTATGTGACAACATACTATGTGGTCACAACGCTAGCAAACACTACACTTTATCTAAAAGTGATCTAATCCTATTTTCATGTATAATCCATGGATAGTATCCAGTTTTACTGCTGTCCACCTATCTTACTAACGAGCCAGATCAAGACAGGTATTTTGTTCTAACCAAGGAAGATCTTTATAAAGATAACTGTAGGTGTGCAAGTCATCACATGAAGATGTTTAAACAGCTCAAGGAGATGAAGATGTTCCCATAGATGAAGGAAATGAAGATGTTCCCATAGATGAAGGAAATGAAGATGTTTCCATAGATGAAGCTGTTGCTACAGCTCAAGGAGATAAAGCTGTTGCTACAGCCCAAGGAGATAAAGCTGTTCCCATAGATGAAGCTGTTGCTACAGCTCAAGGAGATAAAGCTGTTCCCATAGATGAAAGATATGAAGCTGTTCCCATAAATGAAGCTGTTCCCATAGATGAAGCTGTTCCCATAAATGAAGCTGTTCCCATAGATGAAGCTGTTCCCATAAATGAAGATGTTCCCATAGATGAAAGATATGAATGTTCCTACAGCTCAAGGAGATGAAGCTGTTTCCATAGATCAGTGTTTCTCAACGTGGGCATTTTGGAAATGTCAGGGGGCGTTTTTGGTTATCATAATTATTGAGGAGTGTTTTTTGCCTATAGGGGGCGTTTTTTCGTGATTCTCGAACATGTCAGTGACTGTATTTGAGAAATATTAATCATGACAGTAAAATAATTATTCTCTGACATTAGCGTACTATTTATTCTCAATCATTAATATTACACTTAGAATTAAGATGCGCCGTATCTGGGCACATTTAAAAACATTAATTTGAGATTGGCTCTACAACTTTACAAAATCTGGACATGTAGCAATCGAAGCAATCCTGAATACCACAATTTTAACCGGCGTAAAACAAGAGAAATTATTGTTATAGTGATTTAATTGCATTTATTCCATTAACAACCGTTATATATTCAAGATGTCACAAATAAAGAGAAAATGCCGACAATATTCAGTTACAAATGAACTGAAACAATGAAACAGTCATCTCTGGCCAAATACTCCGCTCGATAATAACAACATGATAGATGTTTGCTTCAATATTTCTGGAAGCCATGTTTCTTGCAGAAGATGATGCCCAGGTGAACGAAACAGTACAAAGAAATGATTATTACCTGCCCAATGTTGGCGACAGTCACAACTTGGCTTTGTCCTTCAATAAACTTGACATCTCTGAACACGCACTGAAACAAGATATTCATATTTCTACACACTGGTTTTCATATTTTTCCTTTCTTGTTTTAGTGCCGCCAAACACAAAATCGCATCAATTGTTGAATTTTTAAGAGCAAATAACTTGTAACTGTGACCAAAACTCTGTGAGAAATCAGCAGACAAGAGAAGATGGCAAGAGAAATAGACAAGAGAAGATGGCAAGAGAAATAGACAAGAGAAGATTGCAAGAGAAATAGACAAGAGATGATGGCAAGAGAAATAGACAAGAGAAGATGGCAAGAGAAATAGACAAGAGAAGATGGCAAGAGAAATAGACAAGAGAAGATGGCAAGAGAAATAGACAAGAGAAGATGGCAAGAGAAATAGACAAGAGAAGATGGCAAGAGAAATAGACAAGAGAAGATGGCAAGAGAAATAGACAAGAGAAGATGGCAAGAGAAATAGACAAGAGAAGATTGCAAGAGAAATAGACAAGAGAAGATGGCAATAGAAATAGACAAGAGAAGATGACAAGAAAAATAGACAAGAGAAGATTGCAAGAGAAATAGACAAGAGAAGATGGCAAGAGAAATAGACAAGAAAAGATGGCAATAGAAATAGACAAGAGAAGATTGCAAGAGAAATAGACATGAGAAGATGGCTAGAGAAATAGGCAAGAGAAGATGGCAAAAGAAATAGACAACAGAAGATGACAAGAGAAATAAACAAGAGAAGATGAAGAGAGAAATAGACAAGAGAAGATGGCGAAATAAATAGACAAGAGAAGATGGCGAGATAAATAGACAAGAGAAGATGGCGAGATAAATAGACAATAGAAGAGGCAAGAGAAACCCAAACTTGTGGTACATGCATGGTGGACTATTTTATGTCAGTACTCAGGTTTCAGACTTTTGTACTTCGTGGCTTTCTGTTACCATTCTTTTTCTTCTGCTCTCATCCCCAAAAGGATGTTACCGATGTTGTAGTTTACAGCTGGGCCTCAATATCTGCGCCTTTTGGCTCGACACATCGATTTTCAGCACAGCATTTTTGGGACTAGGTTTGCCTTCCACTTTGATCTCTAATCTCTTAGTCAGGCTGCATGGCTGCAGTCTGTTTCAAAGGCTACCACTTGAAGGCAAAATAGGGTCTTGGTCAGTTATGGGTCACTGACACTGATGCAAGCAGCCAACCATGATTCACTTGCTGATGTCAGCTCATTCATTGCTTCATCTTTGTTACTGTTCAAATGAAACATCGTTCCATTATGAACTGTTATACGTTGTTGTTTTCCGAATGCCCACAATGAGTAGGTTTCTCTTCAGTGCACCATGAAAAGGACGTTTAGTGGCAGGTTGCAGTAGCTTTTCTTACATCCCGAGCGTGCTGATGAAGGTGGACCAGAGTCCTCCAGGCAGTTGTGCTATGCTTGGCTTCATCTGCGTGCACTCTATACTACGGGAATCACGTAGATACCTCACCTCGTTAGCCAGGCTGCCATGAAAACAGCCCGTTTCTAGGGAGGGTTACTAGGAAGCAAAGGTGAGGGTCTTGACCAGTATGTTTTGCCTGACCCTGACTAACATGTCTGATCAGTATGTTATGCCTGCCCTGACTAACATGTCTAATCAGTATGTTTTGCCTGACCCTAACATGTCTGATCAGTATATTTTCCCTGACCAGACATTAGTCTTTCTCCCCGAACTGTTATATAAATATATATATTATATTTAGATCATCATTTGTAGAGTGAAATATTTAGTTTTCTATCAAAGAAAGTACGTTCTGACCATAAGAGATCATTTTTGTGGTAAAAACTGATCATGAACATTTGCTTAAAGAAAACCTCTATATTTATATAAAAAACTTGTGGTACATGCAGCAGATGTCGTCATGTATTGATATCATGACTCTTAACTTAACAAAAGTATGTGTATAGTTATGAGTCAAAGTGAGCTCTTTCTCTTCATTATACTGGTTTAGAAGGCTTTACAGAGTCTGTATACAACCAGTTTATTCCACTCTACCTAAACTAAAACATGCATTCAACCTATTCCTTCCACTATTTCCTGTGGAATGCATTCCAAACATTTACCACTCTCTGATTAAAAAAATATTTCCTAATATCTAATCTGGATATTTCTTTAATTAATTTGTAGTTGTGCCCTCTAGTTCTTGTAGCCAGTTGTACTTTGAAAAAACAACTTGTTATAGTCTAATTGTTCCTTTTAATTAATTATCTTATAAGCCTGTATTAAGTCACTTTGGGTTTCAGTTGAACGATATTTGAATCATGTTCAATGTACTTGGTGACTTCCCATTATCATATGAAAAAACAGACCATAAAGGATAATACATTTGTTAAAAACAATTGACTGAGCACCTATATTGTTTCGAATGTATTTATTAAATTTAATACATTTTGTACAATCCTTTTTTAAAATACAGCTGCATGTCTTTGTTGGCATTTATCATGTTCGCTGAATTCCGTGGCTTTGTCAGTATTAGAAAGAAAGTACCTTACATAACTGCGTCACTTTAAAATGAAGCTCTATGCTGATTGCAGGCTTAGGATGAAACGTGCAGGGAAGGAAATGTTTTGTTGTATATCAAAATAAATCACAGCAGGTTTTCTGCTTGTGGGAGAGCTGGGTACCTAGCTGCTGTCAGTGTAACACTCATTAGTGCCATCAGGTGAGGTTAACAAAGGCCGTCGGTGTGAATTTGTTTGTATGCCCTGATGTTGTTGAGTAAGTTTACTCTTTTGTGCCCCATGAAAAGGACGTTAAGTGGTGGGTTGTAGTAGCCTTCCTCACATCCCGAGCATGCAGATGAAAGTCGACCACTGTCCTCCAGACGGTTGTGCTATGCTTGACTTCATTTGCGTGGTGCTCACTACCACAGGGATCACATTGATCCACATCTCGTCTTTGAAAATAGCCTGTTTCCAGTGGACGCTGCATGGAAGAGAGTGGTCTTGGTCAGTGTATTGACCCTGATGAGACATCCTGGTCAGTATTTTGTGCCCGACTGGACTAGCGTCTCAGTTCCCCTTGCATATCCTTAAAATAACATGACCCATTTGATATTGTAGAGTGTTTCTAGCGAGCAGATGTTGCGCATGGGCAGTTAGTCTTTATCTAAAGGTTGTCAATAAATTGGTGTATTAAATTGTTATGGTGTCTTATGTCTAGTAATGCTGTACGAGGTGACTAAGGAGGATTGTACATGGGGCTGGCAACTTCACTATGTAAGAACTAATACTACTGAAATCGCACTGCAAATAACTGGAGTGAGGTTTCCTTAAAATATAATATGAGATGTCCTTAATATATATAATGGATAGATTAAACCAGATCTAGTGTTGGATCTATACTCCCCCATCTGGTGTGACAGGTAAATCAGATGTAGTGTTGGATCTATACTCCCCCATCTGGTGTGACAGGTAAATCAGATGTAGTGTTGGATCTATACTCCCCCATCTGGTGTGACAGGTAAACCAGATGTAGTGTTGGATCTATACTCCCCCATCTGGTGTGACAGGAACAAACAGAAGAATGAAGTTAGGTATACAATGTAACCAAAGTCAAAACCAATCAATGTACCATACACATATTACTTAAATTTATCTTGAATACAGCTGACAGGTGAGCACCATAAAAACCCACAGAAAGGGTAGAACAAGCCTGAAGCAGAATGAACATAACCATTAAAAAGCCTAAAAGCTAGGCTGACAAAGAGTGTCTATTGAAATGTGTCCCACTTACTGTGCCAGGTCTCACGTAACACTTACCTCAGCTTTGTCTAACTTGATCTGTGGCAAATAGTCATTCTCTAGGCGGTCAAGCTTTTTCATGATATCCTCATAAACTCTCTTGTAACGTTTCTGATCAATTACTCTCACCTGCAACAACAAGAAGGAGATGGCAGTTGTTTAGTTTAGTTTAGTTTAGTTTAGTTTAGTGTCAGATAAATAGAGGATATCATACGCCCTATGAAACCAGTTGATGAGAGAGTACCACAAACTTATTGGGTTATATGAGAGAGTACCACAAACTCATTGGGTTATATGAGAGAGTACCAAAAACTTATTGGGTTATATGAGAGAGTACCACAAACGTATTGGGTTATATGAGAGAGTACCACAAACTCATTGGGTTATATGAGAGAGTACCAAAAACTTATTGGGTTATATGAGAGAGTACCACAAACTCATTGGGTTATATGAGAGAGTACCACAAACTTATTGGGTTATATGAGAGAGTACCACAAACTGATTGGGTTATATGAGAGAGTACCACAAACGTATTGGGTTATATGAGAGAGTACCACAAACTCATTGGGTTATATGAGAGAGTACCAAAAACTTATTGGGTTATATGAGAGAGTACCACAAACTCATTGGGTTATATGAGAGAGTACCACAAACTTATTGGGTTATATGAGAGAGTACCACAAACTGATTGGGTTATATGAGAGAGTACCACAAACGTATTGGGTTATATGAGAGAGTACCACAAACTCATTGGGTTATATGAGAGAGTACCAAAAACTTATTGGGTTATATGAGAGAGTACCACAAACTCATTGGGTTATATGAGAGAGTACCACAAACTTATTGGGTTATATGAGAGTACCACAAACTTATTGGGTTATATGAGAGAGTACCACAAACTTATTGGGTTATATGAGAGAGTACCACAAACTCATTGGGTTATATGAGAGAGTACCACAAACTTATTGGGTTATATGAGAGAGTACCACAAACTTATTGGGTTATATGAGAGAGTACCACAAACTTATTGGGTTATATGAGAGAGTACCACAAACTTATTGGGTTATATGAGAGAGTACCACAAACTGATTGGGTTATATGAGAGAGTACCACAAACTTATTGGGTTATATGAGAGAGTACCACAAACTTATTGGGTTATATGAGAGAGTACCACAAACTGATTGGGTTATATGAGAGAGTACCACAAACTTATTGGGTTATATGAGAGAGTACCACAAACTTATTGGGTTATATGAGAGAGTACCACAAACTTATTGGGTTATATGAGAGAGTACCACAAACTTATTGGGTTACATGAGAGAGTACCACAAACTTATTGGGTTATATGAGAGAGTACCACAAACTTATTGGGTTACATGAGAGAGTACCACAAACTTATTGGGTTACATGAGAGAGTACCACAAACTTATTGGGTTATATGAGAGAGTACCACTAACTGATTGGGTTATATGAGAGAGTACCACAAACTTATTGGGTTATATGAGAGAGTACCACACACTTATTGGGTTATATGAGAGAGTACCACAAACTTATTGGGTTATATGAGAGAGTACCACAAACTGATTGGGTTATATGAGAGAGTACCACAAACTTATTGGGTTATATGAGAGAGTACCACAAACTCATTGGGTTATATGAGAGAGTACCACAAACTCATTGGGTTATATGAGAGAGTACAACAAACTCATTGGGTTATATGAGAGAGTACCACAAACTTATTGGGTTATATGAGAGAGTACCACAAACTTATTGGGTTATATGAGAGAGTACCACAAACTTATTGGGTTATATGAGAGAGTACCACAAACTTATTGGGTTATATGAGAGAGTACCACAAACTGATTGGGTTATATGAGAGAGTACCACAAACGTATTGGGTTATATGAGAGAGTACCACAAACTTATTGGGTTATATGAGAGAGTACCACAAACTTATTGGGTTATATGAGAGAGTACCACAAACTCATTGGGTTATATGAGAGAGTACTACAAACTGATTGGGTTATATGAGAGAGTACCACAAACTGATTGGGTTATATGAGAGAGTACCACAAACTGATTCGGTTATATGAGAGAGTACCACAAACTGATTCGGTTATATGAGAGAGTACCACAAACTGATTCGGTTATATGAGAGAATACCACAAACTGATTCGGTTATATGAGAGAGTACCACAAACTGATTCTGTTATATGAGAGAGTACCACAGACATATTGGGTTATATGAGAGAGTACCACAAACTGATTCGGTTATATGAGAGAGTACCACAAACTGATTCTGTTATATGAGAGAGTACCACAGACATATTGGGTTATATGAGAGAGTACCACAAACTTATTGGGTTATATGAGAGAGTACCACAAACTTATTGGGTTATATGAGAGAGTACCACAAACTTATTGGGTTATATGAGAGAGTACCACAAACTGATTGGGTTATATGAGAGAGTACCACAAACTGATTGGGTTATATGAGAGAGTACCACAAACTGATTGGGTTATATGAGAGAGTACCACAAACTGATTGGGTTATATGAGAGAGTACCACAAACTGATTGGTTTATATGAGAGAGTACCACAAACTGATTCGGTTATATGAGAGAGTACCACAAACTGATTCGGTTATATGAGAGAGTACCACAAACTGATTCGGTTATATGAGAGAGTACCACAAACTGATTCGGTTATATGAGAGAATACCACAAACTGATTCGGTTATATGAGAGAGTACCACAAACTGATTCTGTTATATGAGAGAGTACCACAGACATATTGGGTTATATGAGAGAGTACCACAAACTGATTCGGTTATATGAGAGAGTACCACAAACTGATTCTGTTATATGAGAGAGTACCACAGACATATTGGGTTATATGAGAGAGTACCACAAACTTATTGGGTTATATGAGAGAGTACCACAAACTTATTGGGTTATATGAGAGAGTACCACAAACTTATTGGGTTATATGAGAGAGTACCACAAACTGATTGGGTTATATGAGAGAGTACCACAAACTTATTGGGTTATATGAGAGAGTACCACAAACCTATTGGGTTATATGAGAGAGTACCACAAACTTATTGGGTTATATGAGAGAGTACCACAAACTTATTGGGTTATATGAGAGAGTACCACAAACTGATTGGGTTATATGAGAGAGTACCACAAACTTATTGGGTTATATGAGAGAGTACCCCAAACTTATTGGGTTATATGAGAGAGTACCACAAACTTATTGGGTTATATGAGAGAGTACCACAAACTTATTGGGTTATATGAGAGAGTACCACAAACTTATTGGGTTATATGAGAGAGTACCACAAACTTATTGGGTTATATGAGAGAGTACCACAAACTGATTCGGTTATATGAGAGAGTACCACAAACTGATTGGATTATATGAGAGAGTACCACAAACTTATTGGGTTATATGAGAGAGTACCACAAACTTATTGGGTTATATGAGAGAGTACCACAAACTTATTTGGTATCACTGTATCCCAACTTTCGTGAACAGATGACATAGTCTACAGAGTATTAATCTTAGTACCTTTAATTCTGTATTTTTTTGGCTCCCTACTGTCGCAACCACTGACACACTGTCTGTGAAGAGTGCAATTTGTTTCTCTGTGTTTTCATCTGTCATTAGAACTTCTGCTTGAATATATTCCAGTTGCCACTGATAGCTTTCTTTGGACTCCGCGGTACGAGTACCATGCTGTTTACTCTGTATTTGTGATGTTCTTATAAAGTAAAAACTATGTTGCGCTGTTTTGTTACGCAGGCCATGGCCCAAGGCATCCGATTTCAACAGCTGATTCTGTCAAGCTTGCCTTCTATAGTCATTGACTGTCCTCAGTCTGTCTGTAGGGCAACATGTTTGTGTCTCCGCTTGGTCCTGATCTACCATCGGTATAGCTCTTAATATCTTGGGGCACGCAAGCTTCGATACCTCAACAAGGTGGAGACTCGAGAGAGAAGAAACTCATTCAAACAGCAGATAAGCATTTGTTAACATATTAAAATAAGGGTAGTAGAGAGTTCCCGATCTATCCCATATTCTGAACATTGACCTAGTTAGGTTTGAGCCCTTACTCTACATCAGCAGGTTTACCAAAACTGAAGAGGTCAGTGAAAAATTGGCCTGACCAAGTAAGAATGGCAACTACTTGACTGGAAGAATTCCCACAACTGAGGTCCATTATACATCACAATCGTGTGAGATAATGGAAGTCAGACTACTAACTAATCTTAGAACAAGACAGAAACCAGCAAAGGGATGTGGATTGTAGGAAATATGCAAGAAACTGGAAACATACAAGTAGTGTGGCTGAAAAGCACCCGGCATAACAAGAGAAAATGTAATACAAGCAAAACATCAAGGACAGAACTGCAGAAGGTAGTTCATGATGGCAGAATATGGGCAACAAGTGAAATCTGCAGGCCTTTGCTCAAAGGAGAACTGGTGGCAACCAAGTAAGAATTGCTTTCTATCATTGCACATGGGGAACTGAGATGCTAGTCCAGTCAGGCACAACATGCTGACCAGGGGGACGGCGTGGGTTTGTGGTTAAGTGACATGGCTCACAATCCAAAGGTGCTGCGTTCGCTCCCCATCACAGCACCGGCCGTTACGCCGGGGAAAATGCAGGAGGAAGCAGACCCTTACATAAAATGCATGCCGAAGTCGGATGCACTGAGCTGACAGGTGCAAAATAAAAACTGTAGTGCAACGCACACCACCTTGGGGAATAGAGCAATAAGGAGAACGAAAAAAAACAGCTGACCAAAACGTTGCGTCATGGTCAGGCGAGTACAGTTAGAAAAGTCTGAGTACAGTTAGAAAGATCTTAGTACAGTTAGAAAGGTCTAAGTGCAGTTAGAACAGTCTGAGTGCAGTTAGAAAGGTCTGGGTGCAGTTAGAAAGGTCTAAGTGCAGTTAGAAAGGTCTGAGTGCAGTTAGAAAGGTCTGGGTGCAGTTAGAAAGGTCTAAGTGCAGTTAGAAAGGTATGAGAACAGTTAGAAAGACCTGAGTGCAGTTAGAAAAGTCTGAGTGCAGTTAGATTCACATAGAGCCTCTCATACAAAAACAAACAAAGGTAGACAGTCAGTGGCCAATGAATCATGAGACATAAATATCAGAGGTCAAAGGTTGACCCATCCAAGTCCTTGTAATTTAATCTTAATGATGGCCAAAAGACCATAATAACAAAATTAATGTCAAAATGCAGGTGTACTCACCCCAATTGTAAACAGGGAGCTGACTGGCTTGTGGTCTGACAGCTTCAGGTAAGGATGTGAGTTATACCTCAATTGCTGGACATCGGTACCACGCCACAAGATGCGGTCGCACCAGGCTGGCACTCTGTTCTTCTCACTAAGGCAAACAAACAAACGTTTTTTGTCATTATTTCTCAGATGCTTGCAAGACATACTTTCAAGATTCTTTCTCTTTTTACTTCACACTCTGTTTCATCTTACTCTGTCCAACAATCACACTCTGTTTCATTTGACTATATCCAACAATCATACTCTTATACAACTTTCACACGCACCCTCAGGGTGAGACCCTTCCATTGCACTTTGGTTGGGTTGACCTCTGAGAGTGCCCTAACTAGCATAGGTACATACAGGCGCACACATGCATCCATATTGGCTGCTAATGTTTTTGGTGCAGAATTGATTCAATACAAAAGTAGGATAGTGCTGGGAAAGAGCCCACTCAAGAATGTCATTTATGCATGATTTATTCTTTGGGAATACAGTTGGTAACTTCTCACGAGTTGTACAGTGATAGCATTATAGGGGGGACTCAGTGGTCTCAAGGTAAGGTGTTCATCTTGGGTGCTGGTGGTTGCGGGTTCGAATCACAGTGGAGACCGACATTTTTTTAATATGGATTTTATGGTAAAAATTCCCCTGATCTCTGGTTAGTGAGATGTTTAAAAAATCCTTGACAGTTGGAAATCGAAAAGAGTAGGCTTAACGGCCACTGCCCGGACAAAATTCAAGTCTACCCAAGTTATTTGTACCTTTCCCCACGTGGTTTGTTAAGAGCAGCTATAGATGGCACCTAACTGGCTACGGGTCTACATAGCTCTAGTATTTGAGTCTATTAAGATGGACTCGCACATCGTTTAAACCACCCTCTATGAAACTGGTTGTATACAAACTCTGTAGAGTCTTCTAAACCAGTATTAAGAAGTTAAGCTAAGTTAATATTTGACAAGTTGTACAGTTAGTAGTATTATTTGACAATTTGACAAGATGTATTGTTTGTAGCATTATCTGACAAGATGTCTGTTGTTAGCATTATTTAACAAGACGTACAGCTGGTAGCATTATCTGACAAGATGTCTGTTGTTAGCATTATCTGATATGATGTACAGTTGGTAGCATTATCTGACACGATGTCTGTTGAAAGACCAAATATTTTATGGTGTCACATTTTAGCTTTGTTCTGTGTCAGAATGTAAAATCACAGCTGATATGATAACACAACTATTTTGTTATCACCTGATATGGCTAGGTCTCAAACTCACATATAGCAACAGCTTAAAACATATATAGATAAGTGTTATCAACAACACACACAGGGAAGAAAGCCTGTACTACTAGCACACCTCACAGATAGTCTTCCTTATCACCTCGATCTAGATCTAGATCTTGTCTGTCGTTGCAAACAACATTATGATACACACATCATTATGGTACACATGCAGACTGAAACAAAAATCATTTTCTTTAAGTGACCTAGAAATTCTTTTGCTTTATTGTTCCTTGTGTCTGATATGAAACTGGAATGACGCCCCGAACACCATTTATGCTGAATCACAACACGCCTGGTTAGATAGCTTTATCACTGCCCTGATAACAAATGTCTATAGCTTGAAATAGACATCTGATAATCCTAACAGGTTTTATGAGAAAGTATTATCATATAATCTGTCTCACACAAAACGTGATCATATGATTGTGTCAAAGGAACACACATAGGAATCAGCTGAGAGTATAAAAACACACTGAGGATCTAAACATTAGCAGCCAGGCTGGCATCTTCTAATCTGTCAACTACACAGCATTATATCATCTCCCCGTGGAGCATAAACCTTCAACAAATACATGCCAAGTCATCAAACATTGACCTGTCCATATCTGTTGTTTTCATGGTTTTAGCTTTCTACGGGATGGGGTGGAGAGGAAGACTAACATCTGGTCAGCCAAAACATACTGATCAGACATGTTAGTCAGGGTCAGACAAAACATACTGATCAGACATGTTAGTCAGGGTCAGCCAAAACATACTGATCAGACATGTTAGTCAGGGTCAGACAAAATATACTGGGCAAGACCCTCACCTCGGCTTCCCCGTAGCCCTTCCTTGAAACAGGCTGTTTTCATGGCAGCCTGGCTAACGATGTGAGGGATTGGGGTAATCCCTGTAGTAGTGAGCGACACGCAGATGAAGCCACGCATAGTACAACCGCCTGGAGGCCCCAGGTTTACCTTCATCAGCACGCTGGGGAAGCTACTGCAACCTGCCACTTAATGTCCTTTGAGGGCGCACAAAAGAGTAACCTACTCATTGTGAGCATTAACAAACAACCTTCGACGCTCGTTCTGAAAATGGCATTTGTGACGTGATATCTGCGCCTTAAAGCCCAACACATCTCATTTTAGCACAGCATTATTTGGGGATCGAGCATTATTTGGGGATCTGTTTTGCCATCCCTCTTTGATCCCTAATTTCTTAGCGAGACTATGGATGTGGTAGAAGTCAACCCTATGCCCAATCCTACTGAGTTGTCTATTACGACATGTCTGGCAGGTTACAATATTACTATTCCTTTCTCCCCTTTCAGACCCCGCTAACACTCTGCCATTTGTCATTTATTAAGGCCTTAACTTATTTCAGAGCAGTGTCTGTGGTATAATTATGTCAGTATTCTACCTGGAGTCATAGTTGTCAGTTCCTGCATCAAACTTGTAAGTTGGGTCAAAGGAGGGAACTCCTTCTTCAAAGCCCCTGAACACATCTGAATTGGCCTTCATCTGTCGGTACAACTGAAAACATAGAAAACATTGAGAGGTCTGATTACACACGAGTTCCAGCAAACGATAGTCAAACTAGATCATGGGACATATTACATCTGTCAGTCAAGCATAGAGAGAGAGCAGACTAAAGTCTGGTCAGGCAAAACATACTCATCAGACGTGTTAGTCAGGGTCAGGCAAAACATACTCATCAGACATGTTAGTCAGGGTCAGGGAAAACATACTCATCAGACATGTTAGTCAGGGTCAAGGAAAACATACTCATCAGACATGTTAGTCAGGGTCAGGGAAAACATACTTATCAGACATGTTAGTCAGGGTCAAGGAAAACATACTCATCAGACATGTTAGTCAGGGTCAGAGAAAATATACTGACCAAGACCCCCACCTGACGTCCTCGCAGTTCTCCCTGGAAAAAGGAAGTTTTATAACAGACTGGCTAACTAGGTGTGGGAATCAACGTGATTCCTATATTAGTGAGCAACACACAGATGAAGCCAAGCATAGCACAACAGCCTAGAGGATCCCAATTCACCTTCATCAGCACACTTGGGATGTGAGGAAAGCTACTGCAACCCACCCCTTAACGCCCTTTTCAATGTACACAAAAGAGTAAAGATACTCATTGTAGGCAATCAATCAATCAATCAAACAAACCAACCAACCAACCAGCAGCATCAGCTTCAGCAACAACAAGATTCAAGCATGAAGAAACAATAGAACATCTTACATGCATGTCTGTCTCTGTGGGTCACAGAGGAGCACCCCCCCCCCCCCCATGTGTCTAAATAGCAGAGTGCTGGGTTCAGTCACTGTTTTCAACATGCTGCAGTAAGCCCAGCTGCAAATGGATGTCTTGCTTACAGTTAGGGAAGAAAAGACAATAAGAAAGAGAAATGGCTGATCCATCTGTGACTTTGGGAGTCGTTGTTAAGGGATTTGTAAAGCTGATCCATCTGTGACTTTGGGAGTCGTTGTTAAGGGATTTGTAAAGCTGATCCATCTGTGATTTTGGGAGTCGTTGTTAAGGGATTTGTAAAGCTGATCCATCTGTGATTTTAGGAGTCATCATTAAAGGATTTGTAAAGCTGATCCATCTGTGACTTTGGCAGTCGTTGTTAAGGGATTTGTAAAGCTGATCCATCTGTGATTTTAGGAGTCATCATTAAAGGATTTGTAAAGCTGATCCATCTGTGACTTTGGGAGTCATCATTAAAGGATTTATAAAGCTGATCCATCTGTGACTTTGGCAGTCGTTGTTAAGGGATTTGTAAAGCTGATCCATCTGTGATTTTAGGAGTCATCATTAAAGGATTTGTAAAGCTGATCCATCTGTGACTTTGGGAGTCGTTGTTAAGGGATTTGTAAAGCTGATCCATCTGTGATTTTAGGAGTCATCGTTAAGGGATTTGTAAAGCTGATCCATCTGTGACTTTGGGAGTCATCATTTAAGGATTTGTAAAGCTGATCCATCTGTGACTTATGGGAGTCCTTATAAGATATTTGTAAATATGAAAATCTGGAATGAGTATACGTACATATGGCCCACAATTATGCCGTTTTCACAGTTCGGTTGGACGTGTCAAAATTCACGTGGTTTGTGTTTTTAATGTTCATCGTGCTCGTACACACAAAAGCGGACATTTCAAAAGTTTTCAAGCCAGAATTGTTGTGTGATCTGCATTTCTGGCATCATGATTTTGTAACTGTTACTGTGTGGACTTCCGTTGATTGAACTCAGAAAGCCAAATTGGTAGGATTACTGCACAGCAACACATAACACTACAAGGAACAGCTTGACCTCTCAATTGGTGAAATCACACAAAGAAAAAGAATTCTTTATTCCCATCAAATTTCTGCCGGGGGAAAGACGTGGGCTAGTGGTTTAATGACACGGCTCACAATCCGCAGGTGCTTGGTTTGTCCCAAGCAAACCTTAGAAGATGTAGGAGGAAGCAGACCCTTACATAAAATGCATTCCGGAGTCAGATGCACTGGGTCGACAGGCGCAAAATAAAAACCTGCCTTGGGGAAAAGAGAAATAAGGACAACGAAAATTTTTTTTTTTATGTCTGCACATTCTCATTTATTTCAATGGTAAAGTATTATTTTTTATGTATTATTATTGTTGAAGTTTTATTTTTGTATCTTCTTCTTCTGTGTTCGTTCTCAATCTCCTTCTATCAAGGCCTGAACAGGACTTTGTAAGTAGCAGGATGTAGTCCGGAGAACGATATACGTTGCGCCGTTAGCTTACAGCTTAACTGCGATATTTGCACGTTTCGGTCTGACACATCCATCTTCGGCAGATTTTTATACCAAATATGAGTCCAATCAAAATGTTCTCTGTTAAAACTGGTCAAACAATTCACTTTTTCTTTGATCCAGTGAGGAAACAGTACCTGATCTTCTTTCAGCAATCGATCGTACATGGATTTTCTGATGCATGACCGAACATCATCCATGGGCAGATCAATGCGGTAGTTCAGGTCACCCATCCAGAACACAATGCTGAGAATAGACAAGAGACCTAGAGGTTATAATAGATCATACAGGAAAGGTGAGTGAGCAAGTTAAGGTAGCAGTGAAAAAGGCAAATGCAATGTTAGGTATGATAAAAAGAAATATTAAACATAGGAGCAAGGAAGTGATCGTCAAACTGTATAAAGCTTTAGTTAGACCTAGATTGGAGTACTGTGTACAGGTGTGGAGTCCTTATCATAGAGGAGACATAAACATGCTAGAAAGAATACAAAAAAGAGAGACAAAGATGATAGTGGGATTCCAGAATTACAGTTATGAGGAACGACTCAGAAAAACCGGCCTACAGTGTCTCGAAGAGAGAAGAATTCGTGGTGACTTAATACAGGTTTATAAGATGATCAGAGGAATCGATAAATTAGACTATCAAGTTTTTTAAAATACAGCCACCTACAATAACACGAGGGCATAGCTACAAGCTGACTAAAGAATTTCAGGATGATTGAAAAATAGCAATAATCAATAAATTGGGCATTGATCCCTGCTGCAATGAATTAATCCCTGCTGGCCGTCACACTAACAAGTTTGAGAAGCACTGATGTAGACTTATATGGTGATATGTAATATGTGATTCTCTGAATGGACTTCGTGGGCCTTTACCTGGAATGAAATAAATGAACGACTGGGCACCCTACTACATGTGTTATGAAAGGTGACTAAGGAGAGATGTGCTGGGTCTGGAGCTGACAATTTCATGGCATCAACAGTCCAACAGAAGCCCCATGAATGTTTTGTGGGAGTCTCCTTGCAAGAAGACCAACTGTTTTGTTTGGTGGTCCTATGCTCCTACTATTGAAGTGAAGTATGAAGGATGGTGAACTTGATGACCCACCCGTTCCTCAGCTAAGCTGCGGATCCCAACTTCGTCTCCAGTGGACCCTATCTTGGGCCACGGAAGTCCAGTGTGTGATAAGAGCTCCTCTAGAGGCATCTCAGATGTTGCAGTGTACAGCAAGGGAGTCTGACCAACGCATTGGAGGTCTTCCCCGCGTTCTCTTCTTACCTCGAAGGTACCAGACTGCTGCCGCTGTGGTCCATCGACCATCGTTTCGCCGCAACATGTGACCTGCACATCTGTTTTGCCATGGATAACCGCATCATTCACCAGGGACAATCGCCGGATGTCAGAATTGTGGAGACTTTGCACGCGTTCGTTCTGGAGAGTGATTCCGACCAAGCGTCTCTCGAGGGAGGTCTGGGTCACTATCAATTTGTCCTATAGTGATTTTGTTAGTGTCGACGTCTCGGCACCATAGCACATCACAGGGAGTACAGTGGAATTGAAGAGGGAGGCTAGTAGGTCCTGACAACCATCCAGGACCGTGTTTATAGATGAGAAGGCTGCCCAACACGCGCAGCGATGTCTTGTCAATTCAGGTTCCAGGTTATTCTCCATATTGAGAAGATGTCCAAGATAAATGTAGTCGTTGACATCCTCTAATCGTATCTCGCCAAGGAAGACTGGATCACAAGTGGCGAAGCGATTGCGCAACACTTTGGTCTTCGAGACACTCATTTCCAGACCCACTTTCTTGCCCTCTCCATCGAGTAACTGCATCATTTGGTTGGCTTCTGCTGCTGACTCTGTGATGAGCACCATGTCAGTGGCAAATCGAAGGTGATTGAAGTATCTGCTGTCAATAAGAATACCAAAGGTGATTGAAGCGTCTGCTGTCAATAAGAATACCAAAGGTGATTGAAGCGTCTGCTGTCAATAAGAATAGCAAAGGTGATTGAAGCGTCTGCTGTCAATAAGAATACCAAAGGTGATTGAAGCGTCTGCTGTCAATAAGAATACCAAAGGTGATTAAAGTGTCTGCTGTCAATAAGAATACCAAAGGTGATTGAAGCGTCTGCTGTCAATAAGAATACCAAAGGTGATTGAAGCGTCTGCTGTCAATAAGAATACCAAAGGTGATTGAAGCGTCTGCTGTCAATACAAAGGTGTCCCAGTTGCATCAATTAATGACTGATTCCAAACATGCAGAGAAGAGGTTCGGTGAGATGACACCTTGATCAAAACAGTGAACAAAATGTGGTTCTACCGAGTCAAAAGCCTTTTTATAGTCGATGAAGGTGAGTATTAAGGTCGTCTGGAATTCTCGGGGTGCTTCAATAAGGCGGCAACAGGTTGAAATATGGTCCATTGTGCTGTACGAACACCGAATGCTTGCCTGTTCGACTGGTTGCGATTCTTCAAGAGTGGTGCGGACTCTGACAAGAATGCATTTTGTAAACATCATGTAAGTGACTGGGAGGACAGTAATCGACAATAATTTCCTAGATCCTCTTTGTCTCCCTTCTTGTGTATGAGTGTTGTCCTCGAGTTGTGCCAGGCAGCTGGTGTTGTCATCGAGTTGTGCCAGGCAGCTGGTGTTGTCCTCGAGTTGTGCCAGGCAGCTGGTGTTGTCATCAAGTTGTGCCAGGCAGCTGGTGTTGTCCTCGAGTTGTGCCAGGCAGCTGGTGTTGTCATCGAGTTGTGCCAGGCAGCTGGTGTTGTCCTCGAGTTGTGCCAGGCAGCAGGTGTTCCACCCGAAGATTCTTCATGTGATGATAATGTGAGATATCACCATTCACCTTTTTGCTCCACAGTGAAGCATAGGCCACTCATTCCTCTTACCAGTCCTAATTTTGTTGATTTCTGTTATTCAGTTCGGAGCAAGTGAACCACCTCCATATGACAAATAGACTTTTATCAAAATAGAATAAATTAATAGTAAATAAATTTAACAAAAATTGCGATCTTAAGACGCATAATTAACCTATCTATGACAATAATATATTCATATTTAAAACATATATTGCCATGAAGTTTTTATATAATGCTGTTATTGCTCACAATGTCATGACTGTTTCTGCCTTAAATCCCTTGATATCTTTACCAGTCCCTGTCTTTTGTGTCCTCTCCAAAGTCTGAATTAGACATGTGTTGAATATCAACACGTAATTCACATGCGTGATCTTTAGTCTTGAAATAATTTCTAGGGTTGTGAAGTCCATCTTACCTCGCACTACATCCGTCAACTTTGAAATATCACAATATTCTTATATGTCCTATTATAAAAGATAACTCTGTGGTAAAGAATTGCTTATGTATACACTAACAGGAAGAAAAACTCAAGATCATGTATACTGTCAGTGGTATGTAAAACAGCCACATCAACAGCTTTAGCTGATATATGTTAGAGATATTGCCAGCATAAACTCACTCATGTTCCGGGATGTCAAGAGGAGGATCAAACTGCTTGAATTTGGTTTTGCTTATAATATCCCGGTAATCCTGGACAAAGGGTACAAGGGGAAGTCATTTAATGAACATTCTAGGTTATATATATCAACATGGGAAGTAATTTCTCAATATGCAATCAATTTTTTCAACATAAGACCTCAGTACATGAACACTCCCATTAACTCCGAGGTTAGGTCCCATTAACTCCGAGGTTAGGTCCCATTAACGCCGAGGTAAGGTGCCATTAACCCCAAGGTTTGATCCCATTAACGTCGAAGTTTGGTCCCATTAACGCCAAGTTTGGTTCCAGAAAACCACGATATTAACTGAAACCTATTTGGCACAATTATATAAATAGGGTGCTGTTGGGTATGCAGTAGCTGCTTGTTTATCTGCACTTGAAGACCCACCTGTGACAGGTATGTTGTGCCTATTTGAGCGTTCCATTAATGTTGAAACCATCCATGACTTGCCACTTCAGCACTGCCACCATCTTGATTAAATAAACTCATAGCTTTTGTCTGTATGGACAGCAACGAACACATTAATAATCCATCCAGATTTGTCCATATTTTTATTCATGCCACTTCTGTTATGAGTTAGCCTCGTAGCAGCTAACTTGGAGTTACACTTTCATCGCGATCATTTCAATTGGTCTGCATATCCAAGGATTGGTCATCCAGCTGTAGGCCCCAAACTGAGAGCTCTTGCTACATTCACAGCTCACTGTCCTGTTCATTTCTTGATCACGTCTAATTTAATTTCTAGCGCAACACTTTTTCTCTTCCCTATGTGACCAACCACAGACAACAGTAGTATAGACTATTCGTTTAGCTAATGGTATTCTTGGATTCAAATAACATGTGAATAGATTTCTAAATGAATGTTTGAAGAGAATCAACAAACTACCGAAGAACAACAAACAAAGATGGTTCCTCAGCTTGTTGCTTACACAGCCTATCATAATGACAGCAGTCAGAATTGAAGTGCCTTCATGCCTAATGTTTTGGACGATCGTATATTGATATATTGTTTTCATCAATGCTGATATCATGAAAAAATGTTGAATGTTAAGGTTAAAAGCGAGGGCTCGACTTCATCGCCGCGGGTTTCCCCATATGGCTCAGTCTGTCTCAGCAGAAAAGTATCCCGCCTGCCAAGAGCATCACACAAAGCCCAAACTCCGTAGCTCCAGTGATGAACCTAGGGATCTCCGAAAAAATTGACATCATGAACCGACTCGCAGCTTAAATTCGAACTCCGACTGTGTGAACACGAGGCAAACGACTTGACCACTTCGCCACAGAGACATCCTAATAGAATGAAACAACACTAATGGAAGAGTTGGTGTACATTTCTATAAGAAATACTTCATTTTGCCTCTCCGAAAGTGTCTTCCTCTTTTAGAAAAGCTAAAGTTATTGAATGACAAACAAACATCACTGTGCACCAGGCAGATCTATAGACCTCTTCAGTCTCTTTCAACAATGCTGATGGTTGCTGTAGTTCTTTGGCTGCACACCCAATTTATACTCACTCCCAAGAACCTCCTTTGTGCTCGATCCATGTTTGACTCCAAACTCCAGCAGATATGCTAAGTCATCGACTACAGCGCCTCCATCCAACAGGCAGTCATGGATTGCTTTCAGCATGTGTCCCTTTTATAAATCTAATGTTCCAACTATGGGCACTTCTATTGTCACAAGCCCTCAACATGACCAGATCCACACAAGCCCCTAACATGACTAGATCCACACAAGCCTCCAATATGACCAGATCAACACAATCCTCCAATATGACCAGATCAACACAAGCCCCTAACATGACCAGATCCACACAAGCCTCCAATATGACCAGATCAACACAAGCCCCTAACATGACCAGATCCACACAAGCCTCCAACATGACCAGATCAACACAAACCTCCAACATGACCAGATCCACACAAGCCTCCAATATGACCAGATCCACACAAGCCCCCAACATGACCAGATCAACACAAGCCTCCAACATGACCAGATCCACACAAGCCTCCATCATGACCAGATCCACACAAGCCTCCAACATTACCAGATCCACACAAGCCCCTAACATGACCAGATCCACACAAGCCCCCAGCATGGGCAGGACAGAAGATCCACATAAGCCCCTGAAAGCTAGAGACCTCTATGTCTGTTATCCACTTACGACGTACCCGTTTCTTCTGCACTTCCAAAGCAAAGATGGAGAGTTGGACAAGATGCCTGCTGTTATTAAAGAGCTTTCCGTCAGCCACCTTATAGCTAAAGTCATTGCGCCAGTCTTCATTCTGATACTGGAAGCTGTTTTCATGTATACCTCATCCAGCTCAGTGATGACTTGGTCTCTAGCAGATGAGCCCTGATCCTGATGCTATCACCACACAGAAAGGGTTTCATCAGTATTTGTAACATGATGGTGCAGTGGAGGCAGGCTTCAAGTGGATGGGCCGCCTGTCACTCCTACAGCTTTTCCTTGATATGGCGTTCTAACAACATCACCTACCACCCAAAACTAGAGCATGAAATCTGTTATAAAAGCTGATAATGAAGAGGCGTGTTAACGAATTACGCCTCTCAAACTCCTCCTGATTTACTTGTAGTAGACGGAACTGGGTTTTGCTATTCCCGGCTCTCTGAGGGCGCACCTCGACTATCCACCTTTTCAGTATTAAAATCTATCACATCAACTAACACTTCAATAAACTAACTAAGGAGACTAATTCAAAACCATGAAAACAAATTCTTGATTACAACACGTTACAACTCTTGCACTTTTCTATCATTCACAACTTCCTACAAGCTCCTATCAGACTAATGGTTACCTAACTTGAATCACTCACTACCGCTAAACCTAAAACTATTGTCCACAGTCTACTTTCTTTCCGTACTTGGCCTGCCGTAACTTGAATCCCGAATTATGGCGTATTGACGCTCATGGTTAATTCGTGGTTTAAACCCAACCCAGGTAAAATGTCCTTGGTTCCGTTCCTCAGCGACGAATGTCGATCTGCGTGGTGGATGTCGAAATACTAGGCTACTGCTGTGAATCTACAATGACTACAAACTCAGTGAAGGCAGCCGCATGTTAAACTGTAGTGTGTTTTGACCACGCGTGTCAAACAAAGGCCGGTTGACCACGTGGTAACCTGGCGCGGGTCAACACACGTATCAAATGGTAAAGTTTTCTCCCAGCCGATCTAGATCTAGGAAGCCCGTTCTCTCCTATAGTGGGTAGCTATGACTGATCTAGGCTGCTTCTGTGAGATCTCTGCAATGACTATAAACTTGAAAAGTCGCCCACGTGGCTGACGCTGGTTAAACTTCAACCTGATAAAATTCTATCTTCTTCTTCTTCTGCTGCGTACACAGTCAGACAGTAACCATTATTTTCTCGAGAAAAGCGGCGGTCATCCTGAGACTCTCGCCACTACCATAGAGCTTGTCTTGCAGTTCCACTGGCAATGGCCACATCTGCTCTCTCTGATCCTCGTATGTCGGGCAGTTCTGCAGCAGATGTTCAGTGGTCATTTTACCAGTACCGCACGGGCATTCGTCGGTACACCCTATCTTCAATTTGTTGAATAGGTGGTACCTCAGTCTGTTGTGGCCAGTGCGAAGTCTGAAGACAACGACCTGCTCTCTTCGGTTCAACTGGTAATAGGCATCGTTTTTGGTGTAACCAGTATGTTCGGTTTCCCATTTGGTCATGTATCTGGCTTTGATAAGCCGTTTTGACTCTTCGTACGTCATACTGGTATCTGTTTGTGGTAGCCTTGCACCTTCTTTTGCCAGTCTGTCTGCCTCCTCGTTGCCTTGGATGTTGCAGTGTGACGGAACCCACTGTACCACTACCCTTTTTGGTGCGGACTGCTGGCACAGTTTGCAGAGTGCTGCTCTTAAGTCATTAAGCTCAGTGTTTTTCTGGCTTTTTAGCGCTGTGACTACTTCGAGAGCATCTGTCAGCAGGACTATATGGCTCTCATTTTCACTGTGTGTTACCATTTCTTCCACTGCCGCCCTCAGTGCCTCTGCCTCTGCTCTGAAATTGCTTGTGTACTTACCAGTAGCGAATGACAGTGTTATTTTTCTGCCATTTGGTAGGTTCAGGAATGCTCCTGCCCCTCCGTTCTGTGTAGTGTTTGTTACAGAACCGTCGGTGTATGCATGGGTCCAGTCCATGCTTGGGTAGCTTTTCGTTATGAAGCTTAGGGTAGTGTCTCTCCTTTCTTTTTCACTCTGGCAGTTTTTGTTTGCAATACCTGGTATATTTTCTACCACCTCTGGAAATATATCCTGCCTCCAAGTAGGTTTTCGTACAGTAGTGATGGGTTTTGGTGTTGTTAGTGCGTTTATGGGATCTTCGTGCATCTTTGCTTTGGCTATTTCTGCAAAGTTTCTCCGCTTTAGTTTCCCATTTCCCAAATTGCTTAGTCTCTGGTACATTGGATGGTCCGTCAGTCTTCTGAGTTTCTCTGACTGCAGCTGGGCTCTGCAGTCTCTTCTATCGGTCATGGATTGCAGTTTTGTAATCTTTTCAAGTTCTACAATTGGCGTTGACTTCATGCCACCTGTTATAATTCTCATGGCTTGGTTTTGAAGTTTGTTAACTTTATCGAAGTTCGCCTTCGCTGCGGTTGTCCATGCCGCAATGCCATACTCGAGAACTGGTCTCACTCTTCCAGTGTACAGTTTCTTTAGTATGCCTTCGTCTGCTCCCCAGCTTGTGCCAGCAAGTTTCCTCATGATCGCCATTCTTTCTCTGGCTTTCATTCGGTTTCTCTCAATCTGACTTTTCCATGTCATGCGCCGATCAAATGTGACTCCCAGATAGGTTGGGTTGTCGTTTGGCTGCAGGATTTTGCCATTTAGCCTTAATTTGGTACTTTGGAGTTTTAATGAGAGCGAGAATATTGTGCACGTGGTTTTCTCCTCGTTTATTTTGACCAGCCATGAGTTCGCCCATTCTTCCAGCGATGTTAGGGCCGTCTGCATCCGATTTCTTGCTATGGTGAGATTCTTTTCAGAGGTCCACATAGCCAGATCGTCTGCAAACATTGAGCTATGGACTCTTCTTGGTATATTCTCTGTAATATCGTTTATATATACCAGGAAGAGTGTGGGTGACAATACTCCCCCTTGGGGTACTCCCTGCTCGAGTGTCACCTTTTTGCTCATCTGCCCTTGTACTTGGACTCTGGCCGTTCTTTGTTTGAGGTAGTGGTTGATCCACTTGTACATCTTCCCACAGACATCACTTCTTCTTAGCTTGACTCTAAGTCCATCCTTCCAGACTTTGTCAAATGCCTTTTCCAGATCCACCCAAACAGCTACTGTGTGTTTCTGTGCCTGGTAGGCATCTTCTATCTCCTGGGCTATGAGGATGACCTGGTCCTCAGTGGATCTGTGCTGTCTAAAGCCGGCTTGCTGTGGAATTAGTATTCATTTTTCTTCCAGATGCCACATCAGTCTGGTGTTTATCATCCGTTCCATCAGCTTGCCGACACAGCTCAGTAGGCTTATGGGCCTGTATCCATTTGGATCTGTTTTGTCCTTTCCTGTTTTTGGTACTGGTACCAGTATTGCATCTTTCCATGCCTGGGGTACAATACCCCTTTTCCAGCTTTGGTTCAGGACTGATAGTAGTTTTTTCTTCGCTGTTTGGCCCAGCCCCATCAGCATTTCGTTTGTTATCCCGTCTTTTCCGGGAGATTTCCTTTTCTTTAGTGTTCTCATAGCCTCTTCCATTTCGCGCATTGTTAGTTTGGCCATCATGTGCTCTTCAGGAGCCGTATTTATGTTTTCGTGTCCCTTTAGCTCTTCGCTAATGTCTGTATGCTTATCTGCAGGGACCTCGATGTGGTTTGCTCTGGCATAGTGATCGACAAAGGCGTTTGCGGCTTTCTTACCTGTGATCAAGTTCTCGCCCTGCTTGATAGTAATTTGTTTATTTGACGGGGTTTCGTCGTTCATGGCTCTGACTAGCTTCCATAGCTTGTTCCCGTCTTTGTCCAGGTTCAGACTTTCCGTCTTATTTTTCCAACTTTCTCTTGCTGTTTGCTTGAGAGTGTGTTTGTACTTCGCCGCGGCGGCTTTGAGGGCGATGTTTGCCTCCATGGATTTTTCTCGTTCTGCCATGTTCCTAGCATTTGTTACTGCAAAATTCTATCTAATTACTCACAAATGAATACTTTACTTCTGCAAACTGGAACTCCGTCAATGCAATGTTCAGTCTTTTCTGACTGAATCGACTCTCAAATTGAGTCCCTCTCTGAATCATCTCTCTGGTAATGTATCTCTCTGAATGTCTCGTAATGTAATGTCTCTCTTGTGAATCTCTTCTAAAAGTTTCTCTCGAAATGTGTTGGCTCTGAAATGCCGTCTCTCTCGGAAAAATATGACCTGGGCTCCTGGCCCGCCAGGCTTTCATAGCCCTCGGACTAATTTCTCTGCCAGCGCTACTTTTGAAATGGCGTCCTGAGCGCCGATATTAATCCGCCCTTGCCGCGGTATTTCCTGGCGTGAGTTGTCAGGCTCTAAATTTAAAGAAATATCTATAAATACGATTGCAAAGTAATTCTAGACAAAAATAGAGCTGTCAATAGTGAGACAAGATTTGTCTGCCAGACTAAATCTGTTACACTAGCAGAGGAGCCCTGGTCCTGATGCTATCATCACACAGAAAGGGTTTCATCAGTATTTGCAACATTATGGTTTAGTGGAGGCAGGCTACAAGTGGATGCGCCATCATAAGTCACTCCTATAGCTTTTCCTTGATATGGCGTTCTAACAACATCACCTACCACCCAAAACTAGAGCATGAAATCTGTTATAAAAGCTGATAATGAAGAGGTGTGTTACCGAATTACGTCTCTCAAACTCCTCCTGATGTGCAGCCAGGTGAGAGTTGACAAAGCACAAAGAGGTGCTATGTAAAGTGAACCTCACAGACACTCCACCTTTGTTGCCCTGAATCAAATAAACATGACATGACATTAAACAAAGACATGAACCTCACAGACACTCCAACTTTGTTGCCCTGAATCAAATAAACATGACATGACATTAAACAAAGACATGAACCTCACAGACACCCCACCTTTGTTGCCCTGAATCAAATAAACATGACATGACATTAAACAAAGAATGAACCTCACAGACACAAAACACAGAAGACATGAAATAAAATCTACACCTGCACATATTTATATCAAGATTCATTCACTCATAATTGGCTCCAATATGAAGCATAGGCCACCCGTGCAGTTGGCCTCCTTTACAGGAAGCTTGTTTCCAAGCATTTGTAAGCATTCAGCTTTTGGCTACAATGTGAAGCAGGTTTGAACTGGCATGATCAAAGAAACACATCTCAGTGGCTATATTACAAATGTATGAAAGGTACATCAGTAGGCGTGGCAGAATTAAACAGCAATTGTTTGGAAGCAAGCATGCACTGGGGACATTCAGACATGCATCCAACTGCTTGGGAGACAGCAGATACCATCCATGAAAACGGACTTTAATTGATCATTGAACCATTTGGTCACCGCTGCCATGATGTCTGTCTAGGAGTGAAATCATTGTCCTGTTAGAGACTTTTTTTAAGGGTCCGAACAAATGAAAGTCAGGTGGTGATAGATCGGGGCTGTAGGCTAGGTGTGACAGAACTTCCCACCTTTTTCGTGCCTCCTGCAACAATATGTGCCTGATCTTTCTTTAACTTATGTCCTACCTTAAACATTCACATCCAGTCCTTCACTGTGTCTTAAACAAATATTTGTAACAATACACTGCTTGCATTCTGTGATGAATGTCAACTGGTTGATATTCTTCGGCTGTTAGGAACTGAATCCCCACTTGCTGACACACCTTGGACGGATTCGGTATCACACCAGCCAAAAATCTCAATGATCTGCAGCAAATCCTATGCATTCAAGGAGAATGAGTATGTGCTCGCTTGTTCATTGGTCTGTGCTTATTACGCAAACTGTGATGTCATCATACTTCCTGTGTGCTAGCGTGTGTGATGACATGGGCAGGTTTAATTTGAACACACCTCGTACATACAGTCTGTATGCATACACCCGGGTGTAATTTCTAATAACAAAACTCTTTTTGGGAAAAAACCTCAAAGTGGTGTAAGAAAAAACACTTTAAAAATTAAGAGCAGACATGTACACATTAACATAAATGGCATTTTATCTTGTATAATCACACAAATTTATATGTGACATGTATCCTAGGATTACATACATGTATCCCTAGACAGGATATTTGTGTACAACCTAAGTAGAGGAACTGACCATGAATCCCAAGATCCCTGTAGCCACTGAGTCTGAATCAATAAAGTTGATATGTTCGACGTGCTGCTCCTGGATATAGACTATTAGCAGCACTCCCACAAGACGAACTGACTTCACCTGAGGGACAGGAAATAGCAATTATTAGCAGCACTCCCACAAGACGAACTGACTTCACCTGAGGGACAGGAAATAGCAATTATTAGCAGCACTCCCACAAGACGAACTGACTTCACCTGAGGGACAGGAAATAGCAATTATTAGCAGCACTCCAACAAGACGGGCTGACTCGTCCGGGGGACAGGAAATAGCAAATATTAGCAGCACTCCAACAAGACGGGCTGACTACGTCCGAGGGACAGGAAATAGCAATTATTAGCAGCACTCCCACAAGACGGGCTGACTTCGTCCGGGGGACAGGAAATAGCAATTATTAGCAGCACTCCAACAAGACGGGCTGACTTCGTCCGAGGGACAGGAAATAGCAATTATTAGCAGCACTCCCACAAGACGGGCTGACTTCGTCCGGGGGACAGGAAATAGCAATTATTAGCAGCACTCCCACAAGACGGGCTGACTTCGTCCGGGGGACAGGAAATAGCAATTATTAGCCGCACTCCCACAAGACGGGCTGACTTCGTCCGGGGGACAGGAAATAGCAATTATTAGCAGCACTCCCACAAGACGGGCTGACTTCGTCCGGGGGACAGGAAATAGCAATTATTAGCAATAATGGTATTTTTGTTTAAATGGTGAAGGATGTGTTGTGGTTAGAGAGACTCAAGGAGGAAGACATAGGAATTAGAATACAGCACTCTTCTATTCCCAACCTTCTTGTATTTAACTTTAGTGTTGACACAGTTCTTTACTTGAAGCTGCCACTCTGCTTCCTTCGGAGAGTCCGTAAAAATGAAAGCTTCTTTACTGAGATCAAGTTCTTGGAAACTATTTACAAAAGAACGGAAGAAAATGTAATATATTAAGATGGAATATCGAATGATCTGATCTGCATATATTGGTAATGAGCTAGTTAGTTCGTTACGAGAAACCAGCATTCTAAAGAACAACAAAATAATATGTTAAAACGACTCATTGCCGAATACGATATCCCACATATTAAATATCATCAAATTTAAGAATGAATAAATTATGACTGAATACTTAGTAGCCAAAATATCAAGAAGGACAAACAATATTGACGAATCTATATCCAAGTGAGGAAATATCTATAAATTTTAGGAAGGGAAAAAATCATGTGAATGCCATATCCCATTTCTAAATATCCAGGGAGTAAAATGACAGTGAAGACGAAAATCATATATATAGTGACTCCTCTTGACCAAGGTGTGTAGAAGTTTTATTTTATTTTTCTTGTGAAATGGTTATTACCGGATAGAGTGGCTGGCCCAATGCCAAACTCTTCTTAGTTGACTATTATGAAATGTCTGGCAGGTTACAGTATTTGCATTCTTTGCTACCTTTTCAGGCCATGGTAACACACAAGGCAGGCAAGCGAGCTCGCGGTGGCCAAATAAAACGTTACAAAGAAACTCTGAAAGCCTCACTGAAGAACTGTGACATTGACCCTGATAATTTGGAGAACGTTGCTGCTGATCGCTCTGGCTGACGTAGTAAGATCTCTTCTGGCACGACACATATGGAGCAGACAAGAATCAAGGAAGTTGCACGGAGACTAGCAACACGAAAGGCAAAAGATGAGGTGTCTCCGTCTGACGGTCAGTGTTTCTCTGCCCTCAGTGTGACAGACGCTTTTGGCTCGGATTGGTTTGATCAGCCACCTACGAACCCACTCCAGGATTGACAGATGACCATGTGGTCCTCTTCGATTGGTTTGATCAGCCACCTACGAACTCACTCCAGGACCATGTGGTTCTCTTCGGAAACGACGGATAAACAACAACACACAAGGTGAATACCATATCTGATTTATGACATTTCCCGAAACTTCAGGAAGTACGAAGTCATGACTCAACACCATATCTCATATACAAAATATTCAGGAATGGTCCACTTATTTGTGAACAAAAGTCTATCTACATAAGATGTAACATGTTAAGACCCTTTATGTTTTTAAATTATATCTTTTAAATGGCAGTAAATAAGATATTCAAAGAAATACATAGCAAGCTGCTAAATATTCATAAAAATCAAAAAGATAAGAGATAGTCGTTATAACAGTGGCAGCTCCTAAAACTGAATCATAATGGGAGACTTGGTTAAAGTGGCAGTTAAGACATTACACTGTAGCATAACTCTTTGCTTTATCATAATTAAAAGTGTGATGTATTGAAATGCACAATTTGAAGTCAAACCATAAACTACACTTGAGATGTTACATTTAAGATAAGCACACAAATCTCAATTCAGAACTTTCATTTTTTTTAAATGAACAATGAACCAAATTTTTGGATATATTTTAAAACAAGTCACAACATTACTTTCAGTATAATATATTATGATAAGCCACAAATATTACTTTAAATTTAACACTTTAAAAACTGCACAAAAATATCCTCTCTGATTTAACATCCAGTCAAATTATAGGCTAACACTAACAGTTATATTATTTGGCATCAAAGTGACATAAGAATTGAACACAAACCCAATAACAATAATGTCCGGTGCCTCATCATCCACAATCAACCACTTGTGTAAAGGTTCTTGTGGGGACTGACCGTTCACATTCCAGCTGCCACAAAAAACTCTAGAAGAAACAAGAATCAAATTGTAAACACATAGGTGTGCACGCATATGTGTATCTTCTTCTACTTCTTCTTTGTACGGTTTCAGACGTCAATTTGAATGTCTCTTAAAAAAAGCCGTGGTCCGCATGAGGTTATAATTATCTCCGTAGAGTTTGTCTTAGATTGGGACAGAAAATGGCCAAAAGTGCCGTCTATGTAACTCGTATGTTGAACACCTCTGCAGCAGATGCTCAGCAGCCATTTTATCAGTGACTCAGACACATTCATTGGTACGTCCTAGTTTGAACTTGTTGAATAGATGGTATCATAACCTGTTGTGACCTGTGCGGAGTCTGAAAATCACAACCTTTCCGGCCCTGTTTAGCTTGTAGTTAGCGCCATTTTGTTGTTGTCCTGGATGCTCTGCTAACCACTTGTTCTTGTATCTGTACCTGACAAACCTTCTGGCCTCGTCATAAGTTATACCTACATTAGGTTGAGACAGTGTTTTGCCTTGTCTTGCCAGTATGTCAGCCTCCCGATTGCCATGTATGTTGCAATGACAAGGAATCCACTAAATCCCCACTTTCCTGAATCGAGAACATAGTTTAGAGAGTATCTGACAGAGTTCTTTTAGATCTGGATCTTTTCGACTTCGAAGCTTGGCATCTACACAGCTTAACTTTCCCTATTTCCATACCTCGTCGAATGCTTTTTGTAGATCCACCCAAATCACTTGAGAATGTTTTTTGGACTGGAAAGCATTTTCAATTTTTTTAGCAATGTGAGAGAATCAATTTTTCAGTTGATCTCTGTTAGCTGAATCCAGCTTGTCACGGAATCAAAATATGTTTTTCTTTAAATGCCACATCAGTCTAGTATTTACAATGCGCTCCATCAGTTTACTGACCCAGCTAAGTAAACTGATGGGCCTGTAGCCATTTGGATTTGTTAAGTCTTTAGCCTTCTTCGAAATTGATATCAATATAGTCTCCTTACATAAGAGATTATGTAATATATATATATATATATATATATACACACACACACACATATATATATATATTGTTGTTGTTACGGATCCAGCAACATTTGAGCTCTTGTCCTTCGGCAGTTTCTCCCACTGTACATAAAAGCACAATGAACTTTCCAAACGAAAACAATAAATTTTCCAAACAAAAACAGCTGAAAAAATGAATAAATTTAACTCATTCACTCCCAAATATTTTGAACCTCTGGACACACTTTTTTTCTTATGTAAAACTCCAACACAGCATCACTGAGTTGTGATCTATTCATCTTCGATAAAGGTTTTCTGTGGCTTGCCTTCGTTTGTTCTCAATCTTCTGCTACCAAACCCTGAAAGGGTTTAAGCAGCAGAATGTAGTCCAGAGAACGGAATGCGTTGTGTCGTAGTTTACAGCTTGACTGCGATATTTGCACCTTTCGGTCCTTCTTCTTCTTCTTACGCTGTCAGAAGTCGACCTTTATTTTTTTGAAAAAAGCAGCAGTCATCCTGAGGCTGTCGACACTGCCATAGAGCTTGTCTAGTGTTGCCACTGGTGATGGCCACATCTGCTCTCTCTGATCCTCGTATGTCGGGCAGTTTTGCAGAAAATGCTCAGCGGTCATTTTCCTGGTACCACAGGAGCATTCGTCAGTGCCACCTATCTTCAATTTGTTGAATAGGTGGTACCTCAGTCTATTGTGGCCAGTGTGAAGTCTGAAGACCACGACCTGCTCTCTACTGTTCAACTGGTAATAGGCATCGTTTTTTATGTAGCCAGTATGTTCTGTTTCCCATTTGGTCATGTATCTAGCTCTAATAAGCCGTTTTGACTCTTCGTATGTCATACTAGTATCTGGTTGTGGTAGTCCTGCACCTTCTTTTGCCAGTCTGTCTGCCTCCTCGTTGCCTTGGATGTTGCAGTGGGATGGAACCCACTGTACCACTACTCTTTTTGGTGCGGACTGCTGGTATAGTTGACAGAGTACTGCTCTTAAATCATTAAGTTCAGTATTTTTCTGGATTTTTAGTGCTGTGACTACGGCCAGGGCATCTGTAAGCAGGACTATATGGCTTTCATTCCTTTTACCTGTCACCATTTCTTCCACTGCCGCCCTCAGTACCTCTGCTTCCGCTCTGAAATTGCTTGTGTATTTTCGAGTTGCCAATGACAGTGTTATTTTTCTGCCATTTGGTAGACTCAGGAATACCCCTGCCCCTCCGTTCTGTGTTGTGTTTGTTACAGAGTCGTCGGTGTATGCATGGGTCCAGTCCATGCTTGGGTAGTTTTTCGTTATGTACCTCAGGGTTGTATCTCTTCTTTCTTTTTCAGTCTGGCAGTTTTTGTTTCCAATACCTGGTTATATTTTCTGCCACCTCTGGAAATATATGCTGCCTCCAGGTAGGTTTTCGTACAGTAGGGATGGGCTTTTGTGTTGTTAGTGCGTTCATAGGGTCTTCGTGCATCTTTGCTTTGGCCATTTCTGCAGAAAAACCTTTCGGTCCAACACATCCGACTTCAGTAAGCATTTTTTGAGTACCGGGTTAGCATTCCCTCTTCGATCCCTTCCCCTTAGCCAGTCTGCCCTGCTGCAGCCTGTTATCCAGGATCACCGCGCGGAGGTGTAGAAGGTCTTGGCAGCTCTGGTTCGCTGGCCCTGACGCTAGCAGTCAGCTATGGATCACTGACCACTGCAGTTCATGCGCTGCCAGGTTCACTGTAATATCACACATTATATACCAAACTGTTTATAATGGAGTCCAGAATACAAGGGAATACATATATTTAACAAATGGAGGTGAACATTTGTGCATGAGGGATTACAGTTGCAAAATCGTTTGTTATTTTTTAAAATTATTATAAAAAGATGTCCTCACATCAACACCTTATTCAGATATAAAGCAACATATGAATAATGTGAAGTCTTTCTAATTATGGTAATCCACAAAGGAAGATGTTCTGAAAGTTACACCTAATTTGGTGCAGTTGTTTTCACAGTATTCACATTTTACTGAATGCACGTGAAGTTGAAAATGTGCACAAAAATAAAAGCCCCAATCAACATTAGCGTGAGTGTTTACAATTGAAGCACATCCAAAAAAGAATGTTCCTGTTGTATTCCAAATATATATAGACACACATTTACAATATGCACACTCGTATGACTGTGCAGGATCTGGAACCGTTACTTCTTCTTCTTCTGCGTTCGTTCTCAATCTCCCGCTACCAAGCTCTGAACAGGGCTTTGCATGGAACAGGATGTAGTCTGGAGAACAGAATGTGGTGTATTGTGAATGCTCATTTACAGATTGACTGTGACATTTGCACCTTTTGGCTCTGCACATCTGCCTTTGGCAGCAGGCCTTTTTTTAATACCAGGTTAGCCTTTCCTCTTCGAGCCCTTCACCTTAGCCAGCCTGCCCTGTTGTAGCCTGTTATCCAGGACCACTGCATGGAGGTGTAGAAGGGTCTTGGCAACTCTGGTTCGCTGGCAGTCAGCTATGGTTCGCTGACCGTTGCAGCTCACGCGTTGCTCGGCATCTTGATCCTGAACCGTTACTGAATTTGGAAACTGTTACTATCATTGCTTGAGAAAAAAGAGGGTACCATCCCTTCATCAATAGATTTAGTTTCACTTTTGTCGCTCGACTTAGAACTAAGACTAAATCAAGAAGTTGAAATGTGGCTATCAGAACGATTGGTATCTTTATCATTGCTACGGTTAGCAATAATATAATCGATCTATTACTGAGCTTGTACTGTAGAAACTCTATTTGGTCTGGCTGAAGGGGCATTAGTTAAATTTATGGCTGGCCCTGCCAAACAATTTCTGGAATCCAAATACGAAAATAAACATTTCTTAAATTAAACCCACGCTAACTCTTCCGGAAATGAAAAGTACAAAATCTGGACTTCCGTCAGGAACCAAAATAAAACATTTATAACTAGGAATGGAAAAATATGTTTTTATGAACAAATAACAATAGGTGATACATGGAATCCTGGGCTTTCTGAAGAATTCAGGCATCAGATAGGTCAACGCGTGAGAGTGAATGAGTTAGAACACTTTTCAAAGTTCCTTTACTTTCATGAGAAACAATCCATCAAAGAAACCGAAACTGTTCATAATAAGAAATATGTATGTGATATAAAAGAAAATATCTCCGTTAGCAAAACACATACTTAAAATTTTTGATGTCAGTAAATTCAACCTCTCTGTCTGTCAGGAACTGACGGACAAATTTATCTCGAGCTGTTACCGGCTTGGCTCCTACTGGAAACCCGGCCCGCGATGATATACCAAGCCGCTTTTGTACAGATTCCGTGGACATTGTCATTTCCTCATCGCTGATGGAAAAATAAATGGTGACTTCAGAATTAATCACAAATGTACAAAACTGATATTGAATGACATTTAACTCTAGATTAGTACTTTCAACAAATACTAGATTTCAATTCATGCATTTTTAAATAATGGAATATTTTCAAACTTTCAAATTAAATATATTTTTTCAATTAAGTAAGCGATACATAAAAGCACAGCCTGTAGTAAAACTGTGCATGAAATGCAAATGCGCAAGATACCATAGCTTTATTTTTGCAACAGCACAATCAAAACTAACAAAATTATTCATATTAATCATTAATAATTGAGAGAATAATAACAGACTCACTAAATTTCATGAGACAGCGGCTACAGTAGACTGATATGTCAGACCGAAAGGTGCAAATATCGCAATCAAGCTGTAAACTAGCCACACAACGCATTCCGTTTTCCGGACTACATCCTGCTACTTGCAAAGCCCTGTTCGGGGTTTGGTAGTGGGAGATTGAGAACGAACGCAGAAGTAGAAGAAATGAGACAGCAAGTATATATATATACCTTGACAGCTTCTAGAATGACCCAGAAACTCGAGAGTACTTTTCTGGTAAAGACTTGAGCTAGAAAGTAAGTGGCATTGTTGCAGCAGCTGCGTGCTTAACTTAACTTAACTTAACATCTTTATACTGGTTTAGAAGACCCTGCAGAGTCTGTATACAACCAGATACATTTACATCACCTTGCTCTAAAAGCTATGCGCATCCAGTTTATTCTTAAATGCATTAACTGTCCCTGCCTCCACTACCTCCCCTGGCAATGCATTCCAAGCAGACACCACTCTGTGACTAAAAAAATTTTTTCCTAATATCTAACCTGGACCTCTATTTAGTCAGCTTGTAGCTATGCCCTCGTGTTATTGTAGGTGGCTGTATTTTTTTATTATTGTTATTATTGTTATTGTAGGTGGCTTGTCGAGAGCTGACATTTCCTGCCATTCCAACAAATCGTGTATGAGTTGCTACACTAATTTATGCTAATATATATATTCTAACAAATATTTTGGGAAGCTGTGTATTTCTGGGCCACGATAAGGATCTGGTGGGCCACAAGTGACCCATTGGACATGGTTTGAGCACCCCTGCCTTATGTGTTGATTACTTTGGATAACAGTTAAGAAAAGTGTTTCATTTATTTGGCCAGGGTAGAAGAAGCATTTTCCTAACATTGTTGAGCGCTGAGCACTCAAAGAGATGATGATCAACGGTTTCATATGGGTGTGTACACAGCTGGCACTCAGGAGTATGTTGTGGTTGGATTCTGTTCAGGTGCTTGTTTAGTGGGATGTGTTGGATTCTGTTCAGGTGTTTGTTTAGTGGGATGTGTTGGGTTCTGTTCAGGTGTTTGTTTAGTGGGATGTGTTGGATTCTGTTCAGGTGTTTGTTTAGTGGGATGTGTTGGATTCTGTTCAGGTGTTTGTTTAGTGGGATGTGTTGGATTCTGTTCAGGTGTTTGTTTAGTGGGATGTGTTGGGTTCTGTTCAGGTGTTTGTTTAGTGGGATGTGTTGGGTTCTGTTCAGGTGTTTGTTTAGTGGGATGTGTTGGATTCTGTTCAGGTGTTTGTTTAGTGGGATGTGTTGGATTCTGTTCAGGTGTTTGTTTAGTGGGATGTGTTGGGTTCTGTTCAGGTGTTTGTTTAGTGGGATGTGTTGGGTTCTGTTCAGGTGTTTGTTTAGTGGGATGTGTTGGGTTCTGTTCAGGTGTTTGTTTAGTGGGATGTGTTGGATTCTGTTCAGGTGTTTGTTTAGTGGGATGTGTTGGATTCTGTTCAGGTACTTGTTTAGTGGGATGTGTTGGGTTCTGTTCAGGTGTTTGTTTAGTGGGATGTGTTGGATTCTGTTCAGGTGTTTGTTTAGTGGGATGTGTTGGATTCTGTTCAGGTGTTTGTTTAGTGGGATGTGTTGGATTCTGTTCAGGTGTTTGTTTAGTGGGATGTGTTGGATTCTGTTCAGGTGTTTGTTTAGTGGGATGTGTTGGATTCTGTTCAGGTACTTGTTTAGTGGGATGTGTTGGATTCTCAGTCGGAAAATGGTGCTCTGATCCTTCCTTGTGAGTTGATTTTCACTGTCATTTGGACTGGGGCTTGTCATATGTCTGTAGACCTACCTCCCTGAATTTCCCATGGCCCATCTGTTCAGCCAAGTTTTTTTCTTTGCTGTTCTTATGTGCTGTTGTTGCATGTGGCTGTTCTTGTATTGATCACTTCTTTGCTAGTCTGTCAGCCCTGTAATTACCAAGTGTGCTTGAGTGTCCAGTGATCCACTGCAAAACTATTTTCACAATGTGGGTAGTGATAATGTGGTCAATGTCTAGAGATATTTGGATAAGGTCAGGTCTACAATGACCAGCAACTTCTAATGCTTGAAGGACAGACATCGAATCTGTAAAAATAACAATGTTTTGGGCCTTTGAAGGAAAGGCATCAAAAACTTTCTTTAGATGGTACAAAGCTGCTTCAAGTGCAGTGATTTTAGCTTCGCAGTTGGAGCAAACCTCCCAGCAAGCATCAGAGAGTTAATCAGAGGATCCATCTGGGTATTCTCTATATATATTTTTTTGTTTGTTTGTTTGCGTTCACCTTATTTCTCTAATTCCGAAGACAGTGTGCGTAGCACTGTGGTTTATATTTTGCGCCTGTTGGCCCAGTGCATCCAACTTATTCTAAATAAATGCCATAACCTGCTTTGATGGTGGCTATAAATGCAGATCCATCAGTATTTACATGTATCCATTCATCGGGAGGCATCAATAGTTATTTGAGCTGCTTGTATGAGAGTACTTGGATCTGAACTTTTGGTTGTATCTATTAATTTTGTCAGTAATTCTGGTGTTTTAAGGAATGTTTGTGATGGTATATCTTATAATACTCTACGTAACTCTTGTCTACTTTCTGGGAGATGATATCTGTCTTTGATTTCACTAACATCGTGACATACAGACTTTTGAGCAAACTAAAATATCAAACAGCAACACGTAAATACATGTGCTACAGAATGATTAAACTGCGCCATTAACATTAGCCTGGTCCAAAACCTAAGCTCCGAACCTCATTTCCGACGAAGCACCTCGGGGGGATTGAAACTCAATGTTATACTGAGGAGGGCACCAAAGAATTTGTCTACCTCAGCAGCATGATATCATCTGATGCCGCAGCGGACCCGATATGTCAAAGTGGATTGGACTAGTTGTGTCTGCTAAATCCAGTTATATGTGGTCTGAGTACTGCTTTATGGCTCTGAAACCTGGACATTTCTATCCAGTTATACGTGGTCTGAGTACTGCTTTATGGCTCTGAAACCTGGACATTTCTCAAACATGACATGTCAAGACCAGAGGCAACCAGCGACGTATCATGGGCATCCGAGGGTATGATTACATCTGCAATGTGGAGGTATTGGCTAAAACAGGCCTCCATCCAATCTCAGAAACCATTAGCCCCTGCCGAGTGTCTTTGTTAGGTCATGTCGTACGGCAGAACCAGGAATCCTCGACCCACAAGATTTTTGACAGGTCATTCCTCAGCACCAAAAGACGTCCCCCGATCGGCTGGAGATGCAGAATAGGCCATCCCCACACAGTATGGCTCCAGCAGCCTCCTCCTTCAATCTGGAGACATACCGCAGGAGTGGGTCACGTATGTGGCTCACTGACACCTAAGCAAACATATTTTTATTAACAAGAAATGATTGAACATACGTGTCAATAATGTTGTCAAGGGATTCTCTACTGGCACTCTTGTGTATTGCAGAGTTCTGTGATGATGACGTGTCAGGGAAACTCAAGGAACCAAAGTCATCGTCAAAGCCGGAAGTTTTACTGTAACCCGTGTCTGCAAAGGGAAATAACATTAGACTTGAAGATTTCATAGCAAAACTAGTAGTTGCCCATTCACAAAAATAAGATTGGTACAACAGCTGATCAGCATGTACAGAATCACTGACCATGTTAAATCTAGTTCATGACTTTGGCAAGCAAAAAATAGGCTGACTAGCATGTCAGGACAAACACAACTAAGGAGGAATGTGCATGGAGCTAGCAGCCACCACATGAACAAATAAATAGCTCTGCACATATGCCCAAAGGAAGTCATCTACAGGAATTGACCCAAAGCTTCCAAAGACACAAAGAAAAAAAAATTTTTTTAAATAGACAAGACAAATATATAATACAGATTTCAAATATTAACGTACAGCCCACGCTGCAAGCACGTGCAACAGCAATAAATAACATTTCTTATTCTGCAAAAACTGAGCACTATGTGACCTACAGCCTGAAAGTGTTCTTGTTTGTTACTTTCAGTACAAAAGTGTTCTTGTTTGTTACTTATAGTCTGGGGACGATGTGGGCCAATGGTTAAGTGACACGGCTCACAACCAGAAGGTGCTGGGTTCGATCCCCATCGCAGCACCAGCCGTTACCCCGGGGAAGCAAACCTTTAGAAAATGCACGAGGAAGCAGACCCTTACATAAAATGCATGCTGAAGCCAAATGCATTGGGCCGACATGAGCAAAATAAAAATCACAGTGTAACGCATACCACCTTGAGGAATAGAGACTTAGGTGAAACATACACAAAAATTAAATTAGTCTGAAGTGTTCCTGTTTGTTACTTACAGTCTGAAAGTGTTCCTGTATGTTACTTACAGCCTGAAAGTGTTCTTGTATGTTACTTACAGCCTGAAAGTGTTCCTGTTTGTTACTTACAGCCTGAAAGTGTTCTTGTATGTTACTTACAGTCTGAAAGTGTTCCTGTTTGTTACTTACAGTCTGAAAGTGTTCTTGTATGTTACTTACAGCCTGAAAGTGTTCTTGTATGTTACTTACAGCCTGAAAGTGTTCTTGTATGTTACTTACAGTCTGAAAGTGTTCCTGTTTGTTACTTACAGCCTGAAAGTGTTCTTGTATGTTACTTACAGTCTGAAAGTGTTCTTGTATGTTACTTACAGTCTGAAAGTGTTCTTGTATGTTACTTACAGTCTGAAAGTGGGTCCTGTATGTTACTTACAGTCTGAAAGTGTTCCTGTATGTTACTTACAGCCTGAAAGTGTTCTTGTATGTTACTTACAGCCTGAAAGTGTTCTTGTATGTTACTTACAGTCTGAAAGTGTTCTTGTATGTTACTTACAGTCTGAAAGTGTTCCTGTATGTTACTTACAGCCTGAAAGTGTTCTTGTATGTTACTTACAGCCTGAAAGTGTTCTTGTATGTAAATGAAATGATCAACTCTCAGGGTATTCTCTCACATATGACTGGCACATTCTCTCACATATGACTGGCACATTCTCTCACATATGACTGGCACATTCTCTCACATATGACTGGCACATTCTCTCACATATGACTGGCACATTCTCTCACATATGACTGGCACATTCTCTCACATATGACTGGCACATTCTCTCACATTTGACTGCTACATTCTCTCACATATAACTGCTACATTCTCTCACATATGACTGCTATATTCTCTCACATATGACTGGTACATTCTCTCACACCTGACTGCTACATTCTCTCACATATGACTGCTATATTCTCTCATATGACTGGCACATTCTCTCACACCTGACTGCTACATTCTCTCACATATGACTGGCACAAACCTGTGACTTGGATGAGTGTATCTGTTTGTTGTATATTCATATGTTTGAGAGGGTCAAACAATTCCTCCACGGACAGCTCATTGTCAAGCAGAGACTTAGAATGAGTCTGCTCAAACTGTTGATGCTGACTGCCAAACTTGTGTATCCATCGTGATGCTGATGGCTCACTGAACACTGTACCCAGGGTCTGCCCTGTCAATGAATGAAACAATAAACTTGTTCTGCACATGCTTGCTCTGTATTCACCAGCCGACGTGTACGTGTAAGGGCCGTAAGTCATCGACATTAAACAGTGAGTTAATGTTCTTTGTGACATATTTGAACCAGCCCAGAACAAACTTAGCAAAACAAATACATCAGCTATAAAGGTGAAAATATATGTTTGTTATCAGCAGCCATGAAGATCTAGAAATACCAGACAAACAACATACTGGACAACAAGGAAAGATAAGCTGGTTTGGACATAGTAAAAACAAGAGACAATAAATCAGAATAGATGGAGTCAGGGTCTAGGATAAGCTATGATGTGTTTGAATTGAGTGGTGTAAAAAACAACAATAGGTGGCAGGAAACATGACATTTGATAAACAACTGACAGATCGTGATTTTATCAATCAGCTATATCTTCTTTCACACAGAATCAGGACAAGACAGACTAACAGTGGAAGTAACACAATCAGGCTCACACATGAAATCATTTTAATTTAAATAAGTAAAATAACAAAAAGATTCTATCATACTAATTAATTGTTCATCTGTAAATCCATCGCTTGTGGGAGTGATTTGATTGGCTGATTGAATAACGTGATGTAATCATAAACGGGTCAAAGCATGGCTTGGCGAAGCACCACAACACAAGGGCCTGTGTGGGATAATTTATTCAATGAAGTTCCTGAGAAAATGAGACAGTTCAGAACTGGAAGAGGTGTAGAGGATGAGATGGGGGGTAGCAAAAGAGATTGTTTGTGATGACCTAATTTGCATTCAACTCTTTGTAGGTGCAGGACAAAACAATATGGGGTGTTGCTTGGGATCATTTTTGAAAGCCATTGCATGGACAAGTTTAGATGTGAGGGGAGAGAAAACGAGTCATTTGAAAAGGAGGGGGGGGGGGGGGGTAAGAGAAGGATTGGGCAGTTTGGATAGGGGTGGGAAGAGTGAAGGGGGGTGGTGGTGCACGGGGAGTGTGCAACAGTGATGTGGGGTGGGGAAAAAGAAAATGGATGATTTGAGAAAGAATGGGTGGTCTGAATGAAATGGGCAGGTTTGGATGAAATGGGCAAGTTTGGATGAAATGAGCAGGTTTGGATGAAATGGGTGGTTTGGATGAAATGGGCAGGTTTGAATGTGGGGGGAAGAGTGCAGGAGAGGGGAAGGCTATGGGAAAGGGGGAGTAATAGTAGCATCCCTTTCAGTCATGACTGACCATAGCATGATACTACTCTCAGTCATGACTGACCATAGCATGATACTACTCTCAGTCATGACTGACCATAGCATGATACTACTCTCAGTCATGACTGACCATAGCATGATACTACTCTCAGTCATGACTGACCATAGCATGATACTACTCTCAGTCATGACTGACCATAGCATGATACTACTCTCAGTCATGACTGACCATAGCATGATACTACTCTCAGTCATGACTGACCATAGCATGATACTACTCTCAGTCATGACTGACCATAGCATGATACTACTCTCAGTCATGACTGACCATAGCATGATACTACTCTCAGTCATGACTGACCATAGCATGATACTACTCTCAGTCATGACTGACCATAGCATGATACTACTCTCAGTGGTAAACAACAAATATACAATTAGCTTCTCCTGTTTTCTTTCTCCCTGCAGCGTTGTGTTATCACTTCCCTACGCAGCAAGAGTTCTTCTCTTCACCAAGCGTGAGGCGGACCTTCAGTGTACATCTCCACTTGGATGTCAGATTCATGTCCAGGAACTTCATATCACACTTACACACATCTTTGAACCTCAACTGTGGTCGGCCGACTGTTCTCTTGCCATCCCCAACTTTCCATAGAGGATATTCTTGGAATGCGACCATCTTACATGCGACAAACATAACCAAGCCATTGTAGTCTTTGCTGCCTAAGGAGAGTGTACATGTTTGGAAGACCGGTGCGAGAGTGCACCTCTGCACTTTTCACTCTGTCCCTCCATGTCCCTCCAAGAATGGATCGCAGGTGCTGTAGATAGAAGGTGTTAAACCTGTGCTCTTGTTTGACATAAGTTGTCCATGTCTCGCTGCCATATAGGAGTGTGCTGAGAACACATATATTGTAAACCATGACCTTGGTTTTCATTGTCAGTTTCTGGTTTTCCCAAACATGCGTTGTGAAGCGAGCAAATGTAGCGGCATATTTGTAAGCGAGAAGGGGGAAAATCTTGAATTAATAGACTGCTGCTATTTGTTTCATTCTGCGTAGTTCTTCTGGCGAGCAGATAATCTACATGCATCTGCTAGTAAAGATTAATGGTCAGATTACTGAAGGAGTGCCATGTCTTATCTATCTGGGAAGTAATATGGATAAGCAAATCGAAATACAATGAATAGAGGCTGTTTAAAACTTTTGTAGAAGTACTACTATATGGCTGAGAAATATGGCACGTCACAGAGTCTTTCTCATCCACACACACAGAAAGAGAGAGACAGAGAGAGAGAGAGAGAAAGAGAGAGAGAGGGAGAGAGAGAGATCACGGCATATCAAATGGCCAGATGTAATTATAAATACAGCTTACATGATAACAGCTGGAGGTGATGGAAAGATAATATAAATTGATAGGACCCATAGAGGAGAGATAGAGGAGAGAGTCAAGCACTCCTGGGCAAAGCTCAAGAAGACAGTACAAAAATAACCATTTGAGTGCGACTGAAAAATTTAATAAATAAGTGACATATTCAAAAGAATCTCATGGACTTTTGTGACAAACAGCAGATATTAGCTTAACTTCCCACGCAGCCCCATTTGTTGAAGCATATGTTCATATACAGGTAAGGTGAGTGAGCAAGTCCAGGTAGCAGTGAAAAAGGCAAATGCAATGTTAGGTATGATAAAAAGAAATATTAAACATAGGAGCAAGGAAGTGATAGTCAAACTGTATAAAGCTTTAGTTAGACCTAGATTGGAGTACTGTGTACAGGTGTGGAGTCCTTATCATAGAGGGGATATAAACATGCTGGAAAGAATACAGAAAAGAGCAACAAAGCTGATAGTGGGATTCCAGAATTACAGTTATGAGGAAAGACTCAGAAAAACTGGCCTACAGTGTCTAGAAAAGATAATTCGAGGTGACTTTATACAGGTTTATAAGATAATCAAAGGAATGGATAAATTAGACTATAACAAGTTTTTCAAAATACAGCCACCTACAATAACAAGAGGGCATAGCTACAAATTAACTAAAGAGAGGTCCAGATTAGATATTAGGAAATATTTTTTTAGTTAGAGAGTGGTGAATGCTTGGAATGCATTGCCACAGGAGGTAGTGGAGGCAGGGTAAATTAATGCATTTAAGAATAAATTGAATGCGCATATCTTTTAGAGCAAGGTAATGTAAATGAAACTGGTTGTATACAGACTCTGCAGAGTTTTCTAAATCAGTATAACGATGTTAAGTTAAGTTAAGTTAAGTTAAGTTAACATTGCCTTTGGCTCCCCATCCCAGCTTTTAGGAAAGTCTGGTTTTAGTCACTTGCAGTGCCGTTTCTATAGCAATGGTTTTTACATGGTGAGGTTGTCAGCCCTGTGAACAATCAACTTTAGCTGCCTTTTACAACATGCAACTGGGAACGACTCAGGTGCAAACAGGTATTATAAGCTGGAAGAGGAGGTCAAGCAACTCAGCCATAAACCTGATCACATAAGGAGTAGTACTATAAGAGAGGTTTACTGGACAAGGGTGGAAGAGAGGTTTCCTGGACAAGGGTGGAAGAGAGGTTTACTGGACAAGGTGAAAGAGAGGTTTACTAGACATAGTGGAAGAGAGGTTTACTGGACAAGGGTGGAAGAGAGGTTTACTGGACAAGGGTGGAAGAGAGGTTTACTAGACATAGTGGAAGAGAGGTTTACTGGACAAGGGTGGAAGAGAGGTTTACTGGACAAGGTGAAAGAGAGGTTTACTGGACAAGGGTGGAAGAGAGGTTTACTGGACAAGGGTGGAAGAGAGGTTTACTGGACAAGGGTGGAAGAGAGGTTTACTGGACAAGGGTGGAAGAGAGGTTTACTGGACAAGGGTGGAAGAGAGGTTTCCTGAACAAGGTGAAAGAGGGGTTTACTGGACAAGGGTGGAAGAGAGGTTTACTGGACACGGTGGAAGAGAGGTTTACTGGACATGGTGGAAAAGACTTTACTGAACAAGGTGGAAGAGAGGTTTACTGAACAAGGTGAAAGAGAGGTTTACTGGACATGGTGGAAAAGGCTTTACTGAACAAGGTGGAAGAGAGGTTTACTGGACAAGGGTGGAAGAGAGGTTTACTGGACATGGTGGAAAAGACTTTACTGAACAAGGTGGAAGAGAGGTTTACTGAACAAGGTGGAAGAGAGGTTTACTGGACATGGTGGAAAAGACTTTACTGAACAAGGTGGAAGAGAGGTTTACTGGACAAGGGTGGAAGAGAGGTTTACTGGACATGGTGGAAAAGACGTTACTGAACAAGGTGGAAGAGAGGTTTACTGGACAAGGGTGGAAGAGAGGTTTACTGGACAAGGGTGGAAGAGAGGTTTCCTGAACAAGGTGAAAGAGGGGTTTACTGGACAAGGGTGGAAGAGAGGTTTACTGGACATGGTGGAAAAGACTTTACTGAACAAGGTGGAAGAGAGGTTTACTGAACAAGGTGGAAGAGAGGTTTACTGGACATGGTGGAAAAGACTTTACTGAACAAGGTGGAAGAGAGGTTTACTGGACAAGGGTGGAAGAGAGGTTTACTGGACATGGTGGAAAAGACGTTACTGAACAAGGTGGAAGAGAGGTTTACTGGACAAGGGTGGAAGAGAGGTTTACTGGACAAGGGTGGAAGAGAGGTTTCCTGAACAAGGTGAAAGAGGGGTTTACTGGACAAGGGTGGAAGAGAGGTTTACTGGACATGGTGGAAAAGACTTTACTGAACAAGGTGGAAGAGAGGTTTACTGAACAAGGTGGAAGAGAGGTTTACTGGACATGGTGGAAAAGACTTTACTGAACAAGGTGGAAGAGAGGTTTACTGGACAAGGGTGGAAGAGAGGTTTACTGGACATGGTGGAAAAGACTTTACTGAACAAGGTGGAAGAGAGGTTTACTGGACATGGTGGAAAAGACTTTACTGAACAAGGTGGAAGAGAGGTTTACTGGACATGGTGGAAGAGAGGTTTACTGGACATGGTGGAAAAGACTTTACTGAACAAGGTGGAAGAGATGTTTACTGGACATGGTGGAAGAGAGGTTTACTGGACATGGTGGAAAAGACTTTACTGAACAAGGTGGAAGAGAGGTTTACTGGACATGGTGGAAAAGACTTTACTGAACAAGGTGGAAGAGAGGTTTACTGAACAAGGTGGAAGAGAGGTTTACTGGACATGGTGGAAAAGACTTTACTGAACAAGGTGGAAGAGAGGTTTACTGGACAAGGGTGGAAGAGAGGTTTACTGGACATGGTGGAAAAGACTTTACTGAACAAGGTGGAAGAGAGGTTTACTGGACATGGTGGAAAAGACTTTACTGAACAAGGTGGAAGAGAGGTTTACTGGACATGGTGGAAGAGAGGTTTACTGGACATGGTGGAAAAGACTTTACTGAACAAGGTGGAAGAGATGTTTACTGGACTTGGTGGAAGAGAGGTTTACTGGACATGGTGGAAAAGACTTTACTGAACAAGGTGGAAGAGAGGTTTACTGGACATGGTGGAAGAGAGGTTTACTGGACATGGTGGAAAAGACTTTACTGAACAAGGTGGAAGAGAGGTTTACTGAACAAGGTGGAAGAGAGGTTTACTGGACATGGTGGAAAAGACTTTACTGAACAAGGTGGAAGAAAGGTTTACTGAACACGGTGGAAGAGAGGTTTACTGGACATGGTGGAAGAGGAGTTTACTGGACAATGTGGAAGAGAGGTTTACTGAAGAAGACAATGATACTTCCTGCCTACCTGTAAGACTGTATGTAGCTTGAGTGGGACAATCACTTCATCTATTTAACCTTTTTGATCCAGATTAAGCATAGGGCCTCTACTACAGCTAGCTCCCTTACAGGAAGCCTGTATCCCAACACTTGCAGTGGTTGTCTCAATAGCAATGATAAAGGTTGAGATTTTTAGCTCTAGACACAACCTTCTTTAGTCACCTTTTACTGTAAGCTTGGAAGGTTACAGTGGTGATATTCTTCTTTCCACCCTGGCCACCACTCCTGTGAGACAACACCTTGCTGCTAACGTAAAACTTGCCAGACTTACTGACTTTAGACTGTCTAATGATTTCTGTCAAGAATTCTGTGGTACTGTCTTGGCGAGGCATTTCCAGCAAGATACCGACGTTAGCTGTCCTGAGGTGGAGGTGAAAATCTGATTTAGGAAACGAGAAAAGTTGTTATCTGTCAGAAACTTTGAAAGTTGTAAATGTTGTCTGTTCATGGAAGGAAAAAGTTATCTGTCAGACCCTTTGAAAGTTGTAAATGTTGTCTGTTCATGGAAGGAAAAAGTTGTCTGTCAGACCTTTTGAAAGTTGTAAATGTCTGTTCATGGAAGGAAAAAGTTGTCTGTCAGTCACTTTGAAAGTTGTCGGTTCATGGAAGGAAAAAGTTGTCTTCTTCTTCTGTGTTCGTTCTCAATCTCCGCCTACCAAGCCCTGAACAGGGCTTTGCAAGTAGCAGGATGTAGTCCAGAGAATGGAATGGGTTGTGTCGCTAGTTTACAGCTTGGCTGCGATATTTGCACCTTTCGGTCTGACACATCCATCATCGGCCAAGAAAAAGCTGTTATCTGTCAGACCCTTTGAAAGTTGTAAATGTTGTCTGTTCATGGAAGATGGAAGGTTGTTATCTGTCAGACTTCTTCTTCCATGTTCTGGTTTTCTGATCATGCTAAATCTTCAGTCCTATCACCAAGATTAAGTCCACAGTCCTTTCCAGGCCTGAGCTGTGACCCCAAAGTTTTTGCCTCAGCTCTGCTCCCTCTGGCCAGGTCTGCATTTTAGTTCTTTGTAGGCCGGACATTCTCGGAGTATGTGTTCAGGGGTCTGGACTCCTGTCCCACATGGACATTCATTTGTTTGGATATTTTTAGTCGATATAGGTGGCTCAGTAGTCAGCTGTGGCCCGTTCTAATGCAGAAGATTGTAGTTTGTTGGTGTCTTTGTAGCTTGAAGGAAAAAGTTATCTATCAAACACTTCTAAAGGTGTAAATGTTGTCTGTTCATGGAAGGAAACAGCAAATGTGAGAAGATTTGTGCTATAACAATTTTCTGTCAAATGTCATCGACTCATATTGAATTATAAAACAAGTTTTGGGAAAGTTGTGCTATAACAATTTTCTGTCAAATGTCATCGACTCATATTGAATTATAAAACAAGTTTTGGGAAATTTGTGCTATAACAAATTTTTTTTCAAATATATTTTTCTTTGGCATTTGTCCTGAAAAGGATGTTGTGTCTAGCTTGCAGTGAAGCTGAGTATTTCGGCCGGACACCATTGGTTTTAGTACGCCATTTTTGTGATCAATTTTACCTTTCCTTTGGTCCCTAATCTCTCAGCCAGACTGCTTGCGTGCAGTTTATTTCCAAGGCCGCAACTTGCAGGTGAAATAGAGACTTGACCATCTGTGATTTGCTGAACTTGATGCAAGCAACAAACTAATTGTGAGATGCTGGCTGCTGTCAGTGAATTCACTGCTGTGTAAAATTTCAACATCATTTAGGAAATACTGAAATCTAGCAACAGTTGGTGTAAAGTCAGGTTAAGGTAATTCCATTGCAGATACTGCTGTCAGCAGGATAGAAATTTCATTGCATGAGGACACTGCTTGTTCATGAAGTGGGGTGGCCAGATCCCTTTCATGAAGTGGGGTGGCCAGATCCCTTTCATGAAGTGGGGTGGCCAGATCCCTTTCTCGCTGCCTTTTCCTTCCCTAATAGCAACTCAGATACCTATTTACAACCGCGTCAACTGGAGTGTACTAATAACAAGAGCTGAACCCGACACTTCTGCCATGAAAAGCAAGTGCTCTAACACTAGAGTAATCCGACGTTCAAAGTATCAAGTTTGTCTTTTTTCACTGAAGAACAAGTCTCGACATATACACAAAACATGCGGTGTGGTTTTTGTCTACATGATGCTGATTACTGCCACTGCAGACAGTCCACAATGAAGAAACCTACCTCCCTGTTTATTGTCTTGTCTTGATGGTGCCTCTGGTGAAGAAGAAAAGACATTTTCATTGCACAAAAATGGAATGAGAAATGGGTCTCACAAACAACAAAGTTCAGGTTTTTTACAATAAGTTAATACAACAAACTAGCTGAGTATAATCATAATAGTTACCCATCCCAAGCAAAGATGGCAGCAGCATCAAACAAGTGCTACAAGATGTGTTCTCATTAGACAGAAAAGATCAATCCTGGCATGGCAGACCCTGCTGCACTCGGGCCTCACACATAAGGAGTCGGCCGTGGAAGTGTTGTGCGTTCTGCACATTCAGGCGGCACACTTTCTGTGAGTCGGGCGATAGAGTTTCGTTTTGTGATCTGAGCACCTTACGTGTTGCTAACATGCCAGGTGGAATAGTTCTGTGCAAGCATCTCCCAGAATGTGACATCAACTTTGAAGATTTCCAGCCACACTTTCTAAGAGCTCCTTTAAGATTTCTTCTGTCCCCTGATAGTGGCACAATGACTGATCAACAATTATATAGGGCCTGCCTCGAGTGCCAGAGGTTGCTGGTTTAAATCACGCTGGAGACCATGATTTTTTCATGTAGATGTTCTGGTAAAAATTCCTATGATCTCTGGGTAGTGAGATCGGACTCTCGTGTTCAGTGTCGAGCAAGTTAAAAATCTCTTGTCAGTTAGAAATCGAAAAGAGCAGGCTTAACGGCCGCTGCCAGGACAAAATTCAAAAATTCAAGTTAAAAATCTACTCAAATCAATTGTGCCTTCCCCCAAGCCTAGTAAGCCACAAGAAGTTCCAAAATAGCTACTTCGAATAGCCAAAGTCTTTGGCTACCTGGGAATAGACATTAAACATGTCTGTTTGAATACCAGGATTCCAAGTAAAAGCTTCTGTTCCAAGTGGCATGAATTGCTCTTTTATAACACAAGGTCTCAGTCTACAGTCATAACAAATGCAAGGTAAGGAAGATGTCCACTACTACAGACACACTTGAACAAGCCCCATCAGCAAAAAGAAATACACAGGAGATGGTGGTTATAAAAACATAGGCATGACAAAAACATTGGGAACACAAAGAAAACATAACACATTTTAGTCAAGAGTATGTTGGGGTGGACAGGTCAAGACCACTTGATATGGCACATGATGATCATTACATATGTGTGTGTGTCAGAGTTTTACATCCCATCTAATGTTAACTAAGGACAGTGTTACATATGTGTGTGTCAGAGTTTCATCTCCCATCTAATGTTAACTAAACACATTGTTACATATGTATGTGTGTGTGTCAGAGTTTCATCTCCCATCTAATGTTAACTAAACACATTGTTACATATGTGTGTGTGTCAGAGTTTCATCTCCCATCTAATGTTAACTAAACACATTGTTACATATGTGTGTGTGTCAGAGTTTCATCTCCCATCTAATGTTAACTAAACACATTGTTACATATGTGTGTGTGTCAGAGTTTCATCTCCCATCTAATGTTAACTAAACACATTGTTACATATGTGTGTGTGTGTGTCAGAGTTTCATCTCCCATCTAATGTTAACTAAGGACATTGTTACATATGTGTGTGTGTGTGTTTCTGTTTCATCTCCCATTTAATGTTAACTAAAGACATTGTTACATATGTGTGTGTGTGTGTTTCTGTTTCATCTCCCATTTAATGTTAACTAAACACACTGTTACATGTGTGTGTGTGTGTCAGAGTTTCATCCCCCCATCTAATGTTAATTAAGCACATTTTTACCTTTGGACTTATGTTACAAGGGCGCGTATACTTTTGTGCTGCTTTCTATTTTTAGAGATGTCCATTATTTTATTTATTTTGCTACATAAGTCTAGGTTTTTACTTCTTCTTTTTGACTGCATCAATCATTTTCTGTACTCTGCATAAACGCAGGTATCTCATTTTTACGACTGGCAGTCTCCAAGATATCCTAGTTGCCCCACGCTTCACTCTGCCGTGAGTCTACATGAAAACAAAAGCAGCTTAACTGGTGTGAAACTGATAACAAGCAAAGTTAATTTATGCAGACTCATCTACTGCGGTCTTATTTGCGTAAAATCGTTCAATAATGGTAATTTCAACAAAGCAACAGGTTAGCGCAGCCAGCCACAGCGACATGGCTATCGCGGAGAAATGTACAAAACGTGATGACGACCAGACTGTAACAATGTGGTGGCAGATGGCTGGGTGAGTCAGAACTAGCTGCGGCTAGATGACACCGCCTCTGAGATTCAGTTGTATCTAATCACATTTAAAAGCAATGCTCTCGCTTCTTCATGTTCAAGTGCCAATCTGGCCCAAACAGATGATGTGACTCAATAACTTCTTGTAGCCCATGTTACGTACCACTACTCTTGTTATCAGATTTGCCCACACACGTTATCATACATTGAGTATCAAATCTCTTTATTGTCCCTTAGCTCTTTCTACAGCTGCTGTAACAACATGTTTTAGCTTTGTACTTCTTATCATTCCCTGATGACACTAATCTTGAGTAGCAAACCTTGAGAATCCACAACAGTAATGGAAAGATGGCGTTATTGTGATAATTCAGAAGAAGGAAGACTTAACATCTGGTCAGGCAAAACATACTGATCAAACATGTTAGTCTGGGTTAGGCAATATATACTGGCCAAGACGCTCACCTTGACTTCCCTGCAGTCCTCCCCGGAAACGGGCTGTTTTCATGGCAGCCTGGCTAACAAGGTAAGGTTAAGTAAGGAATCGACATGAACCCCGTAGTAGTGAGCGACCCATGGTTGAAGCCAAGCATAGCACAACCGCCTGGAGGACGCCGGTGACCTTCATCAGCACGCTCGGGATGTGAGGAAAGCTACTGCAACCCGCCACTTAACGTCCTTTTCAGGGCGTACAAATGAGTAAACCTACTCATTTTGGGAAATTCGCAAACAACAATAGAAGAAGAGAGAACTATCGAACTACAACAATTAGCGTGCAGTGACGTAGCTGAATGATAGATTCAGAGGCAGTAGACTAATGACTAAGGGAGGAGCAAGCTGGTTTCCGACCGCAGCAATCAGGCATCGACAAGATCTTTACCCTCAGATCAATTCTAGAACGTCAGTAGAGATGCAATCACCACTTATCGTCAACTTCATTTATTTTCAGAAGGCATTCGATGGTCTACACCAGCGTTTCTCAACCCTAACTCAGCTGGCACACCTATTTCTAACAAAAAATGTGTAAACGCCCTCTTCCCTACCTCCTCACAACAATCATAGCCCTCACATTACTTTCAATCATTCGTTTTCAATCATTCATTGAAAGATTGATTTGTTATTTTTAAAAATCACTTACCAATTTAATTTAGTGTGATCCCTGCGCTTAATGTGACACAGCTAACTGAACAATATGTGGTTTTATATTTGTTAAAAGAAGTCTCAAGTCTCCTCCGTCACATATTTGCAATCGATTGCGTTGTTTTTGCAACAGCATCACTACAGAACTAAACCCTTTCTCTACGAAGTATGATGTTGGAAATACTGTAATGAGCAGTAATTTGTTGCCAAAGAAGAGAATAAGGAATAATACATCCTAATCTGGATACAACATTGTTGGTAATGAACATTCCTAAACTGTGCTTTTGGCACAGTCATTTTGTAGCTCAATCAGCTCGTCTTGGATATGTTCACTTACAAGTTCCGCATCTCTTTCAAATGGATTAATCAGGGGACGGCATGGGCTAGTGGTTAATTGGCACGGCTCACTTCACTTCCCATCACAGCACCGGCCATAACCCTGGGGAAGCAAACCCTTAGAAAATGCAGGAGGCAGCAGACCCTTACATAAAATGCATACTGAAGTCAGATGCACTGGGCAGACAGGCACAAAATAAAGATCACAGTACAACGCACACTGCCTTGGGGATTAGAGAGAGAGAGAGGGATGGAGAGAGAGAGAGAGAGGGACGGAGAGAGAGAGAGAGGGAGAGGGATGGAGAGAGAGAGAGAAGAAGAGAGGGAGAGGGATGGAGTGAGAGGGGGAGAGGGATGGAGAGAGAGAGAGAGAGAGGGATGGAGGGGGAGAGAGAGAGAGAGGGAGAGGGATGGAGGGGGAGAGAGAGAGAGGGATGGAGTGAGAGAGAGAGAGAGGGGGAGAGGGATGGAGAGAGAGAGAGGGAGAGGGATGGAGGGGGAGAGAGAGAGGGATGGAGGGGGAGAGAGAGAGGGATGGAGGGGGGAGAGAGAGAGAGGGATGGAGGGGGAGAGAGAGAGGGAGAGGGATGGAGGGAGAGAGAGAGAGAGAGAGGGATGGAGGGGGAGAGAGAGAGACAGAGAGAGAGGGATGGAGAGAGAGAGAAAGAGAGAGAGGGATGGAGGGAGAGAGAGAGAGAGGGATGGAGGGGGAGAGAGAGAGAGGGATGGAGGGAGAAAGAGGGATGGAGAGAGAGAGAGAGGGATGGAGGGGGAGAGAGAGAGACAGAGAGAGAGGGATGGAGAGAGAGAGAAAGAGAGAGAGGGATGGAGGGAGAGAGAGAGAGGGATGGAGGGGGAGAGAGAGAGAGGGAGAGGGATGGAGGGAGAGAGAGAGGGATGGAGAGAGAGAGGGATGGAGGGGGAGAGGGATGGAGAGAGAGAGAGAGAGAGAGGGGGAGGGGGGAGAGAGAGAGAGAGCAAACCTTGATAATACACATGACACACACACCCACCAACTGTGATTGCTAAGGAGCTAGAATTATTATACTGAACAAGCTAAGAAGCGGAACGGACAACACAGCCCCTGACAATTAGAACTCATGGTAAAAATGGAAGTTCTCAATGGAGTGGATGGACTTCTGCTTTCTTTCCTGGCAGAACAACCTACTCATTCTTGTATCTCTGTACCATCTAAGGTGTGATATCTCTGTACCATCTAAGGTGTGATATCTCTGTACCATCTAAGGTGTGATATCTCTGTACCATCTAAGGTGTGATATCTCTGTACCATCTAAGGTGTGATATCTCTGTACCATCTAAGGTGTGATATCTCTGTACCATCTAAGGTGTGATATCTCTGTACCATCTAAGGTGTGATATTTCTGTACCATCTAAGGTGTGATATCTCTTTACCATCTAAGGTGTGATATCTCTGTACCATCTAAGGTGTGATATCTCTGTACCATCTAAGGTGTGATATCTCTGTACCATCTAAGGTGTGATATCTCTGTACCATCTAAGGTGTGATATTTCTGTACCATCTACGGTTCTTTGCGCTCCAAATACAGCACATAAGGCAGAAACAAGTGATCTCCAGTTAGAATGGTGTGACGCCACTGTTTTTAGATCTTGTATGGTGCTGAGGCCCATAGTTGAGCTCTCTTGGATGATTGCTCTTCTGAGCTTTTCCTTGGGTCTCTCTGTTTACAGAACTCCCCTTGGTGTCCATTCGAGTGATTGCAATGGCAGATGGTTGTTGTTCATTGTAAGGACATATCCGGTGTATGTCCATCGTTTTTTCTGATGACGGTTGACACATATTGTTGGTTTGCCTCTGTTTTTAATCGAGACATTAGTTATGAACTGGTCCCAGCGTATGTATAATTTACAGGGTGATATTTCTTGAGAGTTTAATAACACACAAAAGGCTACTGCACACTCAGCAGGCTTTTGGTCTGTGTGAATGGTGGAGGTGGGTGCACAATGTCATTAGTGGAATAAAGAATTTGATCAATTCACCTACATTTTCCGAGCACATTCCTGGAGCCCATGAGAACTGGCACAACACACAGGCAAACTAGAGGCACGGAATAAGCGCAGTGAAACCCTACCGCAGCCATTTAATCTCAGGATCGTGTTGAAATGCTCCCCCATTGCCCTAGTAAACATGTTCTGTACTTATTTCTGTGTGTGTGACTAATGTTGACACTGAATAAGGACAAAGAAAGCACTTGTGTATCAACCATCAATACATTCAAGTCAGGTCAGATTAGAATCTAGAACATGTTCAAATAAATGTAGGCTAAATGACAGATGTGATAGATAAAAGTTGATGTAGGCTACATTTTGTTTGGAGTTTGCCTGATTTCTCAATTTCCCGAGTCGGTGAGTGTTGCATCATGTTTTTATTGTGCGTCTGTCAGCCTAGTGCATCCGACTTCCGTATAAACTTTATGAAAAGGTCTGCTTCCTTCTGCATTATCTAAGGGTTTGCAACCTCAGAGTAACGGCCAGTGCTGTGATGGGGAGCGAACCAAGCACCTTTGGGTTGTGAGCCGTGCTACTTAACCACTAGTTTACTCTGTCCCCATGTAGGCTAAATGACAGGTGTGATTGAAAAATAGTTGATGTAGGCTAAATGACAGGTGTGATTGACAAATAGTTGATGTAGGCTAAATGACAGGTGTGATTGAAAAATAGTTGATGTAGGCTAAATGACAGGTGTGATTGAAAAATAGTTGATGTAGGCTAAATGACAGATGTGATTGAAAAATAGTTGATGTAGGCTAAATGACAGGTGTGATTGAAAAATAGTTGATGTAGGCTAAATGACAGGTGTGATTGAAAAATAGTTGATGTAGGCTAAATGACAGGTGTGATTGAAAAATAGTTGATGTAGGCTAAATGACAGATGTGATTGAAAAATAGTTGATGTAGGCTAAATGACAGGTGTGATTGAAAAATAGTTGATGTAGGCTAAATGACAGGTGTGATTGAAAAATAGTTGATGTAGGCTAAATGACAGGTGTGATTGAAAAATAGTTGATGTAGGCTAAATGACGGGTGTGATTGAAAAATAGTTGATGTAGGCTAAATGACAGGTGTGATTGAAAAATAGTTGATGTAGGCTAAATGACGGGTGTGATTGAAAAATAGTTGATGTAGGCTAAATGACAGGTGTGATTGAAAAATAGTTGATGTAGGCTAAATGACGGGTGTGATTGAAAAATAGTTGATGTAGGCTAAATGACGGGTGTGATTGAAAAATAGTTGATGTAGGCTAAATGACAGATGTGATAGAAGAAAGTTGATGTCATACTTATAAAAAAAAAAGAGAGGATAAAACAAAAAATAATGGCACTCAAGAAGTTAACTTGACAATAAAGAGATGCATAATGCATAAAAATGTAGATGGATTATCATGAATAGAAGAGAACTGAGATGTGCTTTCGATAATCAACTAATGGCTGACAACACTGAAATAAGACTGATAATAGAGTGATTGTTTCATGCGGAAATGAATGTGCTAATGAATTCCTACATTGCGTTACCAATGCCAATCTTAGTCCGTACTAGCAACCCATAAGAGTAAGATCCAGAGCTGTGAGATGTGCTGTGCGAGAAGCCGGAAAGACAATCCATGATCGAATACGCAACACCACGCTGTGGCAGACAGTTGGGACAAACCCAGTTAGTGCCTACACTGACTCCCAACACCACGCTGTGGCAGACAGTTGGGACAAACCCAGTTAGTGCCTACACTGACTCCCAACAAATCAAGTGGTTTGGCCATTTAGTCCGAATTCATTATGACCAGATTGCATGAAGAGCATATCAAATATATGGTCCACGAGTAAGAGGCAGACGAGACGTTGGTGGATTGAGGGTGTCTCTGACACTCTCAGGAAGTTACATCTAATTACAGCACAAGCCTCCTACTTGGCGATAACAAGAAATCTGCTCATCCCACCTCTCTGTGAGCCGTATGGCAAGAGCAGTAGGAAGAGGAAAGACGAAGATGAATGTGTTTTATTGAGTGTACCAGATCCCACCCTGGGAACAAAGACGCCTACAATTTCCGGTGTGTTGCCTATTTTATTAATTGGTTTAGTGTTCTATATTTTATTGTTTTATGCTATTACAAAGGTGATCAAATTATATTATGGAAAATCAGTTCTGGAGATAACCCTAACCCACTTGGTAATGTGGTGTATACTGCGGATTCTGATGTATAAAAGATAACGGCAGTCACCCTTACCTGCCTGACATCGAAGCCCGACGTCAACAGCGATGACTACCTCCAAGCTTAGATCACTGGACTGCAAACATGGGACTCTGCTTAATGTAAACAGGAACACACTGAAAGAGAACAGTGTTCACGCATGGAATGAAACAGCTTCACTGATCAGCAGTATTACAATTGTTTATCAAGAAACCACCACTATTACCCATTCAACAATGTTCCAACAAGGGAATGATTGCAACTAATAAATGAGCAAGTTTTTTGGTGTCATATGTCAAAATGTCTTTATTCCTCTTCTTCATTCATCCTCAGATTAAGGTTGTAAGGCTGTTTTATCTCCTTATAGTTTTTGTCTCATATCTGCCTAACGAGGCCAGTATTGTTTCCTCTCTTCCTGTGTGAGCGTGCAGCTCTGTAGGATGTGTTCCACGGTCATGGTATGCTCCCCACATGGGCACTGTCATAATCCTCATTTTATTGTAAAGATGGTCCTTGAGTCTGTTATGCCCAGTTCTCAGTCTAAAGATGGTGGCTTGCTCTTCTCTCTAGTTAAATCATAGAAGTTTTCTTTTCGGAAGTAGGTGTATTGATCAGCCCATTTTCTGCCGGTTAGCTTTAATTTTGGTCTTTGCCTCATACGTGATTCTCAGGTCTGTTTGTGGGGAAGCTCCTCCATACTTTTCTAGTTTGTCTGCAGTTCATTGGCTTCGATAGTGCAGTCCGAGGAGATCTACTGAACGATCATCCTTGGGTGTTCTGCTGAGAGCTGTGTCAGGGTATTTATGATTGCCATCATTATCAGACTCAGAGTCAATCTCAGAGTGCATATCACATAGACCAAATGCTACCCACCTAACCAAATCACAGGCTTCTCTTCATTCATTTTGTCTTTTTGGAACTATGTCTCAGAGGCCAGCCCAATATGCCCAGTTTTTCTCTTTCATTGAATCTCCGAGAAGTTGATTCCACTGCTTATCTAGGCTGCCATCAGAGAACAGATCTGCAAGAAACTCTAGTGTGGGCAAACAATGGGGTCGACATGACAGCAAGTGATGAAACTGCAATGCCAGATAAATGATCAGCCCTTAGAAGGCTGAGAATATGAATGGCAGACTGGTTAGATCACCAGCTTCTCCTTACAAAGACAATCTCCAGTTTTGACATGTTCCAGTCAACCCAGTTATAAATGGGTAGCTTGAATACTGGAATTCTGGTATTCAATCAGGCAGCTAAGTGCATGATTCCAGGTAGACAAGAGATATCCTTTTGATTTCAAAATCCATCTGGTCAGCTCTTGTTAGCTGCCATCCTGTGGTCATCCCTGGCTAACCTTTCAGACTTTTATTTCCCTATTACTATAAGCAGTACATTTTTGTGTGGTTTCTTTCCTGTGACATTCTAGGTCTAGGAAAGGCGTGGCTTTGGGGTATCCAGGCTTTTTCCAGCTGACCTTTGGCGGTGCTGGTAACCTGCTAAGCTGTTAGTGTGTGAGGTCTTGCTATAGGTTGTTTTCCCGCATCACATCATGTCGGTATCCACATGGTGATACATACTCAACTAATTTGTAAAGAAGGAAAGGCAGAATTGAAGGGAACTGGTCACTTTCTTATAACAAAGATTGGACATAGTACAATGCAGTCTCTAACCCTCCATCCCTGATGGCATTGTCTGTCTTCTATGGAACCACATTTACTGTTAGCATACAAGATAATTTTTAAAAAATTGTGGGTGTGCCATTCTTGTGCATCTTGGCTCACTTCCTCAAGAAGGTCTGAGAATGTTATCAAAATAAGTCACACACTGATATCACTTAAATGCAATAGCCAAATTTATCACACCTACAAACCTTAGATAAGGTACAAAACCAAGCGCTTAGGGTGATCACGGATGCCATGAAGACCACTCTAATAATTGAAATTTAAAAAATCACAGGCATCACACCTCTATCCTATAGACGGGACACCAAAACTATGATACATAAACGGGACACCAAGGCGACGATACAAGCAGAAAAGTTCAAAAACATGACAGCACACACAATGAAAACCAGATTCAAAGATCTTGCCAGTGGAAGATAGAAGAAAAGTAGCTTTGTACATCGGTCCAAAAATTAATCAAAACATATAAGGATTAATTACCAATACTCCTTCCAACCCCATGGCAACAACACTAAAACCTCAGCATCAAAACATTCATAACTGCCACCTGGGAGAAGTGTACCCCAGAGAAGCATAGATCTATTTATACTGATGGATTAACAACAAGAGCAATGAAGAGTCACTGGAATCTATGTTGTCTACCCAGATAAAGAAAATGAAACCACTAGTTCATAAACTGTCAAATTCTGTTCAAACTACTCGGCTGAAGTACAGGCACTAATTATTACTGCAGAAATGACTAGCAACACAACAAGCCAACGTCAGTTCTGCAAGCCCTCACTTCCAGAGCTTAAGAAAGTCTTGGGTGAACTAAAACCCCCAAAAAGGGTAGTGCTACAGTGAATACCATCACACTGTGGCATACCAAGAAATAAGACAGTAAATAGATTGGCAAAGGAGGGAGCAACATGAGAAAAAAATGAACAAACAACCGCCTACTAAGAAAAGAAAAGAAGACCCCTCTCCAAGCCATAAGGAAAGTTGACCAAACGAAAGACAACTATCACTGCCTTGATCAAGCTAAACAAGTGATTCTGTTCCGCATGAGAATGGGACATTGAATAACCACTTACACGGGCTAAAATTGGCTCCACCACCAATGTGTATGTGGGGGTTGGCAGCACAGACATCCGAACATATCCTGCAAGACTGTTACATGCATAGCCAATTGTGTACTGAGCCCTGGCTCACAGAGATGAATCTCCTCACCGATAGCTGTTTGGAAGCCTTAAAGAACTCTCAACTAAAGCAGCCTTTATCCAGAGTACTGGACTTCAATATGAAGACGTAACAGAGAAAAACATGGCGAATGAGAAGAAGAAATAGACTGATCATCTGCAGAGTTGCTTTTCTGTCCCCCCAAAAAAATTAAAAATTAGGAAATTAATATAAATATGTGCCAGATTTTTTCTTTGCCTTTTCTTGGGTGTCTGTATTTATCTTTCTTTAAAATTTTGATCTGGCACGGCTGATCTCCCTAGTATGAGCCTATTACAGAAGATTGGATTAATAGATGAAGTCTTTTCTATCGTGAAAGGTTTGGCTTCTTGAACTAAAGATAATGGTAGTCCCATAGCAGACATCGCGGTCGTAGATGCAGTGTTAGAGGCTTGATTGTATTAGAACACAGCTTGGTTATTTTTTACTTTCTTTCTGGCGTTTGTCCTGAAAAGTACGTTGTGATGTTGTGTCGTAATTTACAGCGAGGCTGTGATATCTGCACCTTTCAGCCAGACACATCCGATTTCAGCATGCCATTTATGGGAGTGGGTTTGCCTTCCCTCTTCGACTCCTATTCTCTTAGCCAGAAAACACAAGTGCAGCCTGTTTGCAGGGTCGCCACTTGCAGGAGGAGTAAGGTCTTCGTCAGTTATGGTTCGTTAACGCTGACACAAGTTTGCAGAGTTGATAAGCATGATGAGTAACAATGTACACAAGCCAGTCTCATGAAACGCATACTTACCCATACTCTTCATTTTTCACAACAATTGCTGCAAACCTTGGAAACCCCTTTCCATGATCAATTCTAAGACACTCAACAGCCTGCAGGAAAAGTATCATATTCAAAGAAAATTCTAGAAAAATATTAAACAAGCAAGTAATCACATATTTTGACATCAATCAGTGATATTACAATATGGCAGAAGCACTTGTAGAGTCAAAACCTTTTGTTAAGTGCATAACTGACAATTTTTTAAGTCAACATGTAGAAGCAGCCACCAGAGGCAAAAACATACTCGACCTAGTTTTTACCATAGAGGAAAATATGATTGAAAACGTTACCGTTGGGGAACTGTTTGGCTCAAGTGACCATCAAATCATCCGTTGGGATCTTATTGCAGGGAAAGAAGTAAACATAAACACGCGACTACTCTAAGGCAGATGTTAAGAGGATGAAAGAGGCAGCGAACCACATAATCTGGAAAAATATTGTTGTAGGAACAGATGTTGAACAGGAGTGGGAAAGTTTTAAAACAGTTCTAGAAACGCTAAAAGAGGAATGTGTTCCATGTAGGGAAGTAAACCCCAAGCGTAAAAAGTGGATAACTAGATTTGTAGTGAAATGTAGAAGAGCAAAAAATAAAGCATGGAAAAAATTTATAGAGGCAGGTAAATCAAAAGAAACATATGTGAAATATTTGGACAAGCAGAACATATCTCAGAAAGCGAATAAAACAGCAAAAATAGACTTTGAAAAAAAACTTGCTCAGAGGATCAAGACTGACAGTAAAAGCTTCTTCTCTTATGTTAGAAATAAACAAAGAACGAAAGACAAAGTAGGCCCTCTTATAGACAGTACAGGGAAAATAATGAGTGAGAATAGGGAGGCAGCTAATTTGCTCAATCAGTACTTTGGCACAGTCTTCACAAAGGAGGACTGCTCCAAGATCCGAGAGCCTATAGATATTTTTCAAAGAGACATGGATACAGCGGAATTAAGATCAATCTGTATTACAGAGGAAATGGTTTTTAAAAAATTGGAGGGGTTGAAAGTGAATAAATGTCCAAGTCAAGATGGTATTCATCCAAAATTGCTGTATGAAATTAGAGACCAACTAGCAAAACCATTGGCTATATTATGTTCTCAATCACTTACAAAAGGGATTGTTCCACGGGATTGGAAAGATGCAGAAGTGATCCCCTTATTCAAAAAAGGCAAAAAAATCAGATCCAGCAAATTATAGACCGGTGAGTTTAACGAGCATAGTCTGTAAATTGTTAGAGTCAATAATCAAAGAAAATATTGTAATGCATTCAGACAAATTTAATCTAATTAGAAATAGTCAGCATGGGTTACTAGAGGGAGATCATGCTTAACAAATCTATTAGAATTCATGGAGGAGGTTACTAAAATCATAGATAAAGGGGAGCCAGTGGATGTTATTTATCTAGACTTTGCAAAGGCCTTTGATAGAGTACCTCATCAAAGATTATTTCGAAAGTTAAAATCACATGGAATAGGTGGGGAAGTTGCCAAATGGATTGAAAATTGGTTAACGGGAAGAAGGCAGAGGGTGGGCATAAATGAGGAGTACTCTGAGTGGAGTGAAGTGAAAAGTGGTGTGCCACAGCGCTCGGTTTTGGGACCAATTTTGTTCTTGATATATATAAATGATTTGGACATTGATATGAGATCCATGATTGCAAAATTTGCTGATGACACAAAACTATGCAGTAGTGTCTCATCTAAAGCGGAAGTGGATATATTGATGTCGGATTTAGATAAAATTCGAGAATGGTCTGTAAGCTGGCAAATGGAGTTTAATGTAGATAAATGTACAGTCATCCACATGGGTAGATCCAATATGGAACATAATTACAGAATGGGAGAAAACAATATTAGAAAGATAGATAAGGAAAGGGACCTAGGGGTTATAATAGATCATACAGGAAAGGTGAGTGAGCAAGTTAAGGTAGCAGTGAAAAAGGCAAATGCAATGTTAGGTATGATAAAAAGAAATATTAAACATAGGAGCAAGGAAGTGATCGTCAAACTGTATAAAGCTTTAGTTAGACCTAGATTGGAGTACTGTGTACAGGGGTGGAGTCCTTATCATAGAGGGGACATAAACATGCTAGAAAGAATACAAAAAAAAGCAACAAAGATGATAGTGGGATTCCAGAATTACAGTTATGAGGAACGACTCAGAAAAACCGGCCTACAGTGTCTCGAAGAGAGAAGAATTCGTGGTGACTTAATACATGTTTATAAGATGATCAGAGGAATTGATAAATTAGACTATAAATGGTTTTTTAAAATACAGCCACCTACAATAACACGAGGGCATAGCTACAAGCTGACTAAAGAGAGGTCCAGGTTAGATATTAGGAAATATTTTTTTAGTCAGAGAGTGGTGTCTGCTTGGAATGCATTGCCAGGGGAGGTAGTGGAGGCAGGGACAGTTAATGCATTTAAGAATAAACTGGATGCGCATAGCTTTTAGAGCAAGGTGATGTAAATGTAACTGGTTGTATACAGACTCTGCAGGGTCTTCTAAACTAGTATAAAGACGTTAAGTTAAGTTAATATTCTTATTAGATGACTATATACAGGATCACATTAAGTATATTGATCCATGTCATTTATTGCTGCTTGCAATTGTTTGTATTTACAGTAAATGCCTACTGGTAATTAGGTATAACACCTAATAGATATATTTCATGACTAAACAAGCTCAAATGATCTCCAGCATCTTAACAAATTATAATCTTACGACTGGCAACATATGTTCATCAATTTAACGACTGTGGTGCCAAAGTACTCAAAGTTATGGGGCGTAATACATTATGCATTATATAAAATACAAATAAAACACAAGGTGCTCATCATTAGCGAGGAAGCCCAACACTCCCTGAATGAGATCGGCAGAGGTGTTGGTATATGGATGAACAAAAATAAAACGCAATGTCTCAGAAATCCATTCTGCCACAGATACGAGATCAAGCTGGGAAATAAGCCTGTTGAAGATGACAACATCTACACATATCTGGGGCAGGAAATAAATGCCACCCACAACTTAGACCAGGAAAACTCTAATGCTGCATCCAGGTCCAGCTTCAATAAAAGTCCATACTCCTGCAGCTGAAAGACACCAAGGCAAGGGCATACATTATCGATTCCACAGTCACACCATGATCTATGGCTGTGAGGTGTGGAGTTTAAGTAGCATGGATGCAGAGAAACTCTGCATAACCCAGCGAGCGATAGAAAGGTGGGTTCTCCGGATCTCGATCAATGATCGAATCCGCAATGTTAAAATCAGAGAAAGCAACCGGTTTCGAGATGCTGTGGAGACCACACTGTCTCACAAATATCATTGGGCTGGGCATGGGGTGCACATGCCAGACAACATATAAACACTCAGAACAATGTTTTGGTGGCCATATGATTATACATGCCCACGCAACCGCGAACCCGTGTGATGGAAAGATGGTCAAACAAACTTAGGTCCAAAATGGTAATGCACAGTGAAGGATCAACTGTAAACTACAACACAATGCATTCCATTTTCTGAACTACATTCTGCTACTTGAGCCCTTTTCAGGGTTTGGTAGCGGGAGATTGAAAACGAACGAAGCCAAGCCATTCTGCTACATAAGCCTTTTTCAGGGTTTGGTAGCGGGAGATTAAGAACGAACGAAGCCAAGCCACTGCTAGCGTCAGGGCCAGCAAACTAGAGCTGCCAACACCTTCTACACCTCCACTCGGTGATCCTGGATAACAGGCTGCAACAGAGTAGACTGGCTAAGGAGAAAGGACCGAAGAGAGAATGCTAATCCAGCACTCAAAAAATGTTTGCTGAAATCGGATGTGTTGGGCTGAAAAGGTGCAAATATCACAATCAAGCTGTAAACTATGACACAATGCATTCCATTCTCTGGACTACATTCTGCTACTTGAGCCCTTTTCAGGGTTTGGTAGCGGGAGATTGAAAACAAATGAAGCCAAGCCATTCTGCTACATTAGCCCCTTTCAGGGTTAGGTAGGCGGAGATTGAGAGCGAACGAAGCCAAGCCAAACTACATACGTGACATTGTTGACGACCATACGGTACATCTGCTGGACTGAAGCAGAGGATATTGTATTGTTCAAATGAAACAGGAATCAAATAAATAAACAATTACACAATATCATCATCAAGTTCTCTGCCGGTTGACGACCATGGATGTCCACTTCCTCTCATCACGTTTGTCATTTATCAGTTCCATGGTTGATTGTCTCCCATGCCATTCCTTCAAGCTGTCAAATATTTTCTCTCTTTGCCACCCCTCCACCCCCCTACTCTGCAATTCTGCCTGATGTCACATTGTGTTCCAGCCCACCCCTTCTTAATAAGCTGGTTTTGTCTCTATGCTTCTTCAAGAACTACATTAATAGCTTTCTTTGAGGTCCATGGAATTCTCAACATTCTTCTGTGAAACCACATTCCATTGCTTCCACTAGTCCATGTCCTTGCCTGGTGATTGTCCATGACTCGGTGCCCCATATCAGTACTGATTCCATGTATCCAAGAACTGTCTCACCCTTAATTCCATTGATAGAGTTTTCTTGGGCAAGATTCCTCTCATGCTCTGGAAAACTGATTTTGCCTTGGCTATTCTGTTCTTTAGAACATCACTAGAACTGATGTGGGTGCCCAAGTATTGAAGTGAATGTACAAGGGGCTTGTCATAAGTCTTTACCTTGACCTTGAAGTAGTAGGAGGAGAAAGTTGAAATTTGACACATATGTAGCTCATTCAATTTGTACTGGTCTTGAAAAGTATGAATTTCTCTCCTCGGCGGGTTTACCCGGTATGGTATACGGCGCTTAATTTCATAGTCTGCACCACTCTCTGCATTCCCTGAGAGGGAAGGTGATCATTTTGGTAATTAGCTATTACCTTTATAATCTGTAACCCTGGTAATTAGCTGTTACCTTTATAATCTGTAATCCTGGTATTCAAACAGGTAAATCAAGTAACTGATACCAGGTAGACAAATGTTGGTCAAGATCATTTCAGTCTTCTGCCTCAGATCACTATGTTGTACCAAGTGCTTTACTCAGGCCATCTCATTGGTGGATGTCCATGTGATATTTTTAAGGTTACAGGGTCACCAAAACATCAGTTTTCAAGTCCATCTGTTGTCAAGCATTCGCACCATATGCCCTGCCAATCTGAATTTCCTTAGCAATGCAGTATCTTTGATATCATTGAAGGTAGTTCGGCGCCTGATTTCAGAGTTGCAAATTCCATCCCATAGAGAGTCTGTCAACATCCTTTACTCCATTGCCTGTTGAGCAACTCAAAGCTTCTCTGCATCTGATTTCTTTAGATTCCATGATGCGCAGCCAAATACCATGGCTGGAATAACCATGCTCTTGAAAGTGTGAGCTCTTGCCTTGTTTCTCATCTGCTGAAGTATGGGTCTGATATTGATGCTCAACCATCCTGTTGCTATTCTACACGAAATCTGTTGATTTATTTTTGGGGAACTTGTAATTTCTTACGCCTGGTAAATGTAAGAATTCATGTCTTTGATGGAATAATTTCATCACAGCTTTCTCTATATTTATTCTAAGGTCTACAGCCTCGCTTGCTTCGTTTATCTCATGTAGGTACTGCTCATCCTCTCTGCTGTTGTGACCAAGGATGTCATCAGCAAACCTTGGGTGGGTGAACATTTCATCATCTATGTTGATATTTTTCTTGTCCCATTTTAGTTTTCTAAAGACTTCCTCAAGGGCTGTGGTAAGAGTTTTGTGGGGATTGTATCCCGCTGAAGAATGCAGTTGTATTGGTATGTTTACTGGCTGCTAAAAAGGGTGATCTCTGTTGAGCAGCCAGCATTTATCTTCTCTATTAGTTGAGCATACTTTGCTTCAATACCCTAATTTCTCAGGGCATTTTCCATTTTACTTCTCCAGTGTTATTCATTCTTCCACCTGTCTTCTTCTTTTTTGTTCATTCTCAATTTCCCGCTACAAGCCCTGATAAGGGCTTTGAAAGTATCAAGATATAGTCCGGAGACCAAAATGTGCTGTGTCGTAGTTTACAGTTTGACAGTGATATTTGCACATTTCGGTCCGACACATCTGACTTCAGCAGGCCTTTTTGAGTACTGGGTTACCCTTCCCTCTTTGATCCCTTCTCCTTAGCCAGTCTGCTCTGTTGCAGCCTGTTATCCAGGCTCAGGTGGAGGTATAGAAGGGTCTTGGCAGCTCTGGTTCGCTGGCCCTGACGCTAGCAGCCAGCTGTGGGTCGCTGACCGCTGCAGCTAATGCACTGCTCCGCATTATGATCCCTTCCCCCTGTCTCAAATGTAGTTCGCGTTGCACCTGTCTTCCTCGCCTGTGTCAATCATCTCTAATATCAAGCCTCTGATATCTTCCCAGTGCTCTTGTAAAGTGAGTATTGTTTGTCTTTAGTTACTCATCTTTTTCTGTGGGTTGCGGTGCATGCCTTGATGTTATTGACCGAAGTCATATCGTTCAAGAGCAGATCTTGTTTCAGGATAGAAGTTGCGAAAGAAGGACGCTTAATTTAAAGTGTCAACAAAATCTTTTACCGGTGAGATCATTGGGGCACACATGAAGACACCCCTACGCCACCCTTCTCTGTCAGCGGCCGCTGCCTGTGCCTCCTCTGGTCAGAGATTGGTCCATTCTTTTATATTGTCATCCCACCTCTTTTTGGAAACCTTTTTGTTGTCTGCTTGCACCTTTCCGTACAGGATTGTGATTTACAAGACTGTTTGATCTCAATATGTGCTCATGCTAAGCGAGTTTCTGTCCATTGATTGTTATCAATATGTCTTCAAAAGGTCATATTGCTGTTGTAATTCTTTCTGGTATTTTCTCATTTATAACTCTTGAAATCTTTAAGGAACATGACATTCCATTAGCCAGCAATGAACTAGCCTAGTCATAATTAAGTGGGAAATGAACTGTACAGAAATAAATTAAGTTATCTAAATTATATAAATAAGGTGGAAAATTAAGTAAAATTAAGCCAATTCAGCCCATATTAGAGCAGTGGATGAGCTGACAGCAGCCAGCGACTCCTATGATGGTTGCTTGCCTCAGATTTAGAGAACCATAGCTGACAAAGACCCTATTCCACCTCAACATGGCAGCCCTGAAAACAAGCTGCACTAATGTAGTCTGGCCAAGGGATAGGGATCGCAGTGGGAAGGCAAACTCTGCACTCATTAAAGTCAGTTGAAATCGAATGTCTCTGCCCGAAAGGTGCCAATATCACAGCCTCGCTGTAAACTACAACACAATATCTATTTCAGGACAACAACAAAAAAATATAAAAAGCACATATCATAATAGTTATTGTGACATAATTATTAAAGACAGATATTAATCATTATTTAAGTATTGTGATAACATACTTGCTTGCAGACCAGCTCTTGTCCAAGTCTTTTCTGTACCAGTTTTGTGATATCCATTACTGAAAATTGACTCTATAGACAAATATATATATATATATATGAGGATAAGTCATTAGATAGATCACACATTGATATGGGATAAGTGAAAAATGTAGTTTGTGGTTTCTAAAAGTGTCATTAGGTGGCAGCAACATCCAGCTTTGTGGTTACTCTAGGTGGCAGACGTTAGGTGGCAGCAACATCCAGCTTTGTGGTTACTGTAGGTAGCAGACGTTAGGTGGCAGCAACATCCAGCTTTCTGGTTACTGTAGGTGGCAGACGTTAGGTGGCAGCAACATCCAGCTTTGTGGTTACTGTAGGTAGCAGACGTAAGGTGGCAGCAACATCCAGCTTTGTGATTACTGTAGGTGGCAGACGTTAGGTGGCAGCAACATCCAGCTTTGTGGTTACTGTAGGTGGCAGCAACATCCAGCTTTGTGGTTACTGTAGGTAGCAGACGTAAGGTGGCAGCAACATCCAGCTTTGTGGTTACTGTAGGTAGCAGACGTAAGGTGGCAGCAATATCCAGCTTTGTGGTTACTGTAGGTGGCAGACGTTAGATGGCAGCAACATCCAGCTTTGTGGTTACTGTAGGTAGCAGATGTTAGGTGTTGCATACTTGTGCACAAATCAGATATAAAATGGTGTCTATGCTCACAGAGTGTACAATCATAGAACAACGTGCTGTTGTGCGGTTTTTCTTTTTAAGGGAAATTACTTTCTGCAAAGGATATTCATAAGGAAACACTTCCTGTTTATGATGAGAAGAGTTTGCCGCATAAAGTGGATGTGCATAAATGGGTCAATAATTTTTCTCAAAGACGCTAACAAAATTGCTGATGAGCCTGGTTGTCCTTTTCAGATTGCAACAAAAACATCTGTGCTGCGGGTCGAGGAGATGGTTCAAGCTGGCAAGTGAGTAATGGTAGACAGTGTAGCAACTCATCATCATCATATAGCATGTCCTTTGTAGAACATCGCTCCCATCACAGTCTGTCTGAAAGAAACTAGTTTTCTTGCCAAAACTCCAGCCTCCGCCACCGTCATACTAAGGCATTCCTGAATGTCTTGGTGCCATCGTCTTCTTGGTCTACCCCTTCCTCTTTTGCCTGGCACCATACCTTCCATCACCGTTCTCTCAAGACCGCTGTGTCTCTTGATGTGACCAAAGTATTTGCATTTTCTAGCGAAAATGGAATTGATAAACCAGTTCTCCTCTATGCTCAACTCTTGCCGAATGACTACATTTGTTTTTTTTCTCTGTCCAGGGTATTCTGAGGATCTTTCTGTAACATTTTGACTCGAAGGATTCGATTCTTTGTCTAGAAGTTTTGGTAATCGTCCATGATTCGCAGCCATAAGCTGCCACAGGAAAAACACAGGCTCTCAAGACTTTGACTTTATCGTTTTGTTGGTGCTCTGTCATAATTTCTTCAGTCTCTGCATTGCCATAGCTAGTCTTCTTCTGATTTCTTTTGAGCAGTCGCCATTTTTGTCAATTCTGGAGCCCAGATATTCAAAATGTGTAGCAACTAGAATAGTATATTCGCATGTTTTAGCCTTAATCACATTGCATGTCCCCACCTTAGCGTGAGACGTTTTGTGATTGAGCAAATTGGTTGAATGTAAAATATGATAAGGACAATACTTCTATTCTGCAGGTTTTGATGCACTAATAAAGCAATGGGATAAGTGTATTAATGTTGAGAAGTAATGGACAATGTAACTGCAATAATAAATTGTTTTCGAGTTTGTCTCTCATTTCCTTTTTTCTTTAATAGCCATTTGTAATGTATTTACTGGCCTGCCTTCATGTATATGTATATATAAATGTGTGTGTGTGTGTGTGTGTGTGTATATATTTATATATATATATATACATCATTATCATCAGTCCCGAAACCTAGAAGGTCGTTGAGGCACCGTTATTGCAGTTTGTTGAACCAGTCCATGCCATACATCTTGATTTTTTGCCAGGGTATTAGTTTCAGCTATAGACCCTCCCGTCCACTCTTTTATATTGTCTTCCCATCTCTGTTTTGGTCTAACTCTCCCACGCTTTCCAGGCACAGTGCCTTGCAGGACGGTCTTGGTCAGCTCCACCAATCGTGATATATGTCCATACCATGTTAATTTTTGTGTTTTTACTATAGTCAGTAGGTTTTTATACTGGCTTAATTCCTTCCTAACAATTTCAAGAACACTTGTTTGTAACGCGATCCAGATATGAAATGCCAAGAATTCTTTGCAAGAAGAATTTATATATACATATTATTATATACATTATATTTTATTATATATATATTATATACATATATATATTCTTAGTTCTATATATATATATACACACACACACCACACAAATAAGCATGCAGTGATATACATTAATTTCTCAACATGTTGACCTTACAAAGCATTGATATATCACTAGTGTAGGCTCTTTATGGGGAAACCTGTACCAAAGCATGTTGTGTACCCACGCAGTGAGAGAGGTGTTTTCTGTAGGATGTTTTAAATGACGAGGTTGCTGGTTCTTATTCTATTAATAATTTTCTCCTCCCTAGTAAAGAACCCACGGGAACGTAATATTATAAATATGGTGATAGTCAGACACACAAACAAATACAAGAAATGACGAAAGCCATAACTGATAACAATATCATTATGATGAACGTAATTGTTATTAATATTGATCATATCATCGACATATGAATACATAAAGATTGCTGATTTTTTAGTCTACGTTCAAAGAAGAAGATGGACCAGTACATGCACAATAGCCACTTGTATTGTGTTTCTGTTTGACACTGTGTACTGTGGAAGCAACTAACTAGTTGCATCCTAGAAATTACAGTTACCAAGACATGAAATCTTGAATTGAATTACCTGCGCATCACTGCAAGCAATTTTGTGTTTCTCAGCATATAATTCTTATATTCTATTAGTATTATTAACTTCTCAAGTATAACTAACTGAAGGGTCGACCTTTTTCCACCACCAGCGGGTTGACTGTAACTAGTACTAGTAGTAGTAGTACTCAATTACTAGTTTATTAACTCTAATTCTTATAAAGTAATAAAGTAAAAGTTCTCATAAATTGTAATGTGACGTACATTTGATAGATAGATGGGAATGAGAGAGCAATTAATAACTGGAAACAACCATTAGAATGAATGAATGAGAAGATAATAAACTTGCGAATGCATTAGACGGATGAGATAACAGTTCTTACCTTCTCAGTTTTCTATAACACATAAATGATCCGGTAGTATTTTGTTCCCCCCGTCGTTTGTTGATGCTTCCGGCTTCCATACGTATAACAAACTTGAAGTCAATCCTGCTATTCTAACGTCGACAACATTTCTTCAGTTATTTCTCTAAGAAATGAACAGTACATGTCCACAGTAGTTAATGTCAAATAAATTGTAACACGAGCTATTAATCATAGCCAGTCTTTAAAATGTGCACAATCCAGACATTGGCTGTTAAAAGAAGACCAATATATTGATTTGGTTGAACAGATGTTGTAACTGAAACGTTTACGATACTGTGCCGAGAGTGATACGAAAACATGTTAGACTATAGCTTTGTTCAGACAAGCGTCACGTTGTTATAGCAACACAGATGTAAAAGGATGTTGGCTTCCAAGCAAAACCGTTCCAGAGCCATCGAAAACAAATCTGCCAGTGTACTTTAAAGTTTCCATGTACGTTTATGTATTCAAGTATTTATAAAATTTCTTTAAACGGGTAGCTCATTAATATAGCTTGGTTAGCTTTGACTTAATAATTTTAACAGCGTAGACAACTCGAACTGATTTTCAGAAGTCGGAGTTTGAGTTTTGCTTCTAATAATAGTACTTTACTTTTAGCAGTCAAAGCCTTTGAATTTATTTTTAAAATTCAATCTTGTTATATCTTGAGAATGTGGTAGAATGAGAATGTAGTAAATAATAACCAAAACAAACAAATTATGTCTGATAAATAGTTGAGATAAGATATACTGTTATTGTTTACTGAAGGATGCGTCTCTCAGCTCTGTGACTAACACAGTCAGAGTGTGTTAGTGTACTGTAAGTGTTGACACTTTCACTTTCAGCTCTGATGATGATTGATGGTACTTATTTATCCATATGTATGAATTCAGTGAGTAGTTTGTCGTATGATTGTGGTGTAACACAAACTTCTATTGCAACATATTGCATGTAAACGTCTTTTTGTTCCAGTTTCTGTTCTCCAGTTGCTAGATAGTAGATAGAAAGCACAATGTCTTTGGCTGCGAGACAGAAAACAAAACTGTACCTAGCTGAACACAGAATACCACAGGTAAGTTTCTGAGCCAAAGAAATCGATCTCATCTTTGCAGTTGGTCAAGGGGTTAAGAAATAGGACGTTACACAATCAATATTATGTTGAATATTATATATAAATAAATTGAAATATTGCTAGTCTACCACTTAATTAATTATCGTAACCGCTTTTTGCTACTAGTGTCAACTATAGCAGTTGTTTATGCGTTACGTATGCTCATACCGTCAAAGTCACAGTATGAAAGGTTGGAACAAATCCAGAATGAAGGAAATTGGCTAGTTCTAAGTGCACAAAGAATACCCCGTTGTGTGATGCAATACATATTTTGGATTCATGGATCCACATTTTACAGATGGCAGACTAAATCTGAGTCATCATCACACTTGACCAGATATGCAGTATTGGTAAATTAGGAAAGTTGAATTTGTGTGAAGCAGTTGCTAATAATATTGATGAAGTTGATGCTGTTGTATATATCAATGAATCTGTGCTGGGCAGTGAGGCATCAGGATGGGGTGGACAGTGAGACATCAGGATGGGGCTTCTCTGCTGGAATAAAAGGTAAAATTGCAGCTGAGCAATGTGCTGCATGCCTGACAACAACTTTGAGTATGAGAAATGAGAGCAAGTGTGGTGACTTCAGTTCTGAGGTCAGTCATCATACTGGACTACAGTGTCAGTCATCGTACTGGACTACAATATCAATCCTTGCTTCAGAAAGTACAGAAGGCTTGCTATAGCATGGGTGGATAGCAAACATAAAAGATTGTTAAGTTTTCAGGAGCTTGTGTGGATCTACTGTCCTAGTCAAGGATGGGTTCAAGCATGGATCTGTCATTGTCACGCTTGGGTTCATGTGTGGATGTACTGTCTTGGTCACGCTTGGGTTCATGTGTAGATCTACTGTCTTGGGTACATGTGTTGATATACTGTCTTGGTCACGCTTTGGTTCATGTGTGGATGTACTGTCTTGGTCACGCTTGGGTTCATGTGTGGATGTACTGTCTTGGTCATGCTTGGGTTCATGTTTGGATGTACTGTCTTGGTCACACTTGGGTTCATGTGTGGATGTACTGTCTTGGTCACGCTTGGGTTCATGTGTGGATGTACTGTCTTATGTTCATGTGTGGATGTACTGTCTTGGGTTCATGTCTGGATCTACTGTCTTTGGTTCATGTGTGGATGTACTATCTTGGGTTCATGTCTGGATCTACTGTCTTGGGTTCATGTGTAGATCTACTGTCTTGGGTACATGTGTTGATATACTGTCTTGGTCATGCTTGGGTTCATGTGTGGATCTACTGTCTTGGTCATGCTTGGGTTCATTTGTGGATGTACTGTCTTGGGTTCATGTGTGGATGTACTGTCTTGGGTTCATGCGTGGATCTACTGTTTGGGTTCATGTTTCGATATACTATCTAAAGTTCATGTGTGGATGTACTGTCTTGGTCATGCTGGGGGGGGGGGGGGGGGGGGGGGGATCAGGATTTTGTGAACTAGTTGAAAGTGGAGGTCAAGAAATGATTTAAATAATTTTTTATGTTTTATATGAACAACCCTAAATACATAACCACATTTGCTCTGGATTGGAACTCACAGGGGAACAGAAGAGTGAGGAATCCAAAGGCCATTTTGTAAGTAATAAGGAAAGAGGAGACCATGGCAGCTGAAGTCTCATAGGCAGAGTTAAAGAAAACAGCTCAAAATAGAAATCCATGGATAGTATCCATTGAAGATCTTATATGTCAAGAGGGACCGAAATGATTACATTAAGTGAGGTAAGCAATTGTGACAGAGTGACTCATATGTGCTTACTTTCATTTCTCAGCTTTTTGAGTCTTTGCTCAGCTGCTTGATGATGGAGCGCCCTGACAACCCTGTTGGCTACATTGAAAAGAAAATGTGTGAGATTAGAGACATTGGACTTGAGAATATCAACTGGGAAACTCTGATCGCTCACTTCCATCCATATAGGGACAACATTAGGCGCAAGTATATAAGGGACGGAAGCATTTTTGACAGAGAGTACTCAGAAATGACAGGCCAGGTAACTTGTTCATTTCAATTTCTCCTTTACTTATCCCTTCTTTCCCAAATGTTGTTAATGGCATGTTCTAACATGATATAAATATATACAACAAACTTGTCATAAGTCTTTACCCTGACTATGAAGGAGTAGGAGGATAAGTCTTTACCCTGACTATGAAGGAGTAGGAGGAGAAAGTTTAAATTTGGCACATATGTAGCTCATTAAATTTATACTGGACTTGAGAAGTATTAATTTCCCTCCTCAACAGGTTTACGCGGTATGGTGCATTGCGCAACACACATTATTGACCGGATCTGCTACTCTAATGATTTGTCAGAACAATGGAGAAATCAGAGGCCAGAACTGTGATAAAATTCTTGTTGTTGCAGGGAAAAACATCTACAAAAATACACAGGGAGATGGAACCAGTGTTTGAGGAATTCTGTCTTTCATATGCTTCTGTAAAAAACTGGTGTAGGCAGTTTAAGTGTGGCCATTTATTAGGAAGACCATCCTCAGAGTGCAACGATGAAAATGCTGAAAGTATGAAGAAAATCATTGACCAGGATAGGAAAATGACAATTGCAGAGATATCTAGGTCAGCAAAACTGAACGAAAGTACAGTTTTTAGAATTTTACACAACAGACTGAACATGAGAAAAGTGTGTGCCCTCTGGGTCCCGCATCTGCTGACATTTGAACAGAAACAAATGAGGGTTGATTGCTGTGGACAGTTGCTCAAAATGTGTCCGTCGAAAAACATGTTGCAGTCCATGGTGACAGTAGATGAGACTTGGGTTCACCATTATGACCCAAAATCCAAAATCTCCAGCATGCAGTGGAAAACCTTGCCAAGCCAAGAGCACAGAAATCTGCAAGAAAAGTGATGCTGACTGTTTTTGGGACATCAAAGGTGTCATATTGAAAGATTACCTGCCTCATGACAACACGGTTAATGGGCATTATTATGCAGATCTCCTTACCAAACTAAGAAAGACTGACCAGAAAATGAGGGATAGAGCGCACTCAAATTGTGCCTTTGCTTCAAGACAATGTGCCCTCCCATAAAGCAAGACTTGTGCTGCAAACAGCCAACGATTTGAATATTGAAATTCTTCCACATACACCACATTCTCAGGATTTAGCTCCTTCAGACTTTTTCTTTTCCCAAAACTTAAAAGCAGCTGAAATGAAATCATTTTGACAGTGACGAAGATGTCACACTGGCTTGTGATAACTGGTTTAGTTAAAAAAATAGGTTATTTTATTCTGAAGGTCTTTTCAAGGTCACGCAGAGATAGCAGAAATGTATAAATTCAGGTGGTGGCTACATTAAGAAGGAATAAGCACTGTGCCAAATTTCAACTTTCTCCTCCTACTCCTTCATGGTCAGGTAAATACTTAGGGACAAGCCCATTGTATATATATTATTTATTCTTGGGATTCTCGCCCCACAGAGAATATGTCGCAAAAAAGGGGACTGTGTGGCAATAACAAGTCTTGGTTATGTAGTTAGCAGAGGGGCTTAGATGGCACCTGACAGGCTGTGGGTCTACCTTGCTCTAATTTACGCTTCCACCTCCACCTGTCTCAAAAATAGGCGACTGTATATTCCGGGGGCTAACAGATGCTGGGATTGACCTAGCAAGTCACCAGTACATTTTTAGTAAAGTATCCCATAGCATTACTGCCGTAGGGGTGTGAGGTGTTAGCGATCTCACATTTCAAAGGCTCGGCTATATGAGGGCGGTAGCCATCTCCTCTCCCTCGCCGCTTTTACTTCCTGGACTGAACCGGTACCCATTTAAGGCTGGGTCGACCCGGGAGCCATTGCGGTCTGAAAAAAACATTACCGCCTCAACTGGGGAATGAACCCAGGACCACTCAGATGCGAAGCCAGCGCGCTAACCACTGCACTACGCGGTTCCACGTGGATTTTTACCTGCCCAAAAAATGAAACAAAGGAGGTCGCACCTCCCCACGACGTCTAACGACATGTGGACTGAAGATAGATGGATAGATAGTATGTATACCACTGCGTTTATTATTTTTACACATTTAAAATATACTTTGAAAAAATAATAACTGATTAGTTGCTGCTACAAAGCATGGATATGTATATCTCTTCTGTGCAGTAGAAATATAATCTAGAAAATGTAATTTTTTTAATGTGTCATCAAAACAAAGAATTCAAGTAATGTAAGATGAGATGTATACGCAACTGAGGTGAGATCGACATGATTGTGAGAGTTAGGAGAAGACTCCAATTTTGACCACATCAGCTGGCCAAATGTCATAAAAGACACACCCTTGTGAAAAACTCCAGTACAGCTAGAGATTATGGAGAGAAGCTGAAGGTGGATATGGCAAAACCAAATGAAAAATAAACATGCAGTATAATTAGAAACTCCTGTGGAATTAAGAGATGTGGAGAATGAAGAAACACCTGAAGAGGAACAGAAGAATAGATAATGAAATTAACTAGAACGTTGCAGGCAGAACTAGACAAAACTATAAATTGATGATGCACAACTGTTCCAGCTCTATGTTCCACTAGGACCTAAAATGATTGATAGAAATCTATAAATAAGTTTTATTGAATATTTTGAGATACCACCATTGTGCTGCAGAGTTGTATCTTGACTTGACTTGATCTATCATTACTAAACACCAGCTCTTGTTGATCTTAATCTGTAATATGAAACTTTTAACTTCTGCTGGAGAGGAGCTAGACCTCATACCAGGCACTTCAGCTGAGGAGGAGCCGAACCTCGTACCAAGCACGTCAGCTGGATGGTAGATAAATGAATGACCTCTGAATTGGAAGGTTAGCTGTGAATACCAAATAAACAGCCCTGAACAGGCAATGGTGGCCTACATGGAAGCCAAAAGGAGGCAGCCCCTCCATCATGCAAAGACACCACAGGCCAATCACCTGTTTGTCTACCTACCCAATTGCAAGTCAACAAAGGAAGAAAACCAGACAGACCATAAAGATGGCACCCTGGTATGAATTATGGACTTCCATTTTGAAACATGGAATATTAGAAGTATAAACAGAAAGGAGAACGAGTACATTGAAGAAATCCAAAGTGGAAAACCTAGCTCTCACAGAAACTAAGAAAAAAGGAAAGGGGGTCACGGATTTTGCATGTAGCATGCTTCTCTACAAGTCAAAGGAAGCAAAGAGTCAAGAATCCAGACCTGAGAACAACCCAAAGTCTGCTGGGATAACAACATGAGACTATCTACAAGAGGAAGACAGCGGACAGAATAATCTGGAACTCTGTTTGGCAAACCTAGACACCCTAGGGTAGAAGAGGATTGACTAAATAAGTTTTGGCCAGTTGTTGGGTTCTGAGGCAGCTGGAATTGTCTCATTTCTTGTAGTGCTGGACAGAACTGAAAAATAAACTTTGTACAACATTTTTCCCATTGCTGGAGTAGTCGAGGGGTTTTAAAAGCTGAGGACTACAGGCCGCTTCGCCCCCGCTGTCGCCACGTCGTGTGCTGGCTATGTAGAAAAACAACATATGCCTTACCGGGAATTTGATCCACTGTCCTTCTTGTCAGCAGGCAGGCATCAAAACCATTCGGCCACACGCTCCAGTTCGGCCATGTGCTGGTCAGAAGAACAGTTAATATCCCACTGTTTCAGGTGGTTGTTGGCATTGTTTACAGTTTGGATTGTTCATTGGGCCTATTCTATCTCCATAGGAGTTGATTAAGCTGTGTTCTGTTCTTTGTCTGAAAACGTGTGTTGAATCAGAACTGTATTGCACTTAGTGACACAGATTATCGACTTTTCTCCATCAGACAAATCATGTTTAAGGAAAGGAAGGCAAAGTATAATGTTCATTGTCAACTGAGATGTGTCATGTGCACACGTATGCAACCTTTTATATTTAATAATGTATGTCATTGTTATAAACACAGAGAGGTTAAGTTTCTTGTATTTGCATTATTTTCTGTTGACAGATGCAAGATTTTGAACAAAGGAAGAAGGAACGTTTTGAATTCATAAGCCAGGAGAAGTATGAACCTGAAGTGTTCCAGCTGACAGAGGCCCACTCTTAGCAGTGGCTGTGGTCTGGGGAATCCTTCCTTAATGTGAAGAAACCAGAAGCAGTTTGAGGAAAATTGTAAACTTAGTGCAATCTTAAATGCAGCAAAAGAATTGTGTAATACATTTTAGATTAAACCAGTCTCAGAAACCTGTAGTCTCAGTAAAATGGATGAATATCCAACCTAACATACGGTTTGGATAATCCAGTTAGCTTATAACTCATGTCACTGAAATAAAACTAACCACAGCAGATGTCAAGCATGACAAAATATTACAAAATGAATGTATTTTGCCAATATATATAAATAGAGAGAGTTGTTTTGATCATTGAAAACTTTTGTATCTGGCATATAAATACATTTTTCACTGTGAAAATGACAGTACTATAGTTTAGAGAAAAACATATAATAGAGGTTCTTTCATGTACAAATAATGAAATTGTAATGGGATCGTTTTAGCTGCAAAATTGTTTATCTTTCACTGCATGTTTTATTTTTGCAGTTCATTCTAAGTTTAGGGGTGGCACTCTGTTTATATTCTGTTTGTCTCCATTTTAGAGAGGGTAAAAACTTCAGCTGACCCATTCATGAATGCTGCGTTAAAACACATTGCCCACTCTTAACTTAACTTAACTCGTTATACTGGTTTAGATGACTCTATAGAGTTTATTTTTCTCCACCAATACTAAAAATAACTGTGATCATCCAATCTATTTTCGAATGCATTTATTGATCCCACCTCCACCACATCCTGTGGCAATGCATTCCAAGCACTCGCCACTCTGTGACTAAAAAAATATTTCCTAAAATCTATTCTAGACTTGTCTTTAAACAATTTGAAGCTGTACCCACTTGTTCTTGTAGCCGGTTGTACTTTGAAAAACTTGATATAGTGTAATTTATCCTTTCCATTGATTCATTGTATTGTCACCTTGAATTCTTGTCTGTTCTAGATTCCGTAGACCAGTTTTTCTGAGTCTTTCCTCATAATTATTATTCTGGAATCCCACGATAATTTGTGAAGCTCTTCTTTGTATCATTTCTATCATGTCTATAGTCCCTCTATGATAAGGACCACTCTTGAATACAGAACTCCAATTTAGGTCTCACCAATTATTTATATAGTTTTACTATAATTCCCATGCTCCTATGTGTAATTTTTCTTTTAATCATACCTAGCATTGCATTAGCCTTTTTCACTGCTACCTTTACTTGTTCCCACAACTTATCTGTATGATCTATACTTGTTCCCACAACTTATCTGTATGATCTATACTTGTTCCCACAACTTATCTGCATGATCTATACTTGTTCCCACAACTTATCTGTATGATCTATACTTGTTCCCACAACTTATCTGCATGATCTATACTTGTTCCCACAACCTATCTGTATGATCTATACTTGTTCCCACAACTTATCTGTATGATCTATACTTGTTGCCACAACTTATCTGTATGATCTATACTTGTTCCCACAACTTATCTGCATGATCTATACTTGTTCCCACAACTTATCTGCATGATCTATACTTGTTCCCACAACTTATCTGTATGATCTATACTTGTTCCCACAACTTATCTGCATGATCTATACTTGTTCCCACAACTTATTTGTATGATCTATTGTAACAACTAGATCCTTTTCCTCATTGTATCGTCCTAATATTGTTCTCTCCCATCATGTAATTATAATCCTTATCTACCCATGTGGATGACTGTACATTTGTCTACATTAAACTCCATCTGCCAGCTCTCAAACTATTTATGAATCTCAACTAAATCTGATCTCAATAGATCTACCTCTGCAGAGAAGATTTTGTGTCAGTTTTGCAATCATGGATCTGATATCGTTGTCCAAATCATTAAGAACAAAATTGGTCCCTCTACATGTCTGTGAAGGATATATCAGATGTACAGTGGCCCTATAATTTGCTTCCATAGTTCACCATGTCTGCTGTTTATATTAGATAAAGTCTACGGTCTGTATTAGATGAAGTCTACTGTTTATATTAGATAAAGTCTACTGTCTGTATTAGATAAAGTCTACTGTTTATATTAGATAAAGTCTGCTGTCTGTATTAGATAAAGTCTACTGTCTGTATTGTACAAAGTCTACTGTCTGTATTAGATAAAGTCTACTGTCTGTATTAGATAAAGTCTACTGTCTGTATTAGATAAAATCTACTGGTTATATTAGGTAAGAACCATTGTTTTTAAAGGCCAAAGTAGTGATTCTATTCTATCATGGTGTTTGTATCAGTTAGAACTTGTTTTATTATTGCCAACTCATGTAAATATCATAAACTATAACTTGGTTTGACAAAAGGGACCCATTGTCTCAAAGTATCTCTTGTATCAGGCAGCTTCATTGTTTAAGGAATTCCATAACTTCTTCCGCATCTTTATATCCATGCTTCCGCATCTTCATATCCATATTGGTGACCTGCATAGAGAATGTTAAGAAGGTCAAATATGTTAGGTCAAGGTTAATTGTATGTGCTTGTGTATATGGCAAAACAAGCAGGATATTTTTAAAGATAAATTTTATTAATTGACCCAAAAATTTGAAATAGCATTTTTGTTTCACACCTGATTTTTGGGTACCTTGATAAAGAGATATCGAGATTAATTGGGCTCAGTGTAGCAAAATCTTACGATAGTTAATTTTTCAGTTGAAAGATTGCAGGAGAGTCACATGGCAAAATTCCTCCAATCACAGCTGTGTCAAGATTGTGGTGTTGGTTTCACAAAAATCTTTCTAACCTAAGTGTGCTATTTAAATAGCGATTGGGGTGTATTTGTTCTAAACACATTTTGACCTACCAATCAGTGTGTAATCATCCAATCAGTGTGTAGTCATCCAATCAGTGTGTAATCATCCAATCAGTGTGTAATCATCCAATCAGTGTGCAATCATCCAATCAGTGTGTAATCATTTGCTGGAAGAATTGTCTCAGAATCAGAAGACTGATATGTCTGATACTCTCCATCTTTCTGAATGTGTTGATCTATGGTGTGTAGTGTATGAGATGTGTAGGATTAGGTCAATGTCTATTGTCATATATGTCATGGATTCTGTTATTCAGACTTCTAATCATGTTAATAATGGATTCATTAATGTATTCAGGCCAATTATGTATGTCCTACATTCAGTCATGTGCGCCATGGATGAAGTCATGAAAGTAATGGATATATTCATGTTAGTCATGGTTTCAGACATATATGCTATACATTAAGTCATATGTGTCATGAGTTCAATAATCATGTGTGTCATGAGTTCAATAATCATATGTGTCATGAGTTCAATAATTATATGTGTCATGAGTTCAATAATTATATGTGTTATGAGTTCAATAATCATGTGTGTCATGGGTTCAATAATCATGTGTGTAATGGGTTCAATAGTCATGTGTGTCATTGGTTCAATAATCATACTTGTCATGGGTTCAATAATCATATGAATCATGAGTTCAATAATCATGTGGGTCATTGGTTCAATAATCATGTGTGTCATTGGTTCAATAATCGTATGTGTCATGGGTTCAATAATCATATATGTCATGGGCTCAATAATCATGTGTGTCATGGGTTCAATAATCATATGTGTCATGGGTTCAACAATCATATGTGTCATTGGCTCAATAATCATATGTGTCATGGGTTCAACAATCATATGTGTCATTGGTTCAATAATCATATGTGTCATGGGTTCAACAATCATATGTGTCATGCGTTCAACAATCATATGTGCCATTGGTTCAATAATCATATGTGTCATGGGTTCAACAATCATATGTGTCATGGGTTCAACAATCATATGTGTCATTGGTTCAATAATCATATGTGTCATGGGTTCAACAATCATATGTGTCATGGGTTCAATAATCATATGTGTCATGGGTTCAACAATCATATGTGTCATGGGTTCAACAATCATATGTGTCATTGGTTCAATAATCATGTGTGTCTAGGGTTCAATTATCATATGTGTCATGGGTTCAACAATCATATGTGTCATTGGTTCAATAATCATATGTGTCATGGGTTCAACAATCATATGTGTCATTGGTTCAATAATCATATGTGTCATGGGTTCAACAATCATATGTGTCATTGGTTCAATAATCATATGTGTCATGGGTTCAACAATCATATGTGTCATTGGTTCAATAATCATATGTGTCATGGGTTCCAAAATCAAATGTGTCATTGGTTCAATAATCATATGTGTCATGGGTTCAACAATCATATGTGTCATTGGTTCAATAATCATATGTGTCATGGGTTCAACAATCATATGTGTCATTGGCTCAATAATCATATGTGTCATGGGTTCAACAATCATATGTGTCATTGGTTCAATAATCATATGTGTCATGGGTTCAACAATCATATGTGTCATTGGTTCAACAATCATATGTGTCATTGGTTCAAAAATCATATGTGTCATGGGTTCAACAATCATATGTGTCATTGGTTCCAAAATCAAATGTGTCATTGGTTCAAAAATCATGTGTGTCATTGGTTCAATAATCATGTGTGTCATGGGTTCAAAAATCATGTGTGTCATTGGTTCAATAATCACGTGTGTCATTGGTTCAAAAATCATGTGTGTCATTGGTTCAAAAATCATGTGTGTCATTGGTTCAAAAATCATGTGTGTCATTGGTTCAAAAATCATGTGTGTCATTGGTTCAATAATCATATGTGTCATGGGTTCAACAATCATATGTGTCATTGGTTCAATAATCATATGTGTCATGGGTTCAACAATCATATGTGTCATGGGTTCAATAATCATATGTGTCATGGGTTCAACAATCATATGTGTCATGGGTTCAACAATCATATGTGTCATTGGTTCAATAATCATGTGTGTCTAGGGTTCAATTATCATATGTGTCATGGGTTCAACAATCATATGTGTCATTGGTTCAATAATCATATGTGTCATGGGTTCAACAATCATATGTGTCATTGGTTCAATAATCATATGTGTCATGGGTTCAACAATCATATGTGTCATTGGTTCAATAATCATATGTGTCATGGGTTCCAAAATCAAATGTGTCATTAGTTCAATAATCATATGTGTCATGGGTTCAACAATCATATGTGTCATTGGTTCAATAATCATATGTGTCATGGGTTCAACAATCATATGTGTCATTGGCTCAATAATCATATGTGTCATGGGTTCAACAATCATATGTGTCATTGGTTCAATAATCATATGTGTCATGGGTTCAACAATCATATGTGTCATTGGTTCAACAATCATATGTGTCATTGGTTCAAAAATCATATGTGTCATGGGTTCAACAATCATATGTGTCATTGGTTCCAAAATCAAATGTGTCATTGGTTCAAAAATCATGTGTGTCATTGGTTCAATAATCATGTGTGTCATGGGTTCAAAAATCATGTGTGTCATTGGTTCAATAATCACGTGTGTCATTGGTTCAAAAATCATGTGTGTCATTGGTTCAAAAATCATGTGTGTCATTGGTTCAAAAATCATGTGTGTCATTGGTTCAAAAATCATGTGTGTCATTGGTTCAAAAATCATGTGTGTCATGGGTTCAAAAATCATGTGTCTTGGGTTTAATCATAATTGCTATGTGTTCAGTCATATATAGCATTACTTCAGTCATGTGTCCTAACAATTAGAAATGAATTCACCTGTGTGAAGCATGAATTCAGCTGTATGAAACATGGATTCAGCTGTTTGAAGCATGAATTCAGCCCTATGAAACATGAATTCAGCTGTTTGAAGCATGAATTTAGCTGTGTGAAGCATGGATTCAGCTGTATGTTGAATGGATGAAGTTATGTGTCAGAGATTAGTCATATAATTAGTCATATGATTTATGAATGCATTCATATGTAGTGTATGTTCAATCATAAATGTAGTTATGTGTAGCATGATTTAAGTAATACGAGTCTGGTGTATGGATTCAGTTATGTGAGTCAATAATTAATCATGTGTTTATAATATGGATTCACTCATATGAAGCAATCAGTTATATGTTGCTTGGATTCAGTCATATGTACCATTGAGTCAGTTAAACATTTCATGGATTCAGTCATATGAAGCATTGGGTCAGTTACATGTTGCATGGATGCAGTCATATTCAACATGGATTCAGTCAAATGCAACATGGATTCAGTCATATATAGCTTGTATTCAGTCATGGACGGTTGTTTAAAAGACGCTGAATGAATACAGTATTCGCTGACAGTTGTGAAACACCGGCTTCCATGTTCTGATTAGCGTTTAGTCAGATTGTGCGACGAACACAATCATTGCATTGTTATGCATTCTGTAGAGATGATATTTGTTGAGTTTCTTGACACCTTTTCATGTGGTTATCGTGAGCCATGTTAAGTCTATTCCAGACTTATGGGAAGCGAGAGCTGTTTTTATCTGTTATATTGCAGACAATTTACGTTGTTTCACGTATTATGTCCCTGTCGCATCACGTGACTGTTGCTAACTGTGTACACACATGAGTGTGCACATCACTTGGAAATGCGCGTTCTCAGTTATCTACACGTACTGCAGTTTATTGTCACTGGTGAGAATTTATCACTGCTGGCACTCATACTTGGAGAAAACAAATGGGATGTACAATTGAGTTTAAGCAAACTTTTTCTTACTGTGAGTGTTAGTACGATGGTATCAGAAATATTAAAGAGATGGCATAGCACTTATATGTCTGTGTGTTATTCAGGTGTAGTTGTGTAGCTTGCATACACGTGGTACATGTTGGTGGAACAGGTTGGTGAACCACGTTGGGGGAAACAGATCGGGGGCTTAGCTTGGTGGTTCAGGTTGGTAGTTTAGCTTGGTGGTACAGTATTTGGTGGTTTAGCTTGGTGGTACAGGTTGGTGGTTTAGCTTGGTGGTACAGTTTTTTGGTGGTTTAGCTAGGCGGTACAGGTTGGTGGTTTAGCTTCGTGGTACATTTTTTGGCGGTTTAGCTTGGTGGTTTAGCTTATTGGAACAGGTTGGTGGTACAGGTTGGTTGTCAAGGTTGGTGGTACAGGTTGGTGGTACAGGTTGGTGGAACACGTTGGTGTTACAGATTGGTGGTACACGTTGGTGGTACAGACTGGTGGTACAGGTTAGTGGTACAGGTTGGTGGTACAGGTTAGTGGTACCAGTTGGTGGTACAGGTTGGACACTTCTTCACCAAAGTGCTTGGTTCAGGATTATATCGGATTTAGTATAACCAGAGATCGACAATCTTCGCTGGAGGTCATGTCATTGAGTGGAGGGTAGGTCGTGTCATTGGGTGGACGGTAGGTCGTGTCATTTGGTCGATGGTAGGTCATGCCATTGGGTGGACGGTAGGTCATGCCATTGGGTGGACGGTAGGTCATGCCATTGGGTGGACGGTAGGTCATGCCACTGGGTGGACGGTAGGTCATGTCATTGGGTCGACGGTAGGTCATGTCATTTGGTCGACGATAGGTCGTGTCATTTGGTCGTCGGTAGGTCATGTTGTTAGGTCGACGGTAGATCATGTCATTGGGTGGACGGTAGGTCGGGTCATTGGGTGGCCGGTAGGTCATGTCATTTGGTCAACGGTAGGTCATGCCATTGAGTGGACGGTAGATCATGCATTGAGTGGACGGGGGGGGGGGGGCAATGCCATGGAATGGACGGGTTACCACGTTACTCTGTAGCTGTTGTATGAAGACAGTACGAATAAAACATAATTTACTCTTTTAAAAAAATGGTTTGTAAACATATGCACGAGTATATAGTAGTCGCCCCTTTGAGTCACTCCTTACTGTAGGATGAAACAACTTGGAGTCGTAGTCCCTTTGAGTCATGCCTGACTATAGGATGAAACAACTTGGAGTCGTAGTCCCTTTGAGTCATGCCTGACTATAGGATGAAACAACTTGGAGTCGTAGTCCCTTTGAGTCATGCCTGACTATAGGATGAAACAACTTGGAGTTGTAGTCCCTTTGAGTCATGCCTGACTATAGGATGAAACAACTTGGAGTCGTAGTCCCTTTGAGTCATGCCTGACTATAGGATGAAACAACTTGGAGTCGTAGTCCCTTTTTAGTCATGCCTGACTATATGATGAAACAACTTGGAGTCGTAGTCCCTTTGAGTCATGCCTGACTATAGGATGAAACAACTTGGAGTCGAAGTCCCTTTGAGTCATGCCTGATTATAGGATGAAACAACTTGGAGTTGTAGTCCCTTTGAGTCATGCCTGACTATAGGATGAAACAACTTGGAGTTGTAGTCCCTTTGAGTCATGCCTGACTATAGGATGAAACAACTTGGAGTCGTAGCCCCTTTGAGTCATGCCTGATTATAGGATGAAACAACTTGGAGTCGTAGTCCCTTTGAGTCATGCCTGACTATAGGATGAAACAACTTGGAGTCGTATTCTCTTTGAGTCATGCCTGACTATAGGATGATACGACTTGGAGTCATAAGGAAAAAAATATATATTTAGATTTTCTTGCTTTTGTTCTCGTTGTGTTTTTACTTGGATCGGTCTGCAGCTTCGTCTTCCCAGGATGTGAGGCTCAAGTTCAAAGCCTTCATTTCACGCTTGCACAAATCTGTCAACCCAAACTGACGTCTGCCGACTGTTTTTTTTCTTGGCCATCCGACAACTATCCACGAAGGATATTTTTGGGAACACGACCATCTTTCATGTGACGAACATGATCAAGCCATCTTAATCTTTGCTGCCCAAGAAGGGTGTACATGTTTGGGAGACCGGTGCGATAGTGTACCTCTGCATTTGTCACTCTTTCCCTTCATGTAATTCCAAGAATTGATTTTTAGACGCTGTAGATGGAAGGTGGTAAGCCTATGTCTGGCATAGGTTGCACAAGTCTCTCTACCACATAATCTTGTACTGACGACACTTGCCGGAAATTAGAGAAATGCATCAATAAAATGATGACGTTGAGTAAATAAATAAAACATGGATAAATGCACACAATACTAATAGTAAGGAATGTTAATATGTAGATGTAACTATCACAAGAATTGTAACAAGTAATACTGGACAGTGACTGAAAATAGCCCGTGCAGGTATCAGACATACTGGACAGTGACTGAAAATAGCCCGTGCAGGTATCAGACATACTGGACAGTGACTGAAAATAGCCCGTGCAGGTATCAGACATACTGGACAGTGACTGAAAATAGCCCGTGCAGGTATCAGACATACTGGACAGTGACTGAAAATAGCCCGTGCAGATATCAGACATAATGGCTCGTTGGAGAATGATGAACTCACGTTTGTTTCAAAATCTACCGACAATCGGGATTGTCATTCATAGGGGAATTGTCACATATTTAGAAAGTAGATTGAGAAAACTACTTCCGTCATTATGTAGTCCCTCCTGTCTGGTAATGGCAGCGCTTCATATCATAATGCAGTGGCAGTGGATGACAAGGTCCTGACATCAGCAAGTACTACGTAGGAGATCACACCTTGGCTAACAAAGAAACACATTCAATTTACAGAAATGCTCCTCAAACCGGAACTGTTGTCACTTGTAAAGAATTCCCACATGACAAAGACGTTTCATATTGACAAAGTAATCCAGATGCATGGCCGTAGGGGTTTCTACTTCTTCTTCTTCTTTGCGTTCGGTTTCGTATGCTCGTTTTATGCCACCAGATGGGCTGCCTCCATGAAGTGACACGTCAGTCGCAGATCCTCAATGTTTCCCCAGTTTGTCTTGTATGTTTCTCTCCTCGGGCCAGGTCTTCTCACGGGCGTCTTGGTGCAGTAGACATGTTTGCAGGATGTGTTCTGGAGTCTAAGGTCCTCTCTGACATGTGCATTGTGCAGTCTGTGCTGCTTTCATTTTATGCATGTGTGCATTTAGTCTGCAATGACCTGTTCTGAGGCGAAAAATTGTGGTATACTGTTTCCTATTCAGTCCATTGATTGGGTCTGTGGGTATTTGCTGTTTGTTCTGTCTATCCACTGTTTATATTTTTTTTTAATGTTTGCCTTGACTTCTGGCAGTGACACTGGGTGGGTGAATTGTTCTCTTTGTCTTCCCTCCCTGGCTATCATGTCCGCCCATTCATTCCCAGGTATGCCGCAGTGAACTGGAATCCACTGGAGGGTGATTTTATTGTGGTCTGAAAGTTTGTTTAGCTGGCATATCAGTTCCCTTTCCATACTATTTCGTGGTTCTCTTTGTGTGGCATGCAAAATTTCCATGCAGTCGCACAAAAACACTATCCTGTTATCGAGGATTTAGTTTTTCTCAAGGAAAGTTAGCATCCTATTGTTCACCAGCCTTTCCATTGTCTTTCCCAGACAGCTAAGGAGGCTGATTGGACGGTAGCTTGTTTTGTTTTCTTTTGGTTTTCCCTTCTTGAGGATTGAGATTATTTCTGCCTCCTTCCATTCTTTTGAGAACAATCCCCGAGTCCACGATTGGTTTATCAGGTCCAGGAATCTCTGTCTGCCTATTAGTCCCAAGTGTGAAATCATTTCATTTCTTATTGCGTCGGGCCCAGGTGCCTTTTTCATCTTAAGTTTTCCTATTGCCCAATTCTTCTTCTTCTTCTTCTTCTTCTTCTTCTTCTTCTTCTTCTTCTTCTTCTTCTTCTTCTTCTTCTTCTTCTTCTTCTTCTTCTTCTTCGTACGCTGGTTACAGCGATATACATTGCACTGTGTTGCTTTGTTAGGCCTGTGGCCCAGTGCATCCGATTTCAACAGGCGTTTCTGTAGGGATGCCCTCCTTAGCCTTTGGCTGTCCCCAGCCTATCTGCAAGGCAGCAATTGTTTTTGGTCAGAGTTGTCTCTCTTAGGGAAGTTGCCTTGCAGGACTATCGAATCTTCCCCACTCGTGTCTATAGAGTGTGGCAATGATATGATATGATGGACTATGTACTAGTTTGTACTATCCCGGAAGAGAGGCAGTCCAGTGTGTCTGTGTCTCAGGATCGTCACGTCCTGCCAGAAACGTAGCATAGCCATGTGAGTGGGGTATCTCTGCTCCCTTTATTTTCTCGGCTTATCTGCAGTGATGGCACGCCTAGCATTCCCCACCACCTGGGATGTTGTAACAATAGGGCAGAGGTGCAATGTCCGCTGGCCTGCATCCCTTCTGCGTCCATTGGGATGACTGATAGCAGACAGAGGTAAAGAGCGAGGCAGGAGTGCATTTAACCAGGGGACAAGCCTGGCCATGACACGGAGATGTTGTTCGCCTAGTGTGCGGACATATCTCTTAATCAAGGGTTGAGTCTCAACAGTTCGCAGTGAGGTGGCTGCTCTACTGCTTAAGACACCCCGACCGAGAACTAAGTCTTCTACTAGTGGTTTCACACCTCATCGCCGTGTGGGGTGAATATCGAGCAGCTTCCCGCCCGCTTTGATCGGCGGACGGCAAAGACCTCTTTCTGCGGCTCGATCGGGTCGGGCTGAGACGCGAGCCTCAGGTCCCAACCATATTGTAGCCTCCCATCGCAGTGGTGCTGAGATTTAGGGCGCGATTCCGGCTTAGAGGCGTTCGGTCGTAATCCCTCAGATGGAAGCCTCGCACCATTGGCTTATCAGCCAAGCACATGGACCAAATGTCTGAGACCTGCGATTCCTCTCGAATTAAGCAGGATTACCGTAGCAGTGCCATGTCAGTAGGGTAAAACTGACCTGTCTTCCAAGGGTCTAATACCAGCACCCGTTCACTATTAGACCCAATGAATCAAGAGAGATCTTTTTAGTCAGTTAGTGACCAAGTGTCTGAAACCTGCGATTCCTCTAGGGTTGAGCAGGATTACCGTAGCAACGCTCTTTCATTAAGAGGGTAAAACTGACCTGTCTTCCGTGGGTCTAATTCCAGCACACGTTCCCTATTACAACCAACGAAAGTGCTCTCCGTCTGTCAGTAATTTTACAGTTTTGGCGTGTTGAGTCAAATTAAGCCGCAGGCTCCACTCCTGGTTGTGCCCTTCCGTCAATTCCTTTATCGAATACTGGATGCGAGTTAATCGAGCCACCGACAGACTAGATCCAGATTTCCGAGGATCTAATTCCAGCACACGTTACATATAAGACCCAACGAAAGTGCTCTCGGCCTGTCGATCATTTCAGTGTTGGCGTGTTGAGGCGAATTAAGCTGCAAACTTTACTCCTGGTGGTGCCCTTCCGTCAATTCCTTTAAGTTTCAGCTTTGCAACCATACTTCTCCCGGAACCCAAACACTTTGGTTTCCCAGAAGCTGCCCGCAGTCATCGAAGCAACTCCTGCGGATCGCTAGTCGGCATCGTTTATGGTCAGAACTACGACGGTATCGGATCGTCTTCGCTCCTCTGACTTTCGTTCTTGATTAATGAAAATATTCTTGACAAATGCTTTCGCAGTAGCTCGTTTTGCTGCGATCCAAGAATTTCACCTCTAACGCCTCAATACGAATGCCCCCGTTTGTCCCTGTTAATCATTACCTCCAGTAACGAGAAGCAACTTAATAGAACCGAGGTCCTATTCCATTACTCCATGCACCATTATTCAGGCAGCCGAGGCCTGCTTTGAACACTCTAATTTTTTTCAAAATAAACGCGCCGGCCACCCAGGACGCTTAGCGAAGAGCACCTGCGAGAGAGAGAGCCGACAGACGGTAAGGCGGGAGACAACGGGCAGTGAACCGGCGCGAGCCGGACTGCCCACCTGCGCCTGAGATCCAACTACGAGCTTTTTAACTGCAACAACTTTAATATACGCTATTGGAGCTGGAATTACCGCGGCTGCTGGCACCAGACACCAGACCTCTAATAGATCCTCGTTAAAGGGTTTAAAGTGTACTCATTCCATTGTTATTATTCGTCACTACCTCCCCGTACCGGGAGTGGGTAAGTTGCGCGCCTGCTGCCTTCCTTGGATGTGGTAGCCGTTTCTCATGCTCCCTCTCCGGAATCGAACCCTGATTCCCCGTTACCCGTTACAAACATGGTAGGCATGTCACGTACCATCGACATTTGATAGGGCAGACATTTGAAAGATGCGTCGTCGGCACACGAGGCCATGCGATCAGCACAAAGTTATCCAGAGTCACCAGTGGGGACGCCGCAACCCCGCGAGGGGAAACGACGATTGGTTTTGAACTAATAAAATCGGTCTCTCCTCGAGGGTTGGATTAGCTCTAGAATTGCCACAGTTATCCAAGTAGAATCGTGTCATCTAAGGAAGCTCGACTGATTTAATGAGCCATTCGCGGTTTCACCGTGAGACAGTGTGAACTTGGACATGCATGGCTTAATCTTTGAGACAAGCATATGACTACTGGCAGGATCAACCAAATATCTGTCGGAGAAGGACGAACCACACACACCAGTCGGCGAAGGATGGATGTGTAAAAAGCCTCTCCAGGACAGCCGCTGGGACGGATTGACGGACGGACGGTTGTTCCGTCCCTCACTCTGTCGACCTAGGACCGCCTGGCAGGGGCCCGTACACACATCAACCGACCGACCGAGCTCACTCGGGGAGGGATGGCAGCGCTCTGTGCAGAACGGATCCCAATGACCCCGGTGTTGATTTTCACTCGGACTGGAGACGACTTTTGCCTGCCGGCCTGCCCTTCTCCGACCGGTTGGTCGGGCGAGGACAGGGCCTTTAGGCACGATTCCTGCTTTCCATTTGCCGGTCACAAGCTCTTTGCGAGAGAATAACCACAAGCGAGACGAACTGCTGAGATTGGCTATACGCCTTCGACGAACCACACGGACTGACAAAGCTTCTCGAAACGGACAACAGTAACACACCGTTACCAGCGGTACGACTCCACTAAATTGGCCCTGCTACAGTGCCGGGGAAAGGCGAGCGAACGTGTTGGGCAAGCCCGCGCTCTCACTCCGCCTGGCGGGACTGAGATCGCTGTACGAACACTGGAAGTGAGTCAATCGAGCCACCGAGAGACTCACCACAGATTTGCCAAATTCAATTCTTGGATACTGAAAAGCTTGTTTATTTCATCCTCATTGTTTTCTTTCCTTTTCCTTCTCTTTTTTTGTTCATTTTCCACCTCTCTAACTTTTACCTTGGGCATGTTTATTTTGGTGTCTTCTGCAAAACCCGCGGCAAGGAGATTGGCTGCTTGTTTTCCTGTATATGTCTCACCACTCTCTTGAAGAACTGTTTTTGCACGGCTGATGGTGTTCTCCTCATTTAGGCTCCTCACCAGACTCCAAAGCTTTGTGGTGTCTTTCTCCATATTGAGGGATGCGGTTTTGTCCTGCCAACCTTTTCTGACACACGCGAGTTTTTCCTTCTTGTAGCTTGCTGTTTGTTGTGTTCTGTGATATTAAAGTCTGATGGATCTTGCTCCATAGTGGTTCTTGCTTTGGTAGCCCTGTCATGCAGTAGGTGTTTAAGATTGCTAACGTATCTTTCACCCTTACATCCTATATCATTCATTTTGGTAAAGGTGAAATGACAGGTGACAAGTGATAACAAAACCTTCAAACTATTAGATGTCAAGGATATTGTATATGCTGCTCTGTCAGACATTGACAAACTATCAGATGTCAAGGACATTGCATATGCTGTCCTGTCAGACATTGACAAACTATCAGATGTCAAGTACATTGCATATGCTGCCCTGAAGACATTGACAAACTATCAGATGTCAAGTACATTGCATATGCTGCCCTGAAGACATTGACAAACTATCAGATGTCAAGGACATTGCATATGCTGCCCTGTCAAACATTGACAAACTATCAGATGTCAAGGACATTGCATATGCTGCCCTGTCAAACATTGACAAACTATCAGATGTCAAGGACATTGCATATGCTGCCCAGTCAGACATTGACAAACTATTCTGTATTAAATGAAAATGCGATGTAATGAAAGAGGAAGAGGATTATTGCCATTAAGATGATCTGCCATTCAGCAACAGTTATCGATCTCTTTGATTCTTATAATGCTGAGTAGAGTGAGTACATTGTGCTTGTATGCTGAGTAGAGTGAATACATTGTGCTTGTATGCTGAGTAGAGTGAGTACATTGTGCTTGTATGCTGAGTAGAGTGAGTACATTGTGCTTGTATGCTGAGTAGAGTGAGTACATTGTGCTTGTATGCTGAGTAGAGTGAGTACATTGTGCTTGTATGCTGAGTAGAGTAAATACATTGTGCTTGTATGAATACATATTACATAAACTATGAATTGATTGAACTTAAAGCTGAAAACATAACATTTGATTTCAAAGAAACACTGCCACAAAAACACAAAAGGTTAGTCACATAATTGTCTTTCAGCACACAGCTCAGACTGGAAATCAATATATTATAAACATGAATGCATATTTATAAGGAGCAATAATTCATTACTACCCATATGATAAATGAAGATACCCCTGCTGATATTGTAAAGATACTGTAAATTGTGTTGTATGTGTCAACGATAGCCACGGGCCCCATGATAATTACCTCACTCGCAAAAAACAAACAAACCAGCATATTCATAAAACTCCATGTAGTCTACATACCCGGACTATTTAAGTGCAACACATTACCGTCAATGTGAAAATAATGGCACATGGAAAAATTCAGGCTGAAAGGTTAATGAATTATTAAGATAATGTATAAATTCCAATGGTAGGTACATCTGCACGCACTAGAGTAAGTGTTAGTTGGTTTTCTTCAGGTGGAATAGCAACAGGCACTGCTGGTCATATGTTTACATTTATCTAGCCATTGTGTTGTTTATCAGCTCTTAAGCTGATATTTTACTGTAACATGAAGTTACGTTACTTGGAGCACATTTTACTGTAACAGGAAGTTACGTTACTTGGAGCACATTTTACTGTAACAGGAAGTTACGTTACTTGGAGCACATTTTACTGTAACAGGAAGTTACGTTACTTGGAGCACATTTTACTGTAACATGAAGTTACGTTACTTGGAGCACATTTTACTGTAACATGAAGTTACGTTACTTGGTGCACATTTTACTGTAACATGAAGTTACATTACTTGGGGCACATTTTACTGTAACATGAAGTTACGTTACTTGGTGCACATTTTACTGTAACATGAAGTTACATTACTTGGGGCACATTTTACTGTAACATGAAGTTACGTTACTTGGGGCACATTTTACTGTAACATGAAGTTACGTTACTTGGAGCACATTTTACTGTAACATGAAGTTACGTTACTTGGTGCACATTTTACTGTAACATGAAGTTACATTACTTGGGGCACATTTTACTGTAACATGAAGTTACGTTACTTGGGGCACATTTTACTGTAACATGAAGTTACGTTACTTGGAGCACATTTTACTGTAACAGGAATTTACGTTATTTGGAGCACATTTTACTGTAACATGGTTACGTTACTTGGAGTACATTTTACTGTAACATGAATTTACGCTATTTGGAGCACATTTTACTGTAACATGAAGTTACGTTACTTGGAGCATATTTTACTGTAACATGAAGTTACGTTACTTGGAGCACATTTTACTGTAACATGAAGTTACGTTACTTGGGGTACATTTTACTGTAACAGGAAGTTACGTTACTTGGAGCACATTTTACTGTAACATGAAGTTACGTTACTTGGAGCACATTTTACTGTAACATGAAGTTACGTTACTTGGTGCACATTTTACTGTAACATGAAGTTACATTACTTGGGGCACATTTTACTGTAACATGAAGTTACGTTACTTGGGGCACATTTTACTGTAACATGAAGTTACGTTACTTGGAGCACATTTTACTGTAACAGGAATTTACGTTACTTGGAGCACATTTTACTGTAAAATGGTTACGTTACTTGGAGTACATTTTACTGTAACATTAAGTTACGTTACTTGGAGCACATTTTACTGTAACATGAAGTTACGTTATTTGGAGCACATTTTACTGCAACATGAAGTTACGTTACTTGGAGCACATTTTACTGTAACAGGAAGTTACGTTACTTGGGGCACATTTTACTGTAATACGAAGTTACGTTACTTGGAGCACATTTTACTGTAACAGGAAGTTACGTTACTTGGAGCACATTTTACTGTAACATGAAGTTACGTTACTTGGAGCACATTTTACTGCAACATGAAGTTACTTTACTTGGAGCCCATGTTACTGTAACATGAAGTTACGTTACTTGGAGCACCTTTTACTGTAACAGGAAGTTACGTTACTTGGAGCACATTTTACTGTAACATTAAGTTACGTTACTTGGAGCACATTTTACCGTAACATGATGTTACGTTACTTGGAGCACATTTTACTGTAACAGGAAGTTACGTTTCCTGGAGCACATTTTACTGTAACAGGAAGTTACGTTTCTTGGGGCACATTTTACTGTAACATGAAGTTACGTTTCTTGGGGCACATTTTACTGTAACAGGAAGTTACGTTTCTTGAGACTTGAAGTACACTTTCTGTTGTTATAAAGAATGTCTGGTCTGTCCCTATGGCTATTTGTGTACACCGATGATGTCAAAGGAAACATGACTGTATCGGGCCCCTTTCCAGTTGACCCGGAGGCAGCATGGGCACATGCGAGGCCGCCAAGCTAATCACTGGCTCAAGGATCCGAAAGCGTCAGCAAGGGCTCTCCAATACATCGTTTCACATAATACTCTAGAAGAACTCAGCCAGGCTTTGCAATGACCACGACAACGGCTGAAAGGCCAACTCTCCGCGGCGGCCAGGGCAGACATAGAACGCTTTCTCAACGAAATTGTCCACGAAGTCGAAGTTGGTCTCAGATCTCATGACCTCAGACCCGCCTTTCAGGCTATCATGCTTCTCCGCCCCAGAGGATCTTCACTAATCTCGTTTACGCGGACGACATTGTCCTGTTCGGCACAGACAGATCTGCGCTGCAGCGCTCTCTGGAAATGTTAGACAATGAAACGCCTTCTCTAGGCCTGTCTATATCCTGAAGCAAGACCATAGTTCAGAACCTCATTTCCGACACAGCACCCAGGGTATCGAAACCCAAGGTCACACTGCGGAGGGCAACAACGAATTCATCTATCTCGGTACCATGACCCTATATATCAAGGCAGATCGGATTAGCTGCGTCCGCTGTGCACGACCTCCGACGTGCGTGGCGTAATGGCAAGATTTCACTTGGGACAAAAATCCGCATCTACCAGTCCTCCGTGGTTCCAGTCCTGCTTTACGGCTCCGAAACCTGGACATTGCTAAAACATGACATATAGGGACTGGAAGCCTTTCATATGCGCAACCAGCGTCGTATCCTGGGCACCCGATGTCATGATTACATCCGTAACCTGAAGATTCGCCTGAGCGAACATTATTATTAATAACTATACGTTTTGTGTGTGTGTGTGTGTGTGTGTGTGTGTGTGTGTGCGTGTGTGTGTTCGCCTTATTTGTATATTCTCCTAAGGCGGTCTGCGTTGCACTATGTTTTTATTTTGCGACTGTCTGCCTAGTGCATCCGACTTCGGCATGCATTTTATATAAGGATCTGCTTTCTTCTGCATTTTGTAAGGGTTTGCTTCCCCAGGGTAACGCCGGGGCAGTGATGGAAAGCGAACACAGCACCTTCGGGTCGTCGGGGATGAAGTGCTAAAGACTTCAATGCCACAGGAATCAGCTTTTTCTGAGACGCGTGAGCAGTTTCCGTCATGGCTGTCTTGTCTTCGCTAACTGTCAGGCAGCTACCAATTTACAGCTGGGTAGATTGGGTCTTGTCGAGACCGAGGATCAATCACGATCCCTGTGTCGTGAAAGACTAGTGCTCTATTTGTTCTGCTATTTGTTCTGCCACTCAGATGTTCAGCTATCAGATATATAAATCAAATTGACAGAGCAGACTGGCTAAGTAGAATATATCGAAGAGGGAAGGCTAACCCGTTACTCAAAAATGTCTGCTTAAGTCGGATATGTCGGACTGAAAGGTGCAAATATCACAGTCAAGGGACTACACAACGCATTCCGTTCTCTGGACTTCATTCGGCTACTTACAAAGCCCTTTTTTATGCTTGAGAGTGGGAGATTGAGAATGTTCAGGGCTTGGTAGCGGGAGATTGAGAACGTTCAGGGCTTGGTAGCGGGAGATTGAGAACGTTTAGGGTTTGGTAGCGGGAGTTTGAGAACGTTTAGGGCTTGGTAGCGGAAGTTTGAGAACGTTCGGGGCTTGGTAGCGGGAGATTGAGAACGAATGAAGAAAAAGGAGAAGAAAACTGTGGATAATCTTCTGACTTGCCTTAGGCTTAAAGTGTATACAGGATGCAATAGTCAGCCCCCATGCCCCCATGCTAAACCTGCATTAGTCACCACTTACCACGTATTAGAGAGGTTTCAGTGTTACTATTTCTTACTGGCCCTTCGAAAGGCGGTAATAACAGACAACTCATTGTGTGTTCTGTATCAATTATGTTCTTCTTCGTTCGTTCTCTCACTTCAAGCCCAGAACGTTCTCAATCTCCCAGTACCAAACCCTGAACGTTCTCAATCTCCCGCTACCAAGCCCTGAACGTTCTCAATCTCCCGCTACCAAACCCTGAACGTCCTCAATCTCCCGCTACCAAGCCATGAACGTTCTCAATCTCCCGCTACCAAGCCCTGAACGTTCTCAATCTCCCGCTACCAACCCCTGAACGTTCTCAATCTCCCACTCTCAAGCATAAAAAAGGGCTTTGTAAGTAGCCGAATGAAGTCCAGAGAACGGAATGCGTTGTGTAGTCCCTTGACTGTGATATTTGCACCTTTCAGTCCGACACATCCGACTTAAGCAGACATTTTTGAGTAACGGGTTAGCCTTCCCTCTTCGATATATTCTACTAAGCCAGTCTGCTCTGTCAATTTGATTTATATATCTGATAGCTGAACATCCTACTTCAGCAAACATGTCTAAGTACGGGGGGTAGCCTTCCCTCTTTGATCCCTTTTCTTTAGCCAGTCTGCTCTGCTGCAGCCTGTTATCTAAGATCACTGCGTGGAGGTATAGAAGGGTGTTGGCAACTCTGGTTCGCTGGCCCTGACGCTAGCAGTCAGCTATGAGTCGCTGACCGCTGCAGCTCATGCGCTGCTCAGCATCTTGATCTCAGATCCACAATCTATAAGGCTAATGATGTGCTGAGGGGAAGCCACAAGGAACATGGATCCTCAAAGGAGAGGTACTCCAAACAAGAATACAGGAAACAATGACGGCAGGGAGCGAGTTGGAGCGGATGACTCAGGACATGAGAATTTGGCGTGTTTGTTGAGGGCATGTGCTCCGCAGGGAGCTGAAAAGGTTGTGATGATGATGATGAGGAGGAGGATGATGAAGAGGAGGAGGAGGATGAGGATGAGGAGGAGGATGATGAGGAGGATGAGGAGGAGGAGGAGGAAGATGATGAGGAGGAGGAGGAGAATGAAGAGGATGATGATGATGAGGATGAGGAGGAAAAAGATGATGAGGAGGAGGATGATGGAGGAGGAGGATGATGAGGATGAGGATGATGAGGAGGGTGATGATGAGGAGGAGGATGGTGATTATGATGAGGAGGATGATTATGAGGAGAAGGAAGATGATGATGATGAGGAGGAGGATGATGAGGAGGAGGATGATGAGGAAGATGATGAGGATGATGATGAGGAAGATGATGATGAGGAGGAGGAAGATGATAATGAGGATGATGATGAGGATGATGAGGAGGACGATGATGAGGAGGAGGATGATGAGGAGGACGATGATGAGGAGGATGAGGCTGATGAGGATGATGAGGAGGAGGATAATGATGAGGAGGATGATGAGGAGGAGGATGATGATGAGGAGGAGGAAGATGATGATGAGGATGATATATGAGGAGAAGGATGATGAGGATGCAACATAAAATGACGTAGACGCAGAATGTGAGCAAGCTAGTTTTCAAAGTATATCTTGCTTATGACACCGTATTTCCACTTGTTCTAAAACCTGACTTTCATCTTACTGTTGAAATATTGAAATTGATGCTGAGAAACATTCGTAAAATACAAGCGCTTTTTAAAATTAAAAACAGTACATCAGTCATTTTTCTAGGAAAAAAGCACTGCTTATAAAGAATCACATTATTTTGGGCTATATCAGAACAGATTAGCCGTTGTGTGGCTGCGTATGCGCGCATGTCTGCTTCCTTAAGGAATGAATATGCTCTGTATGAAGGAACATGTTATCAATACGGTGAATATACTTAAATATTAACTGTACAATAACCTAAGGCTGCTGTGTCGCGTGCGAAAAGAACAATACGGATGTCGATTATAAAGGTGTGACTTCAATGACTAATAAATATCTCCTCTTCAGTTCTGACATAATCGCGTGCCCTCAAATGAATTATTGTCCTGGAGTAAGGGGAAGAAACGCGTATCTAAACTGACAATTATGTATGATTGCCTCTCTTTGCTACTATCTTCTCATGTATCATGCTTTATTTGGACCCAAGACCGTCTCATGGCATGTCAAGGACTGCGTGCAGCAGTGGATATTTGATCTCGGGTAGGGGAACTGATGTTAGCATGCAAGAAGGTGAATACATTTGTTTTATATTTATAGAAGCATTGACTGGAAGGTTTGAAGACTTGACTAGGGTCTGTGCTAACATCTTATTTTTTACGTGTGATAATTACAGGAGATGTAATCCTGTATTTGTTACATAGAGTAATCTGAGAAGACGTACATTCTATATTTCTTACATAGAGCAATTTGAGGAGAAATGCGTTCCATGTTTGTTACATAGATTAATATGATGCACATAGCTTTTAGAGAAGGGACATTTTTTTTTTCTTTTTTTTTTTCGTTTGCCTTATTTCTCTAATCCCCAAGGCTCTGTGCGTTGCACTGTGGTTTTTATTTTGCGCCTGTTGGACCAGTGCATCCGACTTCAGCATGCATTTTATGTAAGGTTCTGCTTCCTCCTGCATTTTCTAAGGGTTTGCTTCCCCGGGGTAACGGCCGGTTCTGTGGTGGGGATCGAACCCAGCACCTTCGTATTGTGAGCCGTGCCACTTAACCACTAGGCCACACCGTCCCCCTGAAAGGAAATATTTAAAACAACTGGTTGTTTACAGACTCTTTAGAGTCTTCTAAACCAGTATAAAAACGTTAAGTTATCAGGAGAAATGCATCCTATATTTGTTAAATAGAGTAATTTGAGAAGAAATGAACACTATATTTGCTACATGGAGTAATTTGAGAAGAAATTCATCTTATAATTGTTAAAAGAGTAACTTTCGGAGAAATTCATCCTATATTTGTTAAATGAAGTAATTTGAGGAGAAAGGCATCCATTATTTGTTACACGGAGTAATTTTAGAAGAAATGCATCCTATATTTGTTAAACAGAGTAATTTGACAATAAATGTATCCTATATTTGTTACATGGAAAATATCTGGGGAAAAACATGCAATTTGTTGGATGATATCACACCGAAGGAGAAAACTGTTTCCTTGCCATATACAGGGGGAGGGGGGTGGATACTCAGTAACACACTTCCACACAAAGAGACTAAAACCCTCATCTGCTATTGGTAAAGATCTAAATGTAGGAAACTAGTAACTGAGTGCAACAAATCCATCCAAGTCTATCAACTTCTTCTTCGTGAGATCACTCTCTTGATGATTACACCTTCAGACCAGTTACCGTTATGAGCTCAGCCGTTCTATAGATGTAACATTTCCAGCTGGAGCAGAGGTGAGTGGGCCGGCGACTCTGGGAACAAAGGTTGTCTGAAAGTGTGCCAGGTCACTCACCGTCTCGGCACCAAGCGACAAAGGAAACGAGGGGTTAGGGGGAAGAATGTATCTAGTACAGGTGGGGGTTTGGAGCTGACCACTTTGGCGTTCCATTTGATCGTAGTGGGGGGTTAGTGACATACAGAGGCCACCACGCCTGCTACGACATTTAGAGTGACATAAATTTGGCGTTATTCGTCCAATAACAACTAGTTGGAGATAGATCAAAATTAGAGTGATGGCTAAGTGAGACAACCAACAGAAGTCCATTGGACAGCCATGAAGTTGCTTGAGACTATAAAATACTCGGCAAAGATGAACTCAGTAGACTGGCATGAATAGAAAGAGATAGAAAGAGAGAGAGAGAGAGAGAGAGAGAGAGAGACTGAGAGACTAGCTAGCAGGCTGACTAGGAGAGCGAGTGACAGGCTGCTAGTAACTAACAGGCTGACTAGGAGTTTGCAGGGTGACTGTACCAGCATACACCTTCGAGTTTTTGCCAGTCGCTCTATAAGTGTGTGTGTTGCAACCCTGTGACTAGAAGAGATCTGAATGTGTGTCATGCGTGCAGGACACCGAGTAAACAATGTGTGTTCTGAAGTATGTGTATCCACAGATCGAACTAGTATGTGGCCACAAGTGAGTACGCGATTCCGACTATAAAGTGACGTGATCTAATTTCATATGAACACACAGATCACCTGCGTATACGTGAATATATCGAATGTGGATGTACAGATCACCTGACTGAAGGGATCTGAGTGTGAGTGAATGCACAGAACGACAGAGTACAAAATACGATCGTGAAGGCGAGTTTGTGAGAGTGTGTTGAGTGTGCAGGTAAGGGGAAGGGACTGTAGCGACAAGAACTGGGTTTTAGTAGTTGGAGGAAATATTCAAAACCTCCGTTGTAGTAAGAATTAAGCTATTTTGATTATTTAAATCACATGTAATTTTTTTCTTTTTGCTAATATTGTTTCTGTTGATTTGCATGTTAATAAATAATATATTTGTATAAAAGTAGAGGGTTTACTGTGCTATTTACTGTGCTATTTAACGTGCTATTTACTGTGTATAGTCGTGTCGTGGTGTGGATACATGTTGTAACACTTTAGATAAGTAATTACTCAGCAAAACCCAGACTCTGCCACATAGAGCTCCTTTAAAACAAGTTTTTGTTCAACTCTGTAAGGTTTGTTTTGAACCGTTGGCTCAGTGTATCTTCTTTAACTGGCCATACAGGAGACAGACCCGTAATACATGCCCGGCAGTTTGCTAGTTTCGTCACACTAGACAAAACCTTTACATTTCTGCTGCGTCCTTTTCTGAGACGAAGAATTGTGATCAGTCACTGCATGTCAAGCGTATGATAGTTGTTGTTTTGTTGGTTCTGGTCTCTTCTGACAGTCAGGATAACCTTCTTTATCTCAAAGTATGTGATTTAAATGACTTCTTGTTCATAATCGTGTCCCCTTCTTGTAAGTGTATCCGCCTTCTCGTTTCTTGGTACGCCGCAGTGAGAAGGCAGCAACTAAATTATGGTTGACTTTCTGGCAGAGCCTTTGCTTAGTTCATTCCTCAGATACGAGAGTTTGCCATCTTTGAGAGCCTCCAGTATTAATAGTGCATCTGTGAAGATAATTACCTTGTGGCAGAGAGAAATACTGTTAGAAATCATATTCTCAGCTTGTTCAAGTGCTTGTACCTCAGCTGCATAGTTAGAGCAGAATTGACCAGTGAGAATATTTCTTGTGTCAAATAGTTTTCGAGATATGGTTGCTAATCCATCTGTGAGATCAACCAGCTTACTGACTTAGCTTTGTTTGTCCACTTGTGCCTTTAATCATGGGGAGCCGCATTCGTCTTTCTTAAACCATGTATGGTGTATCAGTTGGTGTTTTCCAGAATGTATGTTGTCATCTATCTATGTATATCGTGGTCGTCCTTGTATTTTATAACTATATTGTATCGTGTTGTGTGCTTTCAAGTTGCAGTTGATCAGGCTGCATTCTCAAGAGCTGGACCTCACTATCTATCTAATGTCATCATGGCTATTTATATCTCTCCTAGTGACACTGATGCCTTTTCTCAGACCGTCTAACTGCATACGTTGCAACTTTCTTCTCCTGTGCCTTGGAGAAGGATCGTATTGCAGTGGTAGCAAGAAGTTGGTACAGATGTACTGTGTATCGGTTGTCATGTTGGGACCAAACTGATGTTCAGGTGTTTAAATATTGGTGACGGCTGATAAGACACTGCATATGCTTCCTGACATCTCGTTTTAATGTTTCTGTCAAGCCTTCCATCTTCTGTTATACTTCTTCCCTTGCACTTGAACTCTTAGACATGTTTCCTTTTGGTGTTGTTTACACGTATGTTAAGAGGACATGGTGATTTGCTAATCTTCGTAGTTTCCAATTTTGGTGTGTGATTTTCATAACATTTTTTTTATAGGATTTGCAAAGTGAACTCTTATTTTATCTTTTATAGGATGTGCGAAGTGAATCCATATAATTTTGTAGTTGTTCTACGTGTTAATAGATCATTCTAATGCCGCCTGATAAGAGAAGTTCCAAGTCTTAAGTTGTGTTCTTTGCTTTCTCTTGAATCTCACGGCTTGTGTTGCAATTTGGTTGCTTCTGTTGTTATTTTGACCATCTAAATGCTGAACAACAATATGGCAGCCCTACGTCTGTTGTTATTGTGAAATCATATGTGATTTCATTAGTTGTTCTGGTGGACGGCACACACACACACATATTTTTAAAATGTGTTGTTCTTATATCATTTATATTCATATCGTACATCGGGTTCAAGATGCTGAGCAGCGCATGAGCTGCAGTTTTCAGCGACTGATAGCTGACTGCTAGCGTCAGGGCCAGCGAACCAAAGCTGTCAAGGCCCTTCACTTCTCCACGCAGTGATCCTGGATAACAGGCTGCAGCAGGGCAGACTGGCTAAGGAGAAGGGATCGAAGAGGGAATGCTAACCCGATACTGAAAAAATGTTTGCTGAAGTCGGATGTCTTGGACCGAAAGGTGCAAATATTGCAGTCAAGCTGTAAACTACATTCTGCCACTTAAGCCCTTTCAGTGTTTGGTAGTAGGAGATTGAGAATGAACGAAGCCAAGCCATATCGTATATCACTCTGACATGATCTAATAGTTGTCTTAGTACTCCCGTCCTTCAATATTGTCCAGGCGGAATTCCTATAAACTCTATCAACATCTTTCACCTAATCAATGAAACTTATATTTAGTATGCTTATCAAATTATATTATTCGTTTACTTAATAGTCTGAAGCGGAATAAGAGAAATGGCCATCTCATTCCTGAGCGAAATCCAAATGGAGCGTTGTTGAGTTAAGGTTCAACAATTGCTCTTCTACTTTGAACAAGTATTTTCAGCATGTATTTTATTTGATTTACTTAATAACGATATGTCTTTCTATGTATCACAGTTTGGTTTATAACATATTTTGTTCTTCCACATTGGTATTATTGTGGCTTGCTGTCAATTGTCTGGAAGTCTTCTTTCTTTCCATGGGATTGTAAGTATTCTTTGGAACCACTTCACTCTAGACCCACTTCAAGCTTGCGTTGCTTCAGTTGTTTTCCCGTCCATATCTGGTGACTAATCTAAGGTTCATTTTGAAAGCGCTCTGTTTTTATTGAATCAATATTTCAGGTTCCAGCTGGTCCTTGTTTTTTTGGACTCTATACATTGATTGTCTCTGAGTGCCTGTCCATCAGCTTCATAAATCAAAACTAGTCATTATATTTAGTCCATAAATGGGCCACGGTAGATTATAAAGTCACATCTGCAGCCTCAGGATGTCTCGCACAAGTTAATGCTAATGTGGGGCAATGTTCTAGACCTGATAAGGTTAGTCTTCAGAGCCGTCGAGCTCGCGATATCGTACAATGCCAGACGGGGAAGGGGTTGCATAGCAGAGACATAATCTGGTAAGCTGACACCCCAATTTGGACAAAGATGTATATTCATCCCATGACAAGCCTGCAGATCTAGCTTCACTAATCATGATCTGGGGAGCTGACGCCCCAATCTGGACAAAGATGTGGTCTTCATCCCATGACAAGCCTGCAGATCTAGCTTCACTAATCATGATCTGGGGAGCTGGCGCCTCAATCTGGACAAAGATGTGGTCTTCATCCCATGACAAGCCTGCAGATCTAGCTTCACTAATCATGACCTGGGGAGCTGACGCCTCAATCTGGACAAAGATGTGGTCTTCATCCCATGACAAGCCTGCAGATCTAGCTTCACTAATCATGATCTGGGGAGCTGACGCCTCAATCTGGACAAAGATGTGGTCTTCATCCCATGACAAGCCTGCAGATCTAGCTTCACTAATCATGACCTGGGGAGCTGACGCCTCAATCTGAACAAAGATGTGGTCTTCATCCCATGACAAGCCTGCAGATCTAGCTTCACTAATCATGACCTGGGGAGCTGACGCCTCAATCTGGACAAAGATGTGGTCTTCATCCCATGACAAGCCTGCAGATCTAGCTTCACTAATCTTGACCTGGGGAGCTGACGCCTCAATCTGGACAAAGATGTGGTCTTCATCCCATGACAAGCCTGCAGATCTAGCTTCGCTAATCAACCTGATCGTAGAAGAACTTGCATGCAATTATTGCAGGAGAAATACAAACACGTTAACCACAATATCAATAATGAGCAGAGCCATGATGTTAACTTCATACAAGTGGAGCAGAGCCATGATGTTAACTTCATACAAGTGGAGCAGAGCCATGATGTTAACTTCATACAAGCGGAGCAGAGCCATGATGTTAACTTCATACAAGTGGAGCAGAGCCATGATGTTAACTTCATACAAGTGGAGCAGAGCCATGATGTTAACTTCATACAAGTGGAGCAGAGCCATGATGTTAACTTCCTACAAGTGGACCAGAGCCATGATGTTAACTTCCTACAAATATAGCAGCGCCATGATGCTAACTTCATACAAGTGGAGCAGAGCCATGATGTTAACTTCATACAAATATAGCAGAGCCATGATGTTAACTTCATACAAGTGGAGCAGAGCCATGATGTTAACTTCATACAAATATAGCAGAGCCATGATGTTAACTTCATACAAGTGGAGCAGAGCCATTTTGTTAACTTCATACAAATATAGCAGAGCCATGATGTTAACTTCACTTCGTTAATGACATCCTTGGGGTAGTAGCTATGACTGCATGGTATGGTAGCGAGGACAGCTTTTGTTGGTAGCGATGACAGCTTTTGTTGGTAGCGAGGACAGCTTTTGTTGGTAGCGAGGACAGCTTTTGGTAGTAGCGAGGACAGCTTTTGTTGGTAGCGAGGACAGCTTTTGTTGGTAGCGAGGACAGCTTTTGTTTGTAGCGAGGACAGCTTTTGTTGGTAGCGAGGACAGCTTTTGTTGGTAGCGATGACAGCTTTTGTTGGTAGCGAGGACAGCTTTTGTTGGTAGCGAGGACAGCTTTTGTTGGTAGCGAGGACAGCTTTTGTTGGTAGCGAGGACAGTTTTTGGTAGTAGCGAGGACAGCTTTTGTTGGTAGCGAGGACAGCTTTTGTTGGTAGCGAGGACAGCTTTTGTTGGTAGCGAGGACAGCTTTTGTTGGTAGCGAGGACAGCTTTTGGTAGTAGCGAGGACAGCTTTTGTTGGTAGCGAGGACAGCTTTTGGTAGTAGCTATGTCATTAGGGGTGGTAGCTATGGCAGTATGGGGTGGTAGATATGACAGTATGGGGTGGTAGCTATGACAGTATGGGGTGGTAGATATGACATTAGGGATGGTAGCTATGACATTACGGGTGGTAGCGATGTCAGTATGGGATGGTAGCGATGTCAGTATGGGATGGTAGCGATGTCAGTATGGGATGGTAGCGATGTCAGTATGGGATGGTAGCGATGTCAGTATGGGATGGTAGCGATGTCAGTATGGGATGGTAGCGATGTCAGTATGGGATGGTAGCTATGACAACCATAGTAACAATAACAACGACGAAAACAATCATCATAAAAAGCCAGTTCCCTGCCCTTACTCGCTGCCTTGCTAACAGGAAGTTACATTTTAATATATGACTAAGTAGACTAGAGCGTCTCGATCCAGGAAGCAAGCCCAGTAGGTCTTAAACTAGAAGCAAGTGCTCCAACCGCTTTGCCCCACCACCCGGATAAGTACATCGATGTCTCTCACACTCCATCCCTGACTACAGTCTCTACTGTGGAACTACCTCTCTCCTGCCCCATTTTCTAAGACAAGCAGTAAAGTTAATGTTAAGGTCAAGGTGGCGCCTATAGCAGACACTGCTCTGTGGGATGAAGTGTTAGATGCTTCATTGTACGAGCTGACGCCTAGTTTATGAGGTTGATGAGACCAGTTCCCTTCCTCACTGACTGTCCTTCTCTAACAGTACGACTGGTACCTATTTACAGCTAGGTTACATGGAGTGTCTCTAATGAGTATTGAATCCCGTACCTTTGCAGACAAGGGAGTGCGCTACCACTAAGTTAATCAGGCGCTAATCAGACGGGTAAGGTAAGCCGGGACAACAATGCCCTCGAGGCACGCACACATGCACTAATCAAATCATGATTTCATTTTCAAAGGAAGAAAGAATGGCCAGGTAAAAATAACTCGTTACCGCGAGCCATTTGACGATATCAGCCAGCGGGTATCAGAGGGCCCTCCCAGAGGTGTGCATAATGTATAAACCTAGCTAGTGTGCCCTTGTAGTTATTCTAGAGCCTGGATCCCGTGACCAGCATCGACCCACGAGACACAAGCTGAAGTGAAACCTGTTTTGACTATATGCCTTTCTCGTCCCTTCTTCTCGTTCTTTACCTGGCTAATTTCTATGTCTGCCCCCCCCCCACCCCCCACCCCCATCAGCCACTAACCTTATCATAGAATTGAACTTAGAATTGCAGGGCGTGCCATATCTTTTCATTGATTTTGATAAATAATGGAAGAAACTCCCTTATGGGAACGACATGTCGGCCAGCAATAGAGCGGGTGTCCCTCCTGGCAATTAGCTTCTTGTTACTGTTGATTAAATTTCAGCCTGGCACACGGGCCTTTCTTTCCCGTACTGTCAGGGGACATGGCGACCCACACCTGTTCTTCATCGGCTTTTGTTTCTCAGCCGCCAAGACAGGTTGAGAGAAGTCTGTGAGCTATGGAGATGTATCTGACTGCTCACCAAGTTCTATTACATTCAAATAGCAAACAAGAGAGACTTCATTTTCACTGTGCATTTTATGAGGCCTTCATTTTAATCCGTGTGTCCCTTGTAATTACAAGAGTGGCATCAAAGGCCCGATACGCTCTTGCTACTGGTTTCCAACATGGTCATTGTAGGCGTGGCATTTTGAAGGCAATGGGACAAATTGGTGTTTTTGTACTTCTGTGTTGGTGGGTAGGGACAGTGTGAATATCATTAACGTTTTGAAGGTAAGTAGCCTCATTCGAGTCACTGTCGTTTGGGATGAAATGTTGGAGACATTGTAAAGTGTTGAGACGTCATTGTAAAGTGTTGGATACGTTATTGAAAAGTGTTGGAGAGGTTATTGAAAAGTGTTGGAGAGGTTATTGAAAAGTGTTGGAGAGGTTATTGAGAAGTGTTGGAGAGGTTATTGAAAAGTGTTGGAGAGGTTATTGAAAAGTGTTGGAGACATCATTGTAAAGTGTTGAGACATCATTGTAAAGTGTTGAGACATCATTGTAAAGTGTTGAGACTTCATGTCATTATATTGAAGTGGGTGTGAGGTGGATGAGTGTGGCGGGGTAGACAGGAGATTGTCGATCTCGGGGAGCGAACTCTGCACCTTAACAGCTAGAAGCAAGCGATATAACTACTTTACCACTCAGGCGCTAATTTCGAGGACTCGTGTCTAAACTTTGGTAGCAGGAAGTAAAATTCAACAAAAGTAAACACATTAGAAAGAAAAAAGGAAAGTCTAAATGTTTTAATAAGAGGATAAACAAGAGAAAGAGGCAAAGTAGAAACAGTAGTCAAAGAAAGTAGCTGATTGGGTGAACATTAAGGTCGTGTATCATCGATACGAAATGAGAAGGGGCTGAGTGGGTAAACATCGATTATTTGTATCATCGATAAGAAATGAGAAATGACTGAGTGATGGAACATCGAGGGCTTGTATCCTCGATAAGAAATGAGAAAGGGCTGAGTGATGGAACATCGAGGGCTTGTTTCCTCGATAAGAAATGAGAAAGGGCTGAGTAAGAGAGCATCGATAGTTTATATCATCGATAAAACATGAGAAGGGGCTCCAGGACTTTTTATCATCGATAAGAAATGAGAAGGGGCTGAGTGTGTGAGCAGCAATCGCTTGTATCATCAATCAGAAATGAGATTTACGATCAATTTTTGTTCTTGTACTGTCCGAAAGGGAACACATTTATAATTATCAAGTATTATTGATCCCTATATCCAAGATAGCAACAATTACGGATATACAGACACCTAAGGAAAATGTCTGTTTTGTGTGTGTGTTGCTAGCGGGGGCGGACATATTTTCGTGTATTCGACGCATGCGCAATCCATCGTTAATGCACTATATATATATTGTTATTGGAGCCATTCTTCAATGATTAATTCAATTCCGGCTTTCACTGGTGAGACCACGAAGCATAATCAATTTTGTCAAGAATAGATTATCGCATCGTTTTTGCCTAGGTTGGAAGAGAAGACGGGCCAGGATATGTGAAAATCAGTGGACATTGAGTGCCAGCAAGTGAAGCCATGTAAATCAGGATTGTCTCCGGAAAGAGAGGGTCACAATTCGCTGTTAGAAAGTGGAACTAACCACTGGCTTGTGAGAACAGGTGAAAGCCCAAACTGACAGACAATCGCTCACTGGAAACGGAGGGTCAGCCTTCCCTCAGGGATTGATTGTGAATCCCATCTTCCCCTACGCTCTCGGCACGCGATTCTCTACTGGGCTCCGGAAGATGGCAGTCAGTTTTGGCCGTGATTGTCACGCAACCTTCACTTGCATTGCACGGCCATTCGATTACCATAACCACATTGGCCACTCGACTTGGCGACCAGTAAAACTGAATCTTGGCCAAAATGGCTTTCAAAATGAAGTTATTGCTTGACAATTACAAGAGATGAACAAGTTCGCTGAGGAGTAACTCTAGCGATTATGACCAGCTTTGAGGGCAGAAGTATTGCATTCACTTTGAACACTACTAATGCTGCAGAGGTGCCGGAAATATTAAATGTATTTGTGGTTTTGTAGGTCAAACCGACCACTAGAAGATACACTGGAATTTAGACTATCAGAAACTTACTGGTACATTTGGTCCCGTTTGGTAGACTAATAAAACAATGGACAGACAGACAGGCAGGCAGACAGAAAGATAGACAGAGAGTCAGACAGACAGGCAGAGAGACAGACAGACAGGCAGGCAGTCAGACAGGCAGGCAGGCAGACAGGCAGACAGACAGAACGACAGACAGGCAGGCAGGCATGCAGACAGACAGACAGAGAGGCATATAGATAGATAGATAGATAGATAGATAGATAGATAGATAGATAGATAGATAGATAGATAGATAGATAGATAGACAAATAGTTAGATAGATAGACAGATAAATAGATATATAGATAGATAGATAGATAGATAGATAGATAGATAGATAGATAGATAGATAGATAGATAGATAGATAGATAGATAGATAGATAGATAGATAGATAGATAGATAGATAGATAGATAGATATATAGATAGATAGATAGATAGATAGATAGATAGATGGATAGATAGATAGATAGATAGATAGATAGATAGATAGATAGATAGATAGATAGATAGATAGATAGATAGATAGATAGATAGATAGATAGATAGATAGATAGATAGATAGATAGATAGATAGATAGACAGACAGGTACATATATTAGATAGATAGATACATATTTAGATAGATAGACAGACAGATCAGTTCAGTTCATCCCGTAACCCATCAGGTCGTTGGGGCACACACGAAGACACTCCCAAAATCCCACGCCATCCCTCTCTATCTGTCGCCGCCTGTCGTATCTCACCGGGACGAAGGCCTGCCCACTCAGTGATGTTGTCTACCCATCTCTTCATTAGACGTCCTCGCCCTCTCTGTCCCGGTACGGAACCAAAGAGTATCGAGTTGGTAATTCCATTGGACCTCGTAACGTGCCCGCACAAGGCCATCTTTCGTCTTTTGATAGCTGTGAACAGATCTTCAAAAGGACCAATAGCATCTTCAACTGTCGTATTTCTACGTTTGTGACACAATCTTTATTTGTAACATTTAGGAGTTTTCTATAGCACCTCATTTCCATTGCATGTATTCTGCCCTGGATATCTGCTGTAATGGTCCAGGTCTCGCAGGCATACAGAAATATTGATAGCACCAAAGACCGCATTAGTCTAACTTTTATGCCGAGGGCGAGCCGCTTGTCTTGCCATATAGGTTTCAGCCGAGTCAGCGCCGCTGTTGGTTGTGCTATTCTTGCAATTACCTCTGGCTTCGAACCCTCTTTGCTCATCAACGATCCCAGATATTTGAAACGTTTTACCACCTCAAGTTCCTGCCCATTCGCCTCTATTTCAGATTTAAACCCTGCTATGTTATTGGTCATGAGCTTTGTTTTATCTGCATTTATTTCCGTACCAAAAATCAGGGTTGCTCTATCCAATCTACCAATCAACTCCTGGAGTTCCCTTTCTGTGCCTGCCAATACATCAATATTATCAGCAAATCGGAAGTTTGTGACAAGCCTGTCACCCACTTTAACCGTACCAACATGTTCTTTTAAGGTCCTCTCCATTATTCTCTCCAAGAATATATTGAAGAGTGTGGGGGAGAGTATACATCCCTGTCTAACACACACCGTCGTACGGAACCAGTCGCCTAGCGTTTCCTCTACAGAGACTTCGCTTGTCGCCTGCTCATAAAGGTTTGCAATTACCCTCACAATATCACTGTTGAACTTATAATGCCTCATTGTTGACCATAGCGCCGCATGCCACCCTCTGTCAAACGCCTTTCTAAAGTCAATGAAGGCATGGTAGAGTTGTTGTTCATACTCTGAGTACTTCTCATTCATTGGCCGAAGATTAAATATCTGCTCGATGGTACTCCTTCCCGCTCGAAAGCCCGCTTGTTCTTCGGCAATGATATTCTCTGCCTGTGGTTTCAGTCTGTTGAGTATTATTCTCAAGAGAACTTTACTTGGATGACTTATCAGACTGATTGTTCGATAGTTCTGACAAATATTTAGGTTTCCTGATAGATAGATAGATAGATAGATAGATAGATAGATAGATAGATAGATTGATAGATAGATAGGTACATAGATTAGATAAATAGATAGATATATAGATATATAGATAGATAGACAGACAGGCAGACAGGCATATAAAAAGATAGATAGATAGATAGATAGATAGATAGATAGATAGATAGATAGATAGATAGATAGATAGATAGATAGATAGATAGATAGATAGATAGATAGGCAGGCAGAAATATAGATAGATAGATAGATAGATAGATAGATAGATAGATAGATAGATAGATAGATAGATAGATATATAGATAGATAGATAGATAGATAGATAGATAGATAGATAGATAGATAGATAGATAGATAGATAGATAGATAGATAGATAGATAGATAGATAGATAGATAGATAGATAGATAGATAGATAGATAGATAAAAAGAAACTGGGAACAAATGTGTATGCCCGGAGTGATACCAAATATGTATAACATAACATAGCATACCAAAGCAAGACATACCATTAGATAACTTATCGGGACATACCATTAGATAACTTATCGGGACATACCATTAGATAACTTATCGGGACATACCATTAGATAACTTATCGGGACATACCATTAGATAACTTATCGGGACATACCATTAGATAACTTATCGGGACATACCATTAGATAACTTATCGGGACATACCAGTAGATAACTTATCGGGACATACCATTAGATAACTTATCGGGACATACCATTAGATAACTTATCGGGACATACCATTAGATAACTTATCGGGACATACCAGTAGATAACTTATCGGGACATACCAGTAGATAACTTATCGGGACATACCAGTAGATAACTTATCGGGACATACCATTAGATAACTTATCGGGACATACCAGTAGATAACACAAGACAAGTAGTGCTCACAGAAGTGCTCCCCCATGCTCTATGGGTGTTGTACGTGTTTGCCAGTATATTGTGAGGGCTGAGTTGCTATCCAGATTGAAGGAACAGCAGTTGTTTTTGGTTTTTTTGTGTGTGTTTTTGTTGGGTTTTATTCTGTTATTTCACCCAGGACATGTCGAACAAAATCAATTTAAATGCAGCCTATCAACTCATTCAGCAGACGAGAGTAGACAAACCCGGCCGGGGATTGGACTCGACGTTCCAAGAGATGAGGAAACGTCGATGTCATGAGAATCGACATGAAGCTATCATCATGTCGTGAAGTTCATCATTGCTCTGCACGCAATCTACTCACTCTCAGAATGGCTTGTGTGCTCACTGTGAGTCCAACTGTCTGTGGTCTATTCTCGGCCTTTCGTCCTGTAAGCACGGACCAGATAGGAACACATACAAGAGAGTACCAAGCAACATTGATCGTATCATGAATTGTCAAGTAATCTGTGTATAAATTCACAGAGACAAATATTACAGATTCAGTCCGACCCTCTCCATCTACCGTTCTTCTGGTCTTGCTGGGAGTATTACGTACATAGGTATCCCTTTCATCGAGAGAGTCCCATGTGCACGAAAATCGACGCAAGTAATGGGCATATAAAATCAGAAGAAAAAAATAACTTCACAAGGGGATCAGTTTTAATCGGGTCAGACAGTATTCATTTTTTTCGTAACGTGTTTTGAAGATTGTCTTTATAACTACATTTGATATCTTCTTCTACTTCTTCGTTCGTTCTCAATCTCCCACTACCAAACCCTGAAAGGGCTTAAGTAGCAGAATGTAGTTCAGAGAACGGAATGAGTTGTGTCGTAGTTTACAGCTTGGCTGCGATATTTGCACCTTTCGGTCCAACACATCCGACGTCAGCAAGCATTTTTTGAGTACCGGGTTAGCATTCCCTATTCGATCCCTTCTCCTTAGCCAGTCTGCTCTGCTGCAGCCTGTTATCCAGGATCACCGCGTGGAGGTGTAGAAAGGTCTTGGCAGCTCTGGTTCGCTGGCCATGACGCTAGAGCCAGCTATGGGTCGCTAACCACTGCAACTCATGTGCTGCTCAGCATCTTGATCCCCTACATCTGATATAATAATTAAACAACATTTTCTGACGCGTTTTAAATGATCGAGTAGGGGACGGCGTGGCCTAGTGGTTAAGTGACACGGCTCACGACTATAAGGTGCTGGGTTCGATCCCCAACACAGCACCGGACGTTACGCCGGGGAAGCAAACCCTTAGAAAATGCAGGAGGAAGCAGACCCTTACATAAAATGCATGCTGGTTGGATGCACTGGGCCAACAGGCGCAAAATAAAAACGCAGTGTAACGCACACCGCCTTGGGGATTAGAGAAATAAGGCGAACGCAAACAAAAAAACAAAAAAATTATCGAGTGAAGTCAATATAATTTCGTCAACAAAAACATTTAATTATGTCATGACGTTTATAATTATGATTATTTATTGGCAACAACACTAAATTTAAGTTTGCTAGGACACAATATGCGACATGCCAGTCTGCTATAGATGATTCTAGAGGGCAAGATCAAGGGGACAAGAGGTAGGAGATGACTAAGACTCACCTTTAGATATCAGGTATGCAGAGACATTAAAGTACAAACTGTGCTGGAGGGACGAGATATGCAGATGGTATGGTCCAATGGAGAGACATGCTCAAACAACCGTACAGCCAGTCTTAGGGCTGATCAACCAGAGGATAGGGTCAAATGAGATATATACTCAGACAACCTTACAACCCGCTCCAGGACTAAACAACCAGCTGATGATGAAAATAATGTGTGTTTTATGGCGTTTAGCAATGACAACAATATGACGATTTGAACTGTTTTGGTAATGAGTCGATGTTTGTAATAATTACTTCAGGTAAAGCAAAGCGTGTCCTCAGGCAGATACAACCACGAGCCAGGTATGTGGGAAGTCAGCTGGCCAATTCTCTTCCTTGCTGTCTTTTCCTTTCCTAACCGTAAGTCAGGTGCCTATTAACTTAACTTAACTTAACTTAACTTAACTTAACTTAAATTAACTTACCTTAACTTAACTAAACTAAACTTAACTAAACTAAACTAAACTTAACTTAACTTAACTTAACGTCTTTATACTGCAGAATATATATACAGCCAGTTTCATTTACATCAACTTGCTCTAAAAGCTATGCGCATCCAATGTATTCTTAAATGCGTTAACTGTCCCTGCCTCCACTACCTCCCGTGGCAATGCATTCCAAGCATTCGCCACTCTCTGACTAAACAAATATTTCCTAATATTTAATCTGGACCTCTCTTCAGTTAATTTGTATCCAGAAAGATATACATATATAATCTTTTCTAGATGTTCGCTCTTCCATGTTCAGAAAATATATGTGCTGGGGTGACGTAACGAAACGCGAACTTGCTTGTAAATCATGACCCGCGCAAGAAAATATTGTTGTCTCAGTAATACGTGACGTCGCTTGTCATGGACTCTGTCATCCGTGTCGGCATTATCAGTCAAGTGTCCCAGAAATCTCAAAACACAAACGATTGTCGAGTTCCAACCTTTCGCTGTGTCCCCATTATTTGACAAATCCATCAATGCTTGACGCACACATTGGTGACGCTACACTCTCACACATGCGCACACATTTGCACATACATTCACACACAAGCCTAGACCATTATCGCGTCCATACCCCCTCCATGTCCCGTTCTCTGTGGTGGCTCTCTAGTCAAAGATCCCGTGCCACATTAACATGAAGCGCAGACGTAATGACTTCCGCGAACAGGCCCGACGTTTCCGGAACACTCCGTTGAAGTTCCGCTGCCGTCTGAAATAGGGATTTGGGGTTCCTGCCGTCTTCCCTTGACCAGACCTGACGTGGCTCGTTTACCGTGGTCAATTATTTTTACTGTGGGCTCGGAGATTTGCCTAGGATAAGTCTTCTAGAGGTTCAGACTGTATTGTCTGTGTCATTTTGGGTGGTGAGTCTTACTCCAGCATTAGAATTGCTGGGAACTTCGCCCACACTCACAGCATCGTGTCGTCATTAACAGAACCGCCAGAGCGTCTTCCATTATGATCAACAGCAATCAATACCTTTATCATTACGAGCATCCTCTCTGTGTGTCGTCTTCTGTCTCATCTCTCAGCATTTGTATATATGTTGTCACAATGAAGGCTAGCTGTCTGTGGTCACTTAGCTTAACACTTAACATCTTTATACTGGCTTAGAAGACTCTGCAGAGTTTGTATACAACCAGTTTCGTTTACATTTCTTTGCTCTAAAAGCTATGTGCATCCAATCTATTCGTAAATACATTAATTGTCCCTGCCTCCACTACTTCATGTGCCAATGCATTCCAAGCATTCACAACTCTCTGACTAAAAAAAAAATGTCCTAATATATAATCTGGACCTTTCTTTAGTTAATTTGTATCCATGCCCTCTTGTTCTTGCAGATGGTTGTATTTTGAAGAAAAAAACAACTTGTTTTAGTCTAATTTATCCTTTCCTTTGATTATATTATAAACATGACATGCCATCTGCATGCTGTCACATTACACACTATATGTTGTCACACTGAACGCTTGGTGAAGCGAAGTTCTCGCAACACAGAGAAGTGAAAAACGTCACAAGGAGAAAGACAACAAAAGCTAAGTATACATTTTGTTGTTGTTATTATTATTATTTGTGTTCACTCCAAGTCATATCATCCTATAGTCAGTCATGACTGAAAGGGACTACTACTACTACTACCACACTGATCTTTGCCAGGACATCCATTCTTGTCTGTGTACCTACCACATTGATCTCTGAGGACATCCATACTTGTCTGTTAATTTACCACACTGATCTCTGCCAAGAATCCATGTTAGTCTGTGTATCTAACACACTGGTCTACGTCAAGACAAGATTGAGAAAAAGAAGAAGAAGAAAAAGAAGAAGAAGAAGAAGAAGAAAAAGGAGAAGAAGAAGAAATCTAGGAACTCATTATACAAATTTGCCCATTTACTTTGATACTTTTTTTTTCTAGCGAATTCAGTTTTTTAATTATTCCAGTCCTTCAATGATAATGTTTTCACTTTAATCTCGAGATGAAAGTTGCAGCAGTGAATGAGCTGACAGCAGTCGGTGACGGCTGGTTGCGTTATGGTCAGCGTTCCACAGCTGGCTGGTTGCGATAGGGTCAGCGTTCCACGGCTAGCTTGCGATAGGGTCAGCGTTCCACGGCTAGCTTGCGATAGGGTCAGCCATCCACGCCTCGCTTGCGTTAGGGTCATGGACCCATAGACTGGCTGGTTTCACCTGTGTCAGCGAACGAACCATAGTTGACCAAGACCTTATTCCACCTCAAATCGGTGGCCCTGGAGACAGTCTGCATGGTTGCAGACTGACTAAGACAATTAGGATTAAAGAGGAAAGGCAAACCCGGCCCGCAAAAATGCTGTGCTTAACCCCGATGTGTTGGGCCGAAGAGCTCAGATATCGAAGCCTCGCTGTAAACTATTCGACAATGTCACAACGTTGTTGTCAGGACGAACGCCAAAGAAGAAGAGATCCCATCTCAGCGTTCTCTCGCAGCTCTGCATTAGCTGTGGCTATCCATACGAACTGTACCATCTTTGTATTGCTATCTCTGCCTGTTGAAGTGTGCTGTGACAATATATGTGTATGTACAGACAGAAATAGAGAGACAGATTGGGAAGAGAGAACATACCAGGTTTAATACTTATTCATTCCTAACTCAGTTGTATCCAGTAGAAATCGGACTGCCATACGTCATACTAGCAGTCGAGATCAAGACGCCGTGCAGCTACCAATAGCTGACTGCAAGCGTCAGGGCCAGCGAAACAGCTGCCAAGACCCTTCTACACCTCCACAAGGTAATCCTGAATAACATGGTGAAACAGAGCAGACTGGCTACGGAGAAGGGATCGAAGACGGAAGGCTATCCCGGTACTACAAAAAATACCTGCTGAAGTCGGGTGTGTTGGACCGAAAGATGCAAATATCGCAGTCAAGCTGTAAACTATGACACAACGCATTTCGTTCTTCCGACTACATGCTTTTTCATGGTTTGGTAGAGGGAGATTTAGAACAAAGACGAAGCAGAAGCATACCGTGTGCTAACTGTTCCAGCAGCAAATCGACCAATCAGCCAACAAACAGAATTACAAGTCCAGAAACTAGTCTAGCAGTAATTGAATTTGAAGTCCACCATCGAAGCAAGTATTACAATAATTGTGGTCAATGTTAGAAGACAGAATAATCTATGAACTTCCGACATAACAATATCTAGCATATGCCTGACTTCGCGGGCGGGAAACGCGTGAAGGAAACAACATGGCAGTCACCAGCCCTTCAGGAAATGAACACAGGCATTTCCGCTATAATACCTTAGTTCCATTCTAGAGTAACTTGGCCTTTCAAAAGACATTACGTTTGTGAAAAATGATTTGTTCATGGCAGGTTCATATTACTGGATAATGCATGGATAGATCCAACCTTGTTGGGTCGTCGTCATTTCTTTACTAATAATGATCACAAGGTCAGGAGATCGAAGGTTAAATTATTCTATGTGGGGTGATCACATAGCATCAATGTAATACACTCAATACAGCAAATATAAAGGTTTGCATGAGAGTAACAAAGGGAAACAAAAAATTCATATTCTTTAAGCTGACTTTGGACGTTAAAAAAAGGGGGGTGTTTACTGTTCCTACTTTTTCATTTTACAGCAGTCATTATTTGCACATGCTGAATTGTGTGTGTTTGTGTGTGTGTGTGTGTGTGGGGGGGGGGGGGGCTGAGAGATGCCTGTGATAATGCGTGGACGCTATATTATAATTGATAATTATACAGAAAAAAGCAAAGATGGCAAATATCAGGTCAATCACGTTACGTTGCATTGACAATCCTGTATCCTTTCACACAATACAGGAAAACTTAGACATGTTCAGCTTGAACTAAATTAGTAAAAAACAGAACAGAATGTACCCTGTCAAACAAAACAGGAATCTAATGGTTATTCTGAGCCGCTGCTTCTACACCACAGAAATCTAATGTTATTCTGAGCCGCTTCTTCTACACAACAGAAATCTAATGTTATTCTGAGCCGCTGCTTTTACACAACAGAAATCTAATGTTATTCTGAGCCGCTGCTTCTACACAACAGAAATCTAATGTTATTCTGAGCCGCTGCTTCTACACAACAGAAATCTAATGTTATTCTGAGCCGCTGCTTCTACACAACATGAATCTAATGGTTATTCTGAGCCGCTGCTTCTACACAACATGAATCTAATGTTATTCTTAGCCGCTGCTTCTACACAACATGAATCTAATGGTTATTCTGAGCCGCTGCTTCTACACAACATGAATCTAATGGTTATTCTAAGCCGCTGCTTCTACACAACATGAATCTAATGGCTATTCTGAGCCGCTGCTTCTACACAACATGAATCTAATGGTTATTCTGAGCCACTGCTTCTACATCTCCTGAGCTGTCTGAAAACAAATTCGCTCTTCTAGTCTGGACATGAACCCCACAACAATAAATAACACCGATCAGCACGGCAATGGTAAGATAAGGAGAATGAAACAATTCAATATTAGATGATAATAACAATACACAAGAGAACAGACACAAGTCTCACCACAAGGACACGAGAATCAGTCCTTCTCTGGGCTGACACAAGAGAACAGACACAAGTCTCACCACAAGGACACGAGAATCAGTCCTTCTCTGGGCTGACACAAGAGAACAGACACAAGTCTCACCACAAGGACACGAGAATCAGTCCTTCTCTGGGCTGACACAAGAGAACAGACACAAGTCTCACCACAAGGACACGAGAATCAGTCCTTCTCTGGGCTGACACAAGAGAACAGACACAAGTCTCACCACAAGGACACGAGAATCAGTCCTTCTCTGGGCTGACACAAGAGAACAGACACAAGTCTCACCACAAGGACACGAGAATCAGTCCTTCTCTGAGCTGACACAAGAGAACAGATACAAGTCTCACCACAAGGACACGAGAATCAGTCCTTCTCTGGGCTGACACAAGAGAACAGACACAAGTCTCACCACAAGGACACGAGAATCAGTCCTTCTCTGAGCTGACACAAGAGAACAGACACAAGTCTCACAACAAGGACACGAGAATTTGTCCTTCTCTGGGCTGACACAAGAGAACAGACACAAGTCTCACCACAAGGACACGAGAATCAGTCCTTCTCTGGGCTGACACAAGAGAACAGACACAAGTCTCACTACCAGGACACGAGAATCAGTCCTTCTCTGAGCTGACACAAGAGAACAGACACAAGTCTCACCACAAGGACACGAGAATCAGTCCTTCTCTGGGCTGACACAAGAGAACAGACACAAGTCTCACCACAAGGACACGAGAATCAGTCCTTCTCTGAGCTGACACAAGAGAACAGACACAAGTCTCACCACAAGGACACGAGAATCAGTCCTTCTCTGGGCTGACACAAGAGAACAGACACAAGTCTCACCCCAAGGACACGAGAATCAGTCCTTCTCTGGGCTGACACAAGAGAACAGACACAAGTCTCACCACAAGGACACGAGAATCAGTCCTTCTCTGGGCTGACACAAGAGAACAGACACAAGTCTCACCACAAGGACACGAGAATCAGTCCTTCTCTGAGCTGACACAAGAGAACAGATACAAGTCTCACCACAAGGACACGAGAATCAGTCCTTCTCTGGGCTGACACAAGAGAACAGACACAAGTCTCACCACAAGGACACGAGAATCAGTCCTTCTCTGAGCTGACACAAGAGAACAGACACAAGTCTCACAACAAGGACACGAGAATTTGTCCTTCTCTGGGCTGACACAAGAGAACAGACACAAGTCTCACCACAAGGACACGAGAATCAGTCCTTCTCTGGGCTGACACAAGAGAACAGACACAAGTCTCACCACAAGGACACGAGAATCAGTCCTTCTCTGAGCTGACACAAGAGAACAGACACAAGTCTCACCACAAGGACACGAGAATCAGTCCTTCTCTGGGCTGACACAAGAGAACAGACACAAGATTCACCACAAGGACACGAGATCAGTCCTTCTCTGGGCTGACACAAGAGAACAGACACAAGTCTCACCACAAGGACACGAGAATCAGTCCTTCTCTGAGCTGACACAAGAGAACAGACACAAGTCTCACCACAAGGACACGAGAATCAGTCCTTCTCTGGGCTGACACAAGAGAACAGACACAAGTCTCACCACAAGGACACGAGAATCAGTCCTTCTCTGGGTTGACACAAGAGAACAGACACAAGTCTGACCACAAGGACACGAGAATCAGTCCTTCTCTGGGCTGACACAAGAGAACAGACACAAGTCTCACCACAAGGACACGAGAATCAGTCCTTCTCTGAGCTGACACAAGAGAACAGACACAAGTCTCACCACAAGGACACGAGAATCAGTCCTTCTCTGGGCTGACACAAGAAAACAGACACAAGTCTCACCCCAAGGACACGAGAATCAGTCCTTCTCTGGGCTGACACAAGAGAACAGACACAAGTCTCACCACAAGGACACGAGAATCAGTCCTTCTCTGGGCTGACACAAGAGAACAGACACAAGTCTCACCAGAAGGACACGAGAATCAGTCCTTCTCTGGGCTGACACAAGAGAACAGACACAAGTCTCACCACAAGGACACGAGAACCAGTCCTTCTCTGGGCTGACACAAGAGAACAGACACAAGTCTCACCACAAGGACACGAGAATCAGTCCTTCTTTGGGCTGACACAAGAGAACAGACACAAGTCTCACTACCAGGACACGAGAATCAGTCCTTCTCTGGGCTGACACAAGAGAACAGACACCACAAGAACAAGAGTGGCTCCCCTTTCTTTCTGACCTACCCTATTACATTGCTAACCAATCAACGAACTTATTATGACCATAATGCATAACAGACACGCAAATACAAATGGAAAACGAACACACCGCATGGAATAAATGGAAAAAAAATGAGTTCTTGAAATGCATGCATTTCTCGCGTGTACATTATTTCCGAAATCGTTCGGCTGGTCTGTTAATAGCCATTGATGTTCCGTAGATGTTTTACCTGTAATGAACTAGCCGCAACAGCTAAAAGTGCAGCAAAAGTGGAACCTGAAGATACCTTCACCAGGTCACAAGACAGCTATACAATAAACAACCTACTACAAATACACCAATCAGAGGTAAACATGACAACCTTCTTATTACAGAAAAAGAACAGATGAAACGTTGGGCAGAACATTTTACAGAGATACTGAATAGACCACAGCCCACAACAATAATAGACCACAACCCACAACAATAATAGACCACATCAATAATAGACCACATCAATAATAGACCACATCAATAATAGACCACAGCCCACAACAATAATAGACCACATCTCACAACAATATTGAATTGACCACAACAATAATAGACCACATCTCACAACAATAATAGACCACATCTCACAACAATATTGAAGAGACCACATCCCACAACAATCCCTAATTTTGAAAACGAAATAGACATGCCCCTCTTACCAGTGCAGAATTTACACTCTCAGAAATCAAAAGAGCCATCCACAAACTAAAGAATTTCAAGGCAGCAGGGGATGATGAGATAACTGATGAAATGTTAAAAGCCACAGATGATAACACCCTCACTCATCTCCTATGCATCATAAATGATGTGTGGAAAGAGGGAAAACCACCAGACCAGTGGAAGATGGTTTTATTGTAAAAATACCAAAGAAAGAAGACACGATTGTAACAACTGGCGTGGCATAACACTCCTGTCAGTGCCTGGGAAAGTACTCTGTAGCATGATATTAGAAAGACTCTGGGAACAGGTAGATGTCATCATAAGCGAAGAACAGGCTGGCATTAGACCAAAGCGTTCTTGCATTGATCATATTTTCACACTCAGAACTATCATAGAAGGCTTAGTAGAAATGCAATCCCCACTAATCATCAACTTCCTTGACTTCCAGAAGGCTTTTGACAGTCTTCACCGTCCAACATTATGGAAACTTCTAGAGAACTATGGCTTACCCTCAAAATAAATAAATATGTTCAAAGCTTTATTTGATAATTCACGATGCTGTGTTCGAACATCCGACGGCAACACTTAATGGTTTAAAATAAAAAATTGGAGTAAAACATGGATGTTTTTTATCACCTCCCCTATTTGACATAACTATAGAATGGATTATGAAACACGATGTCCATGATAACCATTCAAGCATAGAATGGACAGATAACACGACCTTAGAAGATCTTGATTTTCGCAGACGACCTAGCACTACTTAGTACTACTAATGAAAAAAAAAACTCAAGAAAACCTAGATAAACTATGTCAATGGTCAGAACAGATAGGACTTCAAGTAAGCGCCTCAAAGAAGATGATCCCTTCCACAACCACAACGGCTGATATCAAGCTACATAGGAAATCTCTACAAAATGTCCAACACTACACAAACCTGGGAAGCAACATGACACGATGAAGATGACACGAAATAAATTTCTACTAGAATTGCTTTGACCTCGTGCGCCTTTAATCAGCTCACCAACATCTGGAAATCAACGACACTCAGCAAACATACCAAGCTCAGACTATTCAACTCAGTCGTAATATCAGTCCTGGCATGGATGTGAAAGGTGGATGACAACAAAAGCGCTGCAAAACAGACTAAATATCTTTGAAAATAAATGTTTAAGAAAATGATTGACTATACGCTGGGATCAGTTCATAACTAATGACTCGATAAGAAAGAACAAAGAGAAACCAACTATATGTGTCGACTATCATCCGGAAAACACTATGGACATACATCGGACATGTCCCTAGAATGATCAACAACCGTCTTCCATTGCTAGCACTCGAATGGACATCAATGGACGTTCGGAAAAGAGGGAGACCCAAGGAAACACTGAGAAGAACAATCATCCGCGAGGATTCAATATGAGCCTCAGCACCATACAAGATCTAAAAACAGGGGCGTCACACCGTTCCTTCTAGAGATCATTTGTTTCTGCATTATGCGCCGTATTTGGCGCGCAAAGAACATGAATAGAATGAGAGACTGTCTACTTTCAGAGCTCTTCTACGGAAATCTGTTACTTGTTTTAGCCAATTCCAAGATAACAGCAAACAGGACAATAACCAGAACATTGTGAATGCACAAGGTGGTGGTTTCCATTACTACAAATATCTGTCTACATGCGTCTCTCTGGAAACTAGGTTTCCCGTCACTTGATGTTCAAGTTAATAAATATGGAGCACTAACAATTGACACAAATGAACTTAAACTTAACGACTTTATACTGGCTTAGAAAACTGCAGATTATGTATCCTACCAGTTTCTTGGAGGGTGGTTAACCGATGTGCGAGAAAAGTAGACCCACAGCCTGTTAGGCGCCAACTATGCTGCTTTAAATTAACCACCTAACTATGGCCGGTGTTATGTCATGGCACACAGTTTGTCGCCTCTTACTACATGCTCTCTGTGAGGCAGTGGTGCTATTATTGTCCTGGTCATACACATAACCCAATAGACCACTTGGTCATTCTCTGATGCGTCTCGCATTTCAAGCCTCATCTTAGTGGTATCTGGGTTGACAAGAAAACTGCAACTTCCAAGTATATCGCAAGGAGTTTGCAACCTCGTCATGTAAAACTGCTGCTAATGAAACCGCAGCTGCAAAGTCTTGTAAAGCGGTTAGCGTTGATGTTGTTCTATGCTTCACTGGGAGCAAAATGGGAATCTTCATCATCATGTGTGACCCTACAGATAGGTGAATCATCATCAACATGTGTGGCCTACAGATAGTAGGTGAATCATCATCAACATGTGTGGCCTACAGATAGTAGGTGAATCATCATCAACATGTGTGGCCTACAGATAGTAGGTGAATCATCATCATCATGTGTGGCCTACAGATAGGTGAATCATCATCAACATGTGTGGCCTACAGATAGTAGGTGAATCATCATCATCATGTGTGACCCTACAGATAGGTGAATCATCATCAACATGTGTGACCCTACAGATAGGTGAATCATCATCAACATGTGTGGCCTACAGATAGTAGGTGAATCATCATCAACATGTGTGGCCCTACAGATAGTAGGTGAATCATCATCAACATGTGTGACCCTACAGATAGTAGGTGAATCATCATCAACATGTGTGGCCCTACAGATAGTAGGTGAATCATCATCATCATGTGTGACCCTACAGATAGTAGGTGAATCATCATCAACATGTGTGACCCTACAGATAGTAGGTGAATCATCATCAACATGTGTGACCCTACAGATAGTAGGTGAATCATCATCAACATGTGTGACCCTACAGATAGTAGGTGAATCATCATCAACATGTGTGACCCTACAGATAGTAGGTGAATCATCATCAACATGTGTGACCCTACAGATAGTAGGTGAATCATCATCAACATGTGTGACCCTACAGATAGTAGGTGAATCATCATCAACATGTGTGACCCTACAGATAGTAGGTGAATCATCATCAACATGTGTGACCCTACAGATAGTAGGTGAATCATCATCAACATGTGTGACCCTACAGATAGGTGAATCATCATCAACATGTGTGACCCTACAGATAGGTGAATCATCATCAACATGTGTGACCCTACAGATAGTAGGTGAATCATCATCAACATGTGTGGCCCTACAGATAGTAGGTGAATCATCATCAACATGTGTGACCCTACAGATAGTAGGTGAATCATCATCAACATGTGTGACCCTACAGATAGTAGGTGAATCATCATCAACATGTGTGACCCTACAGATAGTAGGTGAATCATCATCAACATGTGTGACCCTACAGATAGTAGGTGAATCATCATCAACATGTGTGACCCTACAGATAGTAGGTGAATCATCATCAACATGTGTGACCCTACAGATAGTAGGTGAATCATCATCAACATGTGTGACCCTACAGATAGTAGGTGAATCATCATCAACATGTGTGACCCTACAGATAGGGGAATCATCATCAACATGTGTGACCCTACAGATAGTAGGTGAATCATCATCAACATGTGTGACCCTACAGATAGTAGGTGAATCATCATCATCATGTGTGACCCTACAGATAGTAGGTGAATCATCATCATCATGTGTGGCCCTACAGTAGGTGAATCATCATCATTATATGTGGCCCTACAGATAGTAGGTGAATCATCATCATCATGTGTGACCCTACATGTAGAAGGCGAATCATCATCATCATGTGTGGCCCTACAGATAGTAGGTGAATCATCATCATCATGTGTGACACTACATGTAGAAGGCGAATCATCATCATTATGTGTGGCCCTACAGATAGTAGGTGAATCATCATCATCATTATGTGCCCCTGCATGTAGAAGGCGAATCATTATCATCGTGTACTCTTACATGTAAAAAGGCAATCATCGGAGAAGAATTGAGATAAAAGTTTGCAGGCAATCCTTGGAGAAGATTCGAGATCTAAGTTTGCAGGCAATCCTGGGAGAAGATTCGAGATCTAAGTTTGCAGGCAATCCTGGGAGAAGATTCGAGATCTAAGTTTGCAGGCAATTCTGGGAGAAGATTCGAGTTTTGATCAAAGTTCAGACCTCTTGGTGTGTTCAATATTATCGATCTATAAACGATGACTAACATCCACCGATTGATTTCCCATAGCAGGAGAAGACAACTCGTTTTCCGGGGATCAGACAAGACCAAGTCCTCCAAGTCCAAGTCAGCAATAGACTGACTCATCGTAAGATATTTTGTTAAAAGATGAACTAGTATGTTGGCTCATCTATCCGCTAATTGATATGCTAACTATTTGTAGCCGGCCTAAGATTTCACAACAATCATGACCGAGAGGTGGAGTAGGAAGCTGCCTGGCAGGCTATGTCATTTTCGTTAACAATAGTAAGCATCGACTTGTAGATTGGACGTCAACAATTGTTTGAGCGTTCTTTGAGTGACGAACTGTGCATTCATTCCCGTCTCAACTGATCTGATGTGTTCATTCTAGTTCTCTTTACGAAGTGCTAAAAGTCACTCATCATTTGAGTGATAGTTTGAGCAGTCTCCTCACATGAGGGCACCAAATGAAGCCCGTGTTACTCCGGCTTGTACTGATCATTAGGCTCAATTCTGGGCTTTATTTGTGAGGGCGTAATTGTCGGTGGTTTTATGTCTCGTTGCGGGGCGATGAGGCTAACGTTTGCTCGGGCAAAACACACTGATCGGAGATGTTAGTCAGGGTCACGTGGGGAGAGGAGACTAACGTCTGGTCAGGCAAAACACAAGCTCAGGACGTCAGGAAAGTTACTACAACCCGACACTCAGTTCCATTTTAAGGGCCCATAAACGAGTAGAGTTACTCATTGTAGGCATTCAACAACAACAACAACAACAACAACATACCTCACTGAAGCAACTTGAATAGTTGTTTTGTCTTTGACCGTGCTTGTTTTACAAAACCTACAGGACCAGTGGTCTTCGCTTGGTCGTCTCATGGCTTGTCTAGTTGGCGGTCACACGATTATTGTATTAAAATGTAGCGCATCATTATTAGACATACAATATGTTTATTTCGAGGCCTGAGGTCCTAAATGATGAATTCAACGTATTTTTGGTATAGGCTCAGTGAACCAAATTGCAGACATTCGAACCAACGCTGTATATATATGGCTTAACTTCGCAACGAGGGAAGACTATCAAACATCAAGAATAACTGGGAAACAGGGAAGGTAAGTGGTCTTCGTTACAAGGGGAGACTATCAAACATCAAGAATAACTGGGGAAACAGGGAAGGTAGGTGGTCTTCGTTACAAGGGGAGACTATCAAACATCAAGAATAACTGGGGAAACAGGGAAGGTAGGTGGTCTTCGTTACAAGGGGAGACTATCAAACATCAAGAATAACTGGGAAACAGGGGAGGTAAGTGGTCTTCGTTACAAGGGGAGACTATCAAACATCAAGAATAACTGGGGAAACAGGGAAGGTAGGTGGTCTTCGTTACAAGGGGAGACTATCAAACATCAAGAATAACTGGGTAAACAGGGAAGGTAAGTGGTCTTCGTTACCTTTGTCATCGGAACGTCAAACCCCGCCTACTTGTTTACAGCTGGACATTCTGAATGTGTTGTTCTATATGTGTGTATGTGTGTGTGTATGTGTGTGTAAAAGTGTGTCTCTGTGTGTGTTGTCTGTGTCTGTGTGCGTGGGTCTGTGCGTGTGCGTTATAATGGGTGTGTGTCTGTGCCTGGGTATTTGTCTGTATGTGTTTGTATGTGTATGTGTCTGTGTGTATGAGGCTGTTTATGTGTATGTATGTGTGTGTCTGTATGTGTATTTGTGGGTGTGTCTCTCTCCGTTTGTATGTGTTTGTGTGTGTGTCTGTGAGTGTGTGTATTTTTGTGTATGCATGTGTGTAGGTTCGTGTGTCTGTGCATGTGTGTCAGTCTGTGTGTGTATGCGTATCAGTGCTGGGATATGTGTGTCTGTGTGTTTATATATGTGTCGGTGTGTGCGTGTCTGCGTGTGTATGTGTTTCTGTGTGTGGCTCTTTGCATGTGTGTATGTCTTTGTGTGTATGCGCGTCTGTCTGTGATTTTGCATGTGTGTATTTATATGTGGTTCTGTTTCTGTGTGTATCTGTGTGTGTTTGTGTGTATGTTTCTGTATTTATATGTCTCTCCGTGTGTATCTGTGTGTCTGTGAATGTGTGTGTCCGTGTGCGTATCTGTGTGTATTTGTGTCTGAATGTATGTGTCTGTGTGTGTCTGTTTGAGTGTGTCTGTGTGTGGCAGTTTGTGTGTCGTTGTTTTTTAGTGTGTTTGTGTGTGTCTATATTTGTATATATGTGTATGTTTCTGTGTGAGTGTTGTATGCCTGTGCATGTATGTCTGTATTTGTATGTTTGTGTGTGTCTGTGTGTTTCTGTTTGTATGTGTATTTGTGTTGGTGGCTATGCGTCTATGTATGTGTCTGTGTGTATATTTGAGCGTATGCGTGTGTGTGTATTTGACATGTATTTGATATATGTGCATTTGTGTGGGTGTGTGTATTCGTGTCTGTGTGTGTATATATGTGTATGTGTCTATGTGTGTTTGTCTGTGTGTATATGTATGTATGTGTGTGTCTCTGTGTGTAACTATGTGCTTGTGAATATATGTGTGTGTGTGTGTGTGTATATGTGTCTATGTGTGTGCATGTGTGTGTCTGTGTAAGTTTCATAGTGGGCTGTGTATGTGTGTGTCTATGTGTGTCGGTGTGTATCTGTGTGTCTGTGTGTGAATATGCCTGTCTTTGTATGTGTGTCTGTGAGTGTCTGTATGTGTGTGTCTGTGTGACTGTGTTAGGGGCATTGAGTATGAGTGCGTTGGTGTGTGTTTGGGTGTTTGTGCGTATCTGTATTTATCTGATATGCATGTCTGTGTCTATGTGTGTCTGCGGGTGTGTGTCTGTGGGTGTGTGTCTGTGTGTTTATGTGTGTTTGTGTATATCTGTGTGTGTATCTGTATGTGTCATTCTGTGCACGTGTCAGTGTGTTACTCTGTATGTCTGCCTGTATCTGGAAGTGTGTTTTTTGTGTCTGTATATGTATTTGTATGTATGGCTTTATGCGTGCCTGTGTATGTATCTGTACGTAACTGTGTGTATGTCTGTATCTATGTGTGTGTGTATGTGTGTGTGTGTCTATTTGTGTGCCTGTATTTATGCGTCTGTGTGTGTCTGTGCGTGTATGTGTCTGTCTGCGTCTGTGTTTGTATGTATGTGTGCATTTGTGTATATGTGTTTGTTTGTGTGTGTATGTGTGTATATGTGTGTTTGTGTGTGTGTCTATGTATGTGTGTCTGTGTGTCTATTTATGTGTTTTGTGTATATGTGTTTGTGTGTGTCTCTGTGTGTGTGTGTCTGTGTGTCTATTTGTGTGGTGTGTGTATATATGTGTGTTTGTGTGTGTGTCTCTGTGTGTGTGTCTGTGTGTCTATTTATGTGTTTTGTGTAAATGTGTTTGTGTGTGTGTCTCTGTGTGTGTCTATTTGTGTGGTGTGTGTATATATGTGTGTTTGTGTGTATGTATATGTGTGTATCTGTGTGTCTATTTGTGTGTTGTGTGTGTGTGTGTGTGTGTGTGTGTGACAGAGGGGACGCTGGCAGACAAGATTCGTTTATCGAACAGTCTTGCTTCCAGGTAGATACAACCAGGTCGTACTCATGATTACCTTCAAATGCGGTACCGAATAGAGAAGACTAACATGTCTCTCTACAGCTTCTTGTCTCCTGTCCCTAGTGTTGCCTATCATTTCCTCAGTTAACTCCTTCTTTGTATGTTCTCATCTGAAACTGTCCACAATATTATGTCTATGTTTGACCCTATTCTTCTGGAACCTATTATTGACCCTCTTATCTGATCTTCAGTCACAATTTGTTCTAATTCATAACAGAAATGAGGGTTGCCTTTTTTCTGACAAATACGAAAGTTACATTTGGCATTGGTCTCTTGAGATTTTCTCATTCATCTAATTATCCACGGATGCTTATACATGTAGATTCACACTAGTCGACGACTTACACTTGTGTTCACGGATACGTGGTGTTGTTTTCCGTCTGGACTTGTTATTTCGTTCTTTTTTTGTGATATCTTCCATCCGTTTATCGTGGTCTGGACGCCGGCTAAATGGCACTACGCTTATACCTGTGTCGTATTTCACGGGTTTGTTCTGCCGGTTCACCTTCACGAATTTGGCGTGTGGGAATTTTAGATGCTTCTATGATGAGCTGAATACAGCTAGGGGGAGATGCCAGACTCACTCACACGCTGAGTGTTGTCCATACGACCTCTTGTGGTTATCGAAAAGGCACGACAAACTGCGTTAGATGCCATCCCACCTTTCTACCCTGCGGGTTACATGTTTACGGAAAGGCTTCGGTGGTAACCCTGAGGCAAAATCTGCATCCTATGCTATCTCCAGTCGTCTCGATGAATGCCTTGCCACTGGCAAAAGGTAGCTTAGGCTCTGTGAGTGAGGTTGACAAAAGGCGCAGTTTCTTCCTCACTTTAATCCAAATCACCGCGCAAGTCACCCATTTCAGCGGACACAGCAAGAGATACGACTGTCCACACGGCTGAACAAAGAGAGTAGTCTTCATCACTTGTGATGGACAACTATTATAAGCTCATAGCCCGGAAGTACAGGTATTAAATAGCCATAACGTTGGATATTTGAAATTCCCCAACCGTCGTCCTGGAACATTTTATTATTGACAGAATGACCAATGCTTTCGTTGTTCTTGTCTTTATTTCAAAAAGGCTCTACAAACTTGACTCTTCTGTTGACGTCATAACGCTTGATACTAACAGTATGCCAGCTACTCTGGCACCATGGCCAGTTCAAATGAAATAGAATATATTATAAGACTGAGCCACGATGACACTTGAAGATGTCATATTGAATATATTATTTAGCTCGTCTTGTCAGCAATCTGTCTGTTAATCTGTCTGTTAATCTATCTGTTAATCTGTCTGTTAATCTGTCTGTTAATCTGTCTGTTAATCTGTCTGTTAATCTGTCTGTTAATCTGTTTGTTAATCGGTTAATATGTCTGTTAATATATATGTTAATCTGTCTGTTAATCTGTCTGTTAAACTGTTAATCTGTCTGGTGATCTGTCTGTTAATCTGTCTGTTAATCTGTCTGTTAATATGTCTGTTAATCTGTCTGTTAATGTGTCTGTTAATCTGTCTGTTAATCTGTCTGTTAATCTATTAAGCGGTCTGTTAATCTGTCTGTTAATCTGTCTGTTAATCTGTCTGTTATTCTGTTAATCTATCTGTTAATCTGTCTGTTAATGTGTTAATCTGTCTGTTAATCTGTCTGTTAATAGGTCTGTTAATGTGTTAATCGGTCTGTTAATCTGTCTGTTACTCTATCTGTTAATATATCTGTTAATATGTCTGTTAATCGGTCTGTTTGTGAAACTAAAGTGCATCCACTAACACCTTTTAAGATCAAAGTTCATATGCTGTAAACCACTTGAGATTAAAGAAAAAGTCCCGAGAAAGAAGTCGTAAAACAACCATACTGCACAAACATAAAAATTGGCAAATGCCAGAAGTCTTTAAATTGATGCCGCTATATATTTTGGGTCGATAAGACAGTACAATAATATGGATGATATCACATATTTATAAATATCCAAATACAAACAGAATCACACAGCTCGCACCCAGACGTACTGACAATCACACACAATCCGCTAATTCAGTAACTCATCCGCTATTCAGCTTCCTTACTCTGGACATAAGGTTTGTAGCGGCCCTTTTCATCGACACTGACGGTTTTGTTGCTAGACAGAACTACACTACCTACAGAGCTGCTCTATGCTTCGCTGGGCCGTCTTCTTCTTATTCTCTGCTGGGGTATTCTTCTAATTGTTGTTTAGGATAATTTGGTTCTTGGCTTTGACACAACTTCTTTTAGCTGACACCAACTTGCGCTGTCTACTCAGCTCATGAAGCAAAGGCGTCACATGGAAGTGTGATCAATTACTAAAACATACGAGACTCATGTCTCGTTCAGACTAGATTAGGAAACAAGGGGCCGAGCAGTGCAGGAGCTGTAGCGGTCAGTGACCCAAAGTTGATTGCTAGGATCAGGGCCAGCGACCCATAGCTGATTGCTAGGGTCAGGGTCAGGGACCCAGAGCTGCTAAGACCCTTCTACACCCCCACGTGGTGATCTAGAATAACAGACTGCAACAGGGCAGACTGGCTAAGTAGAAGGATTGAAGAGGGCAGGCTGGTTAAATGGGGAGGGATTGAAGAGGGCAGACTGGTTAAATGGGAAGGGATTGAAGAGTGTAGACTGGTTAACATGGGAAGGATTGAAGAGGGCAGACTGGTTGAGGGGGAGGGATGGAAGAGGGCAGACTGGTTAAATGGGGAAGGATTGAAGAGGGCAGACTGGCTAAGGAGAAGGGATTGAAGAGGGCAGACTGGTTAAATGGGGAAGGATTGAAGAGGGCAGACTGACTAAGGAGAAGGGATTGAAGAGGGCAGACTGGTTAAATGGGGAGGGATTGAAGAGGGCAGACTGGTTAAATGGGAAGGGATTGAAGAGTGTAGACTGGTTAACATGGGAAGGATTGAAGAGGGCAGACTGGTTGAGGGGGAGGGATGGAAGAGGGCATACTGGTTAAATGGGGAAGGATTGAAGAGGGCAGACTGGCTAAGGAGAAGGGATTGAAGAGGGCAGACTGGTTAAATGGGGAAGGATTGAAGAGGGCAGACTGACTAAGGAGAAGGGATTGAAGAGGGCAGACTGGTTAAATGGGGAGGGATTGAAGAGGGCAGACTGGTTAAATGGGAAGGGATTGAAGAGTGCAGACTGGTTAACATGGGAAGGATTGAAGAGGGCAGACTGGTTGAGGGGGATGGATGGAAAAGGGCAGACTGGTTAATGGGGAAGGATTGAAGAGGGCAGACTGGTTAAATGGGGAAGGATTGAAGAGGGCAGACTGGCTAAGGAGAAGGGGTTGAAGAGGGCAGACTGGTTAAATGGGGAAGGATTGAAGAGGGCAGACTGACTAAGGAGAAGGGATTGAAGAGGGCAGACTGGTTAAATGGGGAGGGATTGAAGAGGGCAGACTGGTTAAATGGGAAGGGATTGAAGAGTGCAGACTGGTTAACATGGGAAGGATTGAAGAGGGCAGACTGGTTGAGGGGGAGGGATGGAAGAGGGCAGACTGGTTAATGGGGAAGGATTGAAGAGGGCAGAATGGTTAAATGGGGAAGGATTGAAGAGGGCAGACTGGCTAAGGAGAAGGGATTGAAGAGGGCAGACTGGTTAAATGGGGAAGGATTGAAGAGGGCAGACTGACTAAGGAGAAGGGATTGAAGAGGGCAGACTGGTTAAATGGGGAGGGATTGAAGAGGGCAGACTGGTTAAATGGGAAGGGATTGAAGAGTGCAGACTGGTTAACATGGGAAGGATTGAAGATGGCAGACTGGTTGAGGGGGAGGGATTGAAGAGGGCAGACTGGTTAATGGGGAAGGATTGAAGAGGGCAGACTGGTTAAATGGGGAAGGATTGAAGAGGGCAGACTGGCTAAGGAGAAGGGATTGAAGAGGGCAGACTGGTTAAATGGGGAAGGATTGAAGATGGCAGACTGGCTAAGGAGAAGGGATTGAAGAGGGCAGACTGGTTAAATGGGGAGGGATTGAAGAGTGCAGCCTGGCTAAGGGGGAGGGATTGAAGAGGGCAGACTGGCTAAGGGGGAGGGATTGAAGAGGGCAGACTGGCTAGGGAGAACGGATTGAAGAGGGCAAACTGGTTAAATGGGAAGGGATTGAAGAGTGCAGATTGGTTAAATGGGGAAGGATTGAAGAGGGCAGACTGACTAAGGAAAAGGGATTGAAGAGGGCAGACTGGCTAAAGAGAAGGGATTGAAGAGGGCAGACTGGTTAAGGCGGAGGGATTGAAAAGGGCAGACTGGCTAAATGGGGAAGGATTGAAGAGGGCAGACTGGTTAAGGGGGAGGGATTGAAAAGGGCAGACTGGTTAAGGGGGAGGGATTGAAGAGGGCAGACTGGTTAAATGGGGAAGGATTGAAGAGGGCAGACTGGTTAAGGGGGAGGGATTGAAGAGGGCAGACTGGTTAAATGGGAAGGGATTGAAGAGTGCAGAATGGCTAAGCGGGAGGGATTGAAGAGGGCTGACTGGCTAAGGAGAATGGATTGAAGAGTGCAGACTGGCTAAGAGGGAGGGATTGAAGAGGGCAGACTGGCTAAGGGGGAGGGATTGAAGAGTGCAGACTGACTAAAGGGGACGGATTGAAGAGGGCAGACTGGCTAAGGGGAAGGGATTGAAGAGGGCAGACTGGTTAAATGAGGAAGGATTGAAGAGGGCGGACTGGTTAAATGGGGAAGGATTGAAGAGGGCAGACTGGCTAAGGAGAAGGGATTGAAGAGGGCAGACTGGTTAAATGGGGAAGGATTGAAGAGGGCAGACTGGCTAAGGAGAAGGGATTGAGGAGGGCAGACTGGTTAAATGGAGAGGGATTGAAGAGTGCAGCCTGGCTAAGGGGGAGGGATTGAAGAGGGCAGACTGGCTAAGGAGAACGGATTGAAGAGGGCAAACTGGTTAAATGGGAAGGGATTGAAGAGTGCAGACTGGTTAAATGGGGAAGGATTGAAGAGGGCAGACTGACTAAGGAAAAGGGATTGAAGAGGGCAGACTGGCTAAGGAGAAGGGATTGGAGAGGGCAGACTGGCTAAATGGGGAAGGATTGAAGAGGGCAGACTGGTTAAGGGGGAGGAATTGAAGAGGGCAGACTGGTTAAGGGGGAGGGATTGAAGAGGGCAGACTGGTTAAATGGGGAAGGATTGAAGAGGGCAGACTGGTTAAGGGGGAGGGATTGAAGAGAGCAGACTGGTTAAATGGGAAGGGATTGAAGAGTGCAGACTGGCTAAGGGGGAGGGATTGAAGAGGGCAGACTGGTTAAAGGGGAGGGATTGAAGAGGGGACCTGGTGCCCAAACAACGGCATGCTGAAGTCAGATGTATCGAATCGAAAGGTGACAATATCGCATTCCAGCTGTAAACTACGACACATTCCGTTCTCCGGACATCATTCTGAGACTTGCAGAACCATTTTTATGACTTAGTGGGTTGAGTTGAGGAGCGCGTGGCCGAATGATTTCGATGCCTGCCTGTCGATAAGGAAGGCAGCGGTTCAAATCCTCGGTATGGCATATGTTGTTTTTCTGTTAGGCTGAAATAAACAAACATAGTCAGCACACGACGTGACGACAGCAGTGGCGAGCGGCCTGTAGTCCCCAGTCTTAAAACTCCTCGACTACCCCAGCAATTATTTTTTTCAGCGTGAGTTTGGGAAATAACGTCGAAGAAGAAGAAGAAGAAGAAGAAGAAGAAGAAGAAGAAGAAGAAGAAGAAGAAGAAGACTAGATCATACGCCTCATTCTGACCATAACGTAACGCTACTTCATACCATATATATTAGATGTTTACATTCACATTATTACCAAAAAGTAGTTCCAGACTTCCATTTAGTTTAAGTACCGGCAGTATATTTTATAAAGACATCAATGTATAGTATATCTACGCAGTTGTGTTATTCGACCTTGACTAAAACGAATAGTGTAAACCTTCTAATTGTTGTACAGTAGTTCTTATTAGGTTTCCCATAAAGCCGAAAATTAGGTCGAGGGGAAAGCAGGAAAAACCTCTACAATGTTGGGCAGCCGACAGGATCACATGGACTCTGCTCGTGGACACATGAAACATGCAAGTCTGCAATGGTGTGGGTCGTGAAGAAGAATTGTATGAGTGCCTCAGATTCCAATAAAGAAACCATAACCACACATGAAACGCACTAAATATATGAGAATAAATGGCACATTTTCTGTTCTTTTTTTGTAAGACGAAGAACACGAGGCCAGGGGAATAAAGGTGACAACAATACCAATGAGAGCAAGGAGTGTACACGAACGCTAAACGTGATAGAATTATATGAGAGCTAGGAGTGTACACGAACGCTACACGTGATAGAATTATATGAGAGCTAGGAGTGTACACGAACGCTAAAGATGATAGAGTTGAAATTCGTAAATCGTTGCTTGGACAAGAAAACTGCAAGGACATGATCACATCAGCAGACGATCGGAAGTAATGGTTATCTTCATTGTTCCTCACATCGTCTGGTAATCGGGGTGACAGTTGTTGTGTGTTAATGTCCTGTCTGTTGGTGGAGATGTTAAACGGAGGGCTGGTGGGGTATTGGAGATGTGGTTTGTCTGAGTGAAGGTTTGTTTGAGTGAAGGTTTGTTTGAGTGGAGGTTTGTCTGAGTGGGGGTTAGTGCAAGTGGAGGTTTGTTTGACTAAAAGTTTGTGTGAGTGGAGGTATGTGTGAGTGGAGGTATGTGCGAGTAGAGGTATGTGTGAGTGGAAGTTTGTGTGAGTACAGGTATGTGTGAGTAAAGGTATGCGTGAGTGGAAGTATGTCTGAGTGAAGGTTTCTCTGAGTGGGGGTTAGTCTGAGTGGAGGTTTGTCTGAGTAGAGGTTTGTCTGAGTGGATGTATGTATGAGTAGAGGAATGTGTGAGTGGTGGTTTGTGTGAGTGGAAGTTTGTCTGAGTGGGAGTTAGTCTGAATGGAGGTTTGTCCGATTAGATATTTGCTTGAGTATGGGGTTAGTCTAAGTGGAGGTTTGTCTGAGTCCATGTTTACCTGAGTGGAGGTGGTTTGTTGGAATTGGATGTTTGTCTGACGGAGTGTCGTTTGTCTTAATGATGGTTTGCCTGAGTGGAGGTTTGTCTGATTGAAGGTTTGTCAGACTGAAAGTTTGCTTGAGTAAACGTTTCCCCAGCTTGGAGTATAACAAAAATCAGTACAGAACAAAAGGTGCACGTGACACTACAAATAGGATGTTGTATGGAGCACAACTATGAGTTGCGACACCAGACACCACTCCACCCCGACAGATTTACACGTTGTCTATTTCACTCGGCCTCCGGCCAAGTTTCTGAATAGTGACCTACTTAAGTTCTACTTTAATGATTACACGTAAACAAATCAAGTAACAACCACGGATATAGATGCACGTATGTTTTAAGAATATACAGAAATCAACAAATATTCATATCGCTTTCATTTCTAGCGGTAGGAGCAGGGGGGAGGTGCGCCATTCTGTTTTGTGCCATCTGCGATGCAGCTGCCATTTTTTTTAATGAATGAAAAATAGACACATGAAAAAAGTAAGGTTCATTTAGTGTCCGCTCTCCAGACATACCTTAGAGCAATGGTTCTCAACGTCTCCCCCCCCCCCACCCCCCCCCCCTCCCCTCACCTCTGTTCAGAATGTCATTCTTCCCTACACAAGACTCGAAAGGTTATTCCCCCTTCGCTGAATAGTGGTTCAAATTCCGCCAAGAAACTAACATTTCGTTTTGATAACCTTTAATTAGGAGCTTCGAACACATACCATCAAGTTCAGATTGTTCAACTCCAACGTATCGCCAATACACACCGACTGAGTTGAAAGCTGGCAATTAAACAAAGGCATTGGAAAAGAGACTAAACGCATTTGAGAATAAATGTCTTAGAAAGCTGTTGATCATTTCCTAGGGGGAATTTATAATAAACAAAACGTTAGAGAAGTCACCAACCAACAAAATGTTTCATCACTCATTTGGACAAAAACAGTGGGCATACATCGGACATATTCTTAGAAAGGACAGAAACAGTGGGCATACATCGGACATATTCTTAGAAAGGACAAAAACAGTGGGCATACATCGGACATATTCTTAGAAAGGACAAAAACAGGGGGCATACATCGGACATATTCTTAGAAAGGACAGACACAGTGGGCATACATCGAACATATTCTTAGAAAGGACAGAAACAGACTCCCTACTTTGCAAGCATTTATGTGGTCGCCATCTGGCAGCAGGAAAAGAGGAAAACGGTTAGAAACTCTCAGGAGAAAAATTGTCAAAGAGATCTCCACTGTGGACTTGAACAACATACATGACCTGACAAGAGTGTCATCACAGAGATCATACTGGAGAGCACTGGTTTCTGTCTTCTGTGACATGAATGGGACCTAGAGAGTGACGTCACACAGATCCTACTAGAGAGCACTGGTTTCTGTCTTCTGTGACATGAATGGGACCTAAAGAGTGACGTCACACAGATCCTACTAGAGAGCACTGGTTTTTGTCTTCTGTGACATGAATGGGACCTAAAGAGTGACGTCACACTGATCCTACTAGAGAGCACTGGTTTTTGTCTTCTGTGACATGAATGGGACTTAAAGAGTGACGTCACACAGATCCTACTAGAGAGCACTGGTTTTTATCTTCTGTGACATGAATGGGACTTAAAGAGTGACGTCACACAGATCCTACTAGAGAGCACTGGTTTCTGCTTGATGTGCCGTGAATGGCACTTAAAGAACAATGATTGGTTGCTGCATTGATTCAGAGGCACCTTTCTGGGGTCCTATCCGAGATCTCGTGAGTTTTCACTCATCATTCTTGCCCCTAATATGAAGTATTGGCCATTACTTCAGGTAACCTTACGATAAGTAAGCTTATGTCCAAGTGTTTCCTGGCATTGGAGTATTGGCTGTTTTGCTGCAGACTTCTGCCTCCCAAAGAGCATACTGGATGCGCCTTTCTCCATAGGTGATAGATGTATTTGGCTTTGCCATTTTCTTCCTTGGGCATTTGGAGGTTCGTTGCGTCGATGGGAGTGGGGTCTCTCTCCAAGCGTTTCCAGTCCTTACCTTTTTTTGTGAATGATTCAACTGCGGCTGGTTCTTTCACAGGCTGTCTGTGGGTGAGCGCATGCCGTGGCTGATTACAGTTAGTTTGTTTACGTAATGAGGTTGCTAAATCCTCTTTAGTGGCCCTTTCAGGTTCCTAAGGTGATATTCTGTTCGTCTTGGATGTCACCAATTAGTTAACATCGAGTAACGCATGGTCAAACGGTTTGAATGCGGGTCTACAAACAAGATGACACGGGTTCAAAACCTAGTAAAGGAATACATTTTTACTGTTGCTAGTAAAATAAGTGGCTAGACACTTTTTGCGACTGTAGAGGCAAGCGGTCTTTATTATATGTTCTTATGGGGACGGCATTGGCTAGTGGTTAAGTGACACGGTTCACAACCAGAATGTGCTGGGTTCGATCCCCACCACAGCACCGGCCGTTACCCCGGGGAAGCAAACTCTTAGAAAATGCAGGAGGAATCAGACCCTTACATAAAATGTATGCTTAAGTCGGATGCACTGGGCCGAAAGGCGCAAAATAAAAACCACAGCGCAGCGCACACCGCCTTGGGGAATTGATAAATAAGGCAATGCAAAAAATAAATAAATATGGTCTTATATAACTGTTCCAGGTGGACCCCAGCAACGGCAATAAAGATCGCATGGATAGTTAGCTGGTCTGTAAATTAACCTCACTCATAAACTTGACCGTGTCTAATGGGAGCTGTGCCTTACACAGCTAACCTCACTCATAAACTTGATCGTGTCTGGTGGGAGCTGTGCCTTACACAGCTGACCTCACTCATAAACTTGACCGTGTCTGGGGGGAGCTGTGCCTTACACAGCTGACCTCACTCATAAACTTGACCGTGTCTGCTGGTAGCTGTGCCTTACACAGTTGACATCACTTATAAACTTGACCGTGTCTGCTGGGAACTGTGCCTTAGACAGCTGACATCATTTATAAACTTGACCGTGTCTGGTGGTAGCAGTTACTTATACAGTATAAACTATATCTCGATATTCGGCATTCCGATACATACTCCAATGTAACAGATCACAATAATCAAATTAATCAATACTGAACATTATGAACTTCCAGACTGGCAAAATATCTGAACTGTGCCAAGGAAGAATCTACGTGATCTAAATGTGTCAGGCAGGATCTGCATCAATAAAAGGCGTCCAGAAGTGGTACAGTTTTTGAATCCCCGGTTTAGCTTGTCGTTCGGTGCATGCTGGTCTATGTAACGTCAGTTGGCGCCAGTCAATGACTTGAGCTCATTAATGAGTGCGTCATCTCAGAGAAGCTTAGCAGAGGGTTGTCGCCCCTCTCAAATACTTTCAGTCCTAGGTGCTGAAATGGAGAACAACGGACATATTAGTGAAAAGTGCAATTTGTGCGTCATAAATAGATAGACAGACAGACAGACAGACAGATACAGACAGAGAGACAGACAGACAGACAGATAGATCATTTATTGTAAACACAATTCCAGTTGCCCTTATCACGGTGTTAAAATACCCCCAAAAAGTGGCACAAGAAAGCATTCACTATTTAACCTCTGCAAAGACAAGAAAGCATTCACTATTTAACCTCTGCAAAGACAAGAAAGCATTCCCTTTTTTTTTTTTTAACAAACCATCCAATGTAGTCCAATGAGGTGTCTAATATATTTTGTTTGTCTTCTATTTATTCTTGTTAGCAGCTCACTTACAATTCTAATTTCTTGTAATATATTGGGATGCGATTCCTCACCAGTCAATATTATTGTTAATATTTTCATTATCAAGAACATTTACGTTTTTGCAAAAGATTTTTTTCTGGCTGTGTTTGTATCCCGAATCTTTGTTGCTGTCATGAGATTCTGTAATACGATTCTGTCATGAGATTCTGTCATGAGATTATGTCATGAGATTCTGTAACGAGATTCTGTCATGAGATTCTGTAATAAGATTCTGTCATGAGATTCTGTCATGAGATTCTGTCATGAGATTCTGTCATGAGATTCTGTCATGCGATTCTGTAATGAGATTCTGTAATAAGATTCTGTCATGAGATTCTGTCACGAGATTATGTCATGAGATTGACATAAGATTCTGTCATGAGATTCTGTCATGAGATTCTGTCATGAGATTCTGTCATGAGATTCTGTCATGGGATTCTGTCATGAGATTCTGTAATAAGATTCTGTCATGAGATTCTTTCATGAGATTCTGTCATGAGATTCTGTCATGAGATTCTGTCATGAGATTCTGTCATGAGATTCTGTAATAAGATTCTGTCATGAGATTATGTCATGAGATTATGTCATGAGATTGTCATAAGATTCTGTCATGAGATTCTGTTATGAGATTCTGTCATGCGATTCTGTCATAAGATTCTGTCATGAGATTCTGTCATCAGATTCTGTCATAAGATTCTGTCATGAGATTCTGTCATGAGATTCTGTCATAAGATTCTGTCATGAGATTCTGTCATGAGATTCTGTCATGAGATTCTGTCATGAGATTCTGTCATGAGATTCTTAATGAATTTCTGCAAAGTCCCATCTCCCCGTTGTTTTGTAATGTGTATTTCTTTTTCTGATTCCCTCCTATATATAAGTTGTGTGGTATAATGATGCAGTAAGTTCTGTGGTGTAATGGTACAGTAAGTTCTGTGGTATAATGGTACAGTAAGTTGTGGGGTATAATCGTACAGTAAGTTATGTGGTATAGTGGTACAGTAAGTTGTGTGGTGTAATGGTACAGTAAGTTGTGTGGTATAATGGTACAGTAAGTTGTGTGGTGTAATGGTGCAGTAAGTTGTGTGGTGTAATGGTAGAGGGAGTTGTGTGGTGTAATGGTACAGTAAGTTGTGTGATATAATGGTACAGCAAGTTGTGTGGTATAATGGTACAGTAAGTTGTGTGGTATAATGGTACAGTAGGTTGTGTTGTGTAATGGTACAGGGAGTTGTGTGGTGTAATGGTACAGAGAGTTGTGTGGTGTAATGGTACAGGGAGTTGTGTGATGTAATGGTACAGGGAGTTGTGGGGTATAATGGTACATGACGTTGTGTGGTGTAATGGTACATGGAGTTGTGTGGTTTAATGTTACAGGGAGTTGTGTGGTGTAATGATACAGGGTGTTGTGTGGTATAATGGTACAGGAAGTTGTGTGGTGTAATGGTACAGTAAGTTGTGTGAAGTAATGGTACAGTAAGTTGTGTGGTGTAATGGTACTGGGAGTTGTGTGTTATAATGGTACAGGAACTTGTGTGGTGTAATGGTACAGATAGTTGTGTGGCGTAATGGTACAGTAAGTTGTGTTATATAATGGTACAATAAGTTGTGTGGTTTAATGGTATAGGGAGTTGTGTGGTGTAATGGTACAGAGAGTTGTGTGGTGTAATGGTACAGGAAGTTGTGTGGTGTAATGTTACAGGAAGTTCTGTGGAGTAATGGTACAGGGAGTTGTGTGGCGTAATGGTACAGTAAGTTGTGTGATATAATGGTACAATAAGTTGTGTGGTTTAATGGTACAGGGAATTGTGTGGTATAATGGTACCGGACGTTGTGTGGTGTAATGGTACAGGAAGTTATGTGGTGTAATGGTACAGAAGCTATGAAGTGTAATGGTACAGTAAGTTGTGTGGTGTAATGGTACAGGAAGTTGTGTGGTGTAATGGTACAGGGAGTTGTGTGGCGTAATGGTACAGTAAGTTGTGTTATATAATGGTACAATAAGTTGTGTGGTTTAATGGTATAGGGAGTTGTGTGGTGTAATGGTACCGAGAGTTGTGTGGTGTAATGGTACAGGAAGTTGTGTGGTGTAATGGTACAGGAAGTTCTGTGGAGTAATGGTACAGGGAGTTGTGTGGTATAATGGTTCAGGGAGTTGTGTGGTATAATGGTACAGGAAGTTGTGTGGTGTAATGGTACAGAAGCTGCGTTGTGTAATGGTACAGTAAGTTGTGTGGTGTAATGGTACAGGGAGTTGTGTGGTGTATTGATACAGGGAGTTGTGTGGTATAATGGTACAGGAAGTTGTGTGGTGTAATGGCACAGTAAGTTGTGTGGTATAATGGTACAGGGAGTTGTGGGGTGTAATGGTACAGGGAATTGTGTGGTATAATGGTACCGGACGTTGTGTGGTGTAATGGTACAGGAAGTTATGTGGTGTAATGGTACAGAAGCTATGTGGTGTAATGGTACAGTAAGATGTGTGGTGTAATGGTACAGGAAGTTGTGTGGTGTAATGGTACAGATAGTTGTGTGGCGTAATGGTACAGTAAGTTGTGTGATATAATGGTACAATAAGTTGTGTGGTTTAATGGTATAGGGAGTTGTGTGGTGTAATGGTACAGAGAGTTGTGTGGTGTAATGGTACAGGAAGTTGTGTGGTGTAATGTTACAGGAAGTTCTGTGGAGTAATGGTACAGGGAGTTGTGTGGTGTAATGGTACAGGGAGTTGTGTGGTATAATGGTACAGGAGGTTGTGGGGTGTAATGTTACAGAAGCTGCGTTGTGTAATTGTACAGTAAGTTGTGTGGTGTAATGGTACAAGAAGTTGTGTGGTGTAATGGTACAGGGAGTTGTGTGGCGTAATGGTACAGTAAGTTGTGTGGTTTAATGGTACAATCAGTTGTGTGGTGTAAGGGTATAGGGAGTTGTGTGGTGTAATGGTACAGAGAGTTGTGTGGTGTAATGATACAGAGAGTTTGTGTAGTGTAATGGTACATGGAGTTGTGTGGTGTAATGGTACAGGGAGTTGTGTGGTATAATGGTACAAGAAGTTGTGTGATGTAATGGTACAGGAAGTTGTGTGGTGTAAGGGTACAGGGAGTTGTGTGGTATAATGGTACAGGAAGTTGTGTGGTGTAATGGTACAGTAAGTTGTGTAATGTAATGGTACAGTAAGTTGTGTGGTAAAATGGTACAGGGAGTTTGTGTGGTGTAATGGTACAGGGAGTTATGTGGTGTAATGGTACGGAGAGTTTGTGTAGTGTAATGGTACATGGAGTTGTGTGGTGTAATGGTACAGGGAGTTGTGTGGTGTAATGGTACAGAGAGTTGTGTGGTGTAATGGTACAGGAAGTTGTGTGGTATAATGGTACAAGAAGTTGTGTGATGTAATGGTACAGGGAGTTGTGTGGTGTAGTGGTACAGGGAGTTGTGGGGTATAATGGTACATGACGTTGTGTGGTGTAATGGTACATGGAGTTGTGTGGTTTAATGTTACAGGGAGTTGTGTGGTGTAATGATACAGGGTGTTGTGTGGTATAATGGTACAGGAAGTTGTGTGGTGTAATGGTACAGTAAGTTGTGTGATGTAATGGTACAGTAAGTTGTGTGGTGTAATGGTACTGGGAGTTGTGTGTTATAATGGTACAGGAACTTGTGTGGTGTAATGGTACAGAAAGTTGTGTGGTGTAATGTTACAGGGAGTTGTGTGGTGTAATGGTACAGGAAGTTGTGTGGTGTAATGGTACAGGGAGTTGTGTGGTATAATGGTACAGGAAGTTGTGTGGTGTAATTATACAGTAAGTTGTGTGGTGTAATGGTACAGGAAGTTGTGTGGTGTACTGGTACAGGGAGTTTGTGTGGTGTAATGGTACAGGGAGTTGTGTGGTGTAATGGCACAGTAAGTTGTTTGGTATAATGGTACCGGAAGTTGTGTGGTGTAATGGTACAGGAAGTTATGTGGTGTAATGGTACAGAAGCTATGTGGTGTAATGGTACAGAAACTATGAAGTGTAATGGTACAGTAAGTTGTGTGGTGTAATGGTACAGGAAGTTGTGTGGTGTAATGGTACAGGGAGTTGTGTGGCGTAATGGTACAGTAAGTTGTGTTATATAATGGTACAATAAGTTGTGTGGTTTAATGGTATAGGGAGTTGTGTGGTGTAATTATACCGAGAGTTGTGTGGTGTAATGGTACAGGAAGTTGTGTGGTGTAATGGTACAGGAAGTTCTGTGGAGTAATGGTACAGGAAGTAATGGGGTGTAATGGTACAGGAAGTTCTGTGGAGTAATGGTACAGTAAGTTGTGTGGTGTAATGGTACTGGGAGTTGTGTGTTATAATGGTACAGGAACTTGTGTGGTGTAATGGTACAGAAAGTTGTGTGGTGTAATGTTACAGGGAGTTGTGTGGTGTAATGGTACAGGAAGTTGTGTGGTGTAATGGTACAGGGAGTTGTGTGGTATAATGGTACAGGAAGTTGTGTGGTGTAATTGTACAGTAAGTTGTGTGGTGTAATGGTACAGGAAGTTGTGTGGTGTAATGGTACAGGGAGTTTGTGTGGTGTAATGGTACAGGGAGTTGTGTGGTGTAATGGTACAGAAGCTATGTGGTGTAATGGTACAGTAAGTTGTGTGTTGTAATGGTATAGGGAGTTGTGTGGTGTAATGGTACAGAGAGTTGTGTGGAGTAATGGTACAGGAAGTTGTGGGGTGTAATGGTACAGGAAGTTCTGTGGAGTAATGGTACAGGGAGTTGTGTGGTGTAATGGTACAGGGAGTTGTGTGGTATAATGGTACAGGAAGTTGTGTGGTGTAATGGTACAGAAGCTGTGTTGTGTAATGGTACAGTAAGTTGTGTGGTGTAATGGTACAATAAGTTGTGTGGTGTAATGGTATAGGGAGTTGCTTGGTGTAATGGTACATGGAGTTGTGTAGTGTAATGGTACAGGGAGTTGTGTGGTATAATGGTACATGATGTTGTGTGGTGTAATGGTACAGTAAGTTGTGTGATGTAATGGTACAGTAAGTTGTGTGGTGTAATGGTATTGGGAGTTGTGTGGTATAATGGTACATGAAGTTGTGTGGTGTAATGGCACAGTACGTTGTGTGGTATAATGGTACAGGGAGTTGTATGGTGTAATGGTACAGGGAATTGTGTGGTATATAGGTACCGGACGTTGTGTGGTGTAATGGTACAGGAAGTTATGTGGTGTAATGGTACAGAAGCTATGAAGTGTAATGGTACAGTAAGTTGTGTGGTGTAATGGTACAGGAAGTTGTGTGGTGTAATGGTACAGGGAGTTGTGTGGCGTAATGGTACAGTAAGTTGTGTTATATAATGGTACAATAAGTTGTGTGGTTAAATGGTATAGGGAGTTGTGTGGTGTAATGGTACCGAGAGTTGTGTGGTGTAATGGTACAGGAAGTTGTGTGGTGTAATGGTACAGGAAGTTCTGTGGAGTAATGGTACAGGGAGTTGTGTGGTATAATGGTTCAGGGAGTTGTGTGGTATAATGGTACAGGAAGTTGTGTGGTGTAATGGTACAGAAGCTGCGTTGTGTAATGGTACAGTAAGTTGTGTGATGTAATGGTACAGGGAGTTGTGTGGTGTAGTGATACAGGGAGTTGTGTGGTATAATGGTACAGGAAGTTGTGTGGTGTAATGGCACAGTAAGTTGTGTGGTATAATGGTACAGGGAGTTGTGGGGTGTAATGGTACAGGGAATTGTGTGGTATAATGGTACCGGACGTTGTGTGGTGTAATGGTACAGGAAGTTATGTGGTGTAATGGTACAGAAGCTATGTGGTGTCATGGTACAGTAAGATGTGTGGTGTAATGGTACAGGAAGTTGTGTGGTGTAATGGTACATATAGTTGTGTGGCGTAATGGTACAGTAAGTTGTGTGATATAATGGTACAATAAGTTGTGTGGTTTAATAGTATAGGGAGTTGTGTGGTGTAATGGTACAGAGAGTTGTGTGGTGTAATGGTACAGGAAGTTGTGTGGTGTAATGATACAGGAAGTTCTGTGGAGTAATGGTACAGGGAGTTGTGTGGTGTAATGGTACAGGGAGTTGTGTGGTATAATGGTACAGGAAGTTGTGTGGTGTAATGGTACAATCAGTTGTGTGGTGTAATGGTATAGGGAGTTGTGTGGTGTAATGGTACAGAGAGTTGTGTGGTGTAATGATACAGAGAGTTTGTGTAGTGTAATGGTACATGGAGTTGTGTGGTGTAATGGTACAGGGAGTTGTGTGGTATAATGGTACAAGAAGTTGTGTGATGTAATGGTACAGGAAGTTGTGTGGTGTAAGGGTACAGGGAGTTGTGTGGTATAATGGTACAGGAAGTTGTGTGGTGTAATGGTACAGTAAGTTGTGTAATGTAATGGTACAGTAAGTTGTGTGGTAAAATGGTACAGGGAGTTTGTGTGGTGTAATGGTACAGGGAGTTATGTGGTGTAATGGTACGGAGAGTTTGTGTAGTGTAATGGTACATGGAGTTGTGTGGTGTAATGGTACAGGGAGTTGTGTGGTGTAATGGTACAGAGAGTTGTGTGGTGTAATGGTACAGGAAGTTGTGTGGTATAATGGTCCAAGAAGTTGTGTGATGTAATGGTACAGGGAGTTGTGTGGTGTAATGGTACAGGGAGTTGTGGGGTATAATGGTACATGACGTTGTGTGGTGTAATGGTACATGGAGTTGTGTGGTTTAATGTTACAGGGAGTTGTGTGGTGTAATGATACAGGGTGTTGTGTGGTATAATGGTACAGGAAGTTGTGTGGTGTAATGGTACAGTAAGTTGTGTGATGTAATGGTACAGTAAGTTGTGTGGTGTAATGGTACTGGGAGTTTTGTGTTATAATGGTACAGGAACTTGTGTGGTGTAATGGTACAGAAAGTTGTGTGGTGTAATGTTACAGGGAGTTGTGTGGTGTAATGGTACAGGAAGTTGTGTGGTGTAATGGTACAGGGAGTTGTGTGGTATAATGGTACAGGAAGTTGTGTGGTGTAATTGTACAGTAAGTTGTGTGGTGTAATGGTACAGGAAGTTGTGTGGTGTAATGGTACAGGGAGTTTGTGTGGTGTAATGGTACAGGGAGTTGTGTGGTGTAATGGCACAGTAAGTTGTTTGGTATAATGGTACCGGAAGTTGTGTGGTGTAATGGTACAGGAAGTTATGTGGTGTAATGGTACAGAAGCTATGGGGTGTAATGGTACAGTAAGTTGTGTGTTGTAATGGTATAGGGAGCTGTGTGGTGTAATGGTACAGAGAGTTGTGTGGAGTAATGGTACAGGAAGTTGTGGGGTGTAATGGTACAGGAAGTTCTGTGGAGTAATGGTACAGGGAGTTGTGTGGTGTAATGGTACAGGGAGTTGTGTGGTATAATGGTACAGGAAGTTGTGTGGTGTAATGGTACAGAAGCTGTGTTGTGTAATGGTACAGTAAGTTGTGTGGTGTAATGGTACAATAAGTTGTGTGGTGTAATGGTATAGGGAGTTGCTTGGTGTAATGGTACATGGAGTTGTGTAGTGTAATGGTACAGGGAGTTGTGTAGTATAATGGTACATGATGTTGTGTGGTGTAATGGTACAGTAAGTTGTGTGATGTAATGGTACAGTAAGTTTTGTGGTGTAATGGTATTGGGAGTTGTGTGGTATAATGGTACAGGAAGTTGTGTGGTGTAATGGCACAGTACGTTGTGTGGTATAATGGTACAGGGAGTTGTATGGTGTAATGGTACAGGGAATTGTGTGGTATAATGGTACCGGACGTTGTGTGGTGTAATGGTACAGGAAGTTGTGTGGTGTAATGGTACAGGGAGTTGTGTGGCGTAATGGTACAGTAAGTTGTGTTATATAATGGTACAATAAGTTGTGTGGTTTAATGGTATAGGGAGTTGTGTGGTGTAATTATACCGAGAGTTGTGTGGTGTAATGGTACAGGAAGTTGTGTGGTGTAATGGTACAGGAAGTTCTGTGGAGTAATGGTACAGGGAGTTGTGTGGTATAATGGTTCAGGGAGTTGTGTGGTATAATGGTACATGGAGTTGTGTGGTATAATGGTACAGGACGTTGTGTGTTATAATGGTACAGGAAGTTGTGTGGTGTAATGGTACAGGGAGTTGTGTGGTGTAATGGTACAGGGAGTTGTGTGGTGTAATGGTACAGGGAGTTGTGTGGTGTAATGGTACAGTGAGTTGTGTGGTGTAATGGTACAGGGAGTTGTGTGGTGTAATGGTACATGACGTTGTGTGGTGTAATGGTACAGGGAGTTTGTGTGGTGTAATGGTTAGGAAGTTGTGTGGTGTAATGGTACAGGGGGTTTGTGAGGTGTAATGGTACAGGGAGTTGTGTGGTATAATGGTACAGGAAGTTGTGTGGTGTAATGGTACAGAAGCTTTGTATTGTAATGGTACAGTAAGTTGTGTGGTGTAATGGTACAGGGAGTTGTGTGGCGTAATGGTACAGTAAGTTGTGTGATATAATGGTTCAATAAGTTGTGTGGTGTAATGGTATAGGGAGTTGTGTGGTGTAATGGTACAGGAAGTTGTGTGGTGTAATGGTACAGGAAGTTCTGTGGAGTAATGGTACAGGGAGTTATGTGGTGTAATGGTACAGGGAGTTGTGTGGTATAATGGTACAGGGAGTTATGTGGTGCATGCTTATCGCCTGGCACAGCCCAATATTTATTCAGGAACGAACAATAAGTAGATGAAAACTCTAATCTGAGACCACTTCACATCTCTCTTTTCTCCATGTCTAATCTGAGACTGCTTCACTTCTCTTTTGTCTCCTTGTCTAATGTGATACTTTCACGTCTCTCTTGTCTCCTTGTCTTGCATGTGCCAAGACATCTAAGTTGCATATATCCGCTAACAAACATCTTGTAATGACTTAATTACATAATATCAACAATGATTTTCCTGGCTAGAATTGAACAACGAACGAAATGTTCACGCTTTTAGTCTAAAAATAACGAACAACCTAAATGTTTCCGTTACAGAAGCATTGAGCAGTCCTAAAGTTGCTAATGGCTACGACCTTTGACCGCTGTAAACAAATGCTTTTGTGAACCTTTCACTACAAACCTTGACAGAATGACATGAGTCAGGAAAGATAACCCGGGGTGTCTTTGAGTAAAATTCTGTGGCTTGGCTCACCCAATCTCTGTCAGAAAACAGGACATGGTTGTTGTTGCTTAGGCCTCCCATGCTGCCGCTGTTAATGTTGTTGTTGTCGCTGTTGTTGATGCTTGCAGAGTGGTGGAGCCACGGAGACTGCTTAACTACTGATACAGGAATGCCGGTTAGCGTGGAGTCCTTAGTCTGTAACCTGAAGAGTGAAGACAACTGGTGCATTAAGACAAGAAACTGATCAGAATGTTGCTCTAGAGGGAACTTCACCTGCTGGTATATTATATAGCGTGGTTGGTGTAATGGGAGAGGAGCGTGGTTGGTGTTGTAATGGGAGGGGAGCGTGGTTGGTGTAAGGAGAGCGTGGTTGGTGTAAGGAGAGGGGAACGTGGTTGGTGTTATAAGGTTAGGGGAGCGTGGTTGGTGTAAGGAGAGGGGAGCGTGGTTGGTGTAAGGTGAGGGGAGCGTGGTTGGTGTAAGGAGAGGGGAGCGTGGTTGGTGTAAGGTGAGGGCAGCGTGGTTGGTGTAAGGAGAGGGGAGCGTGGTTGGTGTTATAAAGTTAGGGGAGCGTGGTTGGTGTAAGGTGAGGAGAGCGTGATTGGTGTAAGGAGAGGGGAGCGTGGTTGGTGTGAGGTGAGGGGAGCGTGGTTGGTGTTATAAGGTTAGGGGAGCATTGTTGGTGTAAGGTGAGGGGAGCGTGGTTGGTGTAAGGAGAGGGAAGCGTGGTTGGTGTAAGAAGAGGGAGCGTGGTTGGTGTTGTAAGGTGAGGGGAGCGTGGTTGGTGTCAGGGGAGGGGAACGTGGTTGGTGTTGTAAGGTGAGGGGAGCGTGGTTGGTGTTGTGAGGTGAGGGGAGCGTGGTTGGTGTAAGGAGAGGGGAGCGTGATTGGTGTAAGGTGAGGGGAGCGTGCTTGGTGTAAAGAGAGGGGAGCGTAGTTGGTGTAAGGGGAGGGGAGCGTGGTTGGTGTAAGGTGAGGGGAGCGTGGTTGGTGTAAGGTGAGGGGAGCGTGGTTGGTGTAAGGAGAGGGGAGCGTGGTTGGTGTTGTAAGGTGAGGGGAGCGGGGTTGGTGTAAGGAGAGAGGAGCGTGGTTGGTGTAAGGGGAGGAAAGCGTGGTTGGTGTAAGGTGAGGGGAGCGTGGTTGGTGTAAGGAGAGGGGAGCGTGGTTGGTGTAAGGGGAGGGGAGCGTGGTTGGTGTTGTAAGGTGAGGGTAGCGTGGTTGGTGTAAGGTGAGGGGAGCGTGGTTGGTGTAAGGTGAGGGGAGCGTGGTTGGTGTTGTAAGGTGAGGGGAGCATGGTTGGTGTAAGGAGAGGGGAGCGTGGTTGGTGTAAGGTGAGGGGAGCGTGGTTGGTGTAAGGAGAGGGGAGCGTGGTTGGTGTAAGGTGAGGGGAGCGTGGTTGGTGTAAGGAGAGGGGAGCGTGGTTGGTGTAAGGGGAGGGGAGCGTGGTTGGTGTTGTAAGGTGAGGGGAGCGTGGTTGGTGTAAGGTGAGGGGAGCGTGGTTGGTGTAAGGTGAGGGGAGCGTGGTTGGTGTTGTAAGGTGAGGGGAGCATGGTTCGTGTAAGGAGAGGGGAGCGTGGTTGGTGTAAGGTGAGGGGAGCGTGGTTGGTGTAAGGAGAGGGGAACGTGGTTGGTGTAAGGTGAGGGGAGCGTGGTTGGTGTAAGGAGAGGGGAGCGTGGTTGGTGTAAGGTGAGGGAAGCGTGGTTGGTGTAAGGAGAGGGGAGTGTGGTTGGTGTAAGGGGAGAGGAGCGTGGCTGGTGTAAGGTGAAGGGAGCGTGGTTGGTGTAAGGAGAGGGGAGCGTGATTGGTGTTGTAAGGTGAGGGGAGCGTGGTTGGTGTTGTAAGGTGAGGGGAGCGTGGTTGGTGTAAGGAGAGGGGAGCGTGGTTGGTGTTGTAAGGTGAGGGGAGCGTGGTTGGTGTTGTAAGGTGAGGGAAGCGTGGTTGGTGTAATGAGAGGGGAGCGTGGTTGGTGTAAGGAGAGGGGAGCGTGGTAGTGTTGTAAGGTGAGGGCAGCGTGGTTGGTGTTGTAAGGTGAGGGAAGCGTGGTTGGTGTTGTAAGGTGAGGGAAGCGTGGTTGGTGTAAGGAGATGGGAGCGTGGTTGGCGTTGTAAGGTGAGGGGAGCGTGGTTGGTGTTGTAAGGTGAGGGGAGCGTGGTTGGTGTTGTAAGGTGAGGGAAGCGTGGTTGGTGTTGTAAGGTGAGGGAAGCGTGGTTGGTGTAAGGTGAGGGGAGCGTGGTTGGTGTAAGGAGAGGGGAGCGTGGTTGGTGTTGTAAGGTGAGGGGAGCAGGGTTGGTGTTGTAAGGTGAGGGGAGCGTGGTTGGTGTAAGGAGAGGGGAGCGTGGTTGGTGTTGTAAGGTGAGGGAAGCGTGGTTGGTGTAAGGAGAGGGGAGCGTGGTTGGTGTACGGTGAGCGGAGCGTGGTTGGTGTAAGGTGAGGGGAGCGTGGTTGGTGTAAGGTGAGAGGAGCGTGGTTGGTATAAGTTGAGGGGAGCGTGGTTGGTGTAAGGTTGAGGGGAGCGTAGTTGGTGTGAGGAGAGGGGAGCGTGGTTGGTGTTGTAAGGTGAGGGGAGCGTGGTTGGTGTAAGGAGAGGGGAGCGTGGTTGGTGTTGTAAAGTGAGGGGATCGTGGTTCGTGTAAGGAGAGGGGAGCGTGGTTGGTGTTGTAAGGTGAGGGGAGCGTGGTTGGTGTAAGGAGAGGGGAGCGTGGTTGGTGTAAGGAGAGTGGAGCGTGGTTGGTGTTGTAAGGTGAGGGGAGCGTGGTTAGTGTAAGGAGAGGGGAGCGTGGTTGGTGTTGTAAGGTGAGGGGAGCGTTGTTGGTGTTGTAAGGTGAGGGGAGCGTGGTTGGTGTAAGGAGAGGGGAGCGTGGTTGGTGTTGTAAGGTGAGGGGAGCGTGGTTGGTGTTGTAAGGTGAGGGGAGCGTGGTTGTTGTAAGGTGAGGGGAGCGTGGTTGGTGTTGTAAGGTGAGCGGAGCGTGGTTGGTGTAAAGAGAGGGGAGCGTGGTTGGTGTTGTAAGGTGAGGGGAGCGTGGTTTGTGTAAGGAGAGGGGAGCGTGGTTGGTGTTGTAAGGTGAGGGGAGCGTGGTTGGTGTTGTAAGGTGAGGGGAGCGTGGTTGGTGTTGTAAGGTGAGGGGAGCGTGGTTGGTGTTGTAAGGTGAGGAGAGCGTGGTTGGTGTAAGGAGAGGGGAGCGTGGTTGGTGTTGTAAGGTGAGGGGAGCGTGGTTGGTGTTGTAAGGTGAGGGGAGCGTGGTTGGTGTTGTAAGGTGAGGGAAGCGTGGTTGGTGTTGTAAGGTGAGGGAAGCGTGGTTGGTGTAAGGTGAGGGGAGCGTGGTTGGTGTAAGGAGAGGGGAGCGTGGTTTGTGTTGTAAGGTGAGGGGAGCGGGGTTGGTGTTGTAAGGTGAGGGGAGCGTGGTTGGTGTTGTAAGGTGAGGGGAGCGTGGTTGGTGTAAGGAGAGGGGAGCGTGGTTGGTGTACGGTGAGGGGAGCGTGGTTGGTGTAAGGTGAGGGGAGCGTGGTTGGTGTAAGGTGAGAGGAGCGTGGTTGGTATAAGGTGAGGGGAGCGTGGTTGGTGTAAGGTGAGGGGAGCGTAGTTGGTGTGAGGAGAGGGGAGCGTGGTTGGTGTTGTAAGGTGAGGGGAGCGTGGTTGGTGTAAGGGGAGGGGAGCGTGGTTGGTGTTGTAAGGTGAGGGAAGCGTGGTTTGTGTTGTAAGGTGAGGGAAGCGTGGTTGGTGTTGTACGGTGACGGAAGCGTGGTTGGTGTAAGGAGAGGGGAGCGTGGTTGGTGTTGTAAGGTGAGGGGAGCGTGGTTGGTGTTGTAAGGTGAGGGGAGCGTGGTTGGTGTTGTAAGGTGAGGGAAGCGTGGTTGGTGTTGTAAGGTGAGGGAAGCGTGGTTGGTGTAAGGTGAGGGGAGCGTGGTTGGTGTAAGGAGAGGGGAGCGTGGTTGGTGTTGTAAGGTGAGGGGAGCGGGGTTGGTGTTGTAAGTGAGGGGAGCGTGGTTGGTGTTGTAAGGTCAGGGGAGCGTGGTTGGTGTAAGGAGAGGGGAGCGTGGTTGGTGTAGTAAGGTGAGGGAAGCGTGGTTGGTGTAAGGAGAGGGGAGCGTGCTTGGTGTTGTAAGGTGAGGGGAGCGTGGTTGGTGTAAGGAGAGGGGAGCGTGGTTGGTGTACGGTGAGGGGAGCGTGGTTGGTGTAAGGTGAGGGGAGCGTAGTTGGTGTGAGGAGAGGGGAGCGTGGTTGGTGTTGTAAGGTGAGGGGAGCGTGGTTGGTGTAAGGAGAGGGGAGCGTGGTTGGTGTTGTAAGGTGAGGGGAGCGTGGTTGGTGTTGTAAGGTGAGGGGAGCGTGGTTGGTGTTGTAAGGTGAGGAGAGCGTGGTTGGTGTAAGGAGAGGGGAGCGTGGTTGGTGTTGTAAGGTGAGGGGAGCGTGGTTCGTGTAAGGAGAGGGGAGCGTGGTTGGTGTTGTAAGGTGAGGGGAGCGTGGTTGGTGTTGTAAGGTGAGGGGAGCGTGGTTGGTGTTGTAAGGTGAGGGCAGCGTGGTTAGTGTTGTAAGGTGAGAGGAGCGTGGTTGGTGTTGTAAGGTGAGGAGAGCGTGGTTGGTATAAGGGGAGGGGAGCGTGGTTGGTGGTGTAAGGTGAGGAGAGCGTGGTTGGTGTTGTAAGGTGAGAGGAGCGTGGTTGGTGTTGTAAGGTGAGGGAAGCGTGGTTGGTGTTGTAAGGTGAGGGGAGCGTGGTTGGTTTTGTAAGGTGAGGGGAGCGTGGTTGGTGTTGTAAGGTGAGAGGAGCGTGGTTGGTGTAAGGTGAGGGGAGTGTGGTTGGTGTTGTAAGGTGAGGGGAGCGTGGTTGGTGTAAGGTGAGGGGAGCGTGGTTGGTGTTGTAAGGTGAGGGGAGCGTGGTTGGTGTTGTAAGGTGAGGGGAGCGTGGTTGGTGTAAGGTGAGGGGAGTGTGGTTGGTGTAAGGTGAGGGGAGCGTGGTTGGTGTTGTAAGGTGAGGGGAGCGTGGTTGGTGTAAGGAGAGGGGAGCGTGGTTGGTGTAAGGAGAGTGGAGCGTGGTTGGTGTTGTAAGGTGAGGGGAGCGTGGTTAGAGTAAGGAGCGGGGAGCGTGGTTGGTGTTGTAAGGTGAGGGGAGCGTGGTTGGTGTTGTAAGGTGAGGGGAGCGTGGTTTGTGTAAGGAGAGGGGAGCGTGGTTGGTGTTGTAAGGTGAGGGGAGCGTGGTTGGTGTTGTAAGGTGAGGGGAGCGTGGTTAGAGTAAGGAGCGGGGAGCGTGGTTGGTGTTGTAAGGTGAGGGGAGCGTGGTTGGTGTTGTAAGGTGAGGGAAGCGTGGTTTGTGTAAGGAGAGGGGAGCGTGCTTGGTGTTGTAAGGTGAGGGGAGCGTGGTTGGTGTAAGGAGAGGGGAGCGTGGTTGGTGTACGGTGAGGGGAGCGTGGTTGGTGTAAGGTGAGGGGAGCGTGGTTGGTGTAAGGTGAGAGGAGCGTGGTTGGTATAAGGTGAGGGGAGCGTGGTTGGTGTAAGGTGAGGGGAGCGTAGTTGGTGTGAGGAGAGGGGAGCGTGGTTGGTGTTGTAAGGTGAGGGGAGCGTGGTTGGTGTAAGGGGAGGGGAGCGTGGTTGGTGTTGTAAGGTGAGGGAAGCGTGGTTGGTGTTGTAAGGTGAGGGAAGCGTGGTTGGTGTTGTAAGGTGACGGAAGCGTGGTTGGTGTAAGGAGAGGGGAGCGTGGTTGGTGTTGTAAGGTGAGGGGAGCGTGGTTGGTGTTGTAAGGTGAGGGGAGCGTGGTTGGTGTTGTAAGGTGAGGGAAGCGTGGTGGGTGTTGTAAGGTGAGGGAAGCGTGGTTGGTGTAAGGTGAGGGGAGCGTGGTTGGTGTAAGGAGAGGGGAGCGTGGTTGGTGTTGTAAGGTGAGGGGAGCGGGGTTGGTGTTGTAAGTGAGGGGAGCGTGGTTGGTGTTGTAAGGTGAGGGGAGCGTGGTTGGTGTAAGGAGAGGGGAGCGTGGTTGGTGTTGTAAGGTGAGGTAAGCGTGGTTGGTGTAAGGAGAGGGGAGCGTGCTTGGTGTTGTAAGGTGAGGGGAGCGTGGTTGGTGTAAGGAGAGGGGAGCGTGGTTGGTGTACGGTGAGGGGAGCGTGGTTGGTGTAAGGTGAGGGGAGCGTAGTTGGTGTGAGGAGAGGGGAGCGTGGTTGGTGTTGTAAGGTGAGGGGAGCGTGGTTGGTGTAAGGAGAGGGGAGCGTGGTTGGTGTTGTAAGGTGAGGGGAGCGTGGTTCGTGTAAGGAGAGGGGAGCGTGGTTGGTGTTGTAAGGTGAGGGGAGCGTGGTTGGTGTAAGGAGAGGGGAGCGTGGTTGGTGTAAGGAGAGTGGAGCGTGGTTGGTGTTGTAAGGTGAGGGGAGCGGGGTTAGTGTAAGGAGAGGGGAGCGTGGTTGGTGTTGTAAGGTGAGGGGAGCGTGGTTGGTGTTGTAAGGTGAGGGGAGCCTGGTTTGTGTAAGGAGAGGGGAGCGTGGTTGGTGTTGTAAGGTGAGGGGAGCGTGGTTGGTGTTGTAAGGTGAGGGGAGCGTGGTTGTTGTAAGGTAAGGGGAGCGTGGTTGGTGTTGTAAGGTGAGGGGAGCGTGGTTGGTGTAAGGAGAGGGGAGCGTGGTTGGTGTTGTAAGGTGAGGGGAGCGTGGTTTGTGTAAGGAGAGGGGAGCGTGGTTGGTGTTGTAAGGTGAGGGGAGCGTGGTTGGTGTTGTAAGGTGAAGGGAGCGTGGTTGGTGTTGTAAGGTGAGGAGAGCGTGGTTGGTGTAAGGGGAGGGGAGCGTGGTTGGTGTTGTAAGGTGAGGGGAGCGTGGTTCGTGTAAGGAGAGGGGAGCGTGGTTGGTGTTGTAAGGTGAGGGGAGCGTGGTTGGTGTTGTAAGGTGAGGGGAGCGTGGTTGGTGTTGTAAGGTGAGGGCAGCGTGGTTAGTGTTGTAAGGTGAGAGGAGCGTGGTTGGTGTTGTAAGGTGAGGAGAGCGTGGTTGGTATAAGGGGAGGGGAGCGTGGTTGGTGGTGTAAGGTGAGGAGAGCGTGGTTGGCGTAAGGGGAGGTGAGCGTGGTTGGTGGTGTAAGGTGAGGAGAGCGTGGTTGGTGTTGTAAGGTGAGAGGAGCGTGGTTGGTGTTGTAAGGTGAGGGAAGCGTGGTTGGTGTTGTAAGGTGAGGGGAGCGTGGTTGGTTTTGTAAGGTGAGGGGAGCGTGGTTGGTGTTGTAAGGTGAGGGGAGCGTGGTTGGTGTAAGGTGAGGGGAGTGTGGTTGGTGTTGTAAGGTGAGGGGAGCGTGGTTGGTGTAAGGTGAGGGGAGCGTGGTTGGTGTTGTAAGGTGAGGGGAGCGTGGTTGGTGTTGTAAGGTGAGGGGAGCGTGGTTGGTGTAAGGTGAGGGGAGTGTGGTTGGTGTAAGGTGAGGGGAGCGTGGTTGGTGTTGTAAGGTGAGGGGAGCGTGGTTGGTGTAAGGAGAGGGGAGCGTGGTTGGTGTAAGGAGAGTGGAGCGTGGTTGGTGTTGTAAGGTGAGGGGAGCGTGGTTAGAGTAAGGAGCGGGGAGCGTGGTTGGTGTTGTAAGGTGAGGGGAGCGTGGTTGGTGTTGTAAGGTGAGGGGAGCGTGGTTTGTGTAAGGAGAGGGGAGCGTGGTTGGTGTTGTAAGGTGAGGAGAGCGTGGTTGGTGTTGTAAGGTGAGGGGAGCGTGGTTGTTGTAAGGTAAGGGGAGCGTGGTTGGTGTTGTAAGGTGAGGGGAGCGTGGTTGTTGTAAGGTAAGGGGAGCGTGGTTGGTGTTGTAAGGTGAGGGGAGCGTGGTTGGTGTAAGGAGAGGGGAGCGTGGTTGGTGTTGTAAGGTGAGGGGAGCGTGGTTTGTGTAAGGAGAGGGGAGCGTGGTTGGTGTTGTAAGGTGAGGGGAGCGTGGTTGGTGTTGTAAGGTGAGGGGAGCGTGGTTGGTGTTGTAAGGTGAGGAGAGCGTGGTTGGTGTAAGGGGAGGGGAGCGTGGTTGGTGTTGTAAGGTGAGGGGAGCGTGGTTCGTGTAAGGAGAGGGGAGCGTGGTTGGTGTTGTAAGGTGAGGGGAGCGTGGTTGGTGTTGTAAGGTGAGGGGAGCGTGGTTGGTGTTGTAAGGTGAGGGCAGCGTGGTTAGTGTTGTAAGGTGAGAGGAGCGTGGTTGGTGTTGTAAGGTGAGGAGAGCGTGGTTGGTATAAGGGGAGGGGAGCGTGGTTGGTGGTGTAAGGTGAGGAGAGCGTGGTTGGCGTAAGGGGAGGTGAGCGTGGTTGGTGGTGTAAGGTGAGGAGAGCGTGGTTGGTGTTGTAAGGTGAGAGGAGCGTGGTTGGTGTTGTAAGGTGAGGGAAGCGTGGTTGGTGTTGTAAGGTGAGGGGAGCGTGGTTGGTGTTGTAAGGTGAGGGGAGCGTGGTTGGTGTAAGGTGAGGGGAGTGTGGTTGGTGTTGTAAGGTGAGGGGAGCGTGGTTTGTGTAAGGTGAGGGGAGCGTGGTTGGTGTTGTAAGGTGAGGGGAGCGTGGTTGGTGTAAGGTGAGGGGAGTGTGGTTGGTGTAAGGTGAGGGGAGCGTGGTTGGTGTAAGGTGAGGGGAGCGTGGTTGGTGTTGTAAAGTGAGGGGAGCGTGGTTGGTGTAAGGTGAGGGGAGCGTGGTTGGTGTAAGGTGAGGGGAGTGTGGTTGGTGTAAGGAGAGGGGAGCGTGGTTGGTGTTGTAAGGTGAGGGGAGCGTGGTTGGTGTTGTAAGGTGAGGGGAACATGGTTGGTGTTGTAAGGTGAGGGGAGCGTGGTTGGTGTTGTAAGGTGAGGGGAACAGGGTTGGTGTTGTAAGGTTAGGAGAGCGTGGTTGGCGTAAGGGGAGGGGAGCGTGGTTGGTGGTGTAAGGTGAGGAGAGCGTGGTTGGTGTTGTAAGGTGAGGGGAGCGTGGTTGGTGTTGTAAGGTGAGGGGAGCGTGGTTGGTGTTGTAAGGTGAGGGGAGCGTGGTTGGTGTTGTAAGGTGAGGGGAGCGTGGTTTGTGTTGTAAGGTGAGGGGAGCGTGGTTGGTGTTGTAAGGTGAGGGGAGCGTGGTTGGTGTTGTAAGGTGAGGGGATCGTGGTTGGTGTTGTAAGGTGAGGGGAGCGTGGTTGGTGTAAGGTGAGGGGAGCGTGGTTGGTGTAAGGTGAGGGGAGTGTGGTTGGTGTAAGGTGAGGGGAGCGTGGTTGGTGTTGTAAGATGAGGGGAGCGTGGTTTGTGTTCTAAGGTGAGGGGAGCGTGGTTGGTGTAAGGTGAGGGGAGTGTGGTTGGTGTAAGGTGAGGGGAGCGTGGTTGGTGTAAGGTGAGGGGAGCGTGGTTGGTGTTGTAAGGTGAGGGGAGCGTGGTTGGTGTAAGGTGAGGGGAGTGTGGTTGGTGTAAGGAGAGGGGAGCGTGGTTGGTGTTGTAAGGTGAGGGGAGCGTGGTTTGTGTTGTAAGGTGAGGGGAACAGGGTTGGTATTGTAAGGTGAGGGGAGCGTGGTTGGTGTTGTAATGTGAGGGGAACAGGGTTGGTGTTGTAAGGTGAGGGGAGCGTGGTTGGTGTTGTAAGGTGAGGGGAACAGGGTTGGTGTTGTAAGGTGAGGGGAACAGGGTTGGTGTTGTAAGGTGAGGGGAGCGTGGTTGGTGTTGTAAGGTGAGGGGAGCGTGGTTGGTGTTGTAAGGTGAGGGGAGCGTGGTTTGTGTTGTAAGGTGAGGGGAGCGTGGTTTGTGTTGTAAGGTGAGGGGAGCGTGGTTGGTGTTGTAAGGTGAGGGGAGCGTGGTTGGTGTTGTAAGGTGAGGGGAGCGTGGTTGGTGTTGTAAGGTGAGGGGAGCGTGGTTGGTGTAAGGTGAAGGGAGTGTGGTTGGTGTTGTAAGGTGAGGGGAGCGTGGTTGGTGTAAAGTGAGGGGAGCGTGGTTGGTGTTGTAAGGTGAGGGGAGCGTGGTTTGTGTTGTAAGGTGAGGGGAGCGTGGTTGGTGAAAGGTGAGGGGAGTGTGGTTGGTGTAAGGTTAGGGGAGCGTGGTTGGTGTAAGGTGAGTGGAGCGTGGTTGGTGTTGTAAGGTGAGGGGAGCGTGGTTGGTGTAAGGTGAGGGGAGCGTGGTTGGTGTAAGGTGAGGGGAGTGTGGTTGGTGTAAGGAGAGGGGAGCGTGTTTGGTGTTGTAAGGTGAGGGGAGCGTGGTTGGTGTTGTAATGTGAGGGGAACAGGGTTGGTGTTGTAAGGTGAGGGGAGCGTGGTTGGTGTTGTAAGGTGAGGGGAACAGGGTTGGTGTTGTAAGGTGAGGGGAACAGGGTTGGTGTTGTAAGGTGAGGGGAGCGTGGTTGGTGTTGTAAGGTGAGGGGAGCGTGGTTGGTGTTGTAAGGTGAGGGGAGCGTGGTTGGTGTTGTAAGGTGAGGGGAGCGTGGTTTGTGTTGTAAGGTGAGGGGAGCGTGGTTGGTGTTGTAAGGTGAGGGGAGCGTGGTTGGTGTTGTAATGTGAGGGGAGCGTGGTTGGTGTTGTAAGGTGAGGGGAGCGTGGTTGGTGTAAGGTGAGGGGAGTGTGGTTGGTGTTGTAAGGTGAGGGGAGCGTGGTTGGTGTAAGGTGAGGGGAGCGTGGTTGGTGTTGTAATGTGAGGGGAACAGGGTTGGTGTTGTAAGGTGAGGGGAGCGTGGTTGGTGTTGTAAGGTGAGGGGAACAGGGTTAGACAACCTGAGTAGAGAGAAAAACACCTGGGTAAAGAAGACATAATTCCGTGCTAAGATATATATATATATATAGAGAGAGAGATAGAGAAAGAGAGAGAGAGAGAGAGAGAGAGAGAAAGAAAGAGAGAGAGAAAGAGAGAGAGAGAGAATGATCTAGCTTGAACAGTAAGAAGACGTTTAGAAAGCAAGGTGGATTTATGTAGCATGAAAGCGTTGCAGTACATACACAAACGCAGAACAGATGGATATAAACTCACAATACTTTTTCCAACTATTGCTGATGTGGGTGGGTGGCTGGGGAAGAGGGAGGGCTGAAAGGGGGGGGGGGGATGAAATGGTTAGTCACACAGCCCACATTCCAAACTTGTCTGGGTTTGGATAAAACAGTTAGATCACATCCAAATATTTATCAAATAAATTTTCCTATAAATTAGGTCATTTTAAATCTCGTAAAAATAATTGTTCAAAAACAATATAAGATCATAAAATAAAGCCAGCCACGCAAAAAAACGACTAAATATTAAAGTGGTGTGCATATCACCGAATGAAAGGCATGAGGTATTATCTGATGTTGGGCAAGCTCAGGTCTTCACTCTTAACGATGGTTTTCTAATGGCAGACTGCAGTGGGACTTCTTACATGGCGGGGCGTTCCGATCAGGGTCAGTCTTGGTCATTAAAGCTGTAATTTAATGCAAAGCTTCTTGCTAGCTCCCTGTTACATGAATTATAGTGTCGATCCTACTTTGCTGGACAGATTGCTGCAACACAATCTGTTTGCAGGTTGTGGGTGAACGAGAGGTGGGAGTCTTGGATGTTACAAGTGACCTTTGCACCAACCTAATAAAAACGTACGTGACAGGTCCTACTGAATACCAAAATTGGTATGTGTATCACCAACCAACCGAGTGGTGTACATAAAGAATGTAATAACACCAAAATTGGTATGTGTATCACCAACCAACCGAGTGGTGTACATAAAGAATGTAATAACACCAAAATTGGTACGTGTATCATCAACCAACCGATGGTGTACATAAAGAATGTAATAATACCAAAAGTGATATGTGTATGACTGGTGGAAGTTATATGTTTAGACTGTTCGGATACCAACAGGGGTATACATCTCACGGACTGACTATGGTAGGTTCAACTTGACATATTACGAATCAAATTTCCACCTCGCAAAATAACTTAACTAGCCCGCAAGATAACACGCAAGCCATTGGGTGACCTTGTGGCAAACATACCTTAGGTGGTTGTCATGTGACTTGAGGATGTCATCGCCGCAGCCCCTGTTGTTACTCAACTGACCTGCGTTATGTCCACACTTTGCCATCTCCACGTCGTGTTGGTTTGGGGTCACCGAGTTGATTCCGGTCTGCTCTCCCAAGCAGTTGACGGACTTACTGCAGGAGCTCCAGGAGGGTTTGCTGACTGGCACGTGGGAGACGATGCCTTCGGAGCTAACCTGGCCCAGTGACTGTGGCAGGCTATGAGATGAAGGCACGAGGGACGAATCTTGTTGGCGAGTTGACTTTATGACTGAGTTGTGAGGAAGTGATAAATGGGACGACACGTCGAATGACATAGAGCTTGGTGGAGCTTCGATCGTACCACTGGCAAGTTTAAACTGAGACGATGACTGATCTTTATTGCCGAGGAGATGCGGAGGTGTGGACATTGACTTGAGAACAGAGGAAGACGCACAGGGAGAGGTTACTGCACAAGGAGCGTCCACGGCAGTCATGTACGAGTTTGAGTTATATAGCGACGCTGGATGTCTGAGGTCTACTGCATCTAATGTGGATACATTCAGCCTGCTTCCTGTGAAACGATCGCTGGAGTGGAGGGAGTGCACGTCTAGATGAGAGTATGAAGGGTGGTGATAGTCAAAGGTGTATCGTCGAACATCCGAGTGGAGTTGAGATAGGTCACTGCACTCGACACGCTTGCTTAGATCCAAACTGTACGAGTCAAATCCATATTTGGACATGTCGTAACTATATTTTGATGGCGGGACATAGTCGGTATACCCATTGTTGGTGTAGGGAAGAGCAGAATGCTGGTACTGTCTTTGGTCTAGAAAATAGCCATGTTTATCAACTTCCAACCTGTAGGGGTCAGAGTTTGGATAAACGGTCGGCGTGAGAGCGCTGTAGCCTTGAGACCTATAGGCATCAGTGTCGAATCCGAAGCTGTTTCCCCCGTATGAGTATAGTGGGTCGGCATGTTTTGCCTCTGGTCCCCCTCCGTCGTATGCAGTGAACCCTGCCGGGTAAGAGCAGTAAGAAGGAATTCCACCGATAATGCACGATGTCTTCCGTTTTTTACCGTTCTGGCATTCTTTACCTCCTCCAGGACTGGGAAAACTACCACTAGCACTGTTGTTGTTGTTGCTGGCTATACTGCTGCTGTTACTAGCGCTGATGTTGGCAGATTTCTTTTTGTTCTTGTTTGACTTGGACTTTGTTGTGATCTCGTCGTCCCCAAAGCCAAATCCAGTGCAGACGTCAATGTCCAGAAGCGGGTAAGGAAGCTTGAATTCATTGCCGCGTTTACCAAACAGGTTTTGACCTTCGTCCTCTCTGTAGAGTACAGCAGTTTTACGACAATCAATAATAGTACGAAATAAACGTAAGAGCAAGAATAACGGAAGTAACATCAATAAACTAGGACAGTATAGTAAAATTGTAGTGATCGTTGCTTTCATATTTATTTGTCTATCAATCAGGCCGTAAAGTGTCGTGACAAGCTAAAGCCGCCTTTTTTAGGTCAAGTGTGTTGTTTTAGTTGTTGTGAGCCGGTCTTGAAGAATATCTCATATATCCATCTGATCTTCCTCGTGCCTTGTAGCCATATTGTCTTGCGTTATTTCATAGTTTCCCTCTTTGATCTGCTAATCTTCGTAGTTCCTGTCTTTGATCTAATAATCTTCATAGTTTCTGTCTTTGATCTGCTAATCTTCGTAGTTTCTGTCTTTGATCTAATAATTTTCATAGTTTCTGTCTTTGATCTGATAATCTTCATAGTTTCTGTCTTTGATCTGATAATCTTCATAGTTTCCCTCTTTGGTCGGCTAATCTTGATAGTTTCTGTCTGTGATCTGATAATCTTTTCTAATTTCTGTCTTTGATCTGATAATCTTCATAGTTTCCCTCTGGGATCTGATAATCTTCATAGTTTCATCATTTGATCTGATAATCTTCATAGTTCCTGTCTTTGATGGCCTAATCTTTCTTTTTCTACCCATAACAGGTCGTACCCAGTACATTAATATATGATTTTGCAATCTATCCTGAATCTAATCCCTTAGACTTTGGTCGTCTGCAAATAGTAATACATATATTGAGTTAAGCTCACCATCGTGTGTTCTAGTTTGTTGTTATTATGTCCGTGTAAATATTGAAGATCACACGTCTCTGTCATGCTCCTGTCATTTGTCAAAAGCATTTGTGGTTTCCTCATTTGTTCTCATTATTATTATTGTTGTTATTATTATTATTATTGTTATTATTATTATTATTTGTTACTATTATTGTTATTATTATTATTATTTGTTACTATTATTGTTATTATTATTATTTGTTACTATTATTGTTATTATTATTATTTGTTACTATTATTGTTATTATTATTATTTGTTACTATTATTGTTATTATTATTATTATTCATGTCATAGATCGCCTTCACATTATCTGATAGTTATCCTTGTGCCACGTAGTCCTCTAATATTGCCAGTTTATTTATACATTCATATGCTATCTCCTGATCTATACAACATGTGTTTAAATGCATCTCACATAAACAAGGAAACAGATGCAAATAAAAGTAACCCATTTTCGGCCTTGCAGGCTCTTCGTCATGAAAAAAGAACAGACAAAAACATGTAATAAATGGCAACAAATACAATGCAGATGAACGTGGGGAACGGATACAATACGACTTGAGGTGGCAGCGATATTCCAGAGAGTGTCAGGAATGCATGAATCACGTCATTCAAGACGAGATACAGTAGACCCGACAAGAAACAATCAATACAATACACAATAGCACACATATTATAAAGTCTGTACATACAAATAAGTACATACGTGCATACACAAGCACACAATTTAGTATGTATAATATTGGATCTAAAGAGTACATGCATTGACTCATTCCAATGTTACAGCAAAGTCTTATGGACTGAGACAAAACAGCAACAAATGAGTCAGACGTATCTTGACAGACGTCAACGTCATGGGGACAAGAAGAACATGACGTGTCCTTACGTCAGCTGACGATGCGTGCAGATGATAAAGTCTGGCTTGCTGTTCTTGTAAATGACTTTACAGCTGGACTGTAGCCACAACCAATGAAAATGTTTGGTTTGCCAGCGGTAGGAAATCAGACCTGAACTTCCGGTTTTGATGACTGCAACAGAGAATAAATAAAAATGACGATAATTATGTTGTAACTCCCTCTCTCTCTTTATTTCTCTCTCTCTCTCTTTCTCTCTCTCTCTCTCTTCCCTGGTCTCCCTCTCTCTCTTTATCTCTCTCCCTTTCTCTCTCTCTTCCTTGCTCTCTCTCTCTTCCCTGCTCTCTCTCTCTCCTTCTATCTTCCTTGCTCTCCTTCTCTCTCTCCTCCCTCTCTCTCTCTCTTCCCTATTCTCTCCCTCTCCCCCTCTCTCTCCCTTTCTCTCTCTCTCCCTTTCTCTCTCTCTCTTCCCTGCTCTCTCTCTCCCTCTCTCCCTCTCCCTCTCTCCCTCTCTCTTTCCCCCTCCCTCTCTCTCTCTCCCTCTCCCTCTCTCTCCCCCTCCCTCTCTCCCTCTCCCTCTCCCTCTCCCTCTCTCCCTCTCCCTCTCTGTCCATCTCCCTCTCTCTCTCCCCCCTCTCTCTCTCTCCCTACCTCTCCCTACCTCTCCCTCTCCCTCTCCCTCGCTCTCCCACTCCCTTTCTCTCTCCATCTCCCTCTCCCCCCCTCTCTCTCTCTCTCTCTATATATATATATATATATATATATATATATGTGTTAGTTGCCCACCCCAAGCGAAACATGGCGACACCATTTGAGGTTTGTGTCTTGACGATGTAACGTGCGCCGTATTTGGATTATAGTGAGAGATCAACTGCGCTGGTCATCAACCTCACTCTCTGTTCCTGAACTACATTGGGCCAGTGGCAAGACATACGTCAAGACGACTGGAGGTAATTCAGGATGCAAGTATACCGGTATACCTCTCTCTCCATATATATATATATATATATATATATATATATATATATATATATATATATATATATATATATATACATAAACACATACAATATATTCCTCAAAGGGCGCGCGAGTGTGTGTGTGTGTGTGTGTGTGTGTGTGTGTGTGTGTATGTGTGTGATTATAATCAATACTGACACAGTTGAAATCTAGATAAACAGAGAACGAAATTTAAGCATATTTTTTAAACAGAATTTGGGAAATAATTTATCCATTTGTTGTTGTTTTGTTTGTTGCTTCCGCCCTATTTCTTTAATCCCCAAGGCGGTGTGAGTTGCACTGTCTTTATTTTTCGCCTGTTGGCTTAGTGCATCCGACTACAGCATGCATTTTGTATAAGGGTCTGCTTTCTCCTGCATTTTCTTAGGGTTTGCTTCCCCGGTGTGCTGTGATGGGGAGCGAACCCAGCACCTTCTGGTTGTGAGCCGTATCACTTAACCATTAGCGCCACGCCGTCCACTTGGAAATAGTAAATAGGAAAGCTCCATCATAAATAGTAGAGGCGCTCTATTGCAGTTAACTATTCTATTAAAACGTATACTGAGTGTTACCGGAGTCCGAAAGGAGAGCAGCGAATAGTAACTATAGACTGTAAGTAAGGGACGACAATGGACGGTCTGGCATGGGGACTGTAGAAACTGTAATCTACATAAACCTAACAAAAATATGGACAGGTCAACGTTTGATCACTTGGCGTGTATTTGTTGAGTACCTATGTTCCACCGTGAGCTGAAAATGTATTGATTGTTTGATTTATTAATTGATGGACTGATTGATTGAGACATAAAGCTTTGCTGAAAACTAAAATAGAATATCATTAATTATGCAAATGTATGAGAATACATTACGTGAGAATAAACAAGTTACGTTAAAGGAACGGGGGTCAAAGGTGAGAAGATAACCTGGTCCACGCAGGAGAAGACAACTGCCAATGGATGACCTGCTGAAGAGGTTATTTGCTACACCAGGCGCCAGGCGAAGAGGTCAAGCCATATCTGGGTGAAGGTCGAACTGAGTAACAGAAACGTATTTCAAACAATCGGAATAAACAGAAGGATGCAATATGTCCACGTGGAAATAATAATACGAGATTCCATAACAAGAAGACGCACAGACAAGATTGTTTGGAAATAATCATCAGAGATTTAGTTCCAGAGAAAAATTCCAGATATGATTATTGGAGAATAATCACCAGCGATTTCATTGATGGGTTCAGGTATATACTACAGAATATTGATCTGTACATACTATAGTCACGCAATAGTAGCTTTATTGGCAGAGGAAGTCAGGTAAAAGATCCAGGTAGTCCCATAGTAGGCACTGCTGTAGAGAATAAAGTGCTAGAGCCTTGATTGTTCTGAGGTGAAGGTCGTTAGCTTCATTCCTCGGTGCCTTGTCCTCCCTTGCTTTAAGTTAGGTACCCATTTATAGTTCGGTAGACTTCTGCAAGCCGAGAACAAAGAGGAAACACGTTGCCTTTGCCAATAGAGACAAGCTCTCTAACCGCGTTGATAACATTGAATGGTCACTAACGAATGAGAGTGACAGCTAAGCCACCTGAAAGAAAAACTTTTTAAAATATTTACTCATACAATAAATAATAAAAAAATAAATATAGTTATCCTTCAATCAATCAATGATTCAGTCAATCAATCAATAAATGATTCATTGTGTTAAAGTAGTATTTTAAATGTACTTCAATAATATTTGCACATTTTGATATTTATTATTATTTGTCCCATGAAAGAGGTAGCTTGGCATGATCACAACACTGTAATCACCTCTAGCTGAGAACACTGTAATCATCTCTAGCTGAGAACACTGTGATCATCTCTAGCTGAGAACACTGTAATCATCTCTAGCTGAGAACACTGTAATCATCTCTAGCTGAGAACACTGTAATCATCTCTAGCCGAGAACACTGTAATCACCTCTAGCTGAGAACACTGAAATCATATGTAGCTGAGAACACTGTAATCACCTCTAGCTGAGAACACTGTAATCATCTCTAGCCGAGAACACTGTAATCATCTAGATGAGAACACTGTAATCACCTCTAGCTGAGAACACTATTAACATTCTCAGAACAAGCCCTTCATTTCCTGGTAAATGTGTCTGTATCTTCTGTATTATATTAGTCTTTTCTGACATTCATGACAACCAATCAATCAATCATTATATACATAAATAAATCGATCAATCAATAAATTAATCGATAAATCAATAATCATTTTGGATGTTCTTGTATGTATTTACGTGTTGATACAAACATGGCACTCATATATATGGGCCTAAACTAGTCTCTTCATGTCTCTCTACTCAACAGCCTTGGGCAAGAATATCTATTTGTAACCCCCCCCCCCCTCCCCCCCCCCCCCCAACCAAATCCCCCTAGGTGAGCCATTTTTCAGATATAAAAGAGAAAGAAACATCTGCCCACGTTTCTTATTTGTTGTTCAAAAATGAGCAAATCTGCTCCCTAATGAGGGAATGACTCGAAAAATCCGCTCTCTAATGAGGGAATGACTCGACAAATCCGCTCCCTAATGAGGGAATGTCTCAACAAATCCGCTCCCTAATGAGGGAATGACTCGACAAATATGCTCCCTAATGAGGGAATGACTCGACATATCTGCTCCCTAATGAGGGAATGACTCGACAAATTCGCTCCCTAATGAGGTTATGACTCGACAAATCCGCTCCCTAATGAGGGAATGACTCGACAAATCTGCTCCCTAATGAGGGAATGACTCGACAAATCTGCTCCCTATTGAGGGAATGACTCGACGATGGGATGTTATTGGGACCATTTCAAGACATGATCATCTCACATATCTCTGCAGGCGTTATTCCGCGAGACAAGATCGGGTGAACGGTTGTACTACTCACGTTCTTGGTGTGCTGAGGAGAAGTAATTCAGGTCGTCTGGGTGAATGAGGTCGTAGCCAGACTTTGTGGACAATTCCTGGTCGCTGTATCCGAAGATTGCCTTTCCTCTGTGACATGACGTCATAGACAATGTGAGTACACATGATGATTACAGACAGACAACCGAGGTCATAGACAATGTGAGTACACACGATGATTACAGACATACAACCGAGGTCATAGACAATGTGAGTACACACGATGATTACAGACAGACAACCGAGGTCATAGACAATGTGAGTACACACGATGATTACAGAAAGACAACCGAGGTCATAGACAATGTGAGTACACACGATGATTACAGACAGACAACCGAAGTCATAGACAATGTGAGTACACACGATGATTACAGACAGACAACCGAGGTCATAGACCATGTGAGTACACACGATGATTACAGACAGACAACCGAGGTGCAAACAGATAGACAGGGAGACAGAAGATAGATATATTGACAGAAGATAGATAGATTGACAGATATATAAAAAGATAGGTATACATAGATGCACATATACACACACACACACATACAGTCAGACAGACAGATAGACAGACAGTTAGGAATGTAGGTAGGTAGTTAGGTAGATGGACGGATAGACACAGACAAACAGATATGCACTCAAACATGTATTCAGGCACATAAGCAGACAGACAGGCAGACAGAAAGTCAGACAGACAGAGACTCCGACAGGCAGATATACCGACATACAGACAGGTAGGCAGGCATGAACGCAGGCAGCGAGACAGACAGACACACACACACAGACTATGAGATAAATGCCAGAAAAATCAATACTGTGATACTAGCCTCAGTAAAATTCATTGCACGATGATTCAGACTTACTCCAGAATAAATGGACAGAAAATAGAAATCAATTTGATCAAATGAAACATTTAGACATTTAATATTGTCGCTAAACTAACACATTTCAGGAGCATACGCTGCAGTCGGGGATTAAGTGTTAGATAGTTGATTGTCAAAATATGATGCTTTGTGAAGGGGTACAAGGTGGCCCGTTCTTTTTCTTCTAGTTTAGTCTGTTAGAGTTAACCAGGTGCACATTTTCAACTGGGTAGAATTGAGCGTTCTTTGATCGGAGCGAAGCCTTCAAGAAAATCATTCCTCTCATCCACCGCTTCAGTTTTTGTGTGTGCATTGATATACATTGGTTAATGGAGAATAAACACATGTAACTGACCAAGGGAATAAACACATGTAACTGACCAAGAGAATAAACACATGTAACTGACCAAGGGAATAAACACATGTAACTGACCAAGGGAATAAACACATGTAACTGACCAAGAGAATAAACACATGTAACTTACTAAGGGAATAATAAACTTTTACTGACCAAGGGAATAAACACATGTAACTGACCAAGGGAATAAACACATGTTACTGACCAAGGGAATAAACACATGTTACTGACCAAGGGGATAAACACATGTTACTGACCAAGGGAATAAACACATGTAACTGACCAAGGGAATAAACACATGTTACTGACCAAGGGAATAAACACATGTTACTGACCAAGGGAATAAACACATGTAACTGACCAAGGGAATAAACACATGTTACTGACCAAGGGAATAAACACATGTTACTGACCAAGGGAATAAACACATGTAACTGACTAAGGGGATAATAAACTTTTACTGACCAAGGGAATAATCAACTTTAACTGAGGGAATAAACAACTTTTACAGATTAAGAGAATAAACAAATATTACTGACCCAGGGAATACCAATGACACGCATGTAACTGACTAAGGAAATAAACAAATATTACTGATCAAGAGAATAAACAAATATTACTGATTAATGGAATAAACAAATATTACTGATCAAGAGAATAAACAAATATTACTGATCAAGGGAATAAACAAATATTACTGATCACGGGAATAAACAAATATTACTGACTAAGGGAATAAACAGCTGTTAATGACCAAGGCAATACACAAATATTACTGACCAATGGAATCAACAATTATAACTTACCAATGGAATCAACAATTGTAACCGACCAATGGAATCAACAACTGTAACCGACTAAGACAGGGGTAGACAGACAAGCGCTGATGCAGCTGGTTGCCTCAGGAAGACGTCAGACTAGTTGCTGCTGAAGAATATTGCTTTTTTGTCTTTTGTGTTCCTCGTCTACTGTTCTCCAAGCCTAAAGTATATTGTAGCACCTTCTACACTTCCACTGTTCTCTAAGCCTAAAGTATGTTGTAGCGCCTTCTACACTTCCACTGCGATAAGTGCGACATTTCATCCAGAACATCCGCTTTCGGCAAGAATATTTTTGCCCCGTATTCCCCATCGCTATCCTGTGACCACCATCAGACTTTATACAAGTCACTGGGCCGTTGGAATCCAGAGCTTTCCCTTCTCACAAATCAACACCCATCTACAGCTTATGGGATTTATTTACTCAGAGCATTCTAGTGTTAGGAAGCCAGCGACTCGCAACTCGACCACTTCCCTTTTTAATAGGAACTGTCCCGCCTCGGTGACAACTGGAGATGGGATTTGGTTGCCGGAGACTGTTGCTCGTGTCGTGTGAACTCGTTAGATGTTTGAGTTTTGTGTTGAGTTTGCTCTCCACCCCAGGGACACCCACGGTGCTGGTAGTTTTATATTTTCTTTAAAGAATCAAAGAAAGTATTATCAGCCAATAAAAGAGAAGTACGACAAAAACAAAAGAAACGAAATAAAAGAAAGCGCCAGAAATGTACAGAAATGCCGGAATACGGCGCTTCCAAATGAGCAATCATTTTAACAGGGGTGAGTTACTTTTCCTTCAGTGCAGAATGTGGAAAATTAACAACTCAAAAATCGATGACGTCATGCTGTTATTATTAGGTCGATGTGTGTTGGCCCAACCAGGTAGGACTAACCCCTCCATTGATCTCAGTGTTGTCCCACATTGCCGCAGTGTGGCGCTGTCGACGCCATATGCCACCAGTGAGCCGAATCAATGGGACACCATCATTAATTAACTAATCCAGCAATACAGGGACTCAATAAAGGTAATTAATTTGTCTTGAAAAAATGATTGAAATCTGCAACCAGGTCGTCTGACAAGAGAGAAACACAGACAGACACATATAGGAATGAAGAGAGCGACAGAGTGAGAGAGAGATAAAGGGAGAGAGAGATACAGGGAGAGAGAAACAGTACACAGAAACATTTAGAGGGTGGAAGAGAACGACAGAGTGAGAGAGAGATAAGGGGAGAAATAAAGAGGTAGAGTGATAGAAGAAAGGAGAGAAGCAGCCAATAATTTCAAATAGATGTGCGATATTGGTGTCTCTGACACGATTGGTACTGAGATTGAACAGAACAAGACCACTGAAAACTTCCAATTATGTAGTCAAATACAAGTAAAGAGAATTGTGCATTGGGCAAGCAACCAAAAGTATTACTATAAAGAGGCGAGCTGTAGTGATCGGTGTGTGTATATAGCCAGATAAGGAGGCTCACTCTGGGGGCTACTCTTCCCATTCTTTCTCCCTTCTTCCCTCACTCTGTTTCATTTGACTCTGTCCTACCTTCACACTCTTGCACAACTTTCACACGCGCCCTCATGGTGAGGCCCTTCCATTTGCACTTTGGTTGGGCTAGCTTCTGAGGGCGCACAAACCTAGCATAGGTACATACAGACGCATACATTCATCCAAGCACTGGTTTATGCGTCCTGATTTCGCCCAATGGACCACGGTCTGGGGTGGAAAATGGCGCGCCTCCGCCAGTAGAAACTAGTGAGGCAAACATCTAAGCAACATCAACATCGGTGTGTACTTGACTTGTAGTATGTATATATGAATGAAACCCAGACAGGCGAACAGATAGAGCATTGCTCTGCTGATCCGGCAGCTTTTACAGCTTGCCTTGTTTCAAATGTATTGGTATCACCTTTCCCTTGGAGCAAACAAGGCAGACCGAGAGAGGGACCATGTTGCATGGGCAACCCATCGTCTCTATATTTCTGCCCGGGCGTTATGTTAAAAGCACAATTACTATCGTCTGACGAGACGAAAAGAGCCAATGAATGAAGAGTAGAGAGAGAGAGAGAGAGAGAGAGAGAGAGAGAGAGAGAGCGAGAGAGATGATAGTGAACTAGAGTGTGTGTCGTGTTGTGCTTTCACGTGTGTGAACATCGCAGGATTGTCAGCAGTCCTAACATTACTGTCCAGTAGAGGCTCTTAATCTTATCGAGGTCACGGACCACCTCGCGGAGCTGAGACGCTAGCCCGGTCAGACACAACATGCTGACTAGGATGTAGTGTAAGGATCAGGCACAACATACTGATCAAGACCACATTCCTTTTGCATGTAGCGGCCCTTGGAAACAGATTGTTGTCAGGGCAATCTGACTGACGAGGTACTAGCAAGTTATTGTTCTTTTTCTTCGTTAACTCTACAATAATTCCATCTATTTCCACCATAAACCCGGTGGTCCTCCTCAGGATTCTCTTATTGGCATACAGTTTATTTCGCAGTTGGGTTGGGGAGGGTCATGCAGCCACTCTGCTCTTCTCGTGGAGCCGGCAGACATATAGAACATGTTTCATTGTTTGTGTGTTTGTTTGTTTGTATTCTCGGATTCTTGGACCACTGCTCGTTTAGACTGGGACGTTGGATTCTTGGACCACTGCTCGTTTAGACTGGGACGTTGTATTCTTGGACCACTGCTCGTTTAGACTGGGACGTTGGATTCTTGGACCACTGCTCGTTTAGACTGGTACGTCGGATTCTTGGACCACTGCTCGTTTAGACTGGGACGTTGGATTCTTGGACCACTGCTCGTTTAGACTGGTACGTCGGATTCTTGGACCACTGCTCGTTTAGACTGGGACGTTGGATTCTTGGACCACTGCTCGTTTAGACTGGGACGTTGTATTCTTGGACCACTGCTCGTTTAGACTGGGACGTTGGATTCTTGGACCACTGCTCGTTTAGACTGGGACGTTGTATTCTTGGACCACTGCTCGTTTAGACTGGGACGTTGGATTCTTGGACCACTGCTCGTTTAGACTGGGACGTCGGTTTCTTGGATCAGTGATGTTGTCCTTGTCTTGGTCTCAATATTACGTTTCTGCTCGGGGGGAGTTGGCATGGGCCACGTCCTTCTCCTCAGATCGGTATGCTGGGGGCAGTGTTGAAGTGCGTGTGCTGCCGCAAACTCTGCCATGCCACAGTAACATAGGCTGGTTGTCACTTGATCTCTTCTTGGCAAGGAGTAGTATGCTTGTGCTATAGCAGATCCTCTGTGCTCATTTGTCTTGTAAGTTAAATTTTGTAATTGTATTAATTTTGTCATCTATACTTCTGTCTTCAGTTTGGATGTTGTCTCTCCACGCGTGTCCGAGAATCTTACAGTTTGGGTGTTGCCTCTCCAGTCGTGTCCGTGAATCTTACAGTGTGGGTGTTGCCTCTCCACTCGTGTCCGTGAATCTTACAGTTTGGGTGTTGCCTCTCCACTCATGTCAGAGAATCTTACAGTTTGGGTGTTGCCTCTCCACTCATGTCCGAGAATCTTACAGTTTGGGTGTTGCCTCTCCACTCATGTCAGAGAATCTTACAGTTTGGATGTTGTCTCTCCACTCATGTCCGAGAATCTTACAGTTTGGGTGTTGCCTCTCCACTCATGTCCGAGAATCTTACAGTTTGTGTGTTGCCTCTTCTCTGTGAATCCAGTTCTATTCCATTGTGGAAATAGGCTGGTTGCTGTTAGAGGTCTTGCCTTGATCTGTACAAGGTCTGGCCTTGAGGACGCTAGTGATTACTCTTTTTGAGCTCAAAAGCTTCTCTGGAGTCTGCTTCGGCCATAACCGGCCGGTCGATTTGTTCATTATAAGGTTTTAGGGGACGTTTGAACTGTTCTGCCAGCTGAAGTACTCTGAAATCTTTTCTGTCAGGCATGCGTTGTGGCTTTGATTATTTTTCTTCTTTCTTTTTCTTCTTCTTTTTTCGGCACTCATCCTGCAACGGACTTTTAGGACGTTGTTTCGTAGTTACATCGAAATTGCGGTATCAGCGTCTTTCCGTCCGACATATCGGATTTCATCACGGCATTTTTGGGACCCCGTTTGCCATCCCACTTCGAATCCTAATCTCTTAGCCAGGCTGCATGGATGCAGTCTGTGTTCAGGGCTACCACTTGGAGGCGGAATACGGTCTTGATCAGTCACGAGTCACTGACTCTGACGCAAGCAGCAAACTAAGACTCGCTGTCAGCTCATTCACTGTCGCATCTTCGCTTCTGACATTTCTTTAATTGGTTATTGGTGTTGATGTCATGGGGCAAGTAGTAATTCTTTCTGCCTGGTTTACAATTTTGCCTGTTTTTCTAAAATTATATTTTGGCGCTGTTGCCCCAAGCTGATTTGGTGCTGTTGCCCCAAGCTGATGGTCCTTCAGTAATTGATGGGGTCTGCACCCCATGTAGTCCCCGCAGTTGTGTGTTCATTAGTCATTCACGTGGTTGGAATTTCCTTGACATGTTTCCATTTGATTGTCCATGTTAGTCTGCTGTCCATTGTTATGCATACAATTGGGGAGCGGGAATGCGGTGTAGGGTGGGGTGGTTCTGTTTCTGGTGGCTCGTGACCAATCATTTCAGTGTGATTCTGTTTGCCTCATTTGAAAGGAGAAAAATTGTGTTTGTTGTTTTATTCTCATAGATGTTCAGCAGTCATATTTGTGTCCACTGTTCTAATCTTTGTAGGGCTTCTTGCATCCTGTAATGCGCTGTTTTGGTGCTTTCTTCAGCTACCCACAAAGCTAGATCATCAGCGTATAGTGAAGTATGGGCCCTTCCTCCCCCCCCCTCCGCCCCCACAAAGCTAGATCATCAGCGTATAGTGAAGTGTGGGCCCTTCCTCCCCCCCCCTCCGCCCCCACAAAGCTAGATCATCAGCGTATAGTGAAGTGTGGGTCCTTCCTCCCCCAGCCTCCGCCCCAACAAAGCTAGATCATCAGCGTATAGTGAGGTGTGGACCCATCCTTCCCCCTCCATCCGCCCCCATAAAAGCTAGATCCTCAGCGTATAGTGAGGTATGGACCCTGCCCCTCCCCCCCTTCCGCCTCCACAAAGGTAGCTCCTCAGCGTATAGTGAGGTGTGGACCCTTCCTTCCCCCTCCCTCCGCCCCCACAAAAGCTAGATCCTCAGCGTATAGTGAGGTGTGGACCCTGCCCCCCCCCTCCGCCTCCACAAAGGTAGCTCCTCAGCGTATAGTGAGGTGTGGACCCTGCCCCCCCCTCCGCCCCCACAAAGGTAGCTCCTCAGCGTATAGTGAGGTGTGGACCCTGCCCCCCCCTCCTCCCCCACAAATGTAGCTCCTCAGCGTATAGTGAGGTGTGGACCCTTCCTTCCCCCTCCCTCCGCCCCACAAAAGCTAGATTCTCAGCGTATAGGGAGGTGTGGACCCTTCCTTCCCCCTCCCCCTCCCGCCCCCACAAAGGTAGCTCCTAAGCGTATAGTGAGGTGTGGACCCTCCCCCCCTCTCCGCCCCCACAAAGGTAGCTCCTCAGCGTATAGTGAGGTGTGGACTCTTCCTTCCCCCTCCCCCCCCCCCCCCCCGCCCCCACAAAGCTAGATCCTCAGCGTATAGTGAGGTGTGGACCCTTCCTTCCCCCTCCCTCCGCCACCACAAAAGCTAGATCCTCAGCGTATAGTGAGGTGTGGACCCTCTCCCCCCCTCCGCCCCCACAAAGGTAGCTCCTCAGCGTATAGTGAGGTGTGGACCCTTCCTTCCCCCTCCCTCCGCCCCCACAAAAGCTAGATCCTCAGCATATAGTGAGGTGTGGACCCTTTCTTCCCCCTCGATCCGCCCCCACAAAAGCTAGATCCTCAGCGTATAGTGAGGTGTGGACCCACCCTCCGCCACCACAAAGGTAGCTCCTCAGCGTATAGTGAGGTGTGGACCCACCCTCCGCCCCCACAAAGGTAGCTCCTCAGCGTATAGTGAGGTGTGGACCCACCCTCCGCCGCCACAAAGGTAGCTCCTCAGCGTATAGTGAGGTGTGGACCCACCCTCCGCCCCCACAAAGGTAGCTCCTCAGCGTATAGTGAGGTGTGGACCCACCCTCCGCCGCCACAAAGGTAGCTCCTCAGCGTATAGTGAGGTGTGGACCCACCCTCCGCCCCCACAAAGGTAGCTCCTCAGCGTATAGTGAGGTGTGGACCCACTGCAGTATTTGATTCACTATGTTGTTGGTAAAGATCAAGAATAATGTCTGTGAGATTACACTGCTCCGTGACAATCCTTGCTCCAATTTCATTGCAAGGCTTATGTGGCTTGCACCTCCACTCTGGCGTATCTAGTTCGGAGGATGTGGCCTATCCATTTCTACATGCGTTCCAAGATTCCATTTTGAGTGTTGTGTTATTTGTCCCCGCTTTCCACACTTTATCAATGCCTTTCTCTACCTCCTTCTAGACTGCTAGCCTGTGTTTATTTTCATGGAAAGCATCTTCGATTGCTTGTATAGTACGTGTTAGTTGGTCCTGTGTTAGTTGGTCCTGTGTTGACCTGTGTTAGTTGGTCCTGTGTTAGTTGGTCCCGTGTTAGCTGGTCCTGTGTTAGTTGGTCCTGTGTTGACCTGTGTTAGTTGGTCCTGTGTTAGTTGGTCCTGTGTTGACCTGTGTTAGCTGGTCCTGTGTTAGTTGGTCCTGTGTTGACCTGTGTTAGTTGGTCCTGTGTTAGTTGGTCCTCTGTTGACCTGTGTTAGCTGGTCCTGTGTTAGTTGGTCCTGTGTTAGTTGGTCCTGTGTTAGTTGGTCCTGTGTTTGTTGGTCCTGTGTTAGTTGGTCCTGTGTTAGCTGGTTCTGTGTTAGTTGGTCCTGTGTTGACCTGTGTTAGTTGGTCCTGTGTTAGTTGGTCCTCTGTTGACCTGTGTTAGTTGGTCCTGTGTTAGTTGGTCCTCTGTTGACCTGTGTTAGTTGGTCCTGTGTTAGTTGGTCCTGTGTTAGTTGGTCCTGTGTTAGCTGGTCCTGTGTTAGTTGGTCCTGTGTTGACCTGTGTTAGTTGGTCCTGTGTTAGTTGGTCCTCTGTTGACCTGTGTTAGCTGGTCCTGTGTTAGTTGGTCCTGTGTTGACCTGTGTTAGTTGGTCCTGTGTTAGTTGGTCCTCTATTGACCTGTGTTAGCTGGTCCTGTGTTAGTTGGTCCTGTGTTAGTTGGTCCTGTGTTAGTTGGTCCTGTGTTAGTTGGTCCTGTGTTTGTTGGTCCTGTGTTAGTTGGTCCTGTGTTAGCTGGTTCTGTGTTAGTTGGTCCTGTGTTGACCTGTGTTAGTTGGTCCTGTGTTAGTTGGTCCTCTGTTGACCTGTGTTAGCTGGTCCTGTGTTAGTTGGTACTGTGTTAGTTGGTCCTGTGTTAGTTGGTCCTGTGTTGACCTGTGTTAGTTGGTCCTGTGTTAGTTCATCCTGTGTTAACCTGTGTTAGTTGGTCCTGTGTTAATTGGTCCTCTGTTAGTTGGTCCTGTGTTAATTGGTCCTGTGTTAGTTTGTCCTGTGTTGACCTGTGTTAGTTGGTCCTGTGTTGACCTGTGTTAGCTGGTCCTGTGTTAATTGGTCCTTTGTTAGTTGGTCCTGTGTTAGCTCGTCTTCCGTCGACTTGTGGTAGTTAGTCTTCCATCGACCTCTGTTAGTTGGTCCTCGGTTTACCTGTGTTAGTTGGTCCCCCGTTTACCTGTGGTAGTTAGTCCTCCGATTACCTGTGTTAGTTGGTCCTCCGTTTACCTGTGGTAGTTAGTCCCCGATTACCTGTGTTAGTTGGTCCCCCGTTTACCTGTGGTAGTTAGTCCTCCGATTACCTGTGTTAGTTGGTCCTCCGTTTACCTGTGGTAGTTAGTCCTCCGTTTACCTGTGTTAGTTGGTCCACCGTTTACCTGTGGTAGTTAGTCCTCCGTTTACCTGTGTTAGTTGGTCCTCCGTTTACCTGTGGTAGTTAGTCCTCTGTTGACCTGTATTGTCTAAAGCCAGCGTGTTGTAGAATCCAGGGTATTTTTCTTCTCCAGGTGCCTCACGTCTGGTATATACCAGTGTTTCCATCAGTTTAACTGTGCAACTAAGCAAGCTGATGAGCCTGTAATTGTAAGCTTTTCTTTTGTCTTAACCGTGTTGTAAAATAGTAATTAAGGTTGCTTCCCTCCACATTTGCTGAGCTCTCGTTCCTTTCCAGCTGACATTTGCTGGTAGTGTCGTCTGGTAAATTCTGTAATAGCCGATGTAGAGTATGTGACAAGCTCCAGTCTGATCTCCAGACGTGCGTCTCATATTGCCTCTGATAGCAAATGTTCAACTCTGACCTTTCCGGGGCACACCTGTTTACTAACACCAACTAACAGAAGAAGGAGCGGCGGGTGGGTTTCTGGCCCCCTTTAAACGAGACACACGCCTCGGGTAGATGAGACTGGTAAGCCTGGGAAGGCAGCTCGTCTAGGGGAAGGACAATTTTTTAATTTCAAAACCTCCTGCTGTCTTTGCAGGTGAGATATTGGCGTATGAAAGACTTCCGGAGGAAACTCAAGAAAGCGAGAGTGGCTGAGACTCGCTAGCTTGGTAGGCAGCTCATCTAGGAGAAGGAAGACTGACTTCAAACGACCGCTGCCTTGCAGGTAGAATGGGGGCAACCAAATTCAAGGGAGAGTTATAGTAACCAAATAAACGATTATGCTAAGAGCGGATGTACCGGGCAGAAAGCTGCAGGTACCGCAGTACAACTGTCACTTCCGGCGCAAAGTAATTCGTGCTCACACAAAGATCGCACATATTTGCAACAGAGGTGGCCCTTCGTCTGAGGTGGATCGTCAGGTTACGGGCGTGTCAGGCCCTCTAATACTCCACTGGGGCCCACCCAAGGCTACTGGTTGCCACCCTGCTTTGTTCTGGGAAGCTAGGAGATGAAAGCGAGGGGAAAATATTACTGGCCAAAACCCCAACAAAGTAAAACTGCTAAATATCTTCACTGGAAGGCAGGAGTTAAATGGTGCACAAGACCACGGAAGCGTTCAAAGTCACTGAACAATGAAACCATAACACCAAATGGCAACCAAAAAAAACAAATATCTCCAAACAAGGATGAAATTACAAATTAAATATTTAAACAAGGGTTATATACGATTATTTTGCTAGCCCCATGCTAGCTCTTTAATTGTCTTTTATAACATACTCGGAAAGTTACAGTGGACCTGTTCTTACATCCATATACCCCTAAGGTACACACATACACAAACACACACACAGACATACACCACATTTACCCATACACACACACACACACACAGAAACATACACAAACACACACACAGTCATACACCACATTTACACATACACACACACAGGCACATACATACACACATATAAACACACATACACACACACAGACATACATCACATATGCACATACAGACAGACTGACCATACAGCACTAACCTTCATATATTCATTAATGAAATGGCTACTTCCGGTACTACTATAGTCAAACTCACCTGTTGTCCATGGTAACCGGAGAGAAGTCCATCTTATGTTTGGTCTTGAAGGTCATCTCTCGTGACGGAATGTCGAACAGACTGAGTGGCCCAAACGGAGAGCAGGTAGCAAAGAGTGCTAGCTGGGGCTCCTCACACCTGGGGTTCTGTCTGTGTAAGACTCGGATCCAACCGTTGATCTCTAGAGTCTGCAAGAAAATCAGTTGCTAGTATTTAGCAAAACCTGGCTGTAGGTAACAGCAGGAATTATTGTTGATTGTGACCATGTCAACTCCACTGAGCATGGCAGACACATAGGAAGTAAACAAGACTGAGATGCAGGAAGTCACCCATCCATTCGAAGGGTCAGCCTGGATGTTCCCTCTATGGACGTCCTGTTTCAAAGTCTAGAACGAGCAGAGACTTTCCACACAAACTAAGCTACGAATTTACATAACCTCTGTGGTTCCCATCCTGCAGTACTGTTGACATAACCTCTGTGGTTCCCATCCTGCAGTACTGTTGACATAGCCTCTATCGTTTCCATCCTGCTGTACTGTTGACATAACCTCTGTGGTTCCCATCGTGCAGTACTGTTGACATAACCTCTTTCGTTCCCATCATGCAGTACTGTTGACATAACCTCTGTGGTTCCCATCCTGCAATACTGTTGACATAACCTCTTTCGTTCCCATCATGCAGTACTGTTGACATAACCTCTGTCGTTCCAATCCAAGTGAAGCTGTCCACACGTGTACCCAAAGGCGTTTTATTCCGTTCCATAAGAACCAGGTCCTAGACGGCGATGTAATCCGACGGATAGGCCTCGAGGGCACACTCACCAATCTAAACCGTCGCCGTTTGGTATGTTTGGATACGTGACGCGCTTTGCCAAGAATGTCCTCGCCCATCAGCTCTCAAAGCAGGCCACTGACATAAAAAATGGGAAGCGACACTCTCCGTCATAGTCCCGCCCCAGTGGTAATCCATGCACCACCTAGCTAGGTCAAATTGAAAAGACATCATCATCATTGCACGCAGCTTGGGACTCAGTCTTTCCTCGCGCTTATGGACGGTTGGCACGACTGCCCGTGTCGCCTAAGCGAGCTGCCCATCCACCTAGTAACACCAGTCCACTTATGAGTCACAGTTATCGTAACGAACAAGATGGTTCGACCTCAGGTCATGCCAAGGGGAATGAGGGGTAAGTACGGTGGTCAGTCCGGTCTCAGGTTATGCCAAGGGCAATGAGGGGTAAGTATGGTGGTCAGTCCGGTCTCAGGTCATGCCAAGGGGAATGAGGGGTAAGTACGGTGGTCAGTCCGATCTCAGGTCATGCCAAGGGCAATGAGGGGTAAGTACGGTGGTCAGTCCGGTCTCAGGTCATGCCAAGGGCAATGAGGGGTAAGTACGGTGGTCAGTCCGGTCTCAGGTCATGCCAAGGGGAATGAGGGGTAAGTACGGTGGTCAGTCCGGTCTCAGGTCATGCCAAGGGGAATGAGGGGTGAGTGACCATTTCATGGGTTCTGTTTGTTAATTTGAGTGGTTAGATCTCTCCTTTTTGGCTTTACTCCCCAGGCGGTCTAGAGCACGCGCAAGATTGACGAGCTGTCGGTATAGTGTCGGAGAAACTAAGAAAACTCTTCTCTCACCTCATCTCACTTCCTTACATACATGTCTCCTCACATCCTTACATCTATCACCTCATCTAACTTCCTTACATACATGTCTCCTCCCATCCTTACATCTATCACCTAATCTCACTTCCTTACATACATGTCTCCTCCCATCCTTACATCTGTCACCTTTTTATCTCCCATCCTTACATACATGTCTCCTCCCATCCTTACATCTCTCACCTCTTTCTCTCAAATCCTTACATCTATCACCTCTTCATCTCACTTCCTTACATCTCTCACCTCTCCATCTCACTTCCTTACATCTCTCACCTTGTTATCCCACTTCCTTACATCTCTCACCTCTCCATCTCACTTCCTTACATACATGTCTCCTCACATCCTTACATCTATCACCTCATCTCCCTTCCTTACATACATGTCTCCTCACATCCTTACATCTCTCAGCTCTTTATCTCAAATCCTTACATCTATCACCTCTTCATCTCACTTCCTTACATCTCTCACATCTTCATCTCACATCCTTACATCTCTCACCTCTTTATCTGAAATCCTTACATCTATCACATCTTCATCTCAAATCCTTACATCTATCACCTCTCCATCTCACTTCCTTACATCTCTCACCTTGTTATCCCACTTCCTTACATCTCTCACCTTGTTATCCCACTTCTTTACATCTCTCACCTTGTTATCCCACTTCCTTACATCTATCACCTCTTCATCTCACTTCCTTACATCTCTCACCTCTCCATCTGACTTCTCACATCTGACAGATCTAATTGTAATGCGGACTAATCATTGTGTTTTAAAAAATGTATTTAAGATGGATAGCAGGACATACAGATAGAGAGAGAGAGAGAGAGAGATAGAGAGAGAGATAGAGAGAGAGAGATAGAGAGAGATAGAGAACAGAGAAAAATGTATGTAACAATACAAACACTGTCGTTTTAGTACAATCTCTTCATCTATCTAACCGCCACCCCTGAGCCTGACACGACTTCTGGAAATACTTACAATAAACCCGGATGTGTTGTCCAGAAGACATCGAAACCTGACGGTAAACGACCTGTGTAGATGGTTCACGTTTTCTGTGAAGGGATCGAATCACATCAAGCATTATATTATTGTATATATCAAGGGACATATGTGTATAGTTGGGACTGAAAGTGAACTATTTCTTTCCTACAACTACCAACGTGAAGTGGCTGTTCACAATGCACCGAATCTCAACAATTCACACATGTACATGCCTGCTTGTCAAATAAACATACATCCACACAGATCCACCCGTAGGCAAATACGCTCAACTTAAATGCCGATAAATAGCAAACACACGGATATATTAATATATCAGACACATAGATATGTTGCTATATCAGACAGACAGACAGATGGATAGGTAAATAGTTATATATATATATATATATATATATATATATATATATATATATATATATATATATAAACAGAGAGACAGACAGGCAGGCAGGCAGACAGACAGACCGATAGATAGATAGATAGATCGCAAATTAAAGATGCCAGATTTTCTTTAGCGATGAAGTGAGCTCTGATTGGATGTACTGACCTGGCAACATGACGTCATGCAGAGCCAAGCCGGCCTTGTCTGCAGGTAGCAGCGAGCTCCAGGTAAGCTGTCGCTTGAACTCATCTCTGTCCTCAGAGTGTATTAGCTCCATAACAGACTGGTGGATAATGTCTGACTGGATAAAATACCAGCAATGATTACAATGATAATGTTTGACTGGATAAAATACCAGCAATGATTACATGATAATGTTTGACTGGATAAAATACCAGCATGGACTACATGATAATAGATGGCTGGGTATATACCAGCATGTATATTGGGACGCTGTCTGACTGGAAAATATATTAGCATGGATTATTGGATGATGTCTGACATATAATAGGGGAATGGATTAATGGATACTGCCTGACTGGATACATAATAAAAGTAAAGTAAAGTATCCCATAGCATTACTGCCGTAGGGGTGTGAGGTGTTAGCGATCTCACATTTCAAAGGCTCGGCTATATGAGGGCGGTAGCCATCTCCTCTCCCTCGCCGCTTTTACTTCCCGGACTGAACCGGTAGCGATTTAAGGCTGGGTCGACCCGGGAGCCATTGCGGTCTGAAACAACTGGGGAATGAACCCAGGACCACTCAGATGCGAAGCCAGCGCGCTAACCACTGCGCTACGCGGCTCCCTATACATAATGGATGACTATATTCTTCAAAATCCAGCCACCTACAAGAACAAGAGTGCACAGCTATAAATTAACTAAAGAATGGTCCAGATATTAGGAAATATTTTTTAGTCAGAGAGTTGTGAATGCTAAGAATGCATTGCCACAGAAAGTAGTGGAGGCAGGGACAAGTAATGCACCCAAGAATAGATTGGATGCGCATAGCTTTTAGAGCAAGGAAATGTAAATGAAACTGTTTGTATACAAACTCTGCAGTCTTCTAAACCAGTATAAAGATGTTAAGTGTTAAGTTAAGTTAAGAAACATGGAGTGGATGATAAAGTTGCCATGAACTACTGTATAATGATCACTGGATAAAATAAGAGCAAGCATTTGTGGATGAATGGGTAACAACTCACTGAATAAATACTAGAATATATTATTGGATAAATTCTGACGATACAGTGCCAGCAAGGCTACTAAATGTCTGAGAGGAGGAAACATGGGTTCAGCATCACTGGATAGTGTATGGATGAATGAAATACGAAGTTGAGAATGTCGAATACTGAATATTGGCTGGCCGGATAACGTTTGGACTGTGGAACATCGACTACTGGCATATGGAATCAATGAATTTACTTATCCCCCAGCAAGCAGGTTTTCGTAGAAACAGATCGACCGAAGATCAGATGACATATATCTCGCAGGAGATAGAAGATGCATTTCAAGAAAAAAAGCAAACACTGGCAGTCTGGATAGATCTAGAAAAAGCTTTTGATAAAATATGGAAGAGCGGGTTAAAACTGAAACTACTGCAAATGGGTGTAACCAATAACATGTACAAGTGGATCAGTGATTACCTAGATAACAGGACAGCAAGAGTGCAACTCCAAGGACACCTCAGCAAAAAGATGAAAATGGAACAAGGAGTTCCGCAAGGTGGAATACTCTCACCCATGCTGTTCCTCAATGATATAATCACAGAAATCCCTAAAAGAGTACACAGCTCACTATATGCAGATGACCTGGCACTATGGACATCCGACGAGTCTACATCTGTAGCTAGGAACCAAATGCAGGAGGCTCTAAATAAAATAGAGACATGGACAAAAAAATGACATATCACTATAAACAAATCCAAAACCACGTACACAATCTTCTCTCTATCTCCCAAACCTCAAGAAGTAATCCTGAAAGTAAATGGCCAGACTCTCCCCCTTGACATAAGTCCAACTTATCTGGGAATAACAATGGACCCAAGGTTGACATGTAAAAATCAGATAAAAAAAGCCACCAACAAAGCTAAGAACATAATGGCGATAATGAGGAATATATCAGGCTCAACATGGGGAGCGGACACGTGCACACTAAAGAAACTGTACACAGGTTATGTGAGACCAGTGCTAGAATTACGGGATAGCAGCCCGGTCCACAACAACAAAGAATAACTTTCACAAAATAAATACAACCCAAAACCAAGGTATACGTATCATCACTGGAGCTATGAGAACAACACCAATAAATGCAATGGAGAACATCACATTAATCGAAAGTATGGAGACGCGCAGAGACCAAAAAAACACTCCAGCAGGGAGAGAAGTTCAAACGAATGCCTGATCACCCAATATATGACAGGATAAATCACATGGGAAGAGGGAGATTAAAGAGAAACCACTTCATATAAAAAACAAAAGAACTTGCAAAAGAAGGCCAAATCATAAGCCAGGCAGTGGTTAGAGATCTAACACAAACATCCCAAATCCCACCATGGAAAAAAAGCCGTTCTCTGAGATGGTAGAAACCATAGAGGGAATAGGGAAAAAGGGAATTCAGACAGATTCAGAAAGGAAATTTATCACAGAAGAATATCTTAGGAGAGTATACCCACCAGAAACATGGATACACGTATATACAGATGGCTCATCTAACAAAGCCACATCCAATGGAGGTGGAGAGGTCTATTACAGACTAAGGGATGGAGAAGAAAAAACTCGAGTTTTAACTACGGGAACATTTTCCAGCAATTTCCATGCAGAAGCAGAGGCACTGAAGGCCGCAGCTGAGCTTGTAATCCAAGATAAAGATATCCACCAAGAAAACATAGTACTCCTGACTGATGCCGCGTCAGTATTAGCAGCGCTAAAACAACACAAAGATGAAGATCTCGAGCAATGTATGTTCTCCCTGACACAGCTCTCAGCAGAACACCCAAGGTTGGTCATACAGTGGATCCCATCCCACTGCCATATTAAAGGCAATGAAGCTGTAGACAAACTAGCAAAGATTGGAGGAGCATCCCCACAAACAGACCTGAGTATCACATATAATGAGGCCAAGACCATAATTAAAGCCAACTTCGGGGTAAAATGGACTGATCAATACCCCGACTTCCGAAAAGAAAACAGCAACTATAACTTAACTAGAGAAGAGCAAGTCATCATCTTCAGACTGAGAACTGGGCATACCAGACTCAAGGGTCATCTTTACAACAAAATGAGGATTGGGACAGATGACAGGTGCCCATGTGGGGAGCATATCATGACCGTGGAAAACATCCTACAAAGCTGCATGCTTACGCAGGAAAAGAGAGAACAATACTGGCCTCGCGAGACAGATATGAGACAAAAGCTGTATGGAGATGAAACAGCCTTACAAACAAAGGTGTCCTTTGTAAGAGAAACCGGAACCTTGATCTGAGGATGAGCGAAGAAGATGAAGGGTAATGCCTGACTGGATAATCTACGGACTGGGGGACATCTTTTATGACCTGCTATCCATCTCTCTCTCTCTCTCTCTCTCTCGCTCTCTCTGTATGTCCTGCTATTCATCTCTCTCTGTATGTCTTTGCTATCTCTCCCTGGAAGTTCTGCCGCCCATGCTATAGTATATGTACTTAATCTGTAACATGTAGGCCCCCCTCAGGCGCCCATCAAATATCCACCACATTCCTGCCCTCATACCTTCCGTTATTGACAGCACAACGCTGTCCACAACCACCAGAAGACCGTTTGAGACAGGCAGTATCCCGTCCGACCCCGCCTGACCCGTAAATGGTCCCGACACTGTGCCCTAGTTAGCTCTAAACATAGAAATCTCGTACAATTATTTTAATTGTAAAGTACTTCTGGTATTCCCCAATGTTTGTGTTTTCCAAATTCCCGTGCTATTATAAATCCATGTAACGTTTGCTATCATAAATTATTGTGAAGTTTGCTATCATAAATTATAGTGAAATTTGTAATAATAAATTAATCTACAGTTTGCTATAATACATTATTGTGAAGTTTGCTATAATAAATTATTGTGAAGTTTCCTATAACAAATTATTATGAAATTTGCTATTAAACATGAATTTAAAGTTTGCTATAATACATTATTGTGAAGATTGCTATAAAAAATCAATCTAAAGTTTGCTATCTATAATACATTATTGTAATGATTGCCATGATACATTAATATAAAGTTTGCAATAATAAATCACCATAGAGTTTGCTATTACAAATCAAATTGAAGTTTGCTATAATAAATAAAGTTTGCTATAATAAATCACAGAGAAGATTGCTATAATAAATTACCGTTAAGTTTGCTATACTAAATCACTGAGAATTTGGCAGTAATAAATCACAGAGAAATTTACTGTAATAAATTACCGTAAAGTTTGCTATAATGAATTACCAGTACAGTTTGCTATAATAAATTACCGGTAAAGTTTGCCATAATAAATTACCGGTAAAGTTTGCTATAATAAATTACCGGTAAAGTTTGCAATAATAAATTACCGGTAAAGTTTGCTATATTAAATTACCGGTAAAGTTTGATATAATAAATTACCGGTAAAGTTTGCTATAATAAATTACCGGTAAAGTTTGCTATAATAAATTACCGGTAAAGTTTGCAATAATAAATTACCGGTAAAGTTTGCTATATTAAATTACCGGTAAAGTTTGATATAATAAATTACCGGTAAAGTTTGCTATAATAAATTACCGGTAAAGTTTGCTATAATAAATTACCGGTAAAGTTTGCTATACTAAATGACTTTGACCAATAACATAACAAGATCACCGTCAGAAAACACAGAGAAACCACACCAACAAAAAAATTGATTGAACAGATGATGGTTTTGAAGATATCCGACGAAAACATACAAATAATGGCCAAGGATGAGCAGGCACTGAATATTTGAACTTCTATGATTCATGAAGACATACTTGGGGTTTTTAGGTAGGAGTTTGTCTCTGTCACAAAATGTTGGTTGATTGAAATGTCGGGGAGAAGAAGAATATTTAGAAGACCAGAACAGACAGGAGAGAAATAGATGAAGTGGACAAGAGGTAAACTACAGAGGAACGAAGATATATTCGATAATATGGCGAATAAGTAAGTCATTAAAAGAAGGAGAATAAGAATATAAATAAAAGGAGGAGAATTATAAATACGGTGCAGTAGTGCACACAATCAAACAAAAGAAGGCTTCATAGGCGGAGCTGAAGAAGACAGAACCAGGGGTGTCATTCCCGGCGTCTATACGGCTCAGCCTTGTGATGTTTTAGTAAAAAATGTGTCGTGGAGATTTACACCATCTCTTAACACAAATACAAGTTTAGTGAATCTGTGTTACTTCATACAGGACTGTGTCTTCATCTTTCCATTTGGAATAGTGGGCTTGAATCTCCTCCCTACCTGTAAATGTGTCCCTGAATCTCATCCATATCTGTAAATGTGTGCTTGAATTTCATCCCAACCTGTAAATGTGGGCTTGAATCTCATCACAATCTGTAAATGTGGGCTTGAATCTCATCCCAATCTGTAAATGTGGGCTTGAATCTCATCCAAATCTGTAAATGTGGGCTTGAATCTCATCCATATCTGTAAATGTGTCTCTGAATCTCATCCCCATCTGTAAATGTGGGCTTGAATCTCATCCCAATCTGTAAATGTGGGCTTGAATCTCATCCAAATCTGTAAATGTGGGCTTGAATCTCATCCATATCTGTAAATGTGTCTCTGAATCTCATCCCCATCTGTAAATGTGGGCTTGAATCTCATCTCAATCTGTAAATGTGTGCCATTGCAATATCGGTGACATTCATCTGATGGCTCTGGTGTGGTATCTACTCTGCTCTGTCCACTGTTCTACGTTGTTGTGGTTGGTTTTAATCAAGAGTGTTCAAGCTGTGTTTATCACACATTTGTTATTACGAGAAAGACCAAAAGCCGCCTGATAAATTGTGTTCACATCAATTGTGGAGCCGCGTAGCGCAGTGGCTTCGCATCTGAGTGGTCCTGGGTTCATTCCCCAGTTGAGGCGGTAATGTTTTTTTCAGACCGCAATGGCTCCCGGGTCGACCCAGCCTTAAATGGGTACCGGTTCAGTCCGGGAAGTAAAAGCGGCGAGGGAGAGGAGATGGCTACGCCCTCATATAGCCGAGCCTTTGAAATGTGAGATCGCTAACACCTCACACCCCTACAGCAGTAATGCTGTGGTATACTTTACTTTACTTTACAATCAGGGAAACTCATCTCGTATATATTCAGGTAACATACCAATCTGGTACTTGTTCGAGTATATCTATACGGGTTTATATTCGCGTATATATTCTGGTTTATATAAAGGTAAACATATAGTTATTGGAAATGTTTTCTCTTCCGTCTAGCAGTCAGAATGTTGTAAATACTTCTTGTCAAGTATTTCTGCTCCCACATCTCCATTTCGTGCGATACTATCGGCTCGCAGTGCAGATGTGTACACCTCTTGCCAGGAAGCTTCAGGCTGGATGGGAGACCCAACTCCAAGACGTCATCTAGCCCCAGAATATTAAACAGGCTTCACGTTTAGGGAAAGGTTCCTTTATCTGTCGAGTGTGAGGCACTAAATCTGTTATGAGAAACGGGTCATTACTGCACGCGGGGGTAGACGTACGACCAATCAATGCTAGATTTATGCAAACGCTGGCGCAAAAGGTAAGGCTTTCTGTTTTTCTTCATGTCATAAATCATATCTCACGAGATTTCAGCTCTCCCGTTCACAGAGTCGAAGTTTAACGGAGGCTATTTCGGCTTGGTGAGTTCAATGAAGATCTAGGGAAGATAACTGGTTTTTTGTTGTTGCGTTGGAGGCTTTGTGAATGCCTTCCTGTTTTCTGGTCCGTTTTGTGGGCTAAGCTCGGGGTTATGTCACGTGCGCAGCCCTCCCAGATTGGACAATTACGGGCCGAGATAATAAGCAGCAAACGGCTAATACACACCTGTCTGACATAAATTAGGGCTGGCGGCCTGGACTCAACAGTCGTGTCGAGGGACATTCAAAGCGGCTTTCCCTTCATATGTCAATGCGACTGCACATTATCCTCAACATTATGCACCAAGCAGACGGCGTTGGCGACCATGAGTATCCACAGCTTTTCGCCTAGAGAGTCTTCTGGTCTCATTTTAGCTTCATGTGAAAGATAGAAGAACGCTGATAGAACAGCCTCCTCCCAGTAAGCCTGTTGCAATGAACTTACCTGCACACATGCATTTGTGGTTCCTTCAACGATATATTTGGATTGATAATGTTGCTGGCCCCACACAAACCCGCCTTAGATATGATTTGTGATATGCTTAGAAAACTGAAGTGGATATATTCTTTCCTCAGAAAACAAAATGTACACGGATTGTCCTGGTATTGATGTAGCTTAATTCATCAGTAGACCATCTTCCTGACCGTAATGTTAAACCGTCCAGTATTTCTCTCTTATTCGTCATTCAAGCCCTCTTCTCTAATTCCATGCGCTCCCCCCTCCCCCCCCCCATTCCGACTTAATAGGTTGCGTTTGATGTGTTTGACCCCTCTCTGTCATCCCGACACCATTCTACCATTGGTCTTGCTCGTGGCGAGGATGTGCTGAGGCAGTCCAATATGTAGAGGCTACTTGTCAGACGTGTCAGAACTAAGACAACTTGTCAGACGTGTCAGAACTAAGATAACCCCACACCAGAACTAAGACAACCCCACACCAGAACTAAGACAACCCCACACCAGAACTAAGACAACCCCACACCAGAACTAAAACAACCCCACACCAGAACTAAGATAATCCCACACCAGAACTAAGACAACCCCACACCAGAACTAAGACAACCCCACACCAGAACTAAGACAATCCCACACCAGAACTAAGACAACCCCACACCAGAACTAAGACAACCTTACACCAGAACTAAGACAACCCCACACCAGAACTAAGATAACCCCACACCAGAACTAAGACAACCCCACACCAGAACTAAGACAATCCCACACCAGAACTAAGACAACCCGACACCAGAACTAAGACAACCCCATACCAGAACTAAGACAACCCAATCCCAAAACTAAAACAACCCCACACCAGAACTAAGACAATCCCACACCAGAACTAAGACAACCCTACACCAGAACTAAGACAACCTTACACCAGAACTATAACAACCCCACACCAGAACTAAGATAACCCCACACCAGAACTAAGATAACCTCACACCAGAACTAAGACAATCCCACACCAGAATACAATCCCCCACCAGAACTAAGACAACCCCACACCAGAACTAAGACAATACCACACCAGAGCTAAGACAACCCCCCACCAGAACTAAGACAACCTTACACCAGAACTAAGACAACCCCACACCAGAACTAAGATAACCCCACACCAGAACTAAGACAACCCCACACCAGAACTAAGACAACCCCATACTAGAACTAAGACAACGCCACACCAGAACTAAGACAGCCCCACGCCAGAACTAAGACAACCCCACATCAGAACTAAAACAACCCCACACCAGAACTAAGACAACCCCATACCAGAACTAAGATAACCCCACACCAGAACTAAGACAACCCCACACCAGAACTAAGACAGCCCCACGCCAGAACTAAGACAACCCCACACCAGAACTAAAACAACCCCACACCAGAACTAAGACAACCCCACACCAGAACTAAGATAACCCCACACCAGAACAAAGACAACCCCACACCAGAACTAAGACAACCCCACACCAGAAAACTTTACCCGTTGGGAGGAGACGATGACAGAAGAGGTAAAGAGGGATCAACTAGTTGGTCTATTCTCTGAACTTGTATCGCTTTTCAATGGCGTTGAGAACAATTCTCTATCTATGATAGACCTTCAAGTGTAAGCTTCGATTACTGTTCTTAGTTCTTAGTCGACCTGTACTTCTACAGGGGCAGATGTCCATGTGCAGGTCCCAGCTCTGGTATGAGCTGGATGTAGCCGGAAGAAGGGTTTCCTGCTTAGCGGGCTAGGCGCGAGCAGCTTAATACTCCGCTGTGTTGGGACAAGCGCTTACGAAGGGTGGTTAACCGATGTGCGAGTCCATCTTAATAGACTCAAACACTTGAGCAAAGTAGACCCGCTTCCTGTTAGGCGCGATCTATGCTGTTCTAAACAAACCAAGTAACTATGGTCGGTGGTATGCCATGTCACACAGTTAGTCGCCTTTTACGACATGTTCTCTGTGAGGCAGTGGTGCTATTCTTGTCCTTGTCATACACAAAGACCCCGGCAGACCACTCGGTCTGTAACTGTCGTCAGGTAACCCTTCTCCGTATTTCCATTTCAGCCATAATCGGCAGTCAGTTTGACTAGTCTCACGGAGAGCGAAGAATAACATCAGGGTCAGGTAAAACATACTGGTCAAAACCCTGTCTCACACCTGGGTCAGGTGAAACATACTGATCAAGTCCCTGTCTCACACCTGGATCAGGTGAAACATACTGATCAATGCCCTGTCTCACACCTGGATCAGGTGAAACATACTGATCATGTCCCTGTCTCACACCTGGATCAGGTGAAACATACTGATCAAGACCCTGTCTCACACCTGGATAAGGTGAAACATACTGATCAAGTCCCTGTCTCACACCTGGATCAGGTGAAACATACTGATCAATACCCTCTCTCATACCTGAATCAGGTGAAACATACTGATCAATGCCCTCTCTCATATCTGGGTCAGATGAAACATACTGGTCAAGACCCCGTCTCACACCTGGATCAGGTGAAACATACTGATCAATACACTCTCTCATACCTGGATCAGGTGGAACATACTGATCAATACCCTCTCTCATACCTGGATCAGGTGGAAGATACTGATCAATACCCTATATCATACCTGGATCAGGTGGAACATACTGACCAATACCCTCTCTCATACCTGGATCAGGTGAAACATACTGATCAATACCCTCTCTCATACCTGGATCAGGTGGAACATACTGATCAATACCCTCTCTCATACCTGGATCAGGTGGAACATACTGATCCAGACCACACCTAACAGCTCAAACCTCATGATAGTGGTGAGTTTACAGAAGAGTCTCGACTAAGGTGAGGAGGACACCGGTCACATGACCTAACCCAAGTCTGACTGCTAGCGTCAGGGCCAGCGACCCAAAGCTGACTGCTAGCGTCAGGGCCAGCGACCCAAAGCTGACTGCTAGCGTCAGGGCCAGCGACCCAAAGCTGACTGCTAGCGTCAGGGCCAGCGACCCAAAGCTGCTAAGACTGATCGATGCAAATATCACAGTCAAGCTGTAAACTACAACACAATGCATTCCGTTCACCAGACTACTTCCTGCTACTTGGTAGCAGCGCTTGGTAGTGGGAGATTGAGGACGAACGAGGAAGAAGAAAATATATCCCGGGATGCAACAAAAGCCCATGTAACCTGCTACTAAAGAAATGTTGTTACGAGTAAACTCAACTCAGTACGAGTGGCTTGCACAATAATAACAATAGTTGTCCCTTAACTTTTTTATACTGGTTTAGAAGACTACAGAGTCTGTTTACAACCACTTTATTCCACTGTAAAAATGACTGTGATCATCCAATCTAAGCTTGAATGCATTAACGGACAACATTCTGTGGCAATGCATTCCAAGCATTCACTACTCTTTCACTGAAAAAATGTTCTTAACATCCAATCTCAACCCGCCAGTGAATATTTAAAAAAATTTTTAATCTATTAATTATTTTTTTTTTTGCGTTCGCCTTATTTCTCTAATTCCTAAGGAAGTGCGTTGCACTGTAGCTTTTATTTTGCGCCTGTCGGCCCAGTGCATCCGACTTCAGCATTCATTTTATGTAAGGGTCTGCTTCCTCTTGCATTTTCTAAGGGTTTGTTTCCCCGGGGTAACGGCGTGTGCTGTGATGGGGATCGAACCCAGCACCTTAGGATTGTGAGCCGTGCCACTTAACCACTAGCCCACGCCGTCCCCCATTAAATAATTTGAAGCTATGTCCTCTTGTTCTTGTAGTCGGTTGAACTTTGTAAAACTTGTTATAGTCTAATTTACCCTTTCCATTGATAAATTTCTAAACCTGTATTTAAGTCAGCACGATTTCTTCTTTTTTCTAGACACTGCAGACCCGTTTTTCTAAGCTTCTCTTCATAACTATAATTCTGGAATCCCAGGATCACTTTTGTAGCTCATTTTTAAATCATTTCTATCATGTCTATATCCACTCTGTGATAGGACTCCACACCTGAATACAGTACTCCAATGTAAGTCTCACCAATGATTTAAATAGTTTGACCATCACTTCCGTGCTTCGATGTGTAATGTTTCAGTTTTTTCTCTCAGCAAGATTCATCCGTCACCTGGGGTCTCGTCGTTCGATTATGTATTACCTATCACTTCCATTTCTTGTCTGTTGCCTTGTGTTAATCCTCTTTGAGTGCTTGAAAACACTTCTATTTACGATTGTTGTTTCTAATTCAGAGTTTTCTTCATTGTCTCGTAACTTAGCAACCATTTAGTACACATTTTTCGTGACGTAGAAGTCCTACAACTTTTGTGATGTTCTGTCACTTACTACAGAGGATGTCGTATTGTTACTTACAGTTTAAACATGGCTGTCTTGGGCTGATTACATGTTATCTATCATTGCACTAATTTCAGATTTATAGTCAACAAATTGAAACGACTTGCCCATTTCCGCCTGAAACCATTGTTGTTACACTGAAAGCAATTTTCAAATTACACGGTAGCTTTAGCGTGTGGTATAGTTAGTTTTCAATGTGTTTTGTAATGAAAACAAAGTCCGTTTTCGTTCTGTTAAATACGCGATAAATATTCTGGATTCAAGTCTACGGAATGCCGGAAGTTGTGAATCATGACACGCTCTTATATTGACATAAGTTGATGACGGTCGTCTAGGATCGCGTCTGTGTGTGCCACTGTGTTCTTTGTTGTTGTGTGTCAGCGCGAGATGTATGCCGGTGGGGAGCTGGGTTTTTAGCGCCCTGATCATTCGCTGCCGATCTCCGGGCGCTTGGTGTCAAGGCCGCGAACAATGAAGATTATGAAAGGAAAGACAGATAACAATCAGCGTAAGTTTTATGGAGCCGTCAAATTTCATGAACAAATTTTGAACGAAATATTTGACAGCAAGGTGAAACGGGAGGAGCCAGGCAATAGGCTATGTGCTTTATTAGAGTTTAGGCGATGGTTATACATGTGTACTAAGTCAAGTACATAGTCGAGTTGACAGTCCACTTAGACAGTCGAGTACACAGCAGCACAGCCAGTCAAGTAGATAGTTCAATATACAGTCGAGTAGACAGTCCATTTAGACAGTCGAGTACACAGCTGCATAGTCAGTCAAGTAGATAGTTCGATATAGAGTCGAGTAAACAGTCCATTTAGACAGTCGAGTACACAGCTGCATAGCCAGTCAAGTAGATAGTTCAATATACAGTTTAGACAAAGTATACAACACAAGTTTTGTTTTATATCTGATCGCTGTTATGAAATCAGATCAATAACACGGTTATCCCAACGATGTTATCGCCTCCGCTATTATCGATACCGCAATCTTTGCTGTTAAAGTCACCTCAATCTTTGCTGTTAAAGTCACCTCAATCTTTGCTGTTAAAGTCACCTCAATCTTTGCTGTTAAAGTCACCTCAATCTTTGCTGTTAAAGTCACCTCAATCATTGCTGTAGAGGTGGTTCCTCAACCCGATCATCGCCTAAACGAGGGCCTCACAAATGCTCGTTAAAGTCATGCAACTGCTCGTGAATTTCTTGAAAAAAATCGCGGAATTACTTGTGAATGTTGGAGGAACTTCCCGTGAATGTCGCAGCACCCTGGGGAAAATCGGGGCACTGCCCATGAAAGTCGGGTAACTGCTCGTGAAAGTCGGGGCACTGCCCATGAAAGTCGGGGCACTGCCCATGAAAGTCGGGGTACTGCTCGTGAAAGTCGGGTCACTGACCATGAAAGTCGGGGCACTGCCCGTGAAAATCGGGGCACTGCCGTGAAAGTAGGGGCACAAAACGACGTGGTGAACATTTGTTAAACAATCATTACAGAGTGTATCCCCATTACCGAGGCACATCATGATGATGTATAAGACTGAGGAATAAAAGCTGCTTGCCCTTGTAGTCATTACGTACTGTCCAGGTTAGGTTTTTATTTTACCTTTTCGAATACCTTTTTCGAGATTTTGAATATATGTCCTCGTGGTCAGAAGGCGCACATCCAAACCACTCGACTGCCGCTTCTTGACGATTAACATGTACTTGCTTTATTGGTTTCCGCAATGACAGAAACAACAAATACACGCACGCTAACAGTAGCAGCCAATGAAGGTTCGGGAGGTAGATACAAGCAGACAACAAAGCACATTATACCACAAGTGTTTTCAAACCAAATCAGGTCAGCTGTCAACTCTACATGGGAGATCTGAGACAGATCAGATCAGCTACCATCTCTACATGGAAGATCTGAGACAGATCAGATCAGCTGCCATCTCTACATGGAAGATCTGAGAAAATGGTTCTCCCGTTTGCCTTTTACCTTAATTGAAAAATCGAACCAAGCTTTCTCCGTCCATCTCTTAATATTATCCTCCCTGTTGTGCGGCTATCTTCTTCTGGCACACTTGTCCTGCAATCTTGTTCTGGCACACTTGTCCTGCAATCTTGTTCTGGCACACTTGTCCTGCAATCTTGTTCTGGCACACTTGTCCTGCAATCTTGTTCTGGCACACTTGTCCTGCAATCTTGTTCTGGCACACTTGTCCTGCAATCTTCTTATGTCAAAATCATCCTGCCTGAATCTGATTTCTCTAAATTAAAAAGTTACTTGTACCTTTCCCCAAATGATCTGTTAAGAGCAACTATAGATGGTGTCTAAATGGTTGCGGGTAAACTTAGCTCTAGTGTTTGAGTCTATTAAGATGGACTCGCACATCAGTAAAAACCACCGTTCTAGAAACTGGCTGTATACAAACTATGTAGAGTCTTCTAAACCAGTATAAAAACGTTAAGTTAAATCATTCTCATTTTCTCCACACCTCTCCAAGACTTCATTGTTAATGTAATATTTATTCCAGTAGTATTTTAGCTCGACCTAAATGAAGCCATCTCCAAGAACATCGCTAACGGACCGAATCATAGTTTGGACAGGGAGGTAACTACAACATGATTAGATTAACTCCTGTGACAAAGCTATGTGTACGAGTTGTTTTCCTCAATATGTAGATAAGGAAACAGGACCAGAAGTCTCACAGTTTATATGCTATCTTTTATTAACAGTAATTTGTATATATTGTTACATCTATTTTTATCGATCTTCAGTCCACTTATGTCGTTAGATGTCGTATTGGAGGGGGGGGGGGGGGGGGGGAACGACCTCCTTTGTTTCATATTTTCTGGCAAGTGAAAATGCACTGGTGACTTGCCAGGTACATCACAGTATCTGTTCGCACCTGGAATATGCAATCGCCAATTTTTTGGACTGGTGGAGGTGGAAGCGTAAATTAGAGCAAGGTAGACCAGCAGCCTGTCAGGCGCCATCTATGCCGCTCCGCTAACCACTTAACCAGGACCTAATGTTATAGCCACTCAGTCAACTTTTTGTGACATATTCTCTGTCCGGCGAATATCCTTAGAATAATTTGAGTAGATTTTGAACTTAAACAGCGGCCGTTAGACTTACTCTTTTCGATGTCCAACTGCTAAGGTATTTTGAACGTACGCGCCACTGTAGACGGGTGTCTGATCTCACTACTCAGAGATCAGGGGAAACATTTACCAGATGATCCACGTGTGAAAATCCCGGGCTCCACATTGATTTGAACCCGCGACCTCCAGCACCCGAGGCGAACACCTTACATCGAGACCACTGGGTTCCTCACCCGAGGCGAACACCTTACCTCGAGACCACTGGGTCCCCCACCCGAGGCCCACCTTACCCGAAGACCACTGGGTCCCCCAGCCGAGGCGAACACCTTACCTCGAGACCACTGGGTCCCTTACCGGAGGCCCACCTTACCTGGAGACCACTAGGTCCCCCACCCGAAGCGAACACCTTACCTCGAGACCTCTGTGTCCCCCACACGAGGCCCATCTTTCTTTGAGCCCACTGGGTCCCCCACCTGAGGCGAACACCTTACCTCGAGACCACTTGGTCCCCTACCGGAGGCCCACCTTACCTGGAGACCACTGGGTCCCCCACCCGAGGCGAACACCTTACCTGGAGACCACTGGGTCCCCCACCCGAGGCGAACACCTTACCTGGAGACCACTGGGTCCCCCACCCGAGGCGAACACCTTACCTCGAGACCACTGGGTCCCCTACCGGAGGCCCATCGTACCTGGAGACCACTAGGTCCCCCATATTGGTACATTCCTGAGAATAACAGTAAGATGGACAAGGATATTGTGTTGGATCTGTTGTCTCTTCACTTACCTGGTGAAATCCCAGGTACTGTTCCACTGTCCTGGAAGCAAAGAACACTTCGCCTTCACACGTCACAACAAACAGGAAACCATACAGAGCCTGAAAGAAAAAAACTGACTGAGATAAGCACGTGCGTACCGGCCAGCAAGAAAGACGAAGTGTGAGCAACACACTTTCCAACTAGGAAAATGTGTTGAGCTGGTTACATGCATCAGATTGTTGGGTCAGTGGAAGAGTTCGGGTCGTGTGTTACAGAGATCATCTGTATAGGTAGGTGAAACGCCGTTTGGTTACACGCGTGTAACGATCAAAGCGATGAAACCGGATAATATACACAGTAGTGAATTATAAAATTTAACCGGAAAAGACGAACATTAGATAAGTATTAGAAAAATTAAACTGGATAAGTTACACATTAAATAAAGTAATTTCCTCTGGATAATATATACATGATAGAGCTACAACATAAATAAAACACCGGATAAGAAATACGTTTTAGAATTTTTTAAAATAGACGTTAAACCAGATAAGATTCTAAGATAAGATTTTAGAATAAAGAAAAAAAAAATACTCTGGATAAGACACACTTTATAAAATTATAAAACAAATTAAACTGGATATGATGCCCGATAAGGAATTAGAAAAGAAATTAAACCGGATGAAAAAAAAAACCATTACATTTTGGCAAAATAAATTGATCTGGATAAGATACACATTATAGAATTACAGAATAAATTGAACCGGATAGAATATGCAAATTATAGAATTTCAAAAGTAATTAAACCAGACAAAAGACATATAAACATACATCTTTGGTGAAACTGAGATATAATTTTTGAAATAGTCCATGCCAGGCCGCATAATAATTCATACCAAGCCATGAAATATTCTATACCAAGAAATTAATTAACTCATACCAAGCCATGAAATATTCTATACCAAGAAATGAATTAACTCATACCAAGTCACGAAATAATCCATTGCCAGGCCACGAAATAATCCACTGCCAGGCCACAAAATAATTCATACCAGATCACGAAATAATTCCTACAAATACATTAAATAGTCCATACCAAGCCATGAACTATTTCATATCAGGTCACGAAATAATACGTACCAGGCCATGAAATAATTCATACCTGGTCTTGAAATGATCTATACCAGGCCATGAAATAACTCATACTGGGCTATGAAATAACCTATACCAGGCCATGAATTAACCCATTCCAAGCCATCAAATATACGGAACCAGGTCACACAATGGAACTGTTCTTCTATAATGGGGCCTGGACTACGCCTTCGGGCACGCGAGATGATCACAAGGATCTCAACTATCAGCATGTGCCACTGAACCTATTCCAAGGGGACATTTATAGAACACGTCCAGCAAATCTGCAATGGTTTATTTATGTGGCTTTCTTGATCGCCGCTACGGAATCTGAGGACAGCCTTGATGGTTTTGTTGTTTGTTGTCTGCACACCTGGTACACCTGGACGTTAGGACTTGATGTTGTTTGTTGTCTACACACCGGGTACACGTAGACGTTAAGCCTTTATAGTGCTGTTTGTTGTTTGTACACCTGGTACACCTGGACGTTTAGACTTGATGGTGTTGTTTGTTGTTTACACATCTGGACGTTAGGACTTGATATTGTTGTTTGTTGTCTACACATCTGGACGTTAAGACTTGATGTTGTTGTTTGTTGTCTACACATTTGGGACACCTGGCCGTTAAGAGTTAATGCCATTTTGCTTTATTTATTGCTAATCTTACAATTCCCCAAATGTTGCTTAGAATCTTACTTTAAAACTTGAGCACTGTCATCTTGTTATGAAACAGATGAACATGGCCTCAACACGGGAAGATGTGGCTTTATATAAATGTGCAGAAACAGACCCTGTCAAGGCTGACAATCTGTCTTTCAATATCAAACACTCCGTATAGGCAGTCCTTTATAAGTAAGATCGAGACAGACTACTCTAGAAGGTTGTGCATAGACCGGCGACTATATGGTGTAAAAAACCAATGCCCGACGAAAGCGCAGTACAAACAAATCGATTCAGGATCCCTGGCAGCTGGTTACGGTAAACCCAACTGCAGTGTTGAAGATGCACTACGTCATCTGAAGTGTCAAGGTCAATGATGATGATTCAGTCACTGTTTCATTGATTGTCGCCCCTGATCAAATTTATACAACATAGTACGTTCTATATTATTCCACCAATGTTTTGTTTGTATATGCAAGTAAACTCAGATATGTTCAAACACGCCTGCTTCAATATTGAAAGTGTGGTAACGCGCACACACACACACACACACACACACAAACACACACACACAAACACACACACGCACACAAACACACATACACACCCACACTCTCGCAGAGGTCACGTGACAATCTATTTACCTGCAGTATGCTCTCCCCTTCTGAGAATCCGGGTTCGTGGAATAAATGTGACCTTGACATCAAGTGACTCTCAATACCGTAACGAGCTGGAAGAACACCTGAAGATGGAGTCGAGCATGGTAAAATGTGTGGGTAACACAGATAAGGCAATGAGTCCACGCATCTTCTAGATGATAGATAACATAGGTAACTGAGTGAGTCCGATTGGAGTGGTATCTGTCAGATAACACAGGTACCTGAATGACTCCTTCTCCTGTCAGTGGTAGCTGTCAGATCACACATTTAACTGAATGAATCCTGTCAGTGATAGTTGTCAGATAACACAGGTAACTGAGTGAGTCCGATGTATGTTGTAAATTACTTCAAGAATACAGCAGAAATAATGTATATGTATTCAACTTGTCATTATTACGACAGAAAACTGTCAAAAATATGGAATTCTGTGGAATTGGATGGAATTTCATCTAAATCAAATTTTGTGTGTGCCTCATTTTAGTCAAAATATATGTAGACATATTCTAGTTCATATTCTAGACCAAATATATGTGAGTTTTTTCAACTGGAAATTTATGTAAGTATTTTCATCTCAAAATATATGTGAGTATTTGTACGGCAAAATGTATGTAGGTTTTTTCAGATTGAAATATATGTGAGTATTTTCAAGTCAACTTATATTTGGGTATTTTCAAATCAAATAATATGTAGGTATTTTAAGTCAAAAGTTATATGCGTGTCCATTCCAAACTAAAATATGGGATTTGACTCTAGTGTAAATATGTGGGTTTCTTTTACCTAGAATAAATGTCTAATCTAATCCAAATATATGTGGTAATATTCTAGCTAAAACATATGTGATTCTGTTCTCACCAAAAAATATGTAGATCTATTCTACCCAAAATAGACGTGGGTCTATTTTAGCCACACAAAAAAATATTTTTACATTCTAGAAAAAGTATGTGTCTATACTAGCTACAATATACGCGGATCTATTTTACACAAAATATTTATGTTTTTATCAATTCTTGTCAACCACAATCCAGTTTGAAACAATAACAAAAGCATACATAATTGAAAGAAATGCATTTGATTTTTAGGTTCCATGAACACAACACACACACATTCACAAAATACTGTTCTCTGTAGGCTACAATCAACAAAAATAACTGCGGCAAATAAACACAAATATTTTTGTTGTTTTTCAATGATGTCCAAGGTTATCTTCATTCTTGTGTCTACCAAATAACGACTGGAAGTCATTTGAGAACCATAAATACATTTCCTGTGGAGGTCAGCTGCTGAGGTTAAGCCCAGCATTAGGGTCGGAAATGGACGAATAAAACAGGTTTTCAGTGGAATCCAGCACTGATTTATTAGCCTTTGTTGAAGCTCTCCCTCGTGTATGAGCGCTGACTGTACGAGTGCTCTGTGATGAGTCTACCGGGGCCATTCACCGAAGCCCACGGAAAGCCGTTGTATAATCTCATCAGAGCAGAGAGTCTACAAAAAATGCAGTTCATTAGAAATAACCGCTGTTTTCCTGTCCTTCACTACTTTATAAAAAATGGATAGATTTCATAGAACGTATACAGAAATCATACCTTCAAATCGGTACATTTAGAATCAAATCGGAGGCTGCGGAAACAAATGTATTGCATATCAGAGCGTGTGAGTGGTTGAGTGGCTGAGTGGCAGAGCGCTTTCGTCTCATGATAAATGTACTTGGTTTATTACTGTTATAAACACGTCTCAGTCGACCCAGATTTTACTGAGTATATTGCTTTCTTTTGGGAAGAAAAAGCACCCTTCTAAAAGCGAATCCCTTTCAGTCATGACCACAAGAAACATTAACAACAATGGATTGAACAGCTAGTCCAGGGCGACCACGACGGACCAGAAGATGCAGCACAGTCAACAAATATTTCTCTGAAACATATTCTCTTGACTTTCAATTTGTTATACTTCTCTCCAAATATTCTTGTCTAACTGTGCATAACAATGTCACGAAAAGTCATCCTTTTGTGTGACATGCCATATGGTCACCATGGCAACCCTGGAGTTGAAATTATAAATGAGAAACGGACATGGTAAGCGTCCTTTCTCTTGATCTCATCCTCATGTGTCCTTCTATGAACACTTTATTTTCTAGTATTGTAACTTATGCTCTCGGAATACACTGAATGAAAATTACTTAAGCTCTCGGAATACACTGAATGAAAATTACTTAAGCTCTCGGAATACACTGAATGACAAATTACTTATGCTCTCGGAATACACTGAATGACAAATTACTTAAGCTCTCGGAAAACACGGGCAACAAATGTGTTGAGGAAGTAAGCGCCATAAGAAGACATCTAGTAGTCAGAAGATATGCTGTTATAACTTTCTTGTCAAGTGTGCAGTACGGTAGGTTACCATTACTTTCTGTACGTGGAGGAGCAGACAAAAAAAACCTTGTCTGTCAAACTGGGCACGACTATGATTCGAACCGAGTGCGTTGGGATTGTGAACCGGCCGCTTCACCCCTAGGTCACTCAACCTTCCCGTTCTTGAACAGTGAATTCTAAATGCGCAAATTGAAGTTTGTTTCCAAATGGGATGCTGACCTATTTCTGCTATGTCTTATTTGTGTTAAACATTATATGCTGAGTAACATGACGTCACCATTCTGACCTTGAATGTCGGCCACAGAAAGGGACAGTATACGGGAAAATATTCTCCTTTGTCACTAGTGAGTAGATGTTAAGCGCAACAGCTGCATATCCAGGCGCCGTGGAGATGTAGTGCATTGTCGTAATACGTTGTCTGTTTTTCTGATACTGGTCAGAGACCTACATCTAGAATTGTGTTCGACAGATTACGAGCAAGATGCAACCTGCCCCATGCTTCGTCTTCTGCGTTCGTTCTCTCACTCCCGCTACAAAGCCCTGAACGTTCCTCCACTCCCGCTACCAAAACCTGAATGTTCTCTCACTCCCGCTACCAAGACCTGAACGTTCTCTCACTCCCGCTACCAAGACCTGAACGTTCTCAATCTCCTGCTACCAAGCCCTGAACGTTCTCAATCTCCCGCTACCAAGCCCTGAACGTTCCTCCACTCCCGCTACCAAGCCCTGAACGTTCTCAATCTCCCGCTACCAAGCCCTGAACGTTCTCTCACTCCCGCTACCAAGACCTGAACGTTCTCAATCTCCTGCTACCAAGCCCTGAACGTTCTCAATCTCCCGCTACCAAGCCCTGAACGTTCTCAATCTCCCGCTACCAAGACCTGAACGTTCTCAATCTCCCCCTACCAAGCCCTGAACGTTCTCAATCTCCCGCTACCAAGCCCCGAACGTTCTCAATCTCCCGCTACCAAGACCTGAACGTTCTCAATCTCCCGCTACCAAGCCCTGAACGTTCTCAAGCTCCCGCTACCAAGCCATGAACGTTCTCAAACTCCCGCTACCAAGCCCTGACTAGGACTTTGCAAGATACAGAATGTAGTCTGGAGAACGGAATGCTCTGTGTCGTTAGTTTACAGCTTGACTAACATATTTGCCCCTTTCGGCCACATCCGTTTTCAGCAGAAAGCTGTCGCATGAATTCTTAAATTTCAAAACGTCAAGAAGGACACTTAACAGAGTGGTTTCGGTGTTTGATACATGTGTGTGTATGTGCGTCCGCGCGTGCGTGTGTATGTGTGAGAGACACAGACAAGAATATGGTCACTTTTAGACTAGTAGTATGGTATGACCTCCATATTGCATTGATAATCTTGAGTTAACAGGTCAAACGCTTGCACAGCGCCACGCCTTCAGCTCTACACGCAATAGTTGAGACGTGAAACACGAACAAAACAGAGAATTCCTCGTTTTCTCCGTGGGACAAATATAGTACGATAAATATTAACAAAATATAATAAGAGGAAGACAAAGAAGAAGAAGATGGAGAAGGAAAAGAAGAAGAATGGTAAAAAAGAAGAAGAGAAAGAAGAAGAAGAAGAAGAAGACAGATATGAAAGCCAATGCTTATGGACACTGTAATTGACAACGCGTACATGTGGCTGTTGGTCAGGTGTCCAGTTGTAAGGCTAAAAAACAGTTTCCTCTTGTCTGTTTATATTGTCGTAGCCATCTTGTGTCCATGTTGGTGGCTGTCTGATTGACTTTATCATCTTTTTGTTATGTTAGTATATAACTGGTACATCCGGTTGTTGATGTCCAGGAAGAGATCAATCAATGCTCCCAGGCTCAACACCAATGTATATAGTTTCCATTTTAATTTTCGGTCACATTCATCACCTGTTTTACACTGTGCGATGTTGTTGAGGGGGGGGGGGGGGGGTAGCGAGGTCTGGGCCGGACGTCCCGCTCGTTAAAGGAAGGTGAAGCGTCTTTCCTTTCCAGCTGTAGAGATCGCCGCTGGATTCACTGTTCAGCTTGCGGTTTAGGAGTTTCCATGCCAATGCCTCTCCTACATTATTGTGTCCCCATCAGCACCTTCATGAGGGGCCCCCTGTTTCTTACAGAGCCTGCTGTGTGGCGCGACCGAGTACCCGGCGGGCAGATTGGGCTCATTAGCCTTGGTTGGCAGCCAATCTAAGAGAAGGTAAACTCTGACTCTAGACCCGGGTAGACGAAGCTCGTTAACCTGTTCAGGCAGTTCGCCTAGGAGAGAAGGTAAACTCTGACTCTAGACCCGGGTAGACGAAGCTCGTTAACCTGTTCAGGCAGTTCGCCTAGGAGAGAAGGTAAACTCTGACTCTAGACCCGGGTAGACGAAGCTCGTTAACCTGTTCAGGCAGTTCGCCTAGGAGAGAAGGTAAACTCTGACTCTAGACCCGGGTAGACGAAGCTCGTTAGCCTGTTCAGGCAGTTCGCCTAGGAGAGAAGGTAAACTCTGACTCTAGACCCGGGTAGACGAAGCTCGTTAGCCTGTTCAGGCAGTTCGCCTAGGAGAGGTGGAACTCTGATTTTAAACCCACAAGTCCCAGAGAGTGCTGGCTAATCTTGAGACGATGAGAGTATCATCGGATGTCTCGAGTAACTAGCATCTACGGGTAACGACTCCACTGCCTTGTGGAAACCTAGGCACATTGTAGGGCTACGGGAGTAAACCCAGACATAAAATCCGGAGTGGTAGCTCCTAAGGCGGAGCGTTACAAAATGGCGAACTCATTCCGGCAGCTCCTGCAGCTCCGGCAGCTCCTGCAGCTCCTGCAGCTGAGCTGATGAAAATTGTCATGCGTTGCATTCCTTTGGATAACATCAGCTAGGCCGACAGGGGGGGGGGGGGGTCGTGCAGTTTGGGCAGCCAGGGTCTCCATATTCAGCGCTCAGGCTTGCGCCCTGAAAGGCTAATCACAGGAGGGCCACATGCAATGGTCTGCAAAGACTAAGTTGCCTATGAATGTTGTACAATATTACATTAACTATTTTAATTTCTCCTCTCACATTTGGACTTATCCACAAGACAAGTTATGAGACGTCTCTGGAGAAAGCACATTCAAGAAATGGCGTGTGGATCTCGCCCCCAAACTAGCGTGTATTGTTACCAGACAGGACATACAGATTTTTTTAATTCAATATAATTGTTAGGGAGATCAACCTGGTAATACATAGGGAAGCATAAGGGTGTCTAGATTAACACACATCAGTACAAATGGAGATAACATGGCTGAGCTTTAGCGTGGAAGAGTTCGAGTCAGAATACGAGAAGCAGTGGCAGAGAGAAATTGGTGAAAATGGAAATAATACAAAGTCAAGTAAAGTAAAGTATCCCATAGCATTTCTGCCGTAGGGGTGTGAGGTGTGAAGCCAGCGCGCTAACCACTGCGCTACGCGGCTCCCTATAATACAACTAAAACATAAAATGACAAATGCCATCAAAGATAGATTAGACAAATGACATCAAATATAGATCTGGACTAGTCCACATGCCACTAAGTACAGCACTAGATAACTGACACCAAGTACAGAGCTATAAAAATGGCACCAAGTGCATAACTAGACAAATAACACTAATTACAGAACTAGACACGTGACACCAAGTACAGAGCTAGACAAATGGTACTAAGTATAGAACTAGACATGGCACCAAGTGCAGAGCTAGACATATAACACCAAGTACAGAACTAGACATATAACACCAAGTATAGAACTAGACAGATGACACCAAGTATAGAGCTAGACATATAACACCAAGTATAGAACTATACAGATGACACCAAGTATAGAACTAGACAAATGAGACCAACTATAGACATGCACAAACGACCCAAAAGATAACAATTGAAATGTTAGTCCTTTGCATGCCTAAGCGGTTGCACTATTTCGAAAGGCAGGGAGGAGTGGGGTAGGTTTTGGGGGTTCACACACACAAGCAAGAAGGCACTCTATTTAGATTTCTCGTCTGCAGCATGCCCCAAGCGGGTACAATATTTCCAGGAAGAGGGTCCCTCCCACAGAGCGATATTGTCAGAAAATGAAAACATGTTATTGACAATAATCATTGTAATAAAAACACACAGAAGCGAGCAGGACTGCGTTAATTACATTCACAAAGCTTTGCCCCTGGCGATCAGCTTGTCAGAATGTTCGAGAGAAGCGGCGGTCGTCATTTCCTGGCTTTTAACTCCAAGGATCGAGTGACAGGCCAGGACGAGGACGCCACGCGGCAACCCACTACCCGCCTCGTCGGCTGAGATGGGAGACTGATGGGAAAGTGATACAAATTGCACTAAATCGGGCCCGGCACTGTTAATGTGTAGCTAGTTCCGTTGTTTTCCTATTAACTCGCAAGAACATCCCGACTATCTTGGACCATGTAGATCCGTTTGATTCATTTCAACGTCCAGATTTCCATTTTCTCGGCAACGCGATACGCAATGTCATTTGGCGACAGAAACGACCAGTAATGACACCGGCGCGCACTTCCATTTGAGTTTGGTCAAAGCTCATTAAAGTCTGGCGATCTTAAAACGTGGACCCGGCTTCTATCGCGCGGAAGCAGCACACTAAACTACAGCAGTTTTAGCAGGGTGAAAGGGAAATAACTCTAAAACAAAAGATAGTCCGTGAGAGTTATCAGACACTAGCGGAAGTGATGTCGTCCAGACCTGTTTCCAAGGAAGTAAGATGGCTGCTTTTTAGCACTTTGCTGTCTTGTCAAATTTCTCTCATACCTTTCAAGTAAACACTGAAGCGTAAACCACTTACATCATTTTGTGCCACTGTAAATGTCACCTTCGGCTACCAGATGTATTTTCTACTCGTTTCTCGAAGTTCCATTGTTATTAGAATAACATTTGTAACATTTTAGTGGTTGCAAAAAATCAATGGATCATGTATATGAGCCTTATTCTGAACTTGACTGCAATCTAAAATTAGACTGTTCAACACAAATATTAATTCCTCCATATTATGTGGATGGGGATTATGGCGTTCAATGAAAGTATCACATCCAACATTCAAGCCTCCGCCAACTGTTTTCTTCGTCCCACACATTGCATCAGGTGGCCGACCAACTGTAACAACTAACACAGAACGGTGAGAAGTGTCGTGCTCTAGACGTTTCCCAGTAAGATGCTCATTCTTCTTCGTCGTATGTTCTCAAACTTCCACTACCAAGCCCTGAACGTTCTTCTACTCCCGCTACAAAGCCCTGAACGTTCTCAATCTCCCACTATCTAGCCCTGAATGTTCTCAATCTCCCACTACCAAGCCCTGAACGTTCTCAATCTCCCCCTACCAAGCCCTGAACATTCTCAATCGCCCCCTACCAAGCCATGAACGCTCTCAGTCTCCAACTATCTAGCCCTGAACGTTCTCAATCTCCCACTATCTAGCCCTGAACATTCTCAATCTCCCGCTACCAAGCCCTGAACATTCTCAATCTCCCACTATCTAGCCCTGAACGTTCTCAATCTCCCCTTACCAAGCCCTGAACAATCTCAAAATCCCGCTTGAGGCTAGGAAGGTATATTATGCTAGCGTGAATGTGCTAGCTAGGAAGGTATGTTATACTATCAACGAATGTACCGGGTAATACCGTATTTTGGTGATATATTGAACTTTGAGCAGTGCAACACTTTGGATACACTTTGTTCTCGAATCCATTTAGTCATAACATTCACTATCATTCGACCGAGACAAAGTAAAACACGAATAAGTTGACAGCAGCCAGCGTCTCATAGCTGACAGCAGTCAGACACTCATAGCTGACAGCAGGCAGACACTCATAGCTGACAGCAGTCAGATACTCATAGCTGACAGCAGTCAGACACTCTTTGATGACAGCAGTCAGACATTCATAGCTGACAGCAGTCAGACATTCATAACTGATTGCAGTCAGATACTCATAGCTGACAGCAGTCAGACATTCATAGCTGATTGCAGTCAGACACTCATAGTTGACATCAGCCAGCGACTTGTAGCAGAGATCAACAAGCGATTCATAGCTGCCTTCTTGCTTCAGTGTTAGAAACATAGCTACCTGCTTGCTTCAGTGTTAGAGACATAGCTGCCTGCTTGCTTCAGTGTTAGAGACATAGCTGCCTGCTTGCTTCAGTGTTAGAGACATGGCTGCCTGCTTGCTTCAGTGTTAGAGACATAGCTGCCTGCTTGCTTCAGTGTTAGAGACATGGCTGCCTGCTTGCTTCAGTGTTAGAGACATGGCTGCCTGCTTGCTTCAGTGTTAGAGACATGGCTGCCTGCTTGCTTCAGTGTTAGAGACATGGCTGCCTGCTTGCATCAGGGTCAGCGAATCATGACTGGCCAAGACCTTCTTGCATCACAACGTGGCGGCCCAGGTAACAGGCTGCACCACTGGTCACTAGTGTAGTCCGGCCAAGGTATAGAACGCAAATCCGTACATACATACATGCACATTATATTCTTATTATATATATATATATATATGTTATATTAATTTCCCGGCTCTGCCATAAATTATTATGAAAATAGTTCAGTGTTTAACTACCTTATTCCGCATGAGCACTGGACACTGCAGACTACTAGAACATCTTTACCGACTGAAGATCTCACATACAGATGAGTGCCCATGTGGAACAGGATGCCAGAACCCTGAGCATATTCTACAAGAATGCCCAATCTATAGGGAAATGATATGCCAGACCTGGCCAGTGAGTGCGGAGCTGAGACAAAAGCTGCGGGGCAGCCGCTCCGACCTGGTGAAGACTACAGACTTCATCATGGCGACTGGCCTGCAGATATAGCATGACCAGAAGATCCTGAACGCAAGGAAGAAAAAGGAGTTCATTGTTTAAACTCTTTCTCTCCGTTATATTCCAATTCCACTCCAAATTTGCACCCAACACCACAACTGACCATGTCTTTGTCCCTCATCATAATTCATAAATCTGCGAATTTTTTCCCCTTCTCAGCCTGACGACTTCTTCCTTCAACCCGTCCGTCTTTACTGCACCTTAACCACCCATCCCTCCTCCATCCCTTCCACAATCAACCTGCCCATACCTTTAATAAGTGCAGTTTTTAAAATTACTAACTGTTGCTATTAAATCGGAATCACCTTGCCGCAGACTATAATGTTAACAAATTTAAAGGTCACATGTTATCCCACGCTTGCGCAATTAGGTCATTCAAATTGGGTCTTGAGGTCGCCATTTTAAAATTTGCAGGAAAATAATTATATTATAATCATATGCCCATATTTCGTGACGGGAATGTAATAGCGACTTGCAGCAAGTTGCGTTAATCAACAAATCAGCCATAGAATATTCAATGAAAATGTCAACTTGATATTGCTAGATTTGGCTTTAGAAGACAATTATACAAATTAAAATATATATACAAACTTTGAGAAATATAGTATACGTTAATATGTATTGTTATTATTTTTTTTGGTTTTGTTGTTTTTTTTTTTTTGTTGCGTTCTCCTTATTTCTCTATTCCTCAAGGCGGGTGTGCGTTACACTGTGGTTTTTATTTTGCGCCTATCGGCCCAGTGCATCCGACTTCAGCATGCATTTATGTAAGGGTCTGTTTCCTCCTGCATTTTCTAAGGGTTTGCTTTCTCGGGGTAACGGCCGGTGCTGTGATGGGGAACGAACCCAGCACCTTCTGGTTGTGAGCCGTGCCACTTAACCACTAGGCCACGCCGTCCCCCTGTATTATTATTATTTGTATCATTATTTGTGTTATTATTATTAGTAATAGTAATAGTGGTAGTAGTAGTATTGATATTGCTAGGTTTGGCTTTAAAAGACAATTATACAAATTAAAATATATATGTACAGACTTTGAGAAATATAGTATACGTTAATATGTATTATTATTATTTGTATCATTATTTGTGTTATTATTATTATTATTAGTAAAAGTAGTAGTAGTAGTATTAGTAGTAATAGCAGCAGAAGTAGTAGTTGTAGTAGTAGTATTAGTAGTAGTAGTAGTAGTAGTAGTAGTAAAATATTGCTTTATGCGTCATTTTCCTACAACAAAATCGGATAATTGTGCTAAGATCTTGTTGCGGGTTCCGAGTATGTTCATGAGATAGTTGACGACATGTCTAATAAAAGACAGCATTCTAGACTCTTCACTCTTCGTTGCCCAAGGCCTCTCTGGGAGAGCCCTATGCCTATTGTCGTTATCATCTGCTGGGAACTAGGTCAAGTGTTCATAATCTTTCCGAAAGTTTATTTGATTATTTTATTTTACACAAACCAGCATCACTACACACCGTGTAGTTTTTTCTTCAGCAAATGGCGTCAGCTATTTATACTGCTGCTATCATGTAGCTCGCTGGTTATACACACTCCTAATACTTCCTCTTATGCAATCCTTCAATGTGTGATTCACATCAAAAAGTGGTAAAATAAAATTAAGGTTGACAGTAAAACATTTAAACCCGAATAGGGCGGCATAACAATCCCCTGCCGTGTGCTGGCAAGACATCGCCTCAACCTCACTGAACCGTAAACTGATAATTGTAAATTCAAATATCTCACCTGTCTCTGCTCAATGCCTGAGTAAGAAAGTAGTGACGGCATTGAACTTCAAACTTGTCAATGACACACAGGCCGACCTAATACCAGGTACATTTTGTGTCACTGGAAAGTGCTGAATGCTAGGTAAGCGTTTAGAAACAGATTTCGGTCAAACGTCGGTGTTTGAGATAGGAGAAAAACAGGTTTTAGTCAAACAAGTATAATCTATTATAATAAATATTAGACTGAAGTCACAAGCTGTATAATGTCGATGGCTGAAGTCACGATCTACCTCAGGTAGTCTATTGTCGATGGCTGAAGTCACGATCTACCTCGGGTAGTCTATTGTCGATGACTGAAGTCACGATCTACCTCGGGTAGTCTATTGTCGATAGCTGAAGTCACGATCTACCTCGGGTAGTATATTGTCGATGACTGAAGTCACGATCTACCTCGGGTAGTCTATTGTCGATGGCTGAAGTCACGATCTACCTCGGGTAGTCTATTGTCGATGGCTGAAGTCACGATCTACCTCGGGTAGTATATTGTCGATGACTGAATCCACTATGGACCAGAGGCAGTCTTCTTCTTCTTCTTCTTCTTCTTCTTCTTCTTCCTCTTCTTCTTCTTCTTCTTCTTCTTCATCTTCGTACGCTGTCAGACGTCAACTTGAATTTGTTCGAAGAAAGCAGCTGTTATCCTGAGGCTGTCGACACTGCCATATAGTTTGTCTAGTGTTGGCACTGGTGATGGCCACATGTGCTTTCTCTGGTCCTCGTATGTCGGGCAATTTTGCAGCAGATGTTCAGCGGTCATTTTCCCTGTACCACAGGTGCATTCGTCAGTGCCACCTATCTTCAGTTTATTGAATAGATGGTACCTCAGTCTGTTGTGGCCTGTGCGGAGTCTGAAGACCACGACCTGCTCTCTTCTGTTCAACTGGTAGTAGGCATAATTTTTTGTGTAGCCAGTATGTTCTGTTTCCCATTTGGCCATGTATCTGGCCCTCATAAACCTTTTGGACTCTTCGTAGGTCGCACTAGAATCTGGTTGTGGTAGTCATGCACCTTCTTTTGTCATTCTGTCTGCCTCCTCGTTGCCTTGGATGTTACAGTGGGATGGAACCCACTGTACCACTACCCAGAGGCAGTCTAATTTCGATTTATGAAGCTACTGTCCACAATGAGCTGTACAATGGCAATAGATATGTCAAGGTCTTGCTGATTCGATTTCAGATGTTTCCAAAAGTTCCATTTAAAGATTAATCATGAATGGAAGATGCTGTACGCTGTAGTCAGTATGTAACAAAGAAAATAGAGATACATAAATTGAAAACATAATCACACCAAGTAATGACAAAGAAGACACATAAACCAACTACCATCGAATCAACAACCATCAGCCCAACACAATGGTATACAAGATCACTCTATCAACACACTTATCGTGGCACAAAGCCGCCATGGACAGCATTCGCAGCCAGCGACACGTGACTGTTGGCCGATCTGTGTCTGCACACAATAAAACCGCAACTCATTGATCTCCATGTGAGCCAAATCCGAGAGTGCCCATCAGGCCGTGCCTGTTTCCGGTTGTGTGTAGGCCAAATGTGACGCAACATAAAATGTATCCTGCATGGCGACATCCACAATCGTGGTCCCATCTATTAGAGAAAATAGTGCACGTGGCAAATAGCTATATTCTTTTTGTTCTTTACGTACGCCAGCTATCTGACTTGGACATCACTTCCTGTCTGCTGTTTACTTGGACATCACTTCCTGTCTGCTGTTTACTTGGACATCACTCCCTATCTGCTGTTTACTTGGACATCACTTCCTGTCTGCTGTTTACTTGGACATCACTTCCTGTCTGCTGTTTACTTGGACATCACTTCCTGTCTGCTGTTTACTTGGACATCACTTCCTGTCTGCTGTTTACTTGGATATCACTTCCTGTCTGCTGTTTACTTGGACATCACTTCCTGTCTGCTGTTTACTTAGACATCATTCCCCAACTTCCTGTCTGCTGTTTACTTGCACAGCACAACTTCCTGTTTGCTGTTTATCAATGATAGCTCCGTGTTATGTCATGGTTGCACCGACATGGTCAAACTACTCGATGCCTAGGACTGAGCTTCAGCCAAGATAACCCATGTCCATCGTCTTCAGTATGTCCCAGAACACGGAACGAGTACTCCCGATGTCAGTTTTTGTCTTCTTCTTTCTTCTTCTTCCTTCTTCTTCTTCTTCTTCTTCTTTTTTTTCTTCTTCTTCTTCTCGTTCGCCTTGCTTTTTACTATTACATATACACGTGAAACCCAGTTCTCTGGGGAAGGTGGGTTCTGTCGAGACTCAGAACTCGGCACAGCTCCTGACTGGAGGGACTACAGTAGCTGAACGTAGGTTCTGTCGAGGCTCAGAGTTGATTTTTCTTTGACTTTTGTGTGGATGCAAGAAAAAATGGGTTGCTAATGCGCCTCCTGGCCTGGTACCTCTGTCTTCAGCACCTGTTATGTGGTGGAGTGTGGTCCACCTCCTGGCCTCTCACCTCTGTCTTCAGCACCTGTTATGTGGTGGAGTGTGGTCCACCTCCTGACCTGGTACCTTTGTCTTCAGCACCTGTTATGTGGTGGAGTGTGCTCCACCTCCTGGCCTGGTACCTCTGTCTCCAGCACCTGTTATGTGGTGGAGTGTGCTCCACCTCCTGGCCTGGTACCTCTGTCTTCAACACCTGTTATGTGATGGAGTGTGCTCCACATTCCTCATCTGGCCGTGGGCTCTGACTTAACCTCGTTTGCTGTCCCATCTTACCTCCCGCTGGGGTTACCATCCAACCTTTGACAAGATTACGGGATATAACATGATCCACCACCGTGTAGGTCAGGTAAACGGGCTATGAGACATACGAGTCTTGTATTCCTCGATTCCTGTCCCTTTAGGACCCCTCATCTCCTGTCCAGAACTCCTATATTTTATCAGTCAACTCAACCGTTTCTAGTCTCATATCATTACCCTTTCCTTTCTCCTCCATGTTTTTTTAAAGTATTTTTTTCTGTCTGTATAATCCTGATTTCTGATCGCATTTCTGTTTTCGGCAGCTCCTCAAAACTATTCTCCAACTTCTGACGTTTTGAGATAAGGTAAGACACAATTTGGCAACATCCCGTGACCTTCCGCGTTGTCTGCTGTCTGCAGGTTGCTGTACTTTGTGTGTATAATTATTGTATGCAACAATACAGAAAATATTTTTAAGAAGCGATGATAGATACCTGAAAGATAATTATTCTGTAACCCACGTGAGGAAAACAGCATCAGATTGTTGGAAACAAAAGTAGACATTCAATGTAGGTCAAGGTATGCCTTTAGCCGACCCTGCGGTCTGGGATGGAGTATTAGAGACTTAATTGTACTAGGCTGCAGCTTGTTTAGAAAAAGGAGAATGTTTGAATAATTTCTTAAGTCACCGTAATAGAAAGCCAGGTATCCTATTACAGCTGGGTTGACTAGAAGGTGCTGGTTATTGCGAGTTGATCCATTTACCTTTTCCGTAAAAACCTTATCAGGTGTTCATACTATACGCTTTGACTTGAAATATTGCCGAGTTTTATCGGGAAGGAATAGGGAGCATAAAATAGGTACACTAAAACCTGCAAGCATGTCACAAAAGACGACTAAGGAGAGTTGTGCATGAGACTGCCTACACCATCCTGTAGAAACTAAGAGTCAGACGTTTGTTGACTTTACCTGTGCTGTTTTTGTTGAAGGCAAGTGCTTCACTGGGAGCTGATATCGTTTGATTCATGACTGATTACACCAAGTAGTTGATTCAGAACTGATTATACCAAGTAGTTGATTCATGACTGATTACACCAAGTAGTTGATTCGTGACTGATTACACCAAGTAGTTGATTCATGATTGATTACACCAAGTAGTTGATTCATGATTGATTACACCAAGTAGTTGATTCATGACTGATTACACCAAGTAGTTGATTCATGACTGATTACACCAAGTAGTTGATTCATGACTGATTACACCAAGTAGTTGATTCATGACTGATTACACCAAGTAGTTGATTCGTGACTGATTACACCAAGTAGTTGATTCATGACTGATTACACCATGTACTTGATTTATGACTGATTACACCAAGTAGTTGATTCATGACTGATTTCACAAAGTAGTTGATTCATGACTGATTACACCAAGTAGTTGATTCATGACTGATTACACAAAGTAGTTGATTCATGACTGATTACACCAAGTAATTGAAACCCCTGGTATACAGTTGTCTGGTCAACTGCCAACATAACTCATGGCATATCACCAAACCATAACATATATTCGCCCAAGTTGTTTTGTAACAGCTATTGGCAGCTTACTTAGACGTCTCAACTTCCGTCACAGAAGTCCGGATGGCAGTAATTAGACTATAAGCCATTTTATGATTAAAGGCTGTGGAGTCTATGGATCTGCCAGGGATGCAGTAATGTCGATGCTGAATAACATAACAGAATAATACTTAGAATTAAATTATGGTTGCAACATCGTCACACACACACACACACACACAAACACACACAAACACACACACACACAAACACACACACACACAAACGCGCACACACACACACACACACAAACACACACAAACACAAACACACACACACAAACACACACACACACACAAACACACACACACACAAACACATACACACACAGACATAAAGCACACACGCGTTCAGTTAAAGGCAATTCACGCACACATTAATACACGCACACACACACAATCCCACCCACGCTCGCACACACACACACACACATACCCATACCCACGCACAAGCACACATACACGCACAGTCCCACATCAACGCTTGCGCGCCTCGCTCACCACACACACACACATATACACCAAGACCCACACACACATACACACCCAGACTCGCGCTCACCAAAACACACACACACACACACCAATACACACCAAGACTCACACTCACATACACACACATAAATACACACCAAGACTCACACTCACATACACACACATGCATACACACCAAGACTCACACTCACATACATACACACCAAGACTCACACTCACATACACAAATACATACACACCAAGACTCACACTCACATACACACACACATACACACCAAGACTCACACTCACATACACACACACATACACACCCAGACCCGCGCTCACCAACACACACACACACACACATACACACCAAGACCCACACTCACATACACACATACACACATACACACCCAGACCCACGTTCACCAACACACACACACACATACACACCAATACCCACGCTCACCAACACACACATACATACACACCCAGTCCCGCGCTCACCAACACACACGCACACACACATACACAACAAGACCAACACTCACATACACACATACACACATACACACCCAGACCCACGTTCACCAACAGACACACACATAAATACCTACGCTCACCAACACACACACACACACACACATGCACACCAAGACACCCCGCTCACCAACACACACACACACATACACACCAATACCCACGCTCACGAACACACACACATAGACACACCAAGACACCACGCTCACCAACACACACCAAGACCCCCACGCTCACCAACACACACACACATACACACATACACACATACACACCCAGAACCACGTTCACCAACACGCACACACATACACACCAATACCACGCGCTCACCAACACACATACACACATACACACCAAGACACCACGCTCACCAAAACACACACCAAGACCCCACGCTCACCAACACACACACACACACTCGCACATTTATTTTGTGTAACCTTAATAAACAGATGTTCAGAATTAGGACGAGACAGACATAGAGAAAGAATGAAAGAAAGATTTTGGAGAGGGAAGGACCAAGATAGAGAGAGAGAGAGAGAGAGAGAGAGAGAGGGGGGGGGGAGAGAAATGTCTCTCACAATATTATAACCATAACCAATAATAGAAAGAAAAGAAGAATGCTAGCTTTATTAGAATGACGGGACGAGTGTAACGCGGTGTTAAATCAAAGTGACGGCCCAGTTCACAGCCCGTACGGTAAGTTTACAAGTCAGTGCATTTTAGAGTCCCTACCTCCGTTCCGAGACACGGCCTGGCAGCAGGCACGGATGCGATGCCATCATGGTCGGGTCACGGTCGACCGGGTACCGATCAGGTAGCTATCAGATTACCTTAAGGTAATGAAAAGCTGTCATCCTTCCTTCCAGTTCAGGTCAACCATCATAAAAATGACAAGGAAATATCTTCACCGACAAATAAGACTATAAGACACGTTTCAAAAGGTGTTGTTATGGGAAATATAAAGTGTAACATTATAGACTCGATATAAATATGTGGGCATATATGTGTGTGAATGTATGTGTGAATGTATGTGTGAATGTATGTGTGAATGTATGTGTGAGTGTATGTGTGGGTGTATGTGTGAATGTATGTGTGAGTGTATGTGTGGGTGTACGTGTGAATGTATGTGTGAATGTATGTGTGAATGTATGTGTGGATGTATGTGTGGATGTATGTGTGGATGTATGTGGATGTGTGTGTATGTGTGGGTGTGTGTGTGTGTGTGTGGATGTGTGTGTGGATGTGTCTGTGGATGTGTGTGTGGATGTGTGTGGATGTGTGTGTGGATGTGTGTGTGGATGTGTGTGTATGGATGTGTGTGTGGATGTGTGTGTGGATGTGTGTGTGTGGATGTGTGTGTGGATGTGTGTGGATGTGTGTGGATGTGTGTGTGGATGTGTGTGTGGATGTGTGTGTGTATGTATGTGGATGTGTGTGTGGATGTGTGTGTGGATGTGTGTATGGATGTGTGTGTGGATGTGTGTGTGGATGTGTGTGTTGTTGTTGTTTAATGACTATAATGAGTAGGTCTACTATTTTGGCGCCAAGTCGTGGATTGTATCAGCTTTCGTCACATCCCGGGCGTGCTGATGAAGGTGGATCGTGGTCATCCAGGCGGTTGTGCTAAGTTTAGCTTCATACGTGTGACGCTCACTACTATGGGGATCTTGTTTCCAGGAAACGATAGATTCAAGAGATGAAGAGAGGTAGTGGTTTTGGTCAGTATATTGTGCCTGACCCTGACACGGCATATTGGTCATTATGTTGTGCATGACTGTACTAGTGTCTCAGTATCCCATATGTGAATGTATGACCACCGAGGACCACTTGAGAACCAATTACGGACAACGCACGCCTCCCTTGAACGCCATCTTGTGGGACAGCAGCTACAAAGAAGGCTTTCCCAACAACGACATCGGAAGAATATCACAAGTCAAAGACATTCACCTGCACATAAACCATTAAACTGGAGGGCTGGACACATCGCAGGACGGACAAACTAGTGCTGGAGTTTTCTTGGGTCAGGTTCTCATTTTATGACCTTGTTTCCTTGGCCTCGTCCTATCTGTACGTTAGATAATCATTCATGTTTGAGTTGACTGCAGAGTTTTGCGGTGAGGGCGCTAACTCGGTCTGTGTGCAACGAGGACAAGCCCTTGAGCCGGACAGTCACTCAACAAATTGGTATGTCAGATCTTAAATCCTTTGTACAAGCCATAAGGGGCTCATCAGATTCAAGTCATAATTCATGCACACAGCTCCTAACATCGTAATGCCGCAGACAACATATTACTTCAGCTTCGTTGCTCGGTCTACATGCTGCAGTTCCTAATATACTCGTGCACTAGTTTTCGGAGGGAAATGCTACCAACAGACCAACATAAGATTTATAACCTTTCATACACACACCATTTAGGGACCATACCTTAGTAAGCAAGGACATTCTGTCTGGTCTATACCACACAGAAACATCTTGCATCACACTAGCATAGGGATACACAGACACACATACATCACTGAAACACTGGCATAGGGACATACAGACGCACATACATCACTGAAACACTGGCTTAGGGACATACAGACGCACATACATCACTGAAACACTAGCATAGGGACATACAGACGCACATACATCACTGAAACACTAGCATAGGGACATAAAGACACACATACATCCCTGAAACACTGGCATAGGGACATACAGACGCACATACATTACTGAAACACTAGCATAGGGACATACAGACGCACATACATCACTGAAACACTAGCATAGGGACATACAGACGCACATACATCACTGAAACACTAGCATAGGGATATACAGACACAGACATGCATCACTGAAACACTAGCATAGGGATATACAGACACAGACATGCATCACTGAAACACTAGCATAGGGATATACAGACACACATACATCCAAGCACCGGTTAATACGTCCTGGTCTCGTCTAAAGGACTGCGGTCCGGGGTGGAAAGGGGCGTGACTCCGCCAGTAGAATACAGAGAGGCAAACCGTTAGAGAAGAAAAAGAACTGAACCATCAGCAATATCAAGTTGAGAATAGTATGTTCACGTAATGTAAAGTTGATGTAAATAAAGAGGACTTGTAGCTATGACAACCGCAAAGACATACATCTTGATGTAAATAAAGCAGACTTGTAGCTATAACAACCGTAAAGACATCCATCTTGATGTAAATAAAGAGGACTTGTAGCTATAACAACCGTAAAGACATCCATCTTGATGTAAATAAAGAGGACTTGTAGCTATAACAACCGTAAAGACATCCATCTTGATGTAAATAAAGAGGACTTGTAGCTATAACAACCGTAAAGACATCCATCTTGATGTAAATAAAGAGGACGTAGCTATAACAACCGTAAAGACATCCATTTTAACACTCTGCAAAATACACAGTGAGACCAAAACATCCAACTTTAAATATTATTTTATAAAAACTTGACTGGAAATGACATGATAATTATGACATTTTGTGACATTTGATGTGAAAATGTCCACTTACATTATCTGAGTAGGGATCAAAATGTCCACAGCAGCCGATTAGAATTTAATTTCCTTTTTCTGCCTGTTGGTAGGCCAAGCAACAGCTAAGAATTTTTGATCCAGCAAAAATATGAAAGAAATTCATTTGATGTTCTGGGACGAGGGACAAAAAACTCATTTGATGTTCTGGGACGAGGGACAAAAAACTCATTTGATGTTCTGGGACGAGGGACAAAAAACTCATTTGATGTTCTGGGACGAGGGACAAAAAACTCATTTGATGTTCTGGGACGAAGGACAAAAAACTCATTTGATGTTCTGGGACGAGGGACAAAAAACTCATTTGATGTTCTGGGACGAGGGACAAAAAACTCATTTGATGTTCTGGGACGAGGGACAAAAAACTCATTTGATGTTCTGGGACGAGGGACAAGAAACTAATTTGATGTTCTGGGACGAGGGACAAAAAACTCATTTGATGTTCTGGGACGAGGGACAAAAAACTAATTTGATGTTCTGGGACGAGGGACAAGAAACTCATTTGATGTTCTGGGAAGTATTGGTAGTAGGAGATTGAATGGTGAGAGAGGTTGGCAGACATTTTGTCTAAACAACACAACATGTTTGAAAGAATGGATTTTTGGGGAGCAAAAATAGAGGATATAGAGGGGAGAATAAAGAGGATAGATGACAAAGGAAACAGTCATGTGGTAGTACTGGTAGGTACAAATAATGTAAAGAGAGATGGTACAGAAATAATTATGGATAAATATAAAAGTCTTATGGGAACACTTAAGGAAAAAAGTTTAGAAAGGTCACAATGATGGGCATTTCAGATAGAGCAAATGGGTCAGACTATCTAGATAGCAAAATAATAGGTACCAACCTTAGGTTACAGGTGATGTGTGCGGACATGGGAATGGAATTTATTGATGTTAAAGTAGACAAAAGTAAAATGTTAGACAGGACAGGTTTACATCTAAATGAGAAAGAACAGCATGTTGTAGCAAAGTATATGTTTAATCATTGTGTTAGAAATTTAAAGTAGTAACGCCTATGAAGTATGAGACTAAAAATAGGCCTACAATAGGGGGCTATAGAGGATGTAGTCAAAGGGGAGAGTTGGTGTCAGGGAAGTGTGAAATAAATAGTGGAAAAGCAAACACTAAAATGATAAAGCAGAAGCAAAAAGAGGAAAACCAACAACATTACAAACTAAAATGGTTTTATGCAAATGTGAGGAGCATAGTAAATAAAAAAGAAGAATTGGAACTGTATGTAGAAGAATAAAAACCAGATATAATAGGATTAACATAATCATGGACATATGAGGAGATTGCAGATAGTGAACTTGAAATAGAGGGATATACAATGTTAAGGAAAGATAGGCTAGTTGGAGACAAGACTAAGGGAGGTGGCGTTTTATTATACTGTTTAAATTCTGTTAATATAACGATCAAAGATTATTTATCATGTTTTAAACAAAAAATGAAAGTGTATGGGGAGAAATAGAAAGTGGGGGTGAAAAAACAGTGATTGGAGTGTGCTATAGAAGTCCATCAAGTCAAAACGAGGAAGATGAGGAGCTGATTAGTAGCATAGCAGAGGCAAGTGAAGGGAAATTGTTATTAATGGGAGATTTCAACTTTTCAGAAATAAAATGGGTTATGGCAGAAGCTCTTGTAGAGTCAAAACCTTTTGTTAAGTGCATAACTGACAATTTTTTAATTCAACATGTAGAAGCAGCCACCAGAGGCAAAAACATACTCGACCTAGTTTTTACTACAGAGGAAAATTTGATTGAAAACGTTACCGTTGGGGAACTGTTTGGCTCAAGTGACCATCCAATCATCCGTTGGGATCTTATTGCAGGGAAAGAAGTAAACATAAACACGCGAACATACGACTACTCTAAGGCAGATGTTAAGAGGATGAAAGAGGCAGCGAACCACATAATCTGGAAAGATATTGTCGTAGGAACAGATGTTGAACAGGAGTGGGAGAGTTTTAAAACAGTTCTAGAAACGCTAAAAGAGGAATGTGTTCCATGTAAGGTTGTAAACCTCAAGCGTAAAAAGTGGACAACTAGATTTGTAGTGAAATGTAGAAGAGCGAAAAATAAAGCATGGAAAAAATATATAGAGGTAGGTAAATCAAAAGAAACATATGTAAAATATTTGGATAAGCAGAACATATCTCAGAAAGCTAATAAAACAGCAAAAATAAATTTCGAAAAAAACTTGCTCAGAGGATCAAGACTGATAGTAAAAGCTTCTTCTCTTATGTTGGAAATAAACAAAGAACGAAAGACAAAGTAGGCCCTCTCATAGACAGTAAAGGGAAAATAATAAGTGAGAATAGGGAGGCAGCTAATCTGCTCAATCAGTACTTTGGCACAGTCTACACAAAAGAGGACTGCTCCAAGATCCCAGAGCCTATAGATATTTTTCAAAGAGACATGGATACAGCGGGATTAAGATCAATCTGTATTACAGAGGAAATGGTTTTTTAAAAATTGGAGGGGTTGAAAGTTAATAAATATCCAGGTCAAGATGGTATTCATCCAAAATTGCTGTATGAAATTAGAGACCCTTATTCAAAAAAGGCAAAAAATCAGATCCAGCAAATTATAGACCGGTGAGTTTAACGAGCATTGTCGGTAAATTCTTAGAGTCAATAATCAAAGAAAACATTGTAATGCATTTAGACAAATTTAATCTAATTAGAAATAGTCAGCATGGGTTTACTAGAGGGAGATCATGCTTAACAAATCTATTAGAATTCATGGAGGAGGTTACTAAAATGTTAGATAAAGGGGAGCCAGTGGATGTTATTTATCTAGACTTTGCAAAGGTCTTTGATATGGGATCCACATGATTGCAAAATTTGCTGATGACACAAAACTATGCAGTAGTGTCTCATCTAAAGCGGAAGTGGATATATTGATGTCGGATTTAGATAAAATTCGAGAATGGTCTGTAAGCTGGCAAATAGAGTTTAATGTAGATACATGTACAGTCATCCACATGGGTAGATCCAATATGGAACATAATTACAGAATGGGAGAAAACAATATTAAAAAGATAGATAAAGAAAGAGACCTAGAGATCATACAGGAAAGGTGAGTGAGCAAGTTAAGGTAACAGTGAAAAAGGCAAATGCAATGTTAGGTATGATAAAAAGAAATATTAAACATAGGAGCAAGGAAGTGATCGTCAAACTGTATAAAGCTTTAGTTAGACCTAGATTGGAGTACTGTGTACAGGTGTGGAGTCCTTATCATAGAGGGGATATAAACATGTTGGAAAGAATACAAAAAAAGAGCGATAAAGATGATAGTGGGATTCCAGAATTACAGATATGAGGAACGACTCAGAAAAACTGGCCTACAGTGTCTCGAAGAGAGAAGAATTCGTGGTGACTTAATACAGGTTTATAAGATGATCAGAGGAATGGATAAATTAGACTATAACAAGTTTTTTAAAATACAGTCACCTACAATAACACGAGGGCATAGCTACAAGCTGACTAAAGAGAGGTCCAGATTCGATATTAGGAAATATATTTTTAGTCAGAGAGTGGTGTCTGCTTGGAATGCATTGCCAGGGGAGGTAGTGGAGGCATGGACAGTTTATGCATTTAAGAATAAACTGGATGCGAATAGCTTTTAGAGCAAGGTGATGTAAATGTAACTAGTTGTATACAGACTCTGCAGGGTCTTCTAAACCAGTATAAAGACGTTAAGTTAAGTTAAGTTAAGTCAAGTTAAGTTAAGTTAAGTTAAGAGGGACATGAAACTCATTTGATGTTCTGGGAAGAGAGACAAAAGGTTTTGTGGGAAAGCTTTAGCTCTCCATTGCGTTAAGTCAACTGTGTCGTCCGATGGTTCTTAGAACATTTAAAATTAAGTTCATTTTCGATGATACTTCCCGCGGATCTTAGAGAAGCATCTACTTGATGAGAAATGTGACGTTTTGAAGATGTGCTTGCTGACGACCTACTTGTTGAGAAATGTGACGTTTGGAAGATGTGCTTGCTGACGACCTACTTGATGAGAAATGTGACGTTTGGAAGATGTGCTTGCTGACGACCTACTTGATGAGAAATGTGACGTTTGGAAGATGTGCTTGCTGACGACCTACTTGACTCAAGCACACGCGCGTTAACACATTGATGTTATCCTGTGTGATCGAAGTACGACGTTCTGCAGTGCGGGGCTTGTCTCCCATTTGCAAGAGATATCGCCTTAGGTTTTGGAAACTCAATAAGCATTCGTTTTACGGCATGATGTTTGTTTTGTCTAAGAAATGTTATCTACGCCTTGTCTTCTTTAGTGAACGGCATATATCAGCGGCGGCGTCTGGAGGCTGAGCAGGTCATGGGCTGGATCGGGGTCAGGAGGCTGAGTAGGTCATGGGCTGGTGCGGGGTCAGGAGGCTGAGTAGGTCATGGGCTGGAGCGGGGTCAGGAGGCTGAGTAGGTCATGGGCTGGATCGGGGTCAGGAGGCTGAGTAGGTCATGGGCTGGAGCAGGGTCAGGAGGCTGAGTAGGTCATGGGCTGGAGCGGGGTCAGGAGGCTGAGTAGGTCATGGGCTGGAGCGGGGTCAGGAGGCTGAGTAAAGCATGGGCTGGACCGGGGTCAAGAGGCTGAGTAGGTCATGGGCTGGAGCGGAGTCAGGAGGCTGAGCAGGTCATGGGCTGGAGCGAGGTCAGGAAGATGAGCAGGTCATGGGCTGGAGTGGAGTCAGGAGGCTGTGCAGGTCATGAGCTGGAGCGGGGTCAGGAGGCTGAGTAGGTCATGGGCTGGAGCGGGGTCAGGAGGCTGAGTAGGTCATGGACTGGAGCGGGGTCAGGAGGCTGAGCAGGTCATGGGCTGGAGCGGGGTCTGGAGGCTGAGCAGTTCATGGGCTGGAGCGGGGTCAGGAGGCTGAGTAGGTCATGGGCTGGAGCGGGGGTCAGGAGGCTGAGTAGGTCATGGGCTGGAGCGGGGTCAGGTGGCTAAGCAGGTCATGGCTGTAGCGGGGTCATCAGGCTGAGCAGGTCATGGCTGCAGCGGTCAGCGACCCATAGCTGACTGCTAGCGTCAGGGCCAGAGAATCACATCTACCAAGACCCTTCTACACCTCCATGCGGGGATACTGGATAACAGGATGCAACAGGGCAGACTGGCTAAGGCCAAGGGATCGAAGAGGGAAGGCTAACTCGGTACTCAAAAGTGCCTGCTGAAATCGGTTCTGTCGGGCTGAAAAGTGCGAATATTGCAGTCAATCTGTAAACTTCGCCACAACGTATTTCGTTCTCTGGACTACATTCTGCTACTTGCATTGCTATTTGTCAGGCTTGATAGCGGGTGATTGAGAAGGAACGACGAATCAGTAGTAGAAAATATGATAACAGCGGAACCACAGTTGTATGCAGAGCCACATACAAGACGCTAATTCGTTGCACGAAATGCTACATCTGAAACATGAAATTCGAAAAGAGATATTGATCTTCTAATGGTCAACAAATATAGCAATAGCGGGCTACTTTCGACTGAGTATTTCATAATTATATCAAGGCCAATAACTCTCGGCCTCACTGTGTATATTACTTGACTTTCTTTAGTGTTATTCGGTGCAAACACATGAGAACGAAAGAGCCAGCACTTGTATTTATTCGATAATAGTATTTTTTTCTGTATTTTTTCCTAGCTTCAAATTTCTTCATTTCCAAATTTGAATGTAGATAGAAGCTTTCAATAATCGAAATCCTGAAAATTACACATAACACACAACCATCACTATAGAAGAACTCACCACACGCAAAACTCAATATGGAAAAACTCACCACACACAAAACTCACTTTGGAAAGACTCATCATACACAAAACTCCGTTTGGAAAAACTTACCACACACACAACTCAATATGGAAAAACTCACCACACACAAAACTCAATATGGAAGAACTCGCTGCAATGCTCACTCAGTCTGGAAGAACTCCCTACACACAGCCACACACACACACACACACACACATACACACACACACATACACACACACAGAGAAACACTCACTTTTGGAGAACTCACCACATAAACGCACACACACAAATACACTAACACAGAAACACTCACTCTGGAAGTACTCAACCCACACACACACACACATACACACACAGTGATACTCACACTGAGAGAACTCACCACACACATGCACAGAAACTCACTCTGAGAGAACTTACCACACACACACACAGTAAAATTCACTCTGGAAGAACTCATCACACACACATACAGTGAAACTCACTCTGGGAGAACTCAACACACACACAGTGAAACTCACTCTGGAAGAACTCAACACACACATACAGTGAAACTCACTCTGGAAGAACTCAACACACACACAGTGAAATTCAATCTGGAAGAACTCACCACACAAACACACACATAGAAACACACTCTGAAAGAACTCACACAAACACACACAGAGAAACTCACTCTAGCAGAACCCACACAAACACACACAGATTAACTCACTCTGGAAGAACTCACACAAACACACAGAGAAGCTCACTCTGGAAAAACTCACCACAAACACACACACAGAAACTCACTCTGGAAGAACTCACTACACAAAGACACACAGAGAAACTCACTCTGGAAGAAACTTTTAGTCCTGAGGTAAGACACAGCCAAACGTAGAATGGACAGCTTGTCCAACTTTGAGATGACGCTCTGCTCAAACGGCAGCAGGCTGGCCAGGTGATCCAGCTCCCCATTCAGGCGTTCCCGGTGCCGCTTGCTCGGATTGCTCTTGGGTGGCTCCTTGCAGGGAGTCTTCACGCTGAGGATAAAGTCAAGAAAATATATCATGCAGTTCGTCATTCTTGTTCTTCTCATTTACGTTCCCTGTGGAGCAGAAGTTCACCAGTGTAGATAGCTCCTGACATGAAACCTGCTAGCCGCACGAACAGATTTCCTTATTCGCTTTTTTTGTTGAGTACGGACTTGAGGTGGTTCGAGTCTTCCCTCCTGGCCACGACACTCGCCATTGTCTCCGACCTCCGACATACGAGGAGCTGTTGGGACACATCGCATATGTGTTATCCAGATAAGTGTTACACGCAACGACAGCACAGGACTCCCACCTGGTGATAACGAGATATCTTCGCATCCCACCTCTCAGTGGCGTCGTAAGGCAAGAGCATTAGGACATCCCGCCTCTCAGTGGCGTCGTAAGACAAGAGCATTAGGACATCCCACCTCTCTGTGACGTCGTAAGGCAAGAGCATTAGGACATCCCGCCTCTCTGTGACGTCGTAAGGCAAGAGCATTAGGACATCCCGCCTCTCTGTGACGTCGTAAGGCAAGAGCAGTAGGACATCCTGCCTCTCTGTGACGTCACCAGGCAACAGCATTAGGACACCCCGCCTCTCTGTGACGTCGTAAGGCAAGAGCATTTGAACATCCCGCCTCTCTGTGACTTCACCATGCAAGAGCATGAGGACACCCCGCCTCTCTGTGACGTCGTAAGGCAAGAGCAGTAGGACATCCCGCCTCTCTGTGACGCCGTAAGAGAAAACACACTGATCAGAGAATGTTAGCCAGGGTCAGGAGAAATATACTGGCCAAGACCCTCACCTGACCTCCTCGTTGGTCGTCCTGGAAACGGTCTGTTGTCGAGGACACCAGTCTGGCTAACAAGGTGAGGTTTGACGTGATCTCCGTAGTAGTGAACAACACGCGGATGAAGCCAAGAATAGCACAACCGCCTGGAGGACCGTGGTTCACCTTCATCAGCACCCTCGAAATGTGTGGATAGCTACTGCAACCCGTCACTTAACGCCCTTTTCAGGGTGTACATAGGAGGGTCCTACTCATTTTGGGTAAGCGAAACAAGAAGAAGAAGAAGTATTCAAGAACTTAGCTTTCCGTCTGTCAGTGGTCCTACATGAATGACTGTCTGTAATGACTAGACTGCACTATTATTTACTGGACTGAAACACCGACGTGGCGAGTTTGTGATTTCTCTAGGTGTGACCTGTGTGTGAGAGGGCTGGTACTTGTTAATGGCGGTCTTCACACTCTGGGTACGGGGCTGGATCACGTTTCGCGTGCCCGGTTTGTTCCAATTCTTCCGAACGTGCGTAGTTTTATAATTAGTTGTTGAGTTAGTTAGCGCTATCGTCCTAGCTCGTCTGTTCCTTGGTGGTTTGGTCACCTACTGAATTCTGGGTAAGGAAAAGGGGCACATCAGTTGCTTCTACAGTCTCGTGGTTGGTCCAGATCACAACCCTCTTCAGGTCTAAGCTATTTTTAGCACTTTATGATGAATGAGTACTTGGTGGTTCGTGTGCTTGAATACAGCAACAAAAACTATGTCTGGTGTTGAAATCTCATTCGGAAAGGGATTTTTAAAATATTACAAAATAGCAATAAAGGAGAACCAATGGGCTGCTAAAGTGGGTCCTATCTGTTGGGTGGTATCATCGCGGCTACACTGGGTCCTATCTGTTGGGTGGTATAATCGTGGCTACACTGGGTCCTATCTGTTGGGTGGATTCATCGTGGCTACACTGGGTCCTATCTGTTGGGTTGGGTGGATTCATCGTGGCTACACTGGGTCCTATCTGTTGGGTTGGATGGATTCATCGTGGCTACACTGGGTCCTATCTGTTGGGTTGGGTGGATTCATCTTGGCTACACTGGGTCCTATCTGTTGGGTGGTATCATAGTGGCTACACTGGGTCCTATCTGTTGGGTTGGGTGGATTCATCGTGGCTACACTGGGTCCTATCTGTTGGGTGGTATCATCGTGGCTACACTGGGTCCTATCTGTTGGGTGGATTCATCGTGGCTACACTAGGTCCTATCTGTTTGGTGGTATCATCGTGGCTACACTGGGTCCTATCTGTTGGGTGGTATCATCGTGGCTACTCTGAGTCCTATCTGTTGGGTTGGGTGGTATCATCGTGGCTACGCTGGGTCCTATCTGTTGGGTGGTTTCATCGTGGCTACACTGGGTCCTATCGGTTGGGTTGGGTGGTATCATCGTGGCTACACTGGGTCCTATCTGCCAGCTGCCCTTACAGACAGACTTAACAGTATTAGATCTTAGCTCTACCTGAGTTGAGGCTGAGACCAATTGCTCTTACAGACTTGTACTGGATCTGAGCTTTGTCTAAAAATCGGAAAGGAGGAGGGGTACCAACTGTCTTTCTCACAGCCTTACCGGCTTTAACTGTAAGGCAGGTAGCCATTTACTGTTAGGTAAACTCAAGCAGGTCAAAACAGGAAATCGAATACATTTTCTTTGACTGGAACCACAAGGTATGCATTCTTTGACTGGAACCACAAGGTATGCATTCTTTGACTGGAACCACAAGGTATGCATTTGTTGTATCCTCTCAAACAGATAAATACCTTTTCTTCTTGAGAGTGCATGTTTTATTGAGCAATATTAACTCTTTCGAGCGTTGGTCCTAAATATGTTTGTCATATTATCATAGCCAACCGAATTTGTAGCTCAGAGATCACAGGATACACAGACAAGATACGTGTGATATTGTCCTAGCTAGCCGTAATTTGTACTCAGAAATCATTGGATGCATAATACTTGTACATGTGAGAGTTGGTTAAAGCCAGCCATTTTTGCAGCTTTAACTAACAAGTGTCTTCGGCGAATACTTCACGTTAGATGATGGGAAGATGGTGGGAAGTTCAGATCTCTGGACAAGGCCAGGTCACTCATCGTGCTGCAGGAAATTTGGGTGAACAAGGGGAGGATGGATAGGTCACACCGTCAGAAAAAAGCCGAACAGTAAAAACCAGACATACGATGGATTAGAACCCACAGGGAACGAGGCGGTTGAGAAGGCCAGAGATTACATGACGAGGATAGGTCGAGGAGGAAGTTAGTTGAGTCCCGTGGATGGAATAAGAAGAACACGATAGGGAACAGAAACACACACAGAGCATCTGTTGCGACCCTATACTCAGAGGGGAACCAGACGGATAAATGGCAGGGATGGTCTATGTAGCTCAGAAACCAGAGATGTGGCAGAGATAATACAGAAAACATGTGCTAGAACAATGACACGAGTACAATGAAATAAGACAGACATGTTTGTGAATCTTGTCTTAGTCCGACTAACGAACCCCTCCCCCCAACCACACACCAGACGTACGCCTCAACTGGTACCTGATCCAGCCATCACATTTGTGAGGTTTCCGAGAGAATGTCTGACCCAGTCTATGGATCCCTAACCCACTCCGGCAAGTCCCCCCCCCCCCCAATTCTCCCCCCTAATTCAGTGTCCTCTTGCCAATTCATGTCAGATGTTTATTTCAACACATTTATTTCATCATCATCACCATCATCATCACCATCATCATCATCATCATCATCATCATCATCACCATCACCATCACCATCATTAACATCACCATCTTCATCACCATCATCATCATCATCATCACCATCATCATCATCACCATCATCATCCTCATCATCATCATCATCATCACCATCATCACCATCACCATCATCATCATCCTCATCACCATCATCATCATCACCATCATCATCATCACCACCATCACCATCACCATCATCACCATCATCATCATCATCATCACCATCATCACCATCACCATCATCATCATCCTCATCACCATCATCATCATCACCATCACCATCATCACCATCACCATCACCATCATCATCATCCTCATCACCATCATCCTCATCACCATCACCATCATCACCATCATCATCATCATCATCACCACCATCACCATCACCATCATCACCATCATCATCATCATCATCACCATCATTAACATCTCTTTATGACTTTCTCTTTTTCAGATTACATGTTCATCCTCATGTGTGTCCATATTTCATGTGCCACATTCTCTCTCTCTCTCTCTCTCTCTCTCTCTCTCAGTGCTCCGTGTGCACCCTTGCCCGCTCCACACTCCCAATACACGCTCCAGTACCCCCACACGTAAAGAGGCCCAGACATATTGTACTAATGCATGCAAGGGATCAACGTCCTTCTTATCCTAGTATCAGATTTGACAGTGCCACCTGTCTCCTCCCATCATCTCCCACAAAAAAATGGAAACAGAAAGATACAAAAAGGACGAGAGAGAGAGAGAGAGAGAGAGAGAGAGAGAGAGGCGGATACAATCCCTCAATAGTATCAATCTGACTCCACTTTATGTGTTCACCGATACATTAAACTGATAAGAGTGTATCTTGTTCCCTCTCTTCTTATTAGCGGTCTCTTGTTAGCTTTGTCGGACATTGCTTAGCGCGCATTGTCAGATGAAACAAGTCGATACTGCGCTCGGTGATCAGCGAATCTCCTTAGTTGAACATGTCCAGTGCACATCCTGGTAGCATCCCATGGTGTCCCACTGGAAATGGGCGTGAACTGGTCGTTTAATCCGGCGATTCCTGGGCGGGAAGAGCTGGCCCATCATAAGGGCTGTGGAATCAATCCGGGTAGCCGTCTGCGTTACCATGGGACTGACGTGTGCTACGTCCCCTATCATTACCTGAGCAAGGGGACATAACCTTCGCCATCGTTACAGTGAATTATCCCTCTCACTCAGAACGAAGATAATAATAGGATAATGGCGATTTTCTTTTGGGGACAGATCTTCTTTTTCAGCAGACGTCACAAAGGGAGGGTCCCGGTCAAATTAAGCTGTTTTCCAGTTTGCTCCCCTCTCTCTTTTCATTTCCAATTAAGTTTGGAGTCTGACTATTCGAGAGTGCGCCCACAGAGGCAGCTGCAGACACATGTCTATCATTAGAGTCGCGACCACTGGCTTTGTGCGCTTTTCACTGCTGTGCACGTTCCGTTTCAATTAGGTGGTAGTTTATACAAAAAGAGGGTGCCTGACTTTGGCGGGAAACAGTGGTCAACATTTTGGATGTAGAGGAAACTTACTTTTGTCAGCTGTAAAAGGTAGTCTCCTAACAGACACTTCCGGTCGTTGATGATGAAGTATTAGTGAATTCACTGTAGTGAGGCCCCTCTCCCTAAATGTGCGTTAGGGGTTTGCTGTAGTCGAGAGGTAAGGCACTCGTCTCTCAAAGTTCTGAATGGAAACGGTGGACGATCGAATCCCGCAAGTTTCACAAGAGGTGGGACCATAGTTTCTACTTCCTGCTTACTTACAGTCATCTCGGCTGATCGTCTTGCACTGGTCATATGTGACTCTGAACGAGAGAATGAAGTTTACGACCAGCGCAGTATCTTCTTCACTATAATCCAAATACAGCGCAGATGACATAATCAAAACCCCCCCGAAAAAACCACCTGATGACCAATGTTTGCGATGGGTAACTAAGTTACAGTTTACCCTACAGCTACCATTATTAAACACATTATGTTGTATATTCGGCCATAGTGAGTTGCTGGGACGTATAAATACCATCATTGTCTGCTTCAGCGTGTGCCTGAATACGTGTATACTCGAATACTTGAGTCTTGTTGGTCAATCAGACTCAGTGTGACTCATACCATGTAGCCAAAGTCCGCTGATATTCATGTCTTTTCTTTGCCCTGAAACACCGTGACGGCCCAAGATCGTGACATAAATCGTCTCTTCACCTTGTCGGCGCAAGCGTGGGCGTTTGTAAAGTTGCGTGGCCATAGAACGTCACCTTGCGTATACACATTTTGTCCGGCACGCAAGCCGCATATGCTTAAGATATATATATATATATATATATATATTATGGTCCTTTTTTTTAACAATCAAGAAAAGCTCCATTCCAGAGTAGGCCCCGTTCAAGAATAGGTCCCATTCAAGCATAGGTCCCGTCTAGCATAAGTCCCTTTCAAGCATAGGTCCCGTCTAGCATAGGTCCCTTTCAAGCATAGGTCCCGTTGAACAAAATGCCACATTCAGGTATCCCAGGGCGCCCAGCGACAGAAAGTGGGCACATCAAGTGATTGATAAAGTTTAGTTTCTGGATGACAAACTTAAACAACATATGTAAACAACATATGTAAACAAGATATGTTAACAACATCTGTAAGCAACTACAAACGGTGACTGTAAAATAGAAAATGAGAATAAAAGGAAAGTGTATATGTAAAATGTAAATCGCATGTGTGTGAAATGAAAAATGTATTATTATAATTTGAAATTTGCGTGGAATGGTGCCGTGTTAAATTAAAACTAAAATTACAACTGTGGAGTTATAGAGAAATCAGTGTGTACAATTATTCATTATTGTTTATTCAATTATTATTGAAACCAAACATTCCACAGGAAGTATAACTATGTGTAGACACGACTCGATTGTGAGATGATTGAAATCCTGAGACACCTAAGATTGTTGTGGAGCAATGATTGACTCGCTTGTATAATAATTGAAGAGCTGAGACATACAAGATTGTTGGGGAGCTGTGATTGAATCACTGGTCTAGTGATTGAAGAGGTGAGACATACAAGATTGTTGTGGGGCAGCGATTGACTTACTGGTCTAATGATTGAAGTGCTGAGACACCTAAGATTGTTGTGGAGCACCGATTGACTCGCAGATCTAATGATTGAAGTGCTGAGACACCTAAGATTGTTGTGGAGCAGTGATTGACTCGCTTGTGTAATGATTGAAGTGCTGAGACACCTAAGATTGTTGTGGAGCACCGATTGAATTGCTGGTCTAATGATTGAAGTGCTGAGACACCTAAGATTGTTGTGGAGCATCGACTAGACCTGAACATGGCTGACTAACGTGTACCGCTTTAACGAGCCTCACGCCTGTTACCTAAGGACATCTAATCGTGTCATAGTTGGGTACTCACTCCTCACGAGGACGCGACCTGAAGGGCAGAGAGGAGGGGAACTGGCCAAGCTATCCCATACAAGCTCTGGTTTATTACAATGAAGTCTCTTACGCTTCCTCTCCGAAATCAGTTTCTGCTTTGGGACTTCAATAGATTAAAGTTATCTACATGAAGTTGCATGCTTAAATTGAATCTCCTAAATTTCTGGCCCCCAGAGTCATGTAGAACTTTCCAGTCTTCTGTCTCTGCCAGTTGTACTGCTTTCTCCGATAATGTCAACAGATGTTCAATCAATTATCGACTCATTTTCACGTTTTTTTTCGAAATGCCCAAAACGCAGACTGTTTGCTTTTTTTCTGAGAGGTACGATTTCTTGTAGAGCCATTTCATGTGTCTGCTGGACTCAGCACATTCTTATTTCACCGACCTGGCCTTTGATGAAACTGTCTGTTCTGGGGCTTTTAATACGCTTATGTTCTCGGTCTTAGACTGCGTTTATACATTGTGAGGAGATTGTGACGTAGTGGATGAGTGAGCTGGCAACTGAGTGATTGAGTTACATTGTGTTATCGTTAGTCTGATTTTATTAAGCAAATTGTATTGCTCTTTGGTTTGTGCCTTACGGCAAGGTGCACCCAACTTCAGTACACATTTTTAAAGCGTTTCCTTCCCATTGAGATACAACCGCTGGTTCCGAACACATGCCTGCTTGGGTTTTGAGCTGTGTGACTCACTAACAACTTCCAAAAGGGCCAGTACATTACTGGGTCCGAACACAAGCCTCCTTGGGCTGTGAGCTGTGCCACTAGCCACTTCGCTACGCAGCCTCCGAGTGTGAACATTGAGTTATTACATAATTATATGCCAGTACTGTATGTCTAGACACCGCCCACTTCCGGGATATCTGCAAACGTGACTAGATAACAAATGTAGTCATCGGTTATTTGTTGCAGTTGTTGTTGTTGTTGTTGCAGTTGTAGTTGTTGTTGTTGTTGTTATTGTTCTCTTTGCGCTTTTTAGGTGTTATATGTTGTTGTTTATTATTTGTTTCAGGAAATACTTACTTTACTTACTTTATCAAAAGAAATTATTTGATATGTTCTAAAAATAAATATTAAGAACTGCCCTTGGATCTGTAGAAGACGTCATTACCATTGAGTACAGCTACATGTAAAAGTATAACTTACTGGCCTGTTACAAGTATCACTTACTGGCCTGTTACAAGTATCACTTACTGGCCTGTTACAAGTATCACTTACTGGCCTGTTACAAGTAACACTTACTGGCCTGTTACAAGTATCACTGACCTGTTACAAGTATCATTTACTGACCTGTTACAAGTATCACTGACCTGTTACAAGTATCACTTACTGGCCTGTTACAAGTAACACTTACTGGCCTGTTACAAGTATCACTTACTGACCTGTTACAAGTATCACTTACTGACCCTGTTACAAATATCACTAACTGGACAGTTACTAGTATCACTTACTGACCTGTTACAAGTATAACGTACTGGTCTGTTACAAGTGTCACATACTGGCCAGATAGAAGTATCACTTACTAATTTGTAATAACTTATCTTAACGTGAAATCTTTATACAGATTTAGAACACTTTATAGAGTCTGTATAAATCAGTTTCATTTACATTTCCTTGATCTAATAACTATGCACATCAAATATACCTAAACGCACTGAATCTATTCTTGAAAGCATTAATTTGCCCTGCTTCCACTATTTTATGTGGCAATGCATTTCAAGAATTTACCACTCTCTGACTAAAAAAACATGACCTATTTCTAATCTGGACCTTTCTTTAATTCTTCTTCTTCTTCTTCTTCGTACGCAGTCAGACAGTAACCATTATTTTTTCGAAAAAAGCGGCGGTCATCCTGAGGCTGTCGCCACTGCCATAGAGCTTGTCTTGCAGTTCCACTGGTGATGGCCACATCTGCTCTCTGTGATCCTCGTATGTCGGGCAGTTCTGCAGCAGATGTCGGGCAGTTCTTCAATTTGTTGAATAGGTGGTACCTCAGTCTATTGTGGCCAGTGCGAAGTCTGAAGACGACGACCTGCTCTCTTCGGTTCAACTGGTAATAGGCATCGTTTTTGGCTTTCTTTAATTAACATGTGCCTCCTTGTTGTAATAGGTAGTTGTATTTTATAACAAAATATCTTTTTATAGTCTAATTTATCCTTTCCGCTGATTATCTTATAAACCTGTATAAACATATCTTTCCTTAACATTGTATATCCCTATATTTCAAGTTCACTATCTGCAATGTTCTCATATGTCCATGATTCAGTTAACCCTATATTATATCGGGCGGTGGGGGTATGTTTCTTTTACATACAGTTCCAATTCTTCTCTTTTATTAACTATGCTTCTCACGTTTGCATTAATACATTTAAATTTGTTATTTTGTTATTTTTTGCATTCGCTGCTTTTGCTTTATCATTTTTATTTGTGCTTTTCCACTACTGATTTCACACTCCCCGGACCCCAACTCTCCAATTTGACTGCATCCTTCATTGCCCCCTATTGTAGGCATATCTTTTGTTTCATACTTCATGGGCCTTACAAGTTTATAATTTTAATACCGTGATGAAACATAAACTTTGCTACCGCATGCTGTCCTAACTGATTTAGATGTAATCCTTTCATGTCTAGCATTTTACGTTGGTCTATTTTCTCACCATTTAACTCTATTCCCATATCGGCACACATCACGTGTAACCTGAGGTTGATACCTATTCGCTGACTATTTCTCTGATCCATCCGGTCTGTCTAAAATTCCCATCATATTGACTTTCCTGTTCTTTCTTTCTTTAATTGTTCTCATCAGAGTCTTGTAGTTTTACATAATTTTCCTATATCTCTTTAGATTATTCGTTCCTACCATTTCAATTACATGGCTATTCACTCTGTGTTGTTCCCCCTCTATACCGTCAATCTTTGAGTATCGTTACTTTTCTGTAATACATATCACTTACTAATCAGTAATACATATCACTTACTAATCAGTAATACATATCACTTACTAATCAGTAATACATATCACTTACTAATCAGTAATACATATCACTTACTAATCAGTAATACATATCACTTACTAATCTGAATAAATTACATTTTCTGATCAGATAGAAGAAATATTTGATGGTCTGTGAGAAGTATTATTTGATGATCTGTGAGAAGTATTATTTGATGGTCTGTGAGAAGTATTATTTGATGGTCTGTGAGAAGTATTGTTTGATGGTCTGTGAGACGTATTATTTGATGGTCTGTGAGAAGTATTATTTGATGGTCTGTGAGAAGTATTATTTGATGGTCTGTGAGAAGAATTATTTGATGGTCTGTGAGAAGTATTATTTGATGGTCTGTGAGAAGTATTATTTGATGGTCTGTGAGAAGAATTATTTGATGGTCTGTGAGAAGAATTATTTGATGGTCTGTGAGAAGAATTATTTGATGGTCTGTGAGAAGAATTATTTGATGGTCTGTGAGAAGTATTGTGTTCTAAAACTACATTAAGATCTGCTAGAATGGTCCCTTGATTAATTGTAGATAGGGTCCCATGTATATTATTCTTGAATACTGTTTGCTCATTGAGAACAATATTAGAAAAAATAGAAAAGGAAAGTTCCCTAGGTGTTATAATAGATCATACAGGTAAAGTGAGTGAGCAAGTCCAGGTAGCAGTGAAAAGGGCAAATGCAATGTTAGGTATGATAAAAAGAAATATCAAACATAGGAGCAAGGAAGTGATAGTCAACTGCATTAGTTAGACCTAGATTGGAGTATTGTGTACAGGTGTGAGTCCTTATCATAGAGGGGATATAAACATGCTGGAAAGGATACAAAAACAAGAGCGACAAAGCTGGTAGTGGGATTCCAGAATTACAGTTATGAGGAAAGACTCAGAAAACCCGGTCTACAGTGTCTAGAAAAGAGAAGAATTCGATTTGACTTAATACAGGTTTATAAGATAATCAAAGGAACAGAAAATAAAACTATGACAAGTGTCTCAAAACACAACCACCCACAAGAACAAGAAGACACTGCTACAAATTAACTAAAGAAAGGTCCAGATTAGATGTTAGGAAAAATTTCTTTAGTCAGAAAGTGGTGAATGCTTGGAATGAATTGACACAGGAATTAGTAGACAATGAATGCATTTAAGAATAGATTGGATGGCCATATCTTTTAGAGCAAGGAAATGTAAATGAAACTGGTTATATACAGACTCTGTAGTCTTCTAAATCAGTACAAAGAAGTTAAGTGAATTTATTTCAAAAGTTCAACCATTTTTAACAATATTAAATATAATGACGAGTATCAATGAATCTTGTCATGATTATTTGTGCTGTGACAGTTCCGTAAAGTGTGCATGCCAGTATTGTGTAAGAGATGCTCGAGCCTGTGAATAAAATCAATCGCTACTAGCCTCACGCAGGATAAATGACAACTGTCACTGACGGTTACGAGACCAAACCGAGGCCAAGCATTTGACAAGCACAAAGACGCAGGTTTCACATTTGTCTTGTAGAAATTAATGTTTATAACATTTCACAAATGATTATGCATGTATTTACCGACAAATGAAATGTATTTTACCTTGTGAGGATAAAGTGCCACCGTAGTGGTCATGTAGATGTACGACTATTGCGTGTGGCACAGAAGATATTGGAAAATGTTTTTCACAAAATGTAGCTGATCTTATAGGGTATATTAACGCTACACCTATTCTCCATTCTAAGATCTGATTCTCCATTCTAAGATCTGATTCTCCATTCTAAGATCTGATTCTCCATTCTAAGATCGGATTCTCCATTCTAAGATCTTATTCTCCATTCTAAGATATGATTCTCCATTCTAAGATCTGATTCTCCATTCTAAGATCTGATTCTCCATTCTAAGATCTGATTCTCCATTCTAAGATCTGATTCTGCATTCTAAGATCTGATTCTCCATTCTAAGATCTGACTCTTCATTTTGCGAGAACACATGAAATGGTCTGATACGTAGGAGATACAAAAATCAAAATTGGAAATGTAGAAGATTTACCAAGCCAAAGTTTTTAATAAGTAGACGATTTAATAAACAAATGATTTAATAAGTAGAACATTTGCCAGATCAAAGATCTGATCAGCAGAAGTTTTACAAACCAAAAGATATGGCTTGGCTTCGTCCGTTCTCAATCTCCCCTACCAAACCCTGAAAGGGCTTACGTAGCAGAATGTAGCCCAGAGAACGGAATGCGTTGTGTCGTAGTTTACAGCTTGACTGCGATATTTGCACCTTTCGGTCCAAAACATCCGACTTCGTCAAGCATTTTTTGAGTACTGGGTTAGGATTTCTTCTTCGATCCCTTCTACTTAGCGAGCCTGCCCTGTTGCAGCCTGTTATCCAGGAGGTGTAGAAGGGTCTTGGCAGCTCTGGTTCGCTGGCCCTGATGCTAGCAGTCCGCTATGGATCGCTGACCACTGCAACTCGTGCGCTGCTCAGCATCTTGATCCCAAACAAAAAGATCTGATCAGCAGAAGTTTTACTAAACAAAATATCTGATCAGCAAAAGTTTTACTAAACAAAAGATCTGATCAGCAGAAGTTTTACTAAACAATAGATCTGATCAGCAGAAGCTTTACTAAACAAATCATTCAATAAGTAGCTGATTTAATAACCAGATGGCTTGATGTGGGAGACTTGCTAAAGAAATGATTTGGTAATTGGAAGTTGCTAAATGAAAGTTTGATAAGTAGGTCTAGTAGGTCTAAACAAATGATTGATAAGCGAGAGATTTAATATGTATCAAATTTACTAAACAAAAGATTTTATAAATGGGAGATTTGCTCTTCCAAAACATTTCATAAAGAGATTTTATAACTAGAAGATTTGCAGCAAAAAAGATTTCATAAGAAGAAGATTTGCTAAATTCAGATTTAATAAGTAAGATATCTTATAAGCCAATCAAATGAATCAAAGTCCATCACTCCACTCGTAGCATTGTGCGTTGGTCACATGAAACTGAACTTAATGTCTTTATATTGGTTTAGAAAACTCTACAGAGTCTGTTTACAACCAGTTTTTTTGGATGGTGGGTTTTACCGATGTGCGTGTCCCTCTTAATATTCTCAAACACTAGAGCTAAGTAGACCCGCAGCCAGTTAGGTCAACCAAAGGTACACATTTTCCAACGTCCAACTGCCAAGGAATTTTTAACGTGCTCGACACTGAACACGGGAGTCCGATCTCACTACCCGGAGATCATGAGAAATGTGATCAGCAGATCCACATGAACAATAATTCCGGTCTCCACAGTGATTCGAACACACTACCTCCGGCTCCAGAGGCGTGCACCTTAACTCGAGACCACTGAGCCTACCAACATTCACAGCTACCCTTTCTGCTTGTCTCCGGGTGCAACCACTCAATCGTAGCTCTCTCTCTCTCCCATTCTTTTCTACACGTTTCATTAGATACACCCCCCTGTCTCTCCCATTCTCTTCTACACGTTTCCTTAGATACATCTCTCTGTCTCTCCTATTGCGGATCCCAGATGAGAGTCTGCCAAGCTATGTCGGACGATGCCTTCCCCTCCGCATGTCTTACCCAGCCCTATTTTCATGTTGTAACGGGCTCCTTTCCCACAGGTCTTCATTCCTCATCATGTCCTGCCACAGTATGCACATTATCCGTCTGAGGCATCTTCTAACGAAGAACTGTAACTCTTGTTGTATCACCTTGGTCGATCTCCAAGTTACAACAGCGCCTACTTGACATGTAGAATATTCAAACTAGTGCGAATCTTGGTTTCAGATTTGATAAGTGAGATTTCAGAAGTAGGTGATTTGATGCAAAAGAGATTTGAAAGGTGGGAGACTTGATCAGTAGAAAATGTGAAAGTACTTCGCTAAAGAGAAATTATCTACTTATTCATTTTGCTATTGTGATGTATCTGATGTCACATGCTTTTATGTGTTCATGGTATCGACGCAATATAGTGGTATCGGACCATCCAAATGACAGAGTACTAGCGCAGCAAGACTGTTCAATGCTTGAGTATTCAGATATTGACCCCTTTATTCAAGCTTGCATCGACTTCTCCACTTTGATGACATTTCGACTCAATTGAAGTCAAGACATGAAAGAAATCACCGCAAATGAAAGAACAATAAGAGCCAGATGGGCTGGTGTGGTTTCCGTGGCCAGGGCCTGTCGCCTTGACTCTGAGGTTAAGACCAGTTAACAGTCCAGGCAGCCTTACTCCCAACTCAATTAGCGGCAGGTCTGTGCGGAATTGTCCTCACCACACACAGTTACATCGATGGTGCTTTAAATTTCATAACTCATTTTCGTCTGTCAGAGGTTCCATTTGGTTGCATGCTGAAGCAAGTCACTCGGTTGGGCCCTATGAAAGCCCACACAGAAAGAACATCTCCCGAGAAGCCGCCCGTCACAGCATGGGCCCAATTCTTACGGTTAACTCTGATTGCTTTTATTTGGAGATTCCAGCGACTGTGAAAACATGCATTCCGAAAGAGACTACACTTCAAAGTGATCACATCTACACATGATAACTATACATTGTTACAAAACCGTATGAACTATCAGTGGTTGCATCTGCAACATCTCCACAGACAACATCTACACTTGCAACATCTCCCGTCACAAAATCTACACTTGCAACATCTCCCCTAACAACATCTCCATTTACAGCATCTCCACTTACAACATCTCTTCACTCTTTTACGTCTATATCACACACCTCCCCTCTATATCACACACCTCCCCTCTATACCACACACCTCCCCTCTATACCACACACCTCCCCTCTATACCACACACCTCCCCTCTATACCACACACCTCCCCTCTATACCACACACCTCCCCTCTATACCACACACCTCCCCTCTATACCACACACCTTCCCTCTATATCACACACCTTCCCTCTATACCACACACCTTCCCTCTATACCACACACCTTCCCTCTATATCACACACCTCCCCTCTATACCACACACCTTCCCTCTATATCACACACCTTTCCTCTATATCACACACCTTTCCTCTATACCACACACCTTCCCTCTATATCACACACCTTTCCTCTATACCACACACCTTTCCTCTATATCACACACCTCCACTCTATACCACAAACCTCCCCTCTATATCACACACCTTCCCCCCCCCATTTCTATATCCTCTCCCTCTATATCACCCCTCCCCTCTCTGTATCACCCCACCCCCTCTATATCACCCACCCATTCTATATCACTCCATATCTCCATCCCTCAGTCCAATATCATCCCCCCCCCCCTCCCTCTACCTCTATATCACCTTCAATCTCTATATCACCTCCTTCAACTCTATATCACCTCCTCCATCTCTATATCTCGTCCTCCACCCCTATATCACCTCCTTCAACTCTATATCACCCCCACCTCTATATCACTTCCTCCACCTCTATATATCCCCTCCTCCACCCCTATATCATCCCCGCCTCTATATTACCTTCTTTACCGCTATACCACCCCTTCTATATCCCCTCCTCCACCCCTATATCACCTCCTCCACCCCTATATCACCCCACCTCTATGTCACCTCCTCCACCTCTTTATCACCCCCACCTCTATATCCCCTTCTCCACCCCTATAGCACCTCCACCTCTATATCACCTCCTCCAGGCCTATATCACCCCCACCTCTATATCACCTCCTCCGCCCCTATATCACTCCCACCTCTATGTCACCTTCTCCACGCCTATATCACCCCCACCTCTATATCACCTCCTCCGCCCCTATATCACCCCCACCTCTATGTCACCTCCTCCACCCCTATATCACCCCCAGCCCCATATCATCCCCACCTCTATATCACCTCTTGTACCCCTATATCACCCCCAGCCCCATATCATCCCCACCTCTATATCACCTCCTCCGCCCCTATATCACTCCCACCTCTATGTCACCTCCTCCACGCCTATATCACCCCACCTCTATATCACCCCACCTCTATATCACCCCACCTCTATATCACCTCCTCCACCTCTATATCACCCCACCTCTATATCACCTCCTCCACCTCTAAATCACCCCACCTCTATATCACCCCACCTCTATATCACCCCACCTCTATATCACCCCACCTCTATATCACCCCACCTCTATATCACCCCACCTCTATATCCCTCCCCCTCTATATCACCTCCTCCACCCCTATATCCCTCCCCCTCTATATCACCTCCTCCACCCCTATATCCCTCCCCCTCTATATCACCTCCTCCACCCCTATATCCCTCCCCCTCTATATCACCTCCTCCACCCCTATATCCCTCCCCCTCTATATCACCTCCTCCACCCCTATATCCCTCCCCCTCTATATCACCTCCTCCCCACCTATATCCCTCCCCACCTATATCCCCCCACCTCTATATCACCTCCTCCCCACCTATATCACCCCACCTCTATATCCCCCTCCTCCAACCCTATACCCCTTCCTCCCCCTTGCCCGGCACTAGTATCCCAGAATCGATTTAAAGGGACGGATGTCAGGTCTCTATCTTGTGTGTAAGATTTATTCACAGATAAACTACGTGCGTCACTTAATGTAGAAAGTGAGTCAACGTGACTCACGTGCCCTGCCATGACAGGAACGGAGAATGTGGGTGGGCATGTCGCTTCATTCAGACAGATTACCAGAGGCGTGTGAGACAGACCAGCAAGTTTGGTTTCCCATTTAATATCTGCCTTTCCATTGCTTGTTTATTTCTGGCTGAAGTATTCCCAAATTGTACTTTACGCTCCATCTGCTGTTGACATTCATCAGACTTCTCCAGTAAGCTGTTGACAGGGCTAGGAGACCACATCTCTCCAGTGAGCTGTTGACAGGGCTAGGAGACCACATCTCTCCAGAATGCTGTTGACAGGGCTAGGAGACCACATCTCTCCAGTAAGCTGTTGACAGGGCTAGGAGACCACATCTCTCCAGAATGCTGTTGACAGGGCTAGGAGACCACATCTCTCCAGAATGCTGTTGACAGGGCTAGGAGACCACATCTCTCCAGTAAGCTGTTGACAGGGCTAGGAGGCCACATCTCTCCAGTGAGCTGTTGACAGGGCTAGGAGACCACATCTCTCCAGTAAGCTGTTGACAGGGCTAGGAGGCCACATCTCTCCAGAATGCTGTTGACAGGGCTAGGAGACCACATCTCTCCAGTGAGCTGTTGACAGGGCTAGGAGACCACATCTCTCCAGTAGGCTGTTGACAGGACTAGGAGACCACATCTCTCCAGTGAGCTGTTGACAGGGCTAGGAGATCACATCTCTCCAGTGAGCTGTTGGCAGGACTAGGAGACCACATCTCTCCAGTGAGCTGTTGACAGGGCTAGGAGACCACATCTCTCCAGTGAGCTGTTGACAGGACTAGGAGACCACATCTCTCCAGTGAGCTGTTGACAGGACTAGGAGACCACATCTCTCCAGTAGGCTGTTGACAGGCCTAGGAGACAACATCTCTCCAAAACTTCACGTTATGGATGTTCCTGTCCATTAATATAGTTGACATTTATCAGTCAATTGTTACTGAGCTGTCCAATAGCTTGCAATCTGTGATCCATAACTGAGCGTCTTGTCACGACGTGAACTAACCATCACATGTCTCCAATCTGTGATGGGGTCTATAACTGAGCGTCTTGTCACGACGTGAACTGAAAATTACATGTCTACAGTCTGTGATGGGATCCATAACTGAGCATCTTGTCACGACGTGAACTAACCAACACATGTCTCCAATCTGTGATGGGATCCATAATTAAGCGTCTTGTCACGAAGTGAACTAACCGCCACATGCCTCCAATCTGTGATCCACAGCTGAACGTGTTGTTACAACGTGAACTAATATCTTAAACCTTTAATCGCAGAAGATAACCTTGTTTAAACAGACCAACAATGTTCTAGAATGTTGTGCGCTTTTAATATGTTTGCTGACCACTGAATTTCCAAGACGTATCTTCATTGTCTTCAGTTATCCTTATTTCCCAGACTTTTCTTTAGAATCGTATCTCTGTTGTCTTCACGTATTCCCTTCTTTTAATGTAGAAGCTGTTTTGCTGACTAAGCCAATGACCATGACACCCCCCCCCCCCCAATGACCATGACCCCCAATAACCATGACCCCCAATGACCATGACCCCCAATGACCATAATCCCCAATGACCATGACCCCCAATGACCATGACCCAGAAATATCCCATTGAAAATGTCTCGACATCTCGTTTAGATTTAAATCTTCAGCTCCCATGTCAATCCTGTCCTGGTGTACGGCCTGTATCTTGGGGGAACAACGAAAAGGGTTCAGGCTTGTACCAAGAGATGCAATGCATCGAACAGAGGAAATCAAAGGGTAGGACACAATTACTAATGTGGAACGGTGGACAAGAATCTGGAAGATTTGTGATGGACTTGACGTAAGGAGGACAACTTGAAGTTCGACTGGAAGATGTATGATGGAGTTGACGTAAGGAAAAGTTGGACTGGAAGGTGTGTGATGGAGTTGACGTAAGGAAAAGTTGGACTGGAAGGTGTGTGATGGAGTTGACGTAAGGAAGAGTTGGACTGGAAGATGTTTGATGAAGTTGACGTAAGAAAGAGTTGGACTGGAAGATGTTTGATGAAGTTGACGTAAGAAAGAGGAGTTGGACTAGAAGATGTGTGATGGAGTTGACGTAAGGAAAAGTTGGACTGGAAGGTGTGTGATGGAGTTGACGTAAGGAAAAGTTGGACTGGAAGGTGTGTGATGGAGTTGACGTAAGGAAAAGTTGGACTGGAAGGTGTGTGATGGAGTTGACGTAAGGAAAAGTTGGACTGGAAGGTGTGTGATGGAGTTGACGTAAGGAAAAGTTGGACTGGAAGGTGTGTGATGGAGTTGACGTAAGGAAAAGTTGGACTGGAAGGTGTGTGATGGAGTTGACGTAAGGAAAAGTTGGACTGGAAGGTGTGTGATGGAGTTGACGTAAGGAAGAGTTGGACTGGAAGGTGTGTGATGGAGTTGACGTAAGGAAGAGTTGGACTGGAAGGTGTGTGATGGAGTTGACGTAAGGAAGAGTTGGACTGGAAGGTGTGTGATGGAGTTGACGTAAGGAAGAGTTGGACTGGAAGGTGTGTGATGGAGTTGACGTAAGGAAGAGTTGGACTGGAAGATGTGTGATGGAGTTGACGTAAGGAAAAGTTGGACTGGAAGATGTGTGATGGAGTTGACGTAAGAAAGAGTTGGACTGGAAGATGTGTGATGGAGTTGACGTAAGAAAGAGTTGGACTGGAAGATGTGTGATGGAGTTGACGTAAGAAAGAGGAGTTGGACTAGAAGATGTGTGATGGAGTTGACGTAAGGAAGAGTTGGACTGGAAGGTGTGTGATGGAGTTGACGTAAGGAAGAGTATTTGGAGTTGGACTGAAGGATGTGTGATGGACTTGACGTAAGGAGGTAGGTTGGAGTTGGACTGGAAGATGTGTGATGGAGTTGAAGTAAGAAAGAGTTGGACTGGAAGATGTGTGATGGAGTTGACGTAAGAAAGAGTTGGACTGGAAGATGTGTGATGAAGTTGACGTTAGGAAGATTACTTGGAGTTGGACTGAAAGATGTGTGATGGAGTTGACGTTAGGACGTGTTGGACTGGAAGATGTGTGATGGAGTTGACGTTAGGAAGATTACTTGGAGTTGGACTGAAAGATGTGTGATGGAGTTGACGTTAGGACGTGTTGGACTGGAAGATGTGTGATGGAGTTGACGTTAGGAAGATTACTTGGAGTTGGAGTGAAGGATGTGTGATGGACTTGACGTAAGGAGGATAACTTGGACTGGAAGATTTGTGATGGAGTTGACGTAAGAAAGAGTTGGACTGGAAGATGTGTGATGAAGTTGACGTTAGGAAGATTACTTGGAGTTGGATTGAAAGATGTGTGATGGAGTTGACGTTAGGACGAGTTGGACTGGAAGATGTGTGATGGAGTTGACGTAAGAAAGAGTTGGACTGGAAGATGTGTGATGGAGTTGACGTAAGAAAGAGTTGGACTGGAAGATGTGTGATGGAGTTGACGTTAGGAAGATTACTTGGAGTTGGACTGAAAGATGTGTGATGGACTTGACGTAAGGAGGATAACTTGGACTGGAAGATTTGTGGGGGACGACGTATTCCTGTTTCCAGAGGTGTTCTTGAACTGGAGTCTGTATTTTATTTATATTTACAATTATTTCCGCCATATTAGTAAATTCCCGAAGTGTTTTCAATCCGTGTGTATCAACACAGACAATGGCACTATCTAAGCCTTACTCCTTGGATTTTAACATTATTATTGAATCGTTTACTAAACGCACTGCCAATTTTTCAATAACTTTGAGATTCAAAATGCGACGCCATCCACGAAGGAGGTACATTGCGTTATCCATAACAACACTCATATAACGCAAGATGGACAGAATACAGAAAGTGCACCATTTCTATATTAGTCTCATTCTTAATATACATCGAGTTTAATAATTTATCCCTTGAGATTGTTGGACGTGTATATTTATTAGTACATTCTATTTGATTCACTTCTAATTGTAACACCCTGGTCAACCGTTTCTTTGCTAAGGACAAAATCAGATCTTTCAACGCGTACATCACACACACACAAACACATATACACACATGCGCGCGCTCATGCACGAATGCAGACACGCACACATTAGCACATTTATGGACAGTGTAAGTACTAGCAAATAATTAGGTAAATGACAATCTGAAATAATACATAGAGCGTTATATTTCGTCCCACAATTATATTGCTGGACAGGTGAAATGGCCATCTTAGGACCTAGATGTAGGCACGGATTACCGACTTCCGTCGCGTAACATGTGTGAACAAATAGTCACAGCATTTGATAATGATTCAAGCCAGCAGTTGTCTAAAATATCAGTTGTACTCGACTTCTTCCACCACAAGCAGACTCTAACGAGCGCGCGCTTACGCTTGAGTTGACGTCCGTACCTGGCACGTTCATGCAGTCATGCTCTCTGGCAATTCTTCGCGCACCTGGAGATCTCTTGTCTCACGTGACTCCCCATTGTCCCGTTGTACGTGTGCTGTGTGAGAGACGGTAGCCCAATTCTTTGTTCCCTATTACCAGACGTAGGTATCAGCGCGAATATATTTGTGAATAATTGTGGGATTAAATAAACTCGATAACATTTGTGAATGATAGAGCAATTTATATAAACTCGATCGCATTTGTGAATGATAGAGCAATTTATTTAAACTCGATCGAATTTGTGAATGTGTAGAGCAATTTATATAAACTCGATCGAATAAGTTAATGATAGAGCAATTTAAACTCGATCGAATTATTTGTGAATGATAGAGCAATTTATATAAACTCGATCGAATTTGTGAATGATAGAGCAATTTATTTAAACTCGATCGAATTTGTGAATGTGTAGAGCAATTTATATAAACTCGATCGAATGAGTGAATGATAGAGCAATTTAAACTCGATCGAATTTGTGAATGATAGAGCAATTTGTATAAACTCGATCGAATTTGTGAGTGATAGAGCAATTTAAACTCGATCGAATTTGTGAATGATAGAGCAATTGATTTAAGTCGATCGAGTAAGTGAATGAAAGAGCAATTTATATAAACTGGATCATATTTGTGAATGTTGGAGTGGTAAATCTACTCGAACATATCCATGATGCTTGTATGACCAACTAATAAAGTCCATTCACTCACATCACACAATGGACAACGAAAAATGGGTCACAAAACCGATTTTACTGCACCTGGGCGTCCCCATGTGTACACAACCCCTTTCCTTGTCGAACCTGGGCGTCCCCATGTGTACACAACCCCTTTCCTTGTCGCACCTGGGCGTCCCCATGTGTACACAACCTCTTTCTTTGTCGCACCTGGGCGTCCCCATGTGTACACAACCTCTTTCTTTGTCGCACCTGGGCGTCCCCATGTGTACACAACCCCTTTCAGTGTTGAAAGTGCTGTGGACAGAACACAAAACCCGTAGTTGACGCACGGCTACGAAAAGTATCTCCTGACTTCATCAGGTACCTATTTATAGCTGGGTCAACTGGGAGAAACAGTCATGAAATGACGAAAAAAAAACCTCTGTTTAAATATGTGACAAAAATGGATTTATATCAGTTAGAATTGTAGTCATTAGATGGTCTTTCTTTGTCGATCCTTAACAAAATAATAATGCGTCGCATGAACAGACAATTAAGAAAACAATGGATAACACAGACAGTTAATAATTGGATAATAACACAATGGACAGCACAGACAGTTAAAAACGTAATGGATAATAACACAATGGATAGCACATAAAATTAAAATTGGATAATTAACACAATGGATAACACATACACAGACAGAAAACAGTGCAGACGAATACATTCGATCTGACAGGGTAAATAATCGAATACCTATTACACCCACAATGTAAAATTTGTATCAAATATTGACATTATAATGCAATTTCTATGACATTGTCAACCAAAGGCATTTGCAAAGAAAAGAAAATACTAGAAAAAACACTGATGTTGATGCCAATATCTGAGTATGTTTCGAGCAGAGTTTCAAATAGCAGACGTTCAGAACCAACAGAACTATACCTCAGATTCTATGGCTGAGCCAACGTGATATCAAGAGCCATATCTCACCGGCAGACGTACCAGAATGAGTTAACCCGTAAAGAAGATCTGTCAGACAGTTCCAGCAGTCCCCAAATACACCAAATCCAAAATAAATGATAACTTGCTGCACTCATTGAAAATAACTGGGCAAAAGTTCGATCTATGAGCTGGTGTGGACTCCTGCGCCCTAATTAGCAGCAGCTTAACCCGGCTCTCAGTTCTCGCCTGTCGGCTTACATGGGTGGGGCAATCAATCAATCGTATTTTGTCAGCAACCACAAAAAGACACTTCTTCTATTAAAAAAGACAAGAGAAGGAAGCCAAATGACACCTGATATTTGGGACAACAACTGGTACTTGAGGGAACATGTTTGGTGGGTTCACATTGTGTCTACGCGCGTTCAGGTATATGGTGCATACGTGGTGCACTAGATAGTTGGTCAGGCTAACTTTAAACAAGGCTTTGTAGAATCAAATCTCATCTGTCCCGGAATGGTCGGACATCCTAGGTCAGACTCTCTAGGTTAGGGTCTAGGTTAGGCTCTAGGTCAGACTCTCTAGATTAGGGTCTAGGTTAGGCTCTAGGTCAGACTCTCTAGGTTAGGCTCTAGGTTAGGCTCTAGGTTAGGGCCTAGGTTAGGGTCTAGGTTAGGCTATAGGTTAGGCTCTAGGTTAGGGTCTAGGTTAGGCTCTAGGTTAGGCTCTAGGTTAGGGCCTAGGTTAGGCTCTTGGTTGGGCTCTAGGTTAGGCTCTAGGTCAGACTCTCTAGATTAGGCTCTAGGTTAGGCTCTAGGTTAGGGCCTAGGTTAGGGTCTAGGTTAGGGTCTAGGTTAGGCTCTAGGTTAGGGCCTAGGTTACGCTCTAGGTTAGGCTCTAGGTTAGGGCCTAGGTTAGGCTCTTGGGTAGGCTCTAGGTAAGGGCCTAGGTTAGGGTCTAGGTTAGGCTCTAGGTTAGGCTCTAGGTTAGGGCCTAGGTTAGGGTCTAGGTTAGGGTCTAGGTTAGGCTCTAGGTTAGGGCCTAGGTTAGGCTCTAAGTTAGGGTCTAGGTTAGGCTCTAGGTTAGGGCCTAGGTTAGGCTCTAGGTTAGGGTCTAGGTTAGGATCTAGGTTAGGCTCTAGGTTAGGGCCTAGGTTAGGCTCTAGGTTAGGCTCTAGGTCAGACTCTCTAGGTTAGACTCTATGTTAGGCTCTCTAGGTTAGGCTCTAGGTCCGACTCTCTAGGTTAGGGCCTAGGTTAGGGTCTAGGGTAGGCTCTAGGTTAGGGCCTAGGTTAGGCTCTAGGTTAGGGTCTAGGTTAGGCTCTAGGTCAGACTCTCTAGGTTAGGCTCTAGGTTAGGCTCTAGGTTAGGGCCTAGGTTAGGGTCTAGGTTAGGCTATAGGTTAGGCTCTAGGTTAGGGTCTAGGTTAGGCTCTAGGTTAGGCTCTAGGTTAGGGCCTAGGTTAGGCTCTTGGTTGGGCTCTAGGTTAGGCTCTAGGTCAGACTCTCTAGATTAGGCTCTAGGTTAGGCTCTAGGTTAGGGCCTAGGTTAGGGTCTAGGTTAGGGTCTAGGTTAGGCTCTAGGTTAGGGCCTAGGTTACGCTCTAGGTTAGGCTCTAGGTTAGGGCCTAGGTTAGGCTCTTGGGTAGGCTCTAGGTAAGGGCCTAGGTTAGGGTCTAGGTTAGGCTCTAGGTTAGGCTCTAGGTTAGGGCCTAGGTTAGGGTCTAGGTTAGGGTCTAGGTTAGGCTCTAGGTTAGGGCCTAGGTTAGGCTCTAAGTTAGGGTCTAGGTTAGGCTCTAGGTTAGGGCCTAGGTTAGGCTCTAGGTTAGGGTCTAGGTTAGGATCTAGGTTAGGCTCTAGGTTAGGGCCTAGGTTAGGCTCTAGGTTAGGCTCTAGGTCAGACTCTCTAGGTTAGACTCTATGTTAGGCTCTCTAGGTTAGGCTCTAGGTCCGACTCTCTAGGTTAGGGCCTAGGTTAGGGTCTAGGTTAGGCTCTAGGTTAGGGCCTAGGTTAGGCTCTAGGTTAGGGTCTAGGTTAGGCTCTAGGTCAGACTCTCTAGGTCAGACTCTCTAGGTTAGACTCTATGTTAGGCTCTCTATGTTAGGCTCTAGGTCAGACTCTCTAAGTTAGGCTCTAGGTTAGGCTCTCTAAGTTAGGCTCTAGGTTAGGCTCTAGTTAGGCTCCAGGCTAGACTCTCTAGGTTAGGCTCTAGGTCAGACTCTCTAGGTTAGGGTCTAGGTTAGGCTCTCAGGACTTTGACTTTTATCATTTTGTTGGTGCTCTGCCATAATTTCTTCAGACTGTTCAGTCTCAGCATTGCCATAGCTACTTTTCTTCTGATTTTTTTCGAGCTGTCGCCATTTTTGTCAATTCTGGAGCCCAAATATTTAAAATGTGTGACCTGATCTATTTCCTCACCACCCACTTAAAATTTATGCTGACATTGTGTTTTGTCGGTGGTCATTATCTTTGTTTTGTTTATGTTTATGAACAGGCTTTGATTTTTACTGTGTCCGTTTACGGCTGAAATTAGCTGCTCTAGCCCTTCTGCACTTCTTCAAAGTATCACTGTGTCGTCTGCGTATCGTAATTCTTGATTCTCATAACCACCAATCGTAAATGTGTCGAAACTTTCTATGTTCTCTTCCAATATTTTTCATGATACTATCCGCATAGATTTTCTATAGAAAAGGTGAGATGGTAGATACCTTTTGTACTGTGAATCATTCGGATGTTTGTTCAGATACTATATTGTTGACATTTACCAATTCATTCTTCTGGTTACCATAACAACAAATTAGCCCCCATTTTATTCATGTACGACAAACAACGTGCACTTATGTTTCTTCGAACCATTTCTGCGTGCAGGGACAGTCTGCCAGATTTCACGAAATAGTTATATTCTGTTCCTTACCATGAATTTCCGCAACAAGTTTCTGTAATTTTCGTGTTTGACGTACGACGGGGACACGTAATAAGATAGCAACTCCATTTGTTCATGTGGTTTTGTAAAACTCCGCCTTTAAAGTTTGGACTTTAGTTCTACAAATTCGCTACCTGTGGTCCACTGGAAACTTGAGACAACATTCGCATACTAAACAATTGACTGGCTGTTTCGTACATCTACCATGAATGCACCTGAGTGATGCGAGACTTTGGATATGGCCGAGCTCTGTACATGAGTATACTATGTAGGCGACGGCTCTCTGTGTCCATGTGTGGTATCAACTCTAGCCGGCATAAAAACTCAACAATTACGCTAAATTTTATGGGATTTTTCAGCTGAATAGAGGGAATAATCCTACCCTCCTGAATCCGCTCTCATCTGATCTGGCATAGTCGTTTACCACATCGGCCGCAAACTTGGTCCCAACAAAACCTTCAAAAAACGGGATTTAATCTTCTCATGCGGTTTTTTTTGTCATACATCGTTGGGACGTCACACATGATGGCTGATAGACTGCCTGGTTTTCCCGTGCGTGGTTAGGGTTGATGTGGGTGGGAAAGTGTTCAGGACAAGCTGTTTACCCAGACTGGCTTAAGTTTACCTGACTCAGCTGTCTTAGGTAACATGACTTACAGGACCAAAGAGGTTTCTAAAATGACAGTAACATAACGGAAGTCTGCTCTCACAATTTAGTTCTATAGATGGCATATCAACCGTGTTTTCTTTCGTTGGGCACACACAAAACAAGAAATAGCTTGCTACAAGAAAGAGGTCTCACAGATGCAGGTTATTTACATTGATTGAGAACATCCAAAGTTACCCGAGAACTCAATCCGTTGTTGACAACCTGTATCAACAGTCAAGATCTAGTTTCCTGAATGTCAACTCGGAAACCTCCCTCTTTCCTACTGAGTGTGGTTTGTGAGATAAGTCACGCCATGATATATTGTTGTTTACTGGCTGTTCTTCCAAGATGTGGCACATCCTCATCATTATCAAGTGATGGTAATCCATTTCATCCACACCAATGCATCCAGTTCATCATGCCACCCCAGGTCTTTGTCATATTTCTCGACTTCTCCTGCCCTCGATTGTTCTATTGTCACAATATGTTTCCTCGACTTCTCCTGCTCTCGATTTTTCTATTGTCACAATATGTTTCCTTGACTTCTCCTGTCCTCTTTCAATACTGGAACCACAATTCAGTCATACACACACACAGACACCCACCCACACACAAACAACAAACATGCACACACAGGTATAAACACATACACACATGCATACACATACATACATACATACACACATACATACATACATACACACACACACACATACATACATACATACACACACACACAAACATACATACAGACATACATACATACATACATACATACATACATACATACATACATACATACATACATACATACATACATATCAGGTGAGGATGGTACCTATTAGCAGTAGATGCAGAGCTTGCCCTGTTCCCGCGAACGAATCAATACTTGTTATTCCCTACTTTAGCTCATTAAGAGCACAGAAAAGGTAAAGACCAACCCAGTTTTTCTAGAACAACACAAAATTGAGAAAGTCACAAGTTCTTAGTACCTCGGCTCAATTATAAGCAGCAAAAAGATTGTCTGTATGAAGTCAGAAGGAAAATGGTTATGGCAACGCAGAGGTTAAATAAAATAAGAAACTTTTAGCATAAATCTAATACAATGAAGAACATACAAATCCTGCGAACTTGTATATTGCGGATGTTAAACATGTACCGTCACACAGACAATTAAGAAAAGGATTGAATCTTTTGTACTAAAATGCTACAGGAGCGTGCTCAAAATACTAGGGATAGCGAAAAGAAAAATACAGATATCCTAAAATAACTGGATATAGAAGAAAACTGGTTAGGAAACAATACCTTGAATAGAAAGCTAAAATATTTTGGCCACATCAAACGTCATAACGGCCTGAAGGGAACGATACTGGCGGGTATGATGCCTGGTCAGCGGGGCAGAGGCAGACCAAGAAGAAGATGGACAAGACATCACGGAGGTCATGAAAATGACAGCGACAGAGGCGGAAGTTCTGGTCAGAGATCGAGGGTCTTACAGATCGGCTGTTGTGAAAGCTACGCAAATGACGTGCTACATGATGATGATGAAGCTCATTGCGACTTGAAATCGTAACATAACACATTTTGGCAGATGTAGTTATGTTTAATGTTATTCCCACGCTTATTCATCATCATCATACAAATCATGTTTTCTTACAATATGACTGTGTCTCGCCTTTAAACGTCATATTGGAAGCGAAGCCTCAAAATTTGTTTCCTTTCACAACTCGCAAATGGAAATGATGAATAAGCAAGAATGTACTGGCTTCCCACCAATGAACGGCGAGTATTTTTGCCACGTGATCTTGGTAAAACGAAATTCCCGCTTGCATTTTTTTCAGCTGTACAAGGCAAATGACCTGAGCGTCAAATTGTTTGGTGACGGCAAAATTAGTAGAGAGATCAAATTAAAATCAATAACAACCAATAAAAAACAATCATAGTATGTACAAGAAAAGTTATTCAGTAGCAAAACGTTTATAGTGAGTTTGAAGTGAATAATTTTATTTTCATTGTAATTTTCTTAAATTAACATTGAATTAAATCGAAAATAACGTACATTCATTTTACTGTTGTTTTTTTTTGTTTCGTTGGCCAGTCGCACAGTTGAAATAAAAACTAAAAAGTTGGATTTACGAGATGATACTCGAGGGATTATAGCCTTTCATACGCACGCACGCACTCACGCATACACAAACACATGCACGCGCTTTCAGGGTGAGACCCTTCCTTCGAACTTTTGTTGGGGCTGACCACAGAGATCACCCTGGTACATACAGTCGCACCCATGCATACACGCACTGGTTAATACGTCCTGATAATCGCCTAAAAGACTGCGGTCGGGGGTGGAAAGCGGTGTGCCTCCGCTAGTAGCATACCGAGAGGCAAACCCTTGGAGGAAAATAAATCAGTAGGTGGAAAAACTAAATAATTTGGTTACGGTATACAAGTGGGATTAATATATTACTTAACGATTTTTAAAAGTAAGCATAATAAATTTTTTTTATTGAATTAATAAATATTTTATGAGACGTGTTTTTTTCCGAGATTAAAAACAAGTATGTGTCCCACCTATATATTTAATTCTTTTCGTTCCCTTTTTTTTATAGGAATTTAATTTTTTTTAAACAAAAAAGCTTTTGTTATTCAACAAATACCTACAACAAATTTTTCACAGCCTCAAAACATTATAATTTTTAAATTATTATTTATAATTATATAGAAAAGGCAACAAAAATCATTTTAGTCAAGAGCGACAGAAGAGCTAGATTGGGTCTGTTAAAATTGTAAAATATATTATAGGGGCCTTAATGGATTCAAACACCCTTGACAAGTATTTAAAGCCGGAAAATCTCAATCAAAACCAGACAAATAACATTGTTACCTACTGAACCTCAACTCCTGTTCATATTGTCATAGTTGTTTGCCTAACCTCAGATTCCTCCAACCGCCATTGATATATATATACTAGAGCTGACAAGAATGAATAGCATTATTTCTATACTTCAGTCAACATTCACAGGATTCAGACTGTTACAGAAAGAGATATTCAGACCGTTACAGGCAGCGAGATTCAGACCGTTACAGGCAGAGAGATTCAGACCGTTACAGGCAGAGAGATTCAGACCGTTACAGGCAGAGAGATTCAGACCGTTACAGGCAGAGAAATTCAGACCGTTACAGCAAGAGAGATTCAGGTTGTTACAAGAAGGGCGATTTAGACCATTACAAAAAGACAAATTCCGACCGTAACAGAAAGAGACATTCAGATCCTTACTGGAAGAGAGATCCAGACAGTTACACGAAGAGAGATTCAGACCGATACAGGACGAGATATTCAGACCGTTACAGGACGAGAGATTCAGACCGTTATTCGACAAGAGATTCAGATCGTTACAGGACGAGATATTCAGACCGTTACAGGAAGAGAGATTCAGACCGTTACAAGACGAGATATTCAGACCGTTACAGGACGAGATATTCAGACCGTTACAGGACGAGAGATTCAGATCGTTATTGGACAAGAGATTCAGATCGTTACAGGACGAGATATTCAGATCGTTACAGGACGAGAGATTCAGATCGTTATTGGACAAGAGATTCAGATCTTTACAGGACGAGAGATTAAGATCGTTATTGGACAAGAGATTCAGATCGTTACAGGACGAGATATTCAGACCGTTACAAGACGAGAGATTCAGACCGTTACAGGACGAGAGATTCAGACCGTTACAGGACAGAGATTCCGATCGTTTCAAGACAAGAGATTCAGACCGTAACAGGACGAGATATTCAGACCGTTACAGGACGAGAGATACAGACCGTAACAGGACGATAGATTCAGAGCGTTACAAGACGAGAGATTCAGACCGTTACAGGACGAGAGATTCAGACCGTTACATGACTGTTATAGGAAGAGAGTGCTTGTTAGCAGGAGATTGAGAACGAACGCAGAAGAAGAAGAAGAAGAAGAAGAAGAAGAAGAAGAAGAAGAAGAAGAAGAAGAAGGCAAGAATTATATCCAGCTGATGCCAATACTTTAATCGTGGGTGCCTCCATTTTACCTTTTGTTGGGAATTTTGTCTGAAAATGAGAATTGGTCACACAAAGTTGTTGAACAACACAGAACTCCCTGTGGCCTTTGGCCATTTTCATTGATTTTGTCAACTACAAAATTTCCTAGACATGAGGTCATGAATCGGGAACAGCCACCACTCTTGCATTGAACAACTTACTTTATAAACATTTAATCATCTATGTTAAATATCAAACATCATAATTATAACAGTTTCAGCCTTTTTACATTAAAAACAAAATCTGGCCAGTACGTAAAAAGTCGGAGTAAATTGCCTTCCCATGTGTTGTCTGTAAGGTACAAATACCTGCAAATTGAAACGGGTTGGGGATCAAGATGCTGAGTAGCGCATGAGTTGCAGTGGTCAGTGACCCATAGCTGACTGCTAGCGTCAGGGCCAGCGAACCATAGCTGCCAAGACCCTTCTACACCTCCACGCGGTGATCCTGGATAACAGGCTGCAGCAGGGCAGACTGGCTAAGGAGAAGGGATCGAAGAGGGAATGCTAACCGGGTACTCAAAAATTCTTGCTGAAGTCGGATGTGTTGGACCGAAAGGTGCAAATATCGCAGCCAATCTGTAAACTACAACACAACGCATTCCGTTCTCTGGACTACATTCTGCTACTTAAGCTCTTTCAGGGTTTGGTAGCGGGAGATTGAGAACGAACGAAGAAGAAGAAGAAGAAGAAGAAGAAGAAGAAGAAGAAGAAGAAGAAGAAGAACAAGAAGAAGAAGAAGAAGAACAAGAAACTGGTTGGCTGTATTTCCTTACAATTCATCTGTTGAAAAAAATGATACAATGTCTCTACTTTGAGATTTATTCATTGTACGGACAAATATTTGTTTGTACACGATAGCGATTTGAGACCATTCTATTCCTGGACGTCTAATACGATTTGCCACCGTTGTTATTCGACCCTGTTTGGAGTTTAGAATCATCATTTGTGATATCTTGTCACTGACCAAGTACATGTCCTCTACAAGAAGGATTCCTTGTATTGATGTACATTCTAAACTGCGCTCTACACATTCTCATATCGATTACACAGAAACAACAACAGTACACAGACATGCGCACAATAACTACTGGAAGTATTTAAACACCATCAACACAAACATCTCATACAGGATAAACACGGTTAAGTAGCATTCACCAGAGAGTTGTTTATCTGCTGCTCCAGTTGAGAGAGCAATCTATTTCTTACAGTTTATTATTTCAAGCAGAAGACAAATATTAGCTCACATATTCTGTGGACATTTCAGTTTCTTCCGGCGCTGAATATGACATTTGACAGCTTTAATGTAAGTGTACTTCAGGTTTTTACAGTTGCTGATCAAACAATGTTCATCTTCCTCTTCTTCTGTTCTTATTCACGTTTACTTCTGTCTTATTCCTGTTTTCTTCTTCTTCTTCTTCTTTTCTTCTTTTTCTTCTTCTTCTTTTTCTCATTCTTCGTCTTTTTCTTCTTCTTCTTTTTCTCATTCTTCGCCTTTTTCTTCTTCTTTTTCTCATTCTTCGTCTTTTTCTTCTTCTTTTTCTCATTCTTCGTCTTTTTCTTCTTCTTCTTCTTCTTTTCTTCTTTTTCTTCTTCTTCTTTTTCTCATTCTTCGTCTTTTTCTTCTTCTTCTTTTTCTCATTCTTCGTCTTTTTCTTCTTCTTCTTTTTCTCATTCTTCGTCTTTTTCTTCTTCTTCTTTTTCTCATTCTTCGTCTTTTTCTTCTTCTTCTTTTTCTCATTCTTCGTCTTTTTCTTCTTCTTCTTCTTCTTTTCTTCTTTTTCTTCTTCTTCTTTTTCTCATTCTTCGTCTTTTTCTTCTTCTTCTTTTTCTCATTCTTCGTCTTTTTCTTCTTCTTCTTTTTCTCATTCTTCGTCTTTTTCTTCTTCTTCTTTTTCTCATTCTTCGTCTTTTTCTTCTTCTTCTTCTTTTCTTCTTTTTCTTCTTCTTCTTTTTCTCATTCTTCGTCTTTTTCTTCTTCTCATTCACCATGTTGTATTTATGTGTCTTTTCTGCACATGACTTCCAGTTCTCTGGATAAATGTGGCTGTGATTGATAACTCTTCAAGGCTCTCAAACAGCTGTGTCTGGAGATTGGTCTGCGTGGGCCGGTGCGCAGTTGACCAAGCATATCACAGTTTCTCGGATATGGTCCGCTGTTTGCGCAGCTTGTCCGCACATTCATGTTGGTGATAGGGCTGATTTTAGACTGTGTACGTGGCTGTTGAATCCATGATGTCCTGTTCTCATACCGAACACGACCACTTGCTCAACTGAATCCATGTAGTGATAGATTGTTGTCTCCCGTTTTATCCACTTTCCTTGGATAAGGGTCTTCTTTTCCTTGAAGGTGATTGTTTTTTTTGTGTGTATTTTTTAGTTGCTCCATGATGTTAACTTGTCTGCTCTCTCGTGTACAGTTTGTTGGTCACAGTGGCTGTTTTGTACCGTATCACTACTGTTGTTTTAGTTCATCATTGGTGAGGGGCTAGTTTAAGCTGAGGTTATCATTGGTGAGGGGCTAGTTTAAGCTGAGGTTATCATTGGTGAGGGGCTAGTTTAAGCTGAGGTTATCATTGGTGAGGGGCTAGTTTAAGCTGAGGTTATCATTGGTGAGGGGCTAGTTTAAGCTGAGGTTATCATTGGTGAGGGGCTAGTTTAAGCTGAGGTTATCATTGGTGAGGGGCTAGTTTAAGCTGAGGTTATCATTGGTGAGGGGCTAGTTTAAGCTGAGGTTATCATTGGTGAGGGGCTAGTTTAAGCTGAGGTTATCATTGGTGAGGGGCTAGTTTAAGCTGAGGTTATCATTGGTGAGGGGCTAGTTTAAGCTGAGGTTATCATTGGTGAAGGGCTAGTTTAAGCTGAGGTTATCATTGGTGAGGGCTTGTTTAAGCTGAGGTTATCAATTGGTGAGGGGCTAGTTTAAGCTGAGGTTATCATTGGTGAGGGGCTAGTTTAAGCTGAGGTTATCATTGGTGAGGGGCTAGTTTAAGCTGAGGTTATCATTGGTGAGGGGCTAGTTTAAGCTGAGGTTATCATTGGTGAGGGCTTGTTTAAGCTGAGGTTATCATTGGTGAGGGGCTAGTTTAAGCTGAGGTCATCATTGGTGAGGGGCTAGTTTAAGCTGAGGTTATCATTGGTGAGGGGCTAGTTTAAGCTGAGGTCATCATTGGTGAGGTCTTGTTTAAGCTCTGGTTATCATTGGTGATGGCTTGTTTAAGCTCTGGTTATCATTGGTGAGGGCTTGTTTAAGCTCTGGTTATCATTGGTGAGGGCTTGTAGAACTGACATTGCGTCTGTATGGAACACAACTTGCTCACATCGGTTTATTGTGTAGTGTCTGTAATTCAGCCAGGTAGTTTAAACATCATTTCCCAGTGGATGGCCAGTGCTGGTACTACACGTGTTATTGGGACAGTTGTTGACATGTCTACATCACTGTTAGAAAATAATACGGTGAATATATTTCTTAAATACGCCACTGGTGAGACATCCCAGGAACGCGATGAGACACTGGAGCAGCAACCCTCGTCAATTTGAATGTCCAGTCAGACACAAACATGTGTCCGCAGACACCGTCGATGACCAATAGAACAGCTGATCTGTCATAATTCTGCCTTATCGCGTGCTGTATGAACTACTTCCTGTCAATCGATGTTGTGCAAACGTTGGCCCAGCATATCATGGACAACTGCTACATAAACAAGTTGGCTGGTGGCCATGCAAATGTGCGTTTACATAAGATTTCTAATGGTTCCATCAACATCTTTGAGACGGCTCGTGTGAGAACCTGGCTGTACAGGAAGTCATTAAATCAAGTGTTCCAGCAAGGAATCATCTTCGCTTTCTTTTATTGTCGCATCAGATGGAGCATGGGAATTCCACTACACCTGGCGTCTCTCCCCCCTTTCATGAAGCCTGTATCCGAGCATTCGCTAAGACGGTGTAAGTGGTTTTACTCGGGCACCATTCGGGCTCCACAGGGGCATAGTCTGCACGGCACTCTGCCGCCATTTCGGATCCACTGGGATACCTCTGAGACCCCATTCGGGTACTACCCTGACGTTTCTTGGATCTCTCAGAATAATATATACTCACTGCGACATACAAATGTGCTTTTATTTTAAAAGATTATAGCAGATTTACAAGATGGATACGTAGGGATCATATACTCGTCGAAACACAACAGTAACATTAGAGATATAACATTAGAGATATAAGACAACAGATAACATTAGAGATATAACATTAGAGATATAAGACAACAGATAACATTAGAGATATAACATTAGAGATATAAGACAACAGTAACATTAGAGATATAACATTAGAGATATAACATTAGAGATATAAGACAACAGATAACATTAGAGATATAACATTAGAGATATAAGACAACAGATAACATTAGAGATATAACATTAGAGATATAAGACAACAGATAACATTAGAGATATAACATTAGAGATATAAGACAACAGATAACATTAGAGATATAACATTAGAGATATAAGACAACAGATAACATTAGAGATATAACATTAGAGATATAAGACAACAGATAACATTAGAGATATAACGTTAGAGATATAAGACAACAGATAACATTAGAGATATAACATTAGAGATATAAGACAACAGATAACATTAGAGATATAACATTAGAGATATAAGACAACAGATAACATTAGAGATATAACATTAGAGATATAACATTAGAGATATAACATTAGAGATATAACATTAGAGATATAACATTAGAGATATAAGACAACAGATAACATTAGAGATATAACATTAGAGATATAACATTAGAGATATAACATTAGAGATATAACATTAGAGATATAACATTAGAGATATAACATTAGAGATATAACATTAGAGATATAACATTAGAGATATAACATTAGAGATATAACATTAGAGATATAACATTAGAGATATAACATTAGAGATATAACATTAGAGATATAACATTAGAGATATAAGACAACAGATAACATTAGAGATATAACATTAGAGATATAACATTAGAGATATAACATTAGAGATATAACATTAGAGATATAACATTAGAGATATAACATTAGAGATATAAGACAACAGATAACATTAGAGATATAACATTAGAGATATAACATTAGAGATATAACATTAGAGATATAACATTAGAGATATAACATTAGAGATATAACATTAGAGATATAACATTAGAGATATAAGACAACAGATACATATTCCACGGGGGCGTTTAATGACACGCCTCGTTTGACAGTTGATAAACACTACAGGAGACATGAATTCAAAGAAAAAAAATGGCCGTATACGCCAGGTCATAGAAGAGGAATAACTCCATATTATCGAAGGTATGGAAGCAGTTACAGATGCCACTCATGTGAAATAATTGACATCCGTCTAAAGTTGTAGGGCTGCTTCTGCCGGTGGTACATGTTATTTCATCTTCCGCTTGAGAATGAGAGCACACAAATGTGGACACATGCGCGGAGAGTGAATGCAGATTTTATCAAGCAACATGAATCAAAGGAACACAGTTCTGCACTTAGGTCGATCTGTCGTAGCTGGCACTTGAAGGATGCTTCCAACATTTCCAAGAACGATGTCTACCAATTGTGGGCAGACAATTTCTGTAGGTTTTGTTTCACTAGTTTCCAGTATCGAGTTCAATTTTGATTGTTCGCCATTGACAGTAGTGGCTGCATGAAATGTAAACATTATCGAAAGCAGCGTCAATGTTATGGTTGACTGACACTGGTTCGGGCTCCATGGCATCGCTCTAATGTGTATTTTCATTTCCCCGCAGCGCTGGTTTGTGAGAATAGTCAAATGAAATAAACTTTATTCGTGCCAATAACATTTTAAAAAGGTCATCTTATTGAACTGTTCGTCTTGATTTGTGTGGACGATCATTGATCGGTGGTACTTCCTGACCGTCGTGTTTTTTATTGTTATCTCTTTGTCCATATAAAGTCGCTAAATTGTTCAGTAGCTTCTCTATCTTCTCCTATCACCCTCGCCCACAACACTGCCTATACTATCATTCTGTAAACAACGTTTCGCTCCCATTAGCCTGTCTAAATAAAACTAATTAAAATAAAACTCTGCGCCTTTGTGACATCATTTCTACTTCATGGTCTCATACAAAACATTCGCAGCAGCTCATTTAACTATTCAAGCCATTCCTAACATTCCTCTGTACAGCCATATTTGAGTGGCCTCAAACAGCTTATATAATTGACTACTTGAATGTCCACGAGCCGCCGCCATCAAACTAGCTGATCTCTGAGTAATCATGTAGAAGAGCCTTTATTGTTTCCCAAGAAAGATAAAGACAGAATAACACGTATGTTTGACATCTGTAAGAGAAAAATGCAATGAAAGGCTAGGCAGTAATGACGCATCAAGCGGAGAATCTGATCATGACACAATATGTAACTCAGCCATGTTTACAGTCGGGAACCTCCTTTTGATCTTCCTCTATATTTGTGTTGGACCATAATCACGAATGTTCGTGTCCGTTATTACAATCAAATGATCGTATTTTCCTATAGACGTTAAATAATGAAACTAAGTGATCAGGTCTATACTTAGAAATAATCAATAATACGAAACGATTGGATTTTTGTCTGCAGAGAGCAGACCAGACCCAGTGCGATCAAATCCTTTCTATAGAGCAGACCAGAGCCAGTGCGATCAAATCTTTCTAGAGAGCAGACCAGACCCAGTGCGATCAAATCTTTCTAGAGAACAGACCAGACCCAGTACAATCAAATATTTCTAGAGAGCAGACCAGACCCAGTGCGATCAAATCTTTCTAGAGAGCAGACCAGACCCAGTGCGATCAAATCTTTCTAGAGAGCAGGCCAGACCCAGTGCCATCAAATCTTTCTAGAGAGCAGACCAGAGCCAGTGCGATCAAATCTTTCCAGAGAGCAGACCAGAGCCAGTGCGATCAAATCTTTCCAGAGAGTAGACCAGAGCCAGTGCGATCAAATCTTTCCAGAGAGCAGACCAGAGCCAGTGCGATCAAATCTTTCTAGAGAGCAGACCAGACCCAGTGCGATCAAATCTTTCTAGAGAGCAGACCAGACCCAGTGCGATCAAATCTTTCTAGAGAGCAGACCAGACCCAGTGCGATCAAATCTTTCTAGAGAGCAGACCAGACCCAGTGCGATCAAATCTTTCCAGAGAGCAGACCAGACCCAGTGCGATCAAACTTTCTAGAGAGCAGACCAGAGCCAGTGCGATCAAATCTTTCTAGAGAGTAGACCAGAGCCAGTGCGATCAAATCTTTATAGAGAGCAGACCAGACCCAGTGCGATTAAATCTTTCTAGAGAGCAGACCAGACCCAGTGCGATCAAATCTTTCTAGAGAGCAGACCAGACCCAGTGCGATCAAATCTTTCTAGAGAGCAGACCAGACCCAGTGCGATCAAATCTTTCTAGAGAGCAGACCAGACCCAGTGCGATCAAATCTTTCTAGAGAGCAGACCAGACCCAGTGCGATCAAATCTTTCTAGAGAGCAGACCAGACCCAGTGCGATCAAATCTTTCTAGAGAGCAGACCAGACCCAGTGCCATCAAATCTTTCCAGAGAGCAGACCAGAGCCAGTGCGATCAAATCTTTCCAGAGAGCAGACCAGAGCCAGTGCGATAAAATCTTTCCAGAGAGCAGACCAGAGCCAGTGCGATCAATTCTTTCCAGAGAGCAGACCAGATCCAGTGCGATCAAATCTTACCAGACGGGGACGGCGTGGGCTAGTGGTTAAGTGGCACGGCTCACAACCAAAATGGTGCTAGGTTCGATCCCCATCACAGCACCGGCCGTTACCCCGTTGAAGCAAACCCTTAGAAAATGCAGGAAGAAGCAGACCCTTACTTAAAATGCATGCTGAAGTCGGATGCACTGGGCCGACAGGCGCGAATAAAAACCACAGTGCAACGCACACCGCCTTGGGGATTAGAGAAATAAGGCGAACACAAAAAAACAAACAAAAAAAACAAAAAATTCAGAGAGTAGACCAGAGCCAGTGCGATCAAATCGTACCAGAGAGCAGAACAGAGTCAGTGCGATCAAATCTTTCTACCAGCATAAGACAATCAAACAACTGATAACAATCTCAACACTGATAGCGTGGCGGAACAGAAACCAGTGGAATCATTGGTAGACGATATCAACAATAATTGAGAACGTAAAACAGAACAATAAATGTTTTTTTAGAGGTTAGATAATGGCACAAAATAATTTGAATCTTTTTTTTAGGTTTGATAATAAAACATTATAATTGAATCTTTCTTTTGAGGTTAGAAAGTAAAACAGAACAATTGAATCTTTCTTTTGAGATTAGATAATAAAGTAATCATCAAAAGTTACTATTGAGAGTTGATAGTAAAACATAATTAAGATATGTGTGCAATAGTTGGGAAAAAGAACAGAAATATCAAATGTCTGTTTGCATGTCAGACAATAAAACAGAAAAGAGACAATTCCAAATGGTCGAATTTAATATTTAGACAGATATTATTTAGATTTTTTGTTTTATAAACTATGTTCAAGCCTGTCTGTAAAGGTTAGATATTATAGAATGGTCTATTCGTTCTATAGAATTTAGACAATATCAAACATGGATTATTTCTATAGCGGTGCGTGTGTGTAGTGGATGTCTTGGATACAGAGATGTGTGTGTAGTGGATGTCTTGGATACAGAGACGTGTGTATAGTGGATGAGTTGGATGCAGAGACGTGTGTGTAGTCGGTGTTTTGGATACAGAGATGTGTGTGTAGTGGATGTCTTGGATACAGAGACGTGTGTATTGTGGATGAGTTGGATGCAGAGACGTGTGTGTAGTCGGTGTTTTGGATGCAGAGACGTGTGTGTAGTGGAATGTGTGGAATATAGAGACGTGTGTGTAGTGGATGTGTTGGATGCACAGACATGTGTGTAGTGGATGTGTGGGATACAGAGACGTGTGTGTAGTGGATGTATTGGATGCAGAGACGTGTGTGTAGTGGAAGTCTTGGATGCAGAGACGTGTGTGTACAGTGTGTGTAGTGGATGCCTAGGATTCAGAGACGTGTGTTTAGTGGATATATGGGATGCATAAACGTGTATGTTTAGTGTGTGTAGTTGATATATGGGATGCAGAGATGTGTATGTACCTACATTGGTATATCTCCGTGTATGCATTATCATCTGGTCATCCCATTATGTGTATGCGGCTGTATGCGGCTGTATTTATAACTACCAGTTTTAGCTCACTGCAGATTCTCAGTGGGGGGCCTTCTGTTGCCATTCAGAACATCTTTATCGTTTCTCGCAATGCCTCCGGCCTATCTAGAATGATCAGTTATTGAAATGTCCAGGAAGGATAATTTCCTCACGACAACCGTCTACTGTCCTTTCAAACAGCTCAACGAATTATTCTTTTATATTTACTCTCCCCCCACCCCCCTCTGTCATTCGGCGCATAAGCAATGATGATGTTGATTATCGTGTCTTCTTCTGTGAGATCCAGTATTATAAACCGTTCAGAGATAATGTCTAATTGGATGCCTGGCCCTAACATAGCCCACTTCATCCTTAGGCTCTAGTGGTAGTTGGGACAGCTGTTGAGAACCACACATAACTTTCAGTAATGAAGAACCTTTCTCCCCCCCCCCCCCCCCCCCCTGTTCTTTTCTCTTAGTGTCTTGGAGAGCTGGGATTTTTAATTGTCATTTGTTGCATTAGAGCGTGCTCATTTCCGCTCAAATTGTGAATAGTCCCAGTTCAAGATATGATAGTTCGCGACTGGTTGTCATCTTTAAGGCTCATCTTGTTTCTGGGGTTGTGTACTTGTAATCAGGTGTGTGGAAAAACAGCTGATCGGCTTGTTGATTATGTGCATGGTGGAGGGGATTCCGTTTTTTGGTCTACGAGCAAGCTCCTTTTTGTCATTAAGATATGTCTATTTTATGCAAACCTCCAACTTTTGATGCTATTCAGTTATCCACCACCAAATTGACACGCCTCCTGGGAGGAGAGACTCCTCTTATGGGAGGAGAGACTCCTCCCTCAGACTTATTAATGTTCTCTTCCTTTCTCTTTTCTGATTATTGGAAAAACAAAACATTTGGGATGTTATTGTTTTTTCATAAATTTGGTTTGGTTTCTAGAATTGACAATTATTTATTCAATGTACGCTATCGAATTGACCTGATCTTATTGATTGATAATGGTGGTGCTGTCCTTTTGTTTAGTTTCGGTTGTCCTGTCATTGATAAAGACATTTTGGTGCCAAAGCCAGTTCTCTAAGCTACCGTAACTAAGTGACCGGTATGATACAAGCTTTCCATGTTTGAAGGACATGGGTCCATGTGATATCCACGTCCACGAACTGAGATGTAGTCACTTCTATTTAGTAATTATTAACTTTCATACCAAGTTTGTAAAGGTCATAAAAGCACTGTATACTAAGTCACAGTGTTGTGTGCGGCACACTGTCGAGAAAGCTGAATGGTTTAAGCTTGTAACGTGTGTGGAGCTGGGTTTCGTTATATCCCCTCTGCCATCTGGAGTGACGATTTACTGGGTTATCCACACAACATCCAGGTGGGCTTTAAGTGGACTGATAATAAACCCCTAGAGGACCTGGATTTCACAGATGATCGGGCACTCCTGAATTCTAATATAGGGAGAGTACAGGAGAAGATGGACCAACTCTACAACATAGGTAAACAGATAGGGCTTGAGATAAATGCCCCCAAAACTAAAAGCATGAATCTCACACTCCCAGGGATCAATGTCCAGCTCAATGGTCAAGTGGTACAGAAGGTTGAGAATTTCAATATGTAGGCAGTAAAATGACGCAAAATGAAGATTCTACACATGAAATTCTCACTGAAATGCTTTGACCTCAAATGCCTTGACCTCAAATGCCTTGAACCAATTAACGAATATTGGAGATCTATATCATTGAATAAACGTGTCAGACCCAGGACACTCAACTCTGACGTCATCTCAGTGCTCACATTTGGGGGCTGTGAAAACTGGAAAATGACAATGTCACTTAAAAATAGAATTAATTTGAAAATAAATGCATTAGACGTGTATTGGGCTTTGGTTGGAAATAATGAATGATTAATGAGCAAGTACGATTACAGCCCAACCAAAATGATGTTTCTAATGTCACGAGGTAGAATATCTGGGCGTAGACCATACACATGATGAACAAGCATATGCTGCCTCTGCAGGCGATTATGTGTAGATCTAGCGGGAAAAGGAAACGGGGTAGACCCAGAGAGACTCTATGCACACTCATCACCATGGAGAGGTCAACCATGAGGCTAGGGAACAAGCAAGAACTACAGAGAGTGGTGGCGGTCCAATAGAACTGCAGAACGTGTTCTGCCTTTATGCGCCGTTTTTGGCGCTGAAAGACCAGAGAGATGAAGAGAGAGAGAGAGAGCGAGAGAGAGAGAGAGAGAGAGAGAGAGTAACTTTTAACTATTTATAAACAGTATGCATTTCACGTTGCGTTTTGAAGAAAAAAAATCAGGTTTAAAAACACCTTGTTAAAGATGTTTCTTAAGTTGCCATTGAAGTGAAACATTCTGTAAGTAGTTGTAAGACAGTTTGCTGAAAACACATGAAGATAGGAGAAATGTTGGTTAGATCATCTCGTCAGACTGTAACCACCTGAGCGACTACCGGTGGGCACTTTCAACGCAAGAAACTCTGGCTACAAGGCAGTATGAATCTCACGTGACGGGTGGATAGATGCCATGACAGAAATCATACACCAACCAACACAGTATACTTGGAACAAGAAAGACAATTGAAACTCCCCACTACGCTAAACGACACACGTTATTGGAAGGGTGGTGGAGGAAGTGGGTGGGAGACAAGAAATGGCAATAAAATATACTTAGAATAACTGAAATCACGTGATCATGAACATTAACAAATATAATAACTGAGTTTACAACATGGTCATCTTTCTAAACTACAGACGGTCGTGGTTTACAAAACGGTCATCTGTAGTACTATTACAGTTGGCCATGGTGTACAAACATGCAAGACGCTAGATATTGAAATGGATATTTGCAACCAATATAAAATTGTTTTCAGTAACACATGACGGTATAAACCTGTTATTGTTACGAGTGTTAATAAAGGTCAACATCTTCCCCGCCGTATAAGTTGCTGTCAATGATGAAGTGTTCAGATGCATTTGTGAAGAGGAAGTATAAGGAATAAGCTGACAGCGGCCAGAGACTCCTAGCTGACCACTTGTATCAGGGGCAGCCAACCAGAGCTGACCAAGATTCTATTCTGCCTCAAAGCGGCGACCCAGGAAACAGACTGCACTAGTGTATTCTGTCTAAATAATAGCACTGGAAAGGCAACTATGTACTTAAAAAGGCAGTTGAAGACGGATATTTTCGGCTGAAATGCGCAGATATCGCAGCCTCGCTGTAAATGTCCTCACAACTTTTCATGACGAACGTCGAAGAAGTAAACGTGTTTAGAGACTTGATAGTTATGTGAACTAACCAGTTCCCTCCCTAGCTGCCTGTTCTATGTCTGACCTCGTTCTGATGTGAACTAACCAGTTCCCTCCCTAGCTGCCTGTTCTATGCCTGACCTCGTTCTGATGTGAACTAACCAGTTCCCTCCCTAGCTGCCTGCTCTATGTCTGACCTCGTTCTGATGTGAACTAACCAGTTCCCTCCCTAGCTGCCTGTTCTATGCCTGACCTCGTTCTGATGTGAACTAACCAGTTCCCTCCCTAGCTGCCTGCTCTATGTCTGACCTCGTTCTGATTTGGGCTAACCAGTTCCCTCCCTAGCTGCCTTGTGTATGTCTCATCCTTTTTCTGAGGTGGGCTAACCAGTTCCCTCCCTAGCTGCCTTGTGTATGTCTCATCCTTTTTCTGATGTGAACTAACCAGTTCCCTCCCTAGCTGCCTGCTCTATGTCTGACCTCGTTCTGATGTGAACTAACCAGTTCCCTCCCTAGCTGCCTGCTCTATGCCTGACCTCGTTCTGATGTGAACTAACCAGTTCCCTCTCTAGCTGCCTGCTCTATGTCTGACCTCGTTCTGATGTGAACTAACCAGTTCCCTCCCTAGCTGCCTTGTGTATGTCTCATCCTTTTTCTGATGTGAACTAACCAGTTCCCTCCCTAGCTGCCTGCTCTATGTCTGACCTCGTTCTGATGTGAACTAACCAGTTCCCTCCCTAGCTGCCTGCTCTATGCCTGACCTCGTTCTGATGTGAACTAACCAGTTCCCTCTCTAGCTGCCTGCTATATGTCTGAGCTCGTTCTGATGTGAACTAACCAGTTCCCTCCCTAGCTGCCTTGTGTATGTCTCATCCTTTTTCTGATGTGAACTAACCAGTTCCCTCTCTAGCTGCCTGCTCTATGTCTGACCTCGTTCTGATGTGAACTAACCAGTTCCCTCTCTAGCTGCCTGCTATATGTCTGAGCTCGTTCTGATGTGAACTAACCAGTTCCCTCCCTAGCTGCCTTGTGTATGTCTCATCCTTTTTCTGATGTGAACTAACCAGTTCCCTCCCTAGCTGCCTGCTCTATGCCTGACCTCGTTCTGATGTGAACTAACCAGTTCCCTCCCTAGCTGCCTGCTCTATATCTGAACTCGTTCTGATGTGAACTAACCAGTTCCCTCCCTAGCTGCCTTGTGTATGTCTCATCCATTTTCTGATGTGAACTAATCAGTTCCCTCCCTAGCTACCATGTCTTCTCTACATGTAAGTCAAGTACGCAAATACAGCTGGATAGACTGGGGCGTGTCCATGCCAGGGATTAAAGCCGGTACCTATGTGATGATCATTTGTTTAACATGGCTAGTCTGTACGTTAAATAGAATATTAGAAATGTGCAAGAGGTCCCAGGTTTTTTAGAAGAATAAAACCGCTGTACCCTTCCAAGCATATTTTAAGAAAAAACTGAAGAGGGTTGTACAAGAAACTAGCATCCTGTCTTATCTTTGCTTTTCCATAAAATCACAATCACACAATAAGCTTTTGAGACCAAAGATGAACGTTTCAAAGACAAACAAACCAACAATTTAATCAATACGACATTGATTTAGTATTTTTGACTTGGCCTGATCAATCAGAAAATGTTGAATGTCAGATAACTTGGGAACCTAATCCGGCTGGAGATAACCATCGATGACCCGATGTCCAACTGTTATCAACAATCGATGATTGAACTAATTTTGTGGAAGAATTTGAGAACAGGGGAAGTAATCAAGTAACTTGAGCTCCTACTGTGTCCACCCATCCCATAATTTCAGGGACATGTTTCAAACTCAAGGACCACGTAGTTCTTTGTGAGCATAAAAAGCGTGTTGAATAAATGTAAAATAATAACAATAATAAACGCAGAAAGGAAATACAAAGTTATAAATGTTGACAACTTTTGCTTCCATGAACAGACAACATTTACAACGTTCGAAGTGTCTGACAGATAACAGCTTTTTCTTGGCAGATGACGGATGTGTCAGACCGAAAGGTGCAAATATCGCAGTCAGCTGGAAACTAGTGACACAAGAATTATGTGCTCCGGATTAAATTTTGCTACTTGCAAAGTCCTGTTTAGGGCTTGGTAGCGGAAGATTGAGAACGAACGCAGTAGAAGAAGACGAAGAAAATGTTGACGTTGTTTATAGATAAACTGACAGCGAGGGAGACAGAATGTAAGGCGGACAAAAGAACTTCCTCATCTACTGATCCATTCTAGAACTGATCATTATAAATAAGGGGCTCTGTCATCTACTGATCCATTCTGGAACTGAGCATTATAAATAAGGGGCTTTGTCATCTACTGAGTCATTCTGGAACTGATCATTATAAATATGGGGCTTTGTCATCTACTGATCCATTCTGGAACTGATCATTATAAATAAGGGGCTTTGTCATCTACTGATCCATTCTGGAACTGATCATTATAAATAAGGGGTTTCCTCATCTACTGATCCATTCTGGAACTGATCATAATAAATAAGGGACTTTGTCATCTACTGATCCATTCTGGAACTGATCATAATAAATAAGGGACTTTGTCATCTACTGATCCATTCTGGAACTGATCATTATAAACGGAATATAACGGGTAATACTTGAATTCAATTAAAACAGCGTTTGGCTCCCACACATTGCGCAGAATATGTATGATTGAATACCTGTGTTTATGTATTACAGTGTCTGAGGCTTTGTTTATAACGGCGTCTTACAGAGTGCCTGTATCCTGAGTTACCTACAGTCGTACTCCTAACTTATGTCTTGCCCCTTGCCCAAGGTAGCTCGGGGCTAGCGAGTAAGGTTGAGGACTCACACAGTTTCTTCCTCACCAACATCAAAATACATCGCAAGTTATATCATCAAAACAAACCGGTATCAGGATGTCGCCATCATCACTGGCGATGGGCAACTAACTTGTAAACCCAGGAGGCTACTGGACACCTAGACATGTTTGGCATGAATGAATGGCGAATTATGTAATAAGATAAGTTGGAGAGTATTCTGTCATATAGGGGATAGAAATGCTCTATTAGTTGTCTACTCTTCTTGAGGGACAATGAAGACATTCAATCTCTTGAAATAAACAACTATAGCATATTACAGCCATTTTGACCCAAACACGGGACATCGAACGTGATCGTATGGGGAGAACAGAGAACAGTAGAAGGTCTCAAAGTTTGTAGACTCCACTGGAGGAGTAGAGTGACGGCCAATGTGTGGGATAAGCTGCTTGGTAAAGCAAGAAGCCTGCGAAAGACGGTCAACTGTATGAGGAAAACAGTTGGGATTATTTGAGGAATAAACTGTGCGGCTACTCGAACAGCAAACATCAGTTGACCACACAATGGATTATTTGAGGAATAAACTGTGCGGCTACTCGAACAGCAAACATCAGTTGACCACACAATGGATTATTTGAGGAATAAACTGTGCGGCTACTCGAACAGCAAACACCAGTTGACCACACAATGGATTATTTGAGGAATAAACTGTGCGGCTACTCGAACAGCATACACCAGTTGACCACACAATGGATTATTTGAGGAATAAACTGTGCGGCTACTCGAACAGCAAACACCAGTTGACCACACAATGGATTATTTGAGGAATAAACTGTGCGGCTACTCGAACAGCATACACCAGTTGACCACACAATGGATTATTTGAGGAATAAACTGTGCGGCTACTCGAACAGCATACACCAGTTGACCACACAATGGATTATTTGAGGAATAAACTGTGCGGCTACTCGAACAGCATACATCAGTTAACCACACAATGGATTATTTGAGCGCGAGTGTCCAAGAAGATGCCACCGTTTTTTCGAATGCCTCCTAACGACGATTCCCTGTTAAAACTGGAACAAGAGGTCAGGACATTCAAGCACACACTGATAAAAATATAAGGAGACATATTCATGATTATATATATATAATTACTTGAACTCATCTCTAGAAGTCATCCCAAACAACCGCTTTACTTAGAAAATTAGTATCGATAGTTCT